>CM034146.1:168968718-169611266 GCA_019776745.2 Taxus chinensis | reverse complement strand
AATCCTGTTGCACAAATAGGTAATGTTGGCATATGGATCCCCTCTTAATATTAAGGGGGAGTGTTAGAACTATAATATTAAGTGCATCATAATTTTTATTTTATAGTTAAATAATATAGAATAATTATATTCTTATTATTTAAATATAAACTTTAGATTAGGTTTTATTTGTTATTAATTAAACTAACTATTAATTAAAATCGAGGTGTGCCCCATCACTTAATAGACATAACCCTTTGGGTTATTTATATATGACTATAGGTCATACTTGAAATATATTCAAATTATTATCACCTGAATATGAGGATCACAGGTAAAACAAGGGGTCAAAGGATGGAGAAGTTATTGGATTGTAAAGTAAAAGTTACTCATATTAGTGAATATTCTTCATGGTTTTTTACCCATTTACGAGCTTTCCACATTAGATCATGTGTCAATGTGTTCACTTATTTATTTGTTTAATTTATTTCATTTATTGTAATGTTATGTTATAATGTCTAAATAATATTTAAATTTATGTCATTTAATATCTCGGCCCTGACACTAGAGAGAGAAAGAGAGGAAAGAAGAGATAGAGAGAGAGGATAATATCCAAGCCTAAATGAAGAAGGATTTAAAAGATTTGATCATGAATAAAATACAATCCTGATCCTGATGACCTCTGCATTAATGTTTCAGTGATGGACTCAGGATGAAGGACTCTAACCCCTCAGCACTGCAAGAATCCTCCTCTTGAATGATCAACCATGTATCCCCATCAAGTACACTGAGATAAGAAGTGAGAAGTACTTGATGAATGGAACATTAAAAAAATTAATAATTCCCTCTTTTACTTGAACAAAACCTTCTAATTCCTGAAAAACTTTCATGCCTTCGTGGTCAATCATTCACATGGAATGAACTTGAAACAATTACCCACACAATGCAACCATGATGATCCTTTGTTTTTTCACCTTGAGAACATTGATGACCAATGATATGCAAGACCATATCCTTCTAACATAGAGGTGGAGAAAGGGGAGAGAGATTAAATGTAATTTCATTCAACTTATGATTAGACACCCCATATGATTTGAATTTAAATGTCCTTTGGGATCAAAATGCACTCTGAGACCAAAATTGGGAACCAATAGGGATTCCTTTCTACCCGAGTCACAATTCAATTTCCATTCCTCCACAAGCATGAATTTTTCCTTATCACTCCTATAAGGAAATATCCTAAGAGATGATCACCACATAGTGATAGGTGGATATTTTCATGTGTTTCTCAATCTGGCATGTTCACTTTAAGAAACCTTACATTTACCACATCCAAAAATGTGGGTATTTTCTTGCAAACTAAATATTTGACATCTGTGAAGAATATAATTAGTGGTACATGTGGGTGAGGAACATGTGTGACCATTTTTATCTCATTATACATACTTAATATTTTTATTGAGTCATACGTGAGTGTCCATTTCTTAGCAATTTTTCCAATTTGTCTTTTCTAGGTGTTTTACACTTGGAGGAATGACTTGAGGTATAGAAAGCCAAATGTTTTCCAAACTTAATATGTTTAGTGCATTACTTGGTAAATTCTTACTAAAAATAGAAATTGGTCTTTTGGGTGTCGGATCGGAATGAAATCAATCGAAGAAGTTTACATTTTTCATTTTAAGGATTTGCTCCAATTTTTAAAAGACTTCAATCGTTGGGTTTTTGTAGATCTAATAAAATTTTATTTATGGCTGGAAAATTCATGTGGCTATAAAAAATGTTTATGTTCATCAATGGAGGAAATTTCATACTATTAAAAAATGTGTTTCATGAGGAATCTATAGTCAAAATCTTGTGGCAAACAGAGTTGCAGTTTGCAAGTTATGAGACAAACAAGATTTTGATGGCTAGGGCACAAAATGAGTTATTTGGTGTTTGAACATGGCAAACCAGATTTAAAAACTTATTTAATGGCTGACAAGCATTCACTTAATGTTTTTAAGGTCATGTTTTATGATTTTGAGTTGTGTGAGCAAGGGTGAGTGAATTTATATGGTGGGAGTGGAAGAGAGAGAATACACATGGGAAAATGGAGTGTGAGAGTGAGAGAGTGAGAGATGGAGGATGGAAGCCTCCTCACACTTGGGTTTAATGTTTCGGTTAAATTTCACCGAAAAATATTCCTTGGTTGCATTAAGGTCTGGAAAATGCACCATGGGGGTTGGGGGATGGATGAAACATGATAAACACATGCACATAGTGAAGCCTTTTCTTATGTTTTTAACATAGTATGACATGCATGCATGAAATATTCCATCCAATAATATCATGACAAACATATATCGTGTAATTTAATCTCATAATTTCACCCAAGGTTCAAATGGAGTTCAATAATGTGCCTTTGAGGGGAAATGGGGCCCACCACAACTTAAAATCATCACTTAATTCTTACACATGCAATTTTTGACTTCATGTTATGTTTTTAAGTTGAGAATTAAAACAATAGGATTGAGGTACACTTATTGGGTGAAATTTCACCTCAAATTTTTTCCAAGGGTGCAAAGGGACACCAAAAGTGCACCCAAGCACCCAAGTGTTGCATCGGAGTATCGTTTACACCTCTAGCTTTCTTCCTGAAATGTTTTCTTCGCCCTGGAGTCAAAACTTAACAAATTTTGGCCAAATATATATGAATTTTCATGAAAACATAAAAATTAATCTAACTAACCTATTTATAAGGCATTTAAATGTTTTTTCCAATAAATTTTACCTATACCTTGAACTTTTCCTAAAGTGGCGCGTCAATGAGCCTAGTGGAAAGAAGATTTTACAACCACCACAGAAAAAAAAATATTATGCACCATGAATATAATTTCATTTGATATTTTTTTAGGGTACTAAATCTTCATGGGGGTTGTAAAACATTTTGAGCAAGTCCCACCTTGTAGAAGGACTCTTATATTGCACTGATGGACAAGTTTCCCCATCTTTATACTCCCATAATTCTTCCTTGATTATTTCCTCATTAAGTAGTATTTTTTGTCTTTATAATGTCTTGGATATGAGATCCCAAAACTTCATGAGGATCCAGAAACATTTCAAAAAAGGTTACTAGCTCTTTTAAAGCTTACATTTGCCAGTGCCTTGCCCAAAAAGACTAGGTATTGTGTAACGTGCTCCTGACCTGAATTTTATTCACATAATCTTCCTAAACTAACTAAAACAACTTCATAGATCTCTCAAAAAACTCTTGAATGATTTGAATCTTCCCTAGAAACTTCTGGGGGATGTTCATCAATGACAAAAAGACCAAAAATAGCCATTTTGAAGCTTCCGAGAGCACTTTTATTTTTTAGATCTCAATAGCTTCAAGAACAAATCTAGGTAAAATTATATGGACATGAAACACACTTGAAAATAATTTTATCATGTTTCTCTTGACCATAATAAGGATGAAAGTTAAAATGCTTGTTGGAGGAAATATTTACATTGATTAGGAAATGGAATTTTAAGTGTGGGTTTAGTATTCATGACCAAAATTTCAAATTTTGCATGCTTGAACTTTAGAATTACAACACCACTCAAGCTTGAATCCTCTTAATCCTGTGCAAGCTAGGATAAGCTTACAAAGAGGAGATGAGAGTTAGACATTACAAATCTCGCAGATTTCATAGAGAAGAGCTCATGGAGCAACGCAAAGATCTCATAGAGAAGAGTTCGTGGTGGAACTTGTGTAGTAGCTCATTGAAGATTCATTGAATGGGTATTATCTCCCAGAGAGCTAGTTGACTTGGTAAATGCATCATTGTCTTCATTTTTAGTGAAAGAGATAACTTTTCTAATGACACTATCGAAGAGGCCATAAAATCTCGATGTAACAACATTATTGTCAATTTTGGCATAGTACAAAATTTTAGTAGAACAAGTATTCAGGAGGTCATAGAGCCATGTCATTTGACATAAAGACTAAAAATCTATGTGTATGTCGACACTATTGTGAGGAGGCCATAGATCATGTTGTGATCCCATTATTGCAAAGAGTCTATTAGATCTTGTATTGCATCAATATTATCATCTCAGAGACCAAAAGATCCATTATATATACATTGTTCCCATCATATAAGTGAGTCATTTATAGAGGTGAATGAAGCAATCATTATTGCAGCTTAATCTAGTACTGAAAATCCAGTAGTAAAAGATAATGCCAGAGAGCCAGTGGCTATTACCAATAGCTAGATTTAAGTCATCTAATGTTGTATTTTGAGAATTATTTGATCATATATTTTTGATCATGCTAAGTGCCCATAGTATGGATTCATAGGTTGTCTTGACTTACTGAACATGAGCTAGAGTCAAGTAGCATGTATTCATAACTAGGTCATCAGACGCTCTAGATCAAAAGTAGATAAGTGATGTTAGAATTGTATTTTATTAATCATTATATATATATATATATATATATATATATATATATATATATATATATATATATATATATATATTGAGTGGACTCAGAGATATAGTCCATTTTTTTATGAACTACGTTATCATTTCAATGTTCATTTTTTTTGTGATTTTTTGGTTTTGATATTTGTTGTGTTTTACAATTTAATTTAACAAATAATTAGATAATCAGTAAAATTTAAGGTATCTAGGGAAATGGGAAAACAGATTCATTTTTTATAACCCCCATTTTTAGATCACGTCATAGGAATCAACATGATAGGATGAAATGGGATCAACTTTGATGGTAAACCTTATTCCATAACTGATCCTTAAAAGCATGTGAGACCAATAATAGGATAAGTAACCTCCCGCCATAGTTGTAAAATATCTTGACAAGAAAAGGGAAAAGGAATGAGGTAACTCAATAATTTATGTGTCTTCGGTAATGGTAAAATGGGTACAAACATGGAGGGTTAGCCCAAGATCTTTGATCACTCCTAATGGTTTGATTATAGTTCCATCTAGTTGTATAACACCTCTAGAAACTAGACTATATTCAATGCCTAAAGTGTTTATTATTGTCTTAAGAATTACAGAAGTAATAGTACATGAGTCTATCATGTATTTATATACTAAATGATTTCCAATGATCAAGTTAAAATAAAAGGGTGATATTTTCTTGACTCTACTTAATTTATCATTATCAGGTTGTGTTGGTGAAATAATTTGTCCTAGTGCATATTATTGGTTTTCATCAATGGTTATAGGGATAAATACATTCTTCTTATGTATGGGGAGGCTCCCATTATTGAATGTAAACTACCTAAAAATTATGGGTGGTTTTTAGGTCGTGGATCACACAATAATACTCCACTATACATATGGTAAATTTCTTGTACAAAGGTACAAGGGAGGATTTTTTAGTGAGGATAGGTAAAGGGAAGTTGGAGAAATAAATAAAAAGGGTTAATGTTGTGATAAGGCTTACAAAATTCACATACATCAACAAAATTAGGTCCACGTTCAATTAGAATAACACAACAATGATAACAATGGTAAGACTAACAAATCATAGAAACAAAATTCTATTGATTCATTTATCAAAGGCTGACACTTTTCTTAGTTTTAAAATATCGTCATGTTTACAAATTTGGAAATTAGAGGGAGAGAGAGTAAAGGAACATAGATAAATAAATAGAGTAAATGAATATTTTATTACTTGATTTGTTAGTGAACAAACTCAACAACATACAGTCAATCAATAATTTCCAACCCCCTCTATAATGGAGGATCCATTCTAATTTATAGCATTACAAAATGTCCTTTCTTTTCCCCCCATATGACCTTTCACCTTTCCTCATCACTTCTGACCTTCCATATTCCTAGGCTAAAAAAGTGATTCATTTCCTTATTAGTGAAAAATGACTCTTACAATTTTGATGTTGAAATTCACTTAATTGAATAAGATAGAATAGGGAAAAAAATTGTTAATGGAAAATTAGAATATGGAGAGAGAAGGAGAGAGAGAGAGAGAGAAGGGCTGACTAATCTAATGAATATGAATCCCTCTGATGGACCTTTGATAAAATGCTTCATGAATGAGATTCATGACCTCCGACCACCTATTACACTGAAACACTATGAGCGTATATCATTCCTCCTTATGTGAGATGCAAGAACACTCCAAAGTATAGAATGAGCAGGGAAAATTTTAGTGGCAAATATTCGTAATATGGAAAAAAATTGATGAGAAAGCAGAGGTCGGAGGCTGCAGACGCGGGACAGGAGATTTTGCTGTCGCGCATCAAAAAAATGCAATGACGTGCGTCAATAGACCTCAATGACGCGCGTCAACAACCTTGTTGATGCACGTCAAAGAGGTTTGTTGACGCGCGTCACTGAGGTCTGTTGACGCCCGTCATTGCATTTTTTTGACGCGCGATAGAAAAATCTCCCGTCACGCTTCTACAGCCTTCTGTCGCAGCACATGACAATTAGGTGAAATTTTTTCATAAAACCCCCAAAAAATTCACCTTCCCGCGAAACCGGTTCTGGGGATATTTTCCAGGTATTCTCCACCTACGATTTCCAAGAGGTCTCTTAAAATGAACCCTGAGAATAAGTGTTTAGGGAAATGTGAACCTAGGATGAGTACTAACATAACTCATGATGATCCTCTCTTATCATGTGTATCATGATCATTTCCTTAATGACTTGAATTTTGATGTTTTAACACCCTTGTAGCCTTCATGATGTTCTTAATTTCACTTGTTTCCTAAGTGAATATTTGTGAAATTAGAACACCGTGGTTGTAAAATCCCCCTCTAATGAGATAAAGAAACATTCTAAGGCATTAAATAAGTGTTTAAGAATACTTAATGAAATAATCACTATTATGGGATCATGATAATCTCATTTGATTACAAGGGAGGAGTAAGGATGTAAGGACCACTTTCTTACTTTGCTAGGATATTGCAATCCACCCTAGTGATCAAGAATCAATTCTATGATGTTCAAACATCTTAATGCTTGTCTTTCACTCACTTAAATGGATCCTTAATTTGATGATAAAGGATTTATCCTTGAATTGGATTCATTTCCTATGGCCATCTATTAAACTGAAATGAGGTGATTTCACATGCTTCTCCCTTTGAGGTGTGATCACACTACCAAGTGATGAACGAGTGTTTAGTAACACTACCAAGTGAATGTCATTGAGTGAAATTGAGATGAGTTCCCATTCTTGCAAACATGGTACTGTAAATGAAGATCACCTCATTTCCTTTTCTGACTCCAGAATCCTCACTTTCTTGCTCATATGCCCCATATGGGAATATATGACTTTTTGATCCTTCACACATGATGGTCCCAAATGCCTTGTTAACTTGACTAAATCATTCTGACATCTTCCTTAAAGAGAAATGGAATAATCATGATATGTTGATCCTCAACTTACTCCATTATCTTCCCATTTCACCTTTGAATCTGATGACACCCTTTTTCACTTCACAATTCACTGCCCTGACCAAGACGTCACCTAAGTGGAAACATGCTTATATTATATGGACACATTTTTGCTCAAATTGTTCCTCATGGAAATGGATTTCCTTCTCTAGATAGAAGGATTGATCCCTGAATCGAAATTGAGGATGAATCACATGTTTTTGACCTCCACGCTACACCAAAACACTGCAAATGCCACTTCTGTGATTTGCAAGATGTGATCTTATCACCAAGCGTTGATTAAGTGTTTAGAAACATTGTTAAAAATTATGCATTTTTTGTGAGCTTGAGGTAATTGTCACCATACCTCATGACAAGCCTATCTTTTCATGATCATGATGACCACTTCGTTGATGGCTTGAATTATGATGGAGTTATTGATGTTTCATGTCCTTCGCAGACCTCATGATGGTATTGATTTCACTTGGTGTCCAAGTGATTGTTTTTCACACACACAATGAGTCACTTTGATCCAATTCTCATCACAATGTGATTCATATGATGATCCTCACTTTTTGGGAGAGGGCTAGTGATAATGATGTATCCTTCATGATGGAAAATTACTTAGAATGACTCTCTTCCACCATAATTAGGATGATCTGGAACATCCAACCCCTTTGTAATAAATTTTGCCACGTATAAATAACCTATGGATTAATTCTTAGGGAGCAGGAGGGAAGTTTATTTCCTGTTTGGACCACAAGACACCTTCCTAGATTTTCGACAATGGAAAAAATCAATGAGATAAACAAAATGGGAGTTGCCACAATTTTCTAAGCTCAATTCCAAGACTTATTATTTTTAGGAGGTCCTATTTAAGACTGCTATTTTTAGGAGGTCTTGATGTTTCCTATTCATTCAGAGTGTCACCGATTCCAAAAACTTCCTATTTTTATAAAATTACTATTTTTAGAAACTCATGGCTCTAAGTACTTGTTATTTTTAGAAAGGAGACTTGTAGCTATCATATTGAGATGAAACTGGTCTCAAAAGTTTTGTGATTTTGCTCCAAGGATGCTCTGCTTCTGACTTTTCAAATAGATTTTTCTTGTCCAAAATTGGTGGGAAAAATGAGAATTTCATTGAAGAGGGAATAATGACTGAGAAAAAAAAGAGTTCTCCATGTCTCCAAAAATCAACCACCTTATTATGAAAAAAATTAGCTTGTGATGAAAGTAAGATTTTTTGAGGAACATTCGCTCCAAGTTTCAAATGATTTCTCCTGTCAGGATCTCTATAGAAATCAAAAAATCAAATTATTGTAATTTTTTCGGTACAATGGTATGACATCCATTAATGGAGGTTGGGATAGTATGTTGCAACAACACCTTGAATTTCTATAGAATATGGCCAAGTGTTTGGAGTGATGAAAGTTGAAATTTTCATGTATTTTCCTTAACATGTCTATGAGTTTTTTAACCCATCTGGGACCCTAGTTAGTCTAACCAAAGTTAGAGAATATTTACACAAGTAGGGGGTGAGGTAAAAATTTTGTGTCCCCTCTGCCCCTTGGGTTCCCCTCGAGTGGCTAGAGGGGACACCAAGGTTTCCAAAGTGTGTACTTGGGAGCATGAGGGGGCTAAGAAACTAGGAGTCTGAGGGCCGAATAAGGGCTCCATAAGGATTTGGTGAGGTTACATGGAGTCTGCAAGATGCATGCCTTGGTTGATCACATTTTCTTGTCCCCCTTGTCCATTGGGGGATATATGGGAATATAGTGGGATTCCACTAGGGACACCAAAGTAAGACTTCAGAGTAGGAGGGAGGTTTGCACTTTGGTATCCCCATTGGCCCCCTTGCACTGTGGGGGGTAGAGGGGACACCTGGAACACCTAGGGAGCCAAAGTATGAACTCAAAGAGGAGGTTGAGGTCACACTTTGGTGGCCCTTTTGTCCTCATTTTACCCTTAGGGGATATAGGGGATGTACATGAGTGTCCAAAGTATGCAACTTTCCCATTCTTGGAAATCCAATTTTGCCCCAGATGTCTAAATTTGGACACTCAAATTTGATTTTTTTGCCACACAGAGCCTAGGAAAATGGTTTTGGTGTCAAATTTTATATGATTTTAATTCAAAAAAATATTTTAATATCAATTAAATTATCCCAAAAATCTAATTCTTCCTCCAGACTCAAAATTTATGTCCTATTTCACTTTGAACTTAGAGGGGAAGCTACAAAGTTTTGAAATACCTCAGGAATTACTTGAGATCCTTGGATAAAATAAAATGCATACAACCTTGTACATGTATTCCCATAGATTTATTATGCCTATTTTATTATTCTTATAAATCATTCGATAACTCCATTGGGAATCATCTAGGGAAGTCAGGTTTCACCAAGGAGCCTTCATTTTCCACTCCCTGAAAACCCGATCTAGAGCATAGATTGTTCCTGAATCATGATTTTATTTCCTAAATATTCCTAAATTACTTCTGAACATCTTCAATACTCTCCAAATTCATCCTAAGATGATTTAGTGTCTTCCTTGAATCATTGCTCAGAGGGTGTTTACTGGATTCAGAATGGCCAAAAATGGGTTTTTAGGTCTCCAAAGGAAGTTATCTCTCATCGAAACTTACTGAGTTCATAAACCATCTTGAGTAATAATCCTTGCATAGTGGAAGATAAACTTGAAAACCTTTTTATTAGCACTTTTCTTTGAGCTGAGAGTGATGGGTATAACTAATGGACAAGATGGCCAAAGAGTAAGGATGCACAAATGATTGGGAAGCCTAGTTTTCAATTAGGGGCTAAGTTGTCATGCTTCAAAATTTTCAATTTTCATGCTAGCTATTTTACATGACAACAGATTGGCTCTAGATTAGGGAACATTGGATACCATAAGGGGAAATAAATTACCTTGGTACATATCATGGGTAGCATCAGACCAAGTGGTTTATTCTATTGGGTTATAGAAGTCATTACACCGGAACAACAAGAGAAGCTACAAAAACACAAACCAAGAAACGAACACTACCAGCACATGAAAAGGAAAGGAAACACAAGACAAAAAGGAAAACATTAAAAAAAATGGAAACCATATAAAAACATCTTAAATCACCTATGTTACATTTGTGGGACAACCTAATTTCACTAAAACACCAATTCATATTGAATGCTTACCCGTATATGGGTATCATTGAGTGCTTTTATTTTGATAAATCCATTGATCAGGATCACCAAAATAGGATCCCTTTCTCAATTTCTTCAGAAATATTACATGATTTTCCTCACAAGTAAAATAGAATTATTCCTATGGGAGAAATAATTCTCAGTGGCTTTTGGGGGTCCACTTATTCATTTCATTTCCTTTTTTTCTTTGACATCCTCTTTCCTTCTACTCATTAATTCCCAAGTTCATTCCAATTGTACTGATTTTCCTTCAATGCTACAAGGATGAGTCTTGATCATACCCGTCTAGTTGTTTTCACACTATGGCTCATGATATCTAATGAGAATTTTTTTATTCACTTTGTCTTCTTCTTCTTCATTACCACCGTTTCCATGAGTTGGTTCTCAGACATATGTCATTGGGGGTCTTCAACACTATCACAAGCCTCATGTTGTTCCATGTTTCTCAATTACTCCAAGCAATATTCTTTCATGCACATACCGAATCTTTCTTGAGTTGTTTCTTGTCTATGATGTTTCTTACATAATGACCTTATCCTCTTGAAATGAGAATGGGTAAAATGATCATATATGAATAATTAACAACATCACCTTCTCCATCTTGGCCATTTTGAGCTTCAGAATCCATCTTCATAACAAAATCCTCTTTTTCTTGAGTGTGAGCCCACCTCAAAAATATTAAAGAGTATTCTTGTTCACATATCCCTCTCAAAGAAGGTTTTTCATCCTTGAACATAATCAACCTTGGGTAAAATAAAAAACTATATCTTCTATCATGTTTTTTGTTGAGAAATTATTCCATCTTTATAAAAGGGTGAATGAGTGCAAGGTTGGGGATGAAATATATGGATTGTAATTTTCCAAATATTGACCACCAAGAATTATGGAGTACCATTTCCATGATGAATTCATTTTATCCTTGAGTAGACTCAACTTCAATAAGCTGAAGCCATTTTTTTCATTCATGAATTCCTTGTTACAAGAATCATTCTCTCCTAGTGGGAAGGAGAAATCTTCATATTCACACTCATACTCATCGATACAAATATTCATGATGAGTTTAATAACATGATTAGAAACATAGGGATTACCATCCCAATAAATTGTTTGGTATCATTTTTTCATTCATGACCCCACACTATTCACCACTTTAGTGATTGCTTTTCTGCATGTTCAATGTCTTTCATGACCACCGTCACTACCCAGTAAAGAAACTATGTTTTCATGCTCACATCTAGTGGGAATTACATGATTTCAATTTTTGATTTCGTTAAATCATCATAATTATTTTTGATGGGCATCTTTCTCATACTTGGATACTCTTCCATCAACATCGGTAGCTCAAGATCTTCCTCTTAAGATATGAAGAAGTTGTAATGCCTTGAATATTGAAATAAGATATAAACACCCTTGGATCATCTAGTATTTGAATGATGTAATTAATTTTCTTGATGGGAAGGAGATAATTTATATTACCATTGACTGGATTGGGGGCATATGACTAATCCATCTGTATATCTTCATCAACATCCCTGCAAAATCTTCGGCTCAACAACATACCAATGAAGCTAGAAAATCTACTAAGATTATTTTCATTATGATCTTTTTGTCAGGAAAATTTGCAAATTCTCCCTAAGCATCATTAACCTAGATGAAAAGAGGCACTTATTTCGTTTCCATGGAGTAACAATGGCTATTAGCAGGAGTTATAAAAATACCAAGAGCTTTAGCAACTTTTGTAGGCATGAAATTGTCAGAGGCACTAGATTCAATAATGTAATTATTCAATTTGTATCCATTGACCAGCAAGGCTAGGTAGAAATTTTTTATTTTCCTAGAGGTAGAGGATGTAGAAGTGAGAAATTTCTAATAAGGAGTGGTATGAGGAGCAAGGGGTAGTTTTTTGGTAGTGGAATTTTCGGAACAAGAACTTGAACTAATTTATCTGATGAACTAGACTAGCTTATCAAATTGCTTGGGATGAGTTCTCAAACTCATAAATATGAATTTTTTATTTCTTGTAATAGTCAATGATGTAAATAGGTGTAGAAGTGGTAAGCATATCAGGAACTATGATAGCTTTGGCATGAGTAAGATTTGTATTCTTAAGATCAATAGAGGTAGAAGATGATTTGTCAAGAAGAGATGAAAGATACTTACTTAAAGAGGTGGTTGGATTATTGATCGAGGTAGTCTCAGGATTCTTCTTAGCTGACCCCATGGAAGTAGACAATGATGATCCTCTTTTTGTTGTTGTTTTTCATAGAGTTGACATTTGAGGATCTAAATGCTTAGCTTTGGTAGTGGAATAAGAGGATTATTTCTCTATGTATGACATATTGAATATTGCACATGTGTATCTATCCATGGATTCTTTAAAATATTAATTATGTGAGTATTTGAAATACCCAATCTTGGCACATTCATCTTCATATTATTCTTCAACTTTTTATTCAGCAGTTTCTTCTCTTTCACCTTCACTAGTCCCGCATATTGCATTAACCAATGGAGCTTCCAAGGAAATCCTTTGATGTGCTCCTACAATTTAATTCTTGTTCCTATTTTAGTAAGAGGAATTTTGAGTAATTTCCTTCTTTAATGAAGTCAATTCATTGACCAAATTTTACAGAAATGGGTCATCTCTTTCATCTTTGAAATTTTGGGCCTTATCCAATGAATGATTTTTGATCTTTCCTAACATGATAAGATTATCTTTCACATCAATGGAAAGTTATTGAGAATCATCCATAATTTTTTTTCATGCTCTCTGTAGTATGAAACTAACTTTAGGAAACTAGGCATTCATGAATAACATTTTTCTGATTATTGCAATAGGAAAAGAATCAGTATAAATCATGTTGTTAAACTTGTTGAATTTTGCTACAAAAATTCTCATAGACTCTTGTGGTTATTTATTCATATGATTTAATTGAGAAAGGAGGGCATGAGGATCTTCTACAGTCTTTAATCTTACTTTAAACTTACTTTTCATATCATCAAAATAATTAATTGAGCATGATGGTAAGTAGTAGAACTAGTTTGCAACATCATCATGTAATGACTTTGTGAACAACTACACAGAAAAATCTTCATGTTGTACTCCATGAATTCCATAAGTTGTGATGAAAGATTTTATATTATCATCTAGACATTGTTTTCCATCTCCAAATAATTTCATAAATTTCTTTCTTGATCCTTTTGGAAATTCATGCAGTGGAGGAGCTAAGGCCAATAAAACAATATTTTGTCCCCATGGCTGAGGCATAGCCATCCTTTATCTTTATTCCTATAATTCTTATTCTCTTTCTTCTTTAGGAGGAATGAGGTCTAGTGGTTTTATAGTTTTTCTATAATGTAACCTTCAAGAGGAAATTTAGGATCAAATTCAAGAAAGTACTTTTGACTAGTTTTCCTTACTATTTGAATGACAGGAAGCCTAAAATCATCTTGATGTTTCTCTTCAAATTATAGGCCAATAATGCCACATGTATGATCATCTCAAGTGTATCTCTTTTCTATTAGTTTTCTTAAAGTGTTAGACACTAATTCATCTTGGAAAATTGTATTATTTTCAATAGGGTCACAACAAGGCTCTTGAACATTCAAATGGTATTTTTCATTTTTTATGGATTTTTCTAATATGTATTTTTTTTTTCAGATATCTATTACATGTGCACAAAGGGTAGGTCATCCCCAATGGAGTTTCTAAAACTTGTTAGTGAAACAATTTATCGCATTATAGATTATTAGTTTTCACCAACATATATGGGGTTAAGCCCCCCCTTCTTGTCTATGGGGAGGCTCCCATTATTGAATGTAAACTACATAAAATTATGGGTGGTCGTTAGGCCAAGAATCACATAGAAATAATCCACTAGACCTGTGGAAAATTGATTATACAAAGGTATAAGGGATGAATTTGTAGTGAGGAGAGGTAAAGGGGAGTAGGATAAATTCACATACATGAACCAAAGCAGGTCCAAATTCAATTAGAAAAACACAATAATGCTAACAATGATAAGACTAAAAAATCATAGACACATAATTCTATTGATTCATTTATCAAAGACACTAATACCTTTCTTGGTTTTATAAGATCATCATGCTTTAAAATTTAGAAATTATAGGGGGAGAGAGTAAAGGAACGTAGACAAAGAAATAGAGGAAATGGATCTTTTATTGCTTGATGTAGTAGTGGAAAATATCAACAACATACAACCAATCAATAATTTTGAACCCCCTAGAATGGAGGATCCATTCCAATAAAAGTGAGTATTTTCCTTAAGTGAATAAGAAAAAATAGGGAAAAAGTGCATTGTTAATGGAAAATTAGAATATGGAGAAAGAAGGAGAAAGATAGAGAGAGAAAAGGGTTGAATAATCAAATAAAGATGAAGCCTTTCAATGTACCTTGAAGAAATGCTTCATGAATGATATTTTGACCTCTGACAACCTATTGCATAGAAATTTGTGATCACATATAATTCCTCCTTTTGTGAGATACAAGAACACTCTAAAGTACTAAATGAGTGTTTAGAAACATTATTGTGATATATTGCAATGTGAACCTAGAATGACTATTGGTATCACTCATGATGATCCTCTCCTATCATGTTTCTCACGACCATTTCCTTAAGGACTTGAAATTTTTATGTTTCAACACCCTCGTAGGCTTCATGATGCTCTTGATTGGACTTTTTCCTAATTAACCATTTGTGGAATCGGAACATCATGGTTACAAATTCCCCCTCTGATGAGATGGAGAAACATTCCAATGCATTAAATAATTGTTGAAGAATACTATTATGATATCATCACTATGATCGGAGCATGATAATCTCTTATTATTATAAGGGAAGGGTCAATATTTAAGGATCACTTTCATACTTTTCTAGGGCATTCAATTACACCAAAATCAATACACATGAAAGTATCGTCCTCCTCGGGCCCCAAACATATGCTACCACATGACGAGAAAAGATGTGGCCTCATTGTAGTACTCCCTGAGGAAGTACTCTATGTACCTCCGCAAGCATCTGGCTGAGAAATCTCCCTTGTATGTCGAACAAGGGTCACAGATAGCCCCTGAAGCGCGTGGAGTGTATCAATCTCTATTGTCTCCTTCACTGTTTGAGGGACAATCTCAAGGTGAGGGGGCTTCTGTGCGGGGAATCTACCCTGCTGAATAGGTGCACGTTGTGCACCTAGTTGATCCTGTGTAGATCCTTTTCCTTGGCCCTGGAAATCTCGAAAATCAAAATAATTTGGGATCTCGTTGAGGATAAACTCGCAATAGAGTTTCCTCAGAAAGTATAGTGGCACCTCATTGTTATTACAAGGTGGAGAATCAAACACCATCCACCATTGGTCCCAAAAATTATTTTTAATCAAATTATTATTGCACCAATGGATGGAAAACCATTTATAGGACAAGGAAACAGGAAAATTAGTGCGGGGGTCCGTGAATAAGACGCATATGAGGTCTTTTGAAATTTCTTTTTTCTTTACATCCACACATGACAATTTGTTGGAATAATAAATCCTACAACCCTCTCTGTAAGTTGTCTAATGATCAGTTTTCCCTGTTTCCGCGTCAATTTGAACAAGTAATGCCTCCAATGTGTTTGCAAGAGAGGCGTGGTGGGGGTTTGTAGATTGTGAATCCCTCATTGTTGTGATTAAATCCTCAATTTCAATTTTGTTTTCAACTATGTGGGCAGTTAAATCTTCTTGACTACCCAGGGGATGTTGAGCAATTGTGGGAGTGTTGGGAGGGATGACAGGGATAACAGGGTTTGGTTGTGGTTGATTCCCTCGACCTCTAACTGTAACAATAAAAAATATGTATTCAATTCAAATTTTAATCTATAATTATCATATTTCAATGTAATTTTGAGAAAAGAATTGTGCTTACCTCTTCTCTGTGGCGTCATCGTCGATTCAGATCTTCCCAGCGATCCAGAAATGATCCTTTGAGATTGAGATCCAACTGAATGAAAAAACGTGAGGGCACGGTTAAGCTCTGAAACTTGCGTTTGATGGAGATAAAATGATAGAGGCTCGGGCCTCTTTTTTTGTTTATAGTAGGCATAACGCGTACACGTTATGCTTCGCTAAATCCCAAACCTGACAATTGAAAACGCGATCACGTTATAATAGAACGCGTACGCATTTTGCTTTTTTCGGATTCTTGTCTGCTTTTTGGCCCCCCCAACTTCGTGCACTTACCCAAAACGCAAAAGTGATATTGAATTCATAAGAGAAAAATCTATTATTTCCAAGACCATCCTCAAGTCAAAAGCATAATTAAACCATATAAAGATGATTCTAGTATTACCTAGTTATTTTGTATCAATTAAACGATAAGGGTTGGGACTTTTGTATACACCAAAATGCTTGTTGAATTTCTTCAAATATCAATTTCAATACTTTTTCTTAAAAGGGTGTGATTAAGAGTGCCCCCCAAATCCAAATCCTATTTTTTACTAGGTTGCAAGGTGTTGAGTTCAAATTAGATTTTGGACGAAGGATAATTATTTCCTAGTAATTTACATCAAAATAGGGAAAAGTGAGTGAGATTTTCAAAGGCCACAACCAGTCAACCGCATTCATTAGGCCAATTTCATATTTGACAAAGGATTCCATTTCCATATTGTATGGTTCCATCATGGTGATTTGCGTACTCCATATATAACTAGTTAGGTTGGCCATACAAAACTAATTTCTAAGTTCGATTCATCCTTCTGTCGCAAACTATTTCTCATTGTCTTTCACTGACATATATTTCTAGATTCCCATTAAATGAAATATTATCCTACAAACCCTAATTTCTCTTATTTTTTGAGCAATTTAATTAAATATTTTAATTTCTAATATTCTAAATATAAGAATATTTTAAAATCAGATTTGATCTTTCTATTTATATATTTGATTTAAATCATAATAATTTATTAATATAATTAGTTTAATACGTTTACGACTATAAAACCACTTTCTACATTTATAACTACACGCTACAACTATGAGTAAATCTTATAATATTCAATTATCAAAAAATTGGATTAGGAATTGACTTGCTCCCTGACCTGTTATCTATAACCTTCTGAATTAAAATAAGATAATATCCAATATTATCACAACTATTAATCGACTAGGTTTACTCAACCATATCACGATGAGTTTTCTATCTAAATATCTATTCTACATGGGTAAAATCCTTGATCCACATCTCACCGACATTACAAGTTTCTTTGTTCTACATGCACTCTGGAGACATGGATTCTCCAGAATGATGATAGGGAATTACTCTCACGTTACTTATCTTGATAAACTACTTTAATTGCTCATTCAATAATACCCTAATGGGGAAATGTAGACACATAATTATGAAGAGTATCACCACTTTACTATAAGCCATTTTATGGTGATGATGTTATATACGTGAATCTTTACAGTAAGAAAAGTAATCATTGGTGAGACTTTCCCTGTGATCCTTGTATTATGCTTTGATTGATTTCTATTGTGAATCTATAGTCTACAAATCTCACTGCTACATTTATCATTATAGTCAGGTCACAAGGATCCTTGTCTATCTATTTTGTCACATCAGTTAATTCATATAATCTTAGCACACTAGCACAAACATTTCTCTTTTTGAAATAAATATATTTAAACCAGGTATACTTGTGTCCCTTATGGGTTCTCATATAAATTAACTATAATGTAATGATGTCAAGAGGCATTTTACAATAGTAAAAAGGGTGGGATGTGATAGTATGATCTCAAATTTTTTATTTCTAATCCCTCAATTTGTACGTTGTTTTTTTGTGTCACTAGTGTTCAAATTAAAGAAAGAGACTCAATATATATACATAACATGAGTCACTATTGATTCTAGTTGTCAACCTTTAAGAGGGCTATTTCATTGAAATCAAAAGAATTGATATGGGAGGGGGTGAATCAGTACTTCTCAAATAGCTTTGAAATAATTCCAATTAACTTAGAAAAATCATATTGTCAAAGTTCGCTTGATATATTGACCATGAAGATGATCATGGAAATCACACATGAGAAAATTAAGATCAAGTACACATGATCACATTGTTGCAATGTGGGAAAGGCCCTCAAAGGGATAAAACCCATAGAAATCAATGCACTTGTGTGAAAGGATTGTACCCTCGATAATTTTGACGATATAAATACCCCTTACTAATAATTGTTTAGCTGATCTCTATATTTTCTCCAAAACATGAACAAGATGCTTAATACATCTATATCAAAGCATTACTGAATTGCATGGAACCTATCAACATCCCAAATAATATATCCAAGTTACTACATGACCTGCTGCAAGATACTACTTTAAAGGAAGCCTCGAAATCCTAATATCTACCTCTACATATAAACTTCGAATTAATATCATAGATTTTTTGCCTGCAACCCTCTCCTTCAATTTATCTCGACACAATTTCATATTGTTCATATGTCTTATTCACTCCTCTAATCTATGGGCCGCCATTGATTCGACCCTCCTCAACTTGATTCATCTCATTTCTCACAGTTCTCAAGTGACACTCATATAAGCCAACAATTGAATGAAACATTTGCTTACGAGAGCTGATTGCTTTCATAAGTACACTATTCTTGTCATCTTTTATCATTGTATCACTGCTCTTTTAGCACCCAATCTTGTATGTATACATTGTACTGCCCAGCTACAAAATTTTTAAAATCATGTGGGCATATCATCACATCTCCATTGATTCACCTATTTCATTCCATGTTGTAAACCCACTTCATTAAAAATGGTCAATAAGTTTAAATATTGAAAGACTAAATATATCGTTAAGGGACAAAAGATTTGTCTCATGTGTTAGCTTTTTGTGTATAACCGGACGTCCCCATGTATATGCATTATTTGCCCCCTTATGGAACTTCAATGCCTATGGCATGGCATGGCATGGACTCGACTTTGCATGATCATTGTAACTATTTCTCATTGCATTAGGACTGCCTATATTCTCATCCAAATGGTTATATTAACTAGTAATTGTATATGAAATGTACAATGGAAACGTTAAAGGGGATCTTTTGAAGGAGTCGAATTTGAAGGAGAGAAACAATAACAAAGAGAGAAGGGTGAAGAAGAAGGGGTTAGCAAGTAAATTTTATCTTGTAATCAAGCTATGGTATATTTTTATTTAATGACTTTAAGGTTTTCGAATAGTGAAAGATATATTTTATTTGTCAATCAAGCTTGTTATTATTTCGTTTCGTAGCACTAAGGGTTCGTATCCGATGATTTTTGTCCTCAAAATTTTAACATTTTTTTTTACTCTAGAGTTATTATGTTGCGAGAAGAATATGATTTTATTTGAACATTAGGTGGTCATTCCCAGATTATTTGGGCCTACAATTTTTGAAGCCTTAAAGCTCGAGCTTTTGTTCCTGGGAACGCACATTCAACATAAATATGAAAGAATGGGAAACTATATAAATCGTTTTTATAAAAACATTAAAATAATGTCAAAGCACTTTATCTTAATATTGTAGTCCATACTTGTAATCATTTAAAATATATCATTTTTATTATGGATTGCAATATTGGAAAAAATTACAAAATACATACATAACTATATAGTTGGGTGTGATAGTGCATCGAAAGCTATCCTTGAATCTTCAACGATTTGGAAATCTTCCAAATGTGAATACGGAGCGCAGAAAGATTATTGCCCTGTATGCAACACAGATTCCTTGAAACTAAAGATAGTAATAGCTTTGGTAATTGATTTCGGTAAAAGGAGTACAACTGAATTTGGACGTATGCAGAACATCATCTCCAGGAAATAAAGGGGTCTCCTTTCCCCATGAATCACCCTCTACGGATTATAAACAATAAAAAACTTTGTTAAATTAATGGAGTCACCCAGCTGTGAAACCATTGAAAGATAGCCTCTTTCACGCTAAACAATACTATCTACGTCATCAAAATTGTCATCCTGCTTGTGTCTGCATCCAAATTGTATCCCTTTAGCACCAATAGGGTCACCCATGACCTCGATGAAAGTGTCTTGCTTATAATAATGAATGTTCCATAAGCCTGAACTCCAGTTGTGGTAGAACTAGGTCCATATTTATACCCGAACTCACAAACTCCACCGCCTTTGTTTCCTTGTTAGGAAACATATTTGCAAGTGAAAGAGGTGTTGGGATTGTAGAAGGTGTCCTCTTCTTGCTAGTACCTAATTGATCTAGTGGAGATGTTGTTGTCTATGTTAGAGGGGGTCCCAATAGGAATAGAAAGCATCGTCGACACCCCCATTGAAATGGAAGCCATTTTGAAGATGACACTCGACGGCCATAACTCGTCCTTTCACGACATGCTAAAAAGTTTTTTTTTTCTAGATTGTCCACTGCTGCCAAGTTTGGTATTCCAAAAAATATGCGACGATTTTACGACAACACGACGTGTCAGAACCAAGCCCTATCTCTCCTCTTATATAATTTAAAGTAAGGAATTTTTTAGACAAACTTTATGAAAAGAAAAATTATACAAATAACAATATATAAAGAATTGACTATAACATTTTATATATTCAATTTTTATAAAAATCTATTTAGAATTAATAATAAATTTTTGATACAAATAATAATCCACCCTATTTTAATATTCGAAAGATCTCATAAAGAGGGGAAAATATAAATATCAATAAACAATATATACATTACAATTTAAAATATTCATTTAATAAATTAAATATGAATACACATCATTTCCAATGTTTCCACGAAGATGAATAGCCGTTGAAGTGTGAATGGTTGAAATTAATTAATAAATTTGATGACAATGCTTGATAAAATGCAATAGAAATTATTTTCATAAAAATTTAATCAAAATATTTGATTTAATATCATATACTATTAAGTGATAAAAATATTCAAAATGTATAAATATATCAACATAAAAATAATTTTAAAAATATATTTTAAAAAATATTATTTCAAGAATTAAATAATTATTTTTAAATCATATATATAATTCAACAAAACCACATAAACGAATAAAAGAACACTGCTTTGAGTATATGTTTCTATTAATTAAAATGTGAATTTTTATCTAAGCTAATATAAATAGAAACAACACTAGAAATAGCTAATATAAAATGAAATGTAGATGCTAAATATTTTATTTTGATATTTTAATGAAATAGAATGGATAAGATACTAACCTAGATATAACTTGCCTCGCAGTGTGCTAGAATCAAATAGAATGAAGTACGAACGAGATAGAATGTGAAGGTGCTACCTTGAGAATTACAGCAACTGGAGACCTGGTTGGACTAGGGCGCCTAGGAGAGGACTGGGGTGCTTGTGGGTGCCTAGGTCTGTAATCTAGGTGCTATGGTCTATAGAAAATCTCAGGATCTAATCTAAAAGTGTTCACAAGGTCTTCGTAGTATCTTTATCCTTATCACATGTTTTTCACAATATCCTTCGCTTATGTCACCGTGAATCCAATATGAAGATCTACCTGTAAAACCCCATACAAAGCATCAAATTCCTAAAAAAGAAAGATGCATATGAAGGGGTTAGATTGACCTTAGCTGCCACAATGGTGGACTTACAACTAAGTGTTACACTACATTCTAGAACCAATGTAGTTATGTGTGCAATTATGTGCCTAGGGTCCCTTAGCGCCAATGACACAGAAGTAGGGGGCAATAACTAGATGTAAAGATGTAAATGGTGGATGGAATAGAATGAATACAACCCTTTCCCCCTATGCTTGTGTGATGCAGATGTAAATGATGCCTAAATGTAGTCCCTTTCCTTAGTAGATAGCTAGCCCTTGATAGATGATAGTCTTCCCATAATATAGTGAGTATGCTATGTTTATATAGGGATCTCTTGCTCAAATTTCAACACTAATGACCCGACATGCCGACTAGTACCTAGGGGAAAGAATGGGAAAATGACAAAGATCGACCTCGAATAGATAAATTAGACCCAAGTGTTATGGGGACCAGGGTGCCTAAAATCATGGACCATGGTGCCCATGAGCACCTCAGCACTACCCTAAGCACCCCATTTGAGGACTAGAGATGAAAATCAAGCAAATTACAACACCTAAGACTCCCTTAGAGACGACCAAAACTATATAGACAATTGAAAATTGTACCAAAAAAATGACAATAACGACTGACTAACTGATGACAGGACTAGGGGATAGGTCATTAGTGAATAATTTTATTACACGAGATCCATATATAAAATAACATACTTGGTGGTATAAATGTAATAGTAAGTGCAGGATTTTGTGACTACATTTTCCCCAACTTTATGTTGGTGAGTAGAATGCTCAGTAACATAAACTAGATATAGATGTGTACTTGAGAAAATTCAAATAAGCCCATGTTGTAGTAGAATGCACAAATGTGTAGTAGAAGTGTGCAAAATATGTAGTAGTAAAAGCATGTGCCAAACCATGGATCAATGGGTTGATCCATGTAACATAGTGAAAAAAGTGTAAATGTTGAGATGAAGTGCACTAAATGAAAGTGATGATTAGGATTTCTAATGATTTCCAAATGTGTATGGTGATGACGAGATAGGGTAGGGAGTGATAACTTCCCAACTCGAATTCTTGTATACAAATGAACAATCGGAGGATTTGGGCATCCTGCCACCAGAGGAAGAGTGTAGGGAGAAAAGTGTGTTATTCTCCAATCTCTAACTACATCCTCAAGATCTAGCCGCTGCAGACGAACTCAGATCAAATTTTGTGGTTTTTGGATCTAAATAGTTTTGATCAAACAGTTGACCCATATAGGAGTGATATGGGGAAGGCACTCTTGCCCCCACTCCACGGGTGTCACCAAAATGTGATGGCTTCCAAGTTAGGTCATCTGGAAGTAAACATGAAATGTATGAAGGCTTCCAAGTTAGGTCATCTGGAAGCAAATGCGTTAGAATGGAAGCAAGAAATAACTTCCCAAGTTAGGTCATCTGGGAGGTTGATGAATGTAATCTCCCAAGTTAGGTCATCTGGGAGGCCGCACAGTAACTCCCAAGTTAGGTCATTAGGGAGGCCAATTGTGTTGAACTTGTATTGATTGAGTGATCTTGATTTGTTTTGAATGTGTTAATTGATTGATTGATCGATTGTTTGATTGGTTACTCGTGGAGAGATTTTATGCAAGTTTCCCCCAAGTTAGGTCATTAGGGGGAAAATGATTGGAATTGGTGAATAATCACATGGAAATATTTTTTAATTTCTTGTTGCCCCCAAGTTAGGTCATTAGGGGGAGGTGATGAAATGTTTGTATAGAAAAATTGTATGTTTGTTGCCCCCAGATTAGGTCATTAAGGGGGATAATTAATGGTGAAATATCACACGTGAATTAGTAAATGTTTGCAAATGGTGAATTGGTAGTGTTTGAATGCACATGGTAATAAGGGGAATTATAGGATGACCCCAATGATATTCCCCCCTTTCGGTGAAAGGGGAAGTGATGAAAAGAATGAATGTTAAGCCGAAAGTAAGCACGAAATAGATAGAAAGTGGTAAAAATAAAAAAATGTGTATAAATTGAATGGAAGACAATGTCAATGAGAATGATAAATGCATGGAAATTGTTCAATATGGTGGTAGGTAAATTTCTAAAAATAATTCCGCAAACAGGGTGTAAATCAGAGTATAAACGCTCAAGATATGAAAACAATGGTATGGTGTGTATTAGTTACATGAATAAGCATAAAATAATGACTATAGTAAAGTAGGTGATGAAAAGTAACTATAAATAGTAAAGTGAAAAAGTGTTTAGTTACTTCATTTGTTGTTTACGTGATTGTGAGAGTGTGAATGAAGTGAGTGAAAATGCCGCAAGTGAGAGTAGTGTGTCCTAGTCGATTTGAGAGGGTGGCGACCACCGTAGCGTTGTGTACGACCGCAGAGTTGGTAAGTGCCTTGATTTACTCAAAATGTATGGTGTATTAGTCATTTTGGTTGAATTTTTACAAGTTTGATATTTTTTATTTTCTCATCTTTTGAGACCTAGGAAAGAGCGATGAGGTCACTAGTGACCCCCTGGGACAAGAGCACCCAAAACTGGGGGTTTGTGTCCTTCTCCTAGGCACCCCAGTCCTACATTTGGGTGCCTTGGTCCAAAATGTGTGCATTTGATGTATAATGGTGCTAAACATGTTTTAGTATGATAAATGAGTGTATTTACTCTTGTAATGTGTTCTAATGCTGTGTTTGTTGTCATTTTGTGGTGTGCAGAGGGATATCCACTCAAGGGAGTTTGTGGTGGGTGACATATGAGTACGTTGCTTGGATTGGGTCTACCAGATGATGATTGGGATGTGATGGACCATGCCAGCCTGTGGCACATAGCACAGATGGGGGATGTACCCCATAATATTCCCATGTTGAACTGCCTTATGTGAGAAATGGTGTGCAATACGTGCACATTTTGGTTACCTATGGGGGAGATGACTGTTACATTACGTTGGAGGATGTATATCACATAATGTGATTGCTAGTAGTTGGGGAGAGAGTGTGGGTTATGCCAGTAGAGGATATGGAATGACAGATGCAAGTGACAAGATGGTATTTTGTGGGGACTCGAGTACCTGCCGAGGCCCATATCAGTTTAGATGTTATTTTGTGGTTTGGGGTTCCATGCTTGTGGAAGTTCATAGCAGTTGTGATTGCGTCATGTATAGCCATGGAGGGAGGAGGTGTAGGCATCTTGTATAAGATGCATGACATATGCCAGCGGATAGAGGAGGAGGGTACTAGATATGCATGGGCACAGTGTGTGTTGGCCCACCTATATAGAGACCTATACCAATTTATGCATGAGGAACATGGTGGAGGGATAAGAGCCACCACACTATTACATGTATGGGCATATGAGCACATAGCCATATTGAGACCAGTTGGAGGTCCATGAGGAGAGTGGGCTAGGCCAGAGATATATGTGTGACAGTGGGTTGATATTCATGGTAGAAAGATGGACACATATACCTATAGGGCACTGATAGATAGGATGGGGCCCGAGGTAGTCATATGGAGTCCATACCATGACTATGGGGGATGGCCCGAGGATGCTACAAAGTTGCAGATGTATTCGGAGGACGATGTGGATTAAGGATCGATTTCCAGGTGTGGTGGAGAATTTTTCAGATAGAGAGAGTATCACGTCAGTTTGGCATGGCTCAGGATGTGCCCCCAGAGCCATATATATGGTTGAGAGCTATCAGAGCACCTAGGAGGGCCGGAGCTAGGCCAGGGCCCATAACAGAGTAGCTAGTAATGCTGGGGCCAGATGAGGTAGATGTAACAATAGAGCTTGTTGATGAAGATGATACAGGTTGCACTAAGGAGTACCATATATGGTGGGAAACTCATCAGTGGGTATTGTTGTACCCATTGTTCACAGGTCTGATGGAGTTACCATTAGAGGAGGAGTGAGAGGGGGAAGCACATGCCCGCAATCTTATAGCAACAACTATAGCTGAGCGTAAGTATTTGTATATGTACTTTTGTGTATGGTTATATTTTATATATGGTTATATAATGCTAATGTGTAATTTGTGTTTGTAGGTGATGCGTATTGCTCATTGATATTGCACACATCCATCCACACATTGACATGGAATGTGCCGACCAATATGTGCTTGGTGGAGGTATACTTGAGCATGTGGATGATATTGTGGGAGAGCATGCCCATCTATTTGATTGGTGGCCATAGCAACAATGACATGTACAATGTTGTTAGGTGAGAGGGACGAGGCACACGAGGAGACTTGATGAGCCCGAGAGGTAGTAGGTGGTGGTCCCTTAGCACAAAATGTGTTTACACGATATGTGGATATGCAGTGCCAGTGTTCCAAGAAGGCTACAGAGATTACCTTGCTACAGAGGCAGGTCGAGAGATATCGAGGCCACAATCAATGATGTCACTTTGGTGGAGAGGCATCTAGTTCTAGAGATCTCATAGTACCCGAGAGCGATGATGAGATATGATATGTACTAGTGTATATGATGTAGGGGAGTTTCCCCTAGTGACGAGACGTATTTTTTTTACGATGATTGTATTCAAGATATATGTATGGACACACATTTTTGATATATGATAATTTTGTGTTGTTATAAATAAGTTTCACAATGTGTTAGATGATGTATGATTCAATGGTTATTGTCCTATACATGTAATGTTTGTGTATTGTTTGATTAATGTAGAGTCACATTATAATGTGTGTAATGGTAATGTGTATGGTGAATGGTAATTGATAAAAAAATGTAGTGTGATTGATGAAAATGTTTATTTGTAGCTCGTAGTTAATGTAATGATGATAGTAGAATAAAATGTAAAAATAGATGATGTATAATCACCAAAGAAAGTAACGTGTTATGTTAAATGATAATAGGATGTGATCGTAAAATGTTAGTATGATGAAAGTAGGGGGGAGAATGAAGTGATGCCCCCAGTGTGGATGAATAGACTCATTGAGTTAAGACCCCTCAACAGTCAAGAATGAGCCGCATAAGTAAGAGTGCATCATCGGGAAATGATTTAGTGTGCTATATGAACGAAAAGCACATGATGAAAGGTTCTTAGAAAAAATCCCTCAACAGTCATGTAAGAACCGTAAGAACACAAGTGCATCATTGGGGGGTAAGGTGATAACAATCACCTACCAAAGACCAAGGTGGTTTGAAGTAGTGGAAGCATGTGGGATGGATGCAACATGAGTGTATGAACCAAACTGAATGTCATATGGAGCAACAATGGGATATGTAGAGGGTTGTGGGAGCCCATGTGACGTAGCATTGTGAAGTGGTGGATAGTGTGAATGTGATGGATGTAATGGATGTGATGGTGGAGGTAGTGGATGAGGTGGAGAACACACATATGATGGCGATGAGTGACCTATAAACTGAGCACCTGATGGAGAAGACTCAAGTGGAGTAGGCCTTCACTGACGTGGTAGAGGAGACATGGACCCCTCACGAGAGCTGAAGGAGATAATACATGTATCCTCTAGTTATTGTAATCTATCATGAAGGGTGAGACAATCATTGTCCTTATGGCCATTGATGCGATGGTAATTACAATAAGGTTGGTCACGTTGACGTTGTAATCAGTGTTGTGGATGATGTTGATTTGAGGGTAGGAGAATTAATCACTCATTAAGTAACACTTGCAACATATCATGTGGTCAAGCATGAGGAGATAAATGTAGAGGATCACATGACCGAGGCGGAGTGGTGGGAGTAGTATCTTGTTGTGGAGTTGGAGAAGAAGCACACTTTGGTGGTGGAATGGGTTGAGCTTGTTTGTGTGGTATGCAATGCAAAGATGGAGATTGCTTTGGATGCACAATCGAATGCACAAGTGGAATACTAGATGAAGCAATGGCATGTGAAATATGTGTAGGTTCTACAACATGTGATGATAGAAGATATTTTTCCAGGTCAATACATTTATAACATAAGAGGATGAATGACTCACATGTATCATATTGTAGTCTTTGCTTGAGTGGAGGAATTAGGCCACAGAAAAAAATGAATTTCTTTTCTAAGTCAATAGGTTGAAATACTAGCTGATGCATACAAGCATTGAATCACAAGATATAATCCTTAATAGATTCATAGGAGCCCTGATGTAAATTAGGTATGTGATCATAAGTGACTTTAGGGCCATTGTTGATGATGAAGACAGAGGAAAGCATTGTCCATGTCATAGAAAGTACTAATGGACCCAAAGAGAAGATTAGTGTACCATTGTAATGCTTCATCAACAAGATTATATCAAAATTCCTTAAGTAATAATATATCATTAGAATAAGAGGCCATAAATGAGTGGTAATGTAGAAGATGAGCGTGAGAATCACCAATACCATCAAAACATGTGATAGTAGGCATGACAAAATATTGAGGAAATGCATAATTATGAATCTTTTTACGGACCAAATTACCATGTAATGATTTTTTTTCAATGGATGCATAATAGAATCTAATTTCTAAAGTGAGGAAGTGAACCTGAGATTGGAGATGACCTATGATGTGCATGAGAGAGATAATGTCATGTGAAGGAATGGTGGAAGATGGAAACAAACTATTAAGCGGTTGTAGCTTGCCATTATGAGTAATCATAGGAATATCAAGAGGTGATAAAAGAGATTTTGATGCTAATGGCACACTAGGAGTGGGTGCCAAGGAAGCTATATTAGGTGAGATAGATGAAGTATCCATAGCTATGGTAGGACTAGCATCAGAAATAACCTTAATATATGAGGTGACCAATGGAGACACATCTATAGGAGAGGATGGACTAAGAGTTGTCAATGATGTAATAATAGGAGAAGAAGAAGCAATAGATGGTGGTGACTCATGCACAATAGTAGATGGAATTTCAGGAGAAGGTAACAATGGAGCAGGAGAGTCAAATTCAACAGTGTAGAAAGAAGGAGAACCATGACTATCATTTTCCTCACTAGTATCAGATAAAGCCTCAGTATTTATAATGTTTCTAAGGAGGCTATCAATAGGATCGTCAACATAATGGAAATGAACATGTCTAGTAGGAGATTAAGAAGTAATGTAGAAATGGTAGAGTCATGGGAAGAAACTATATCAGTAGTCAGAGTAATAGAAGAATCATTATGGACTCATGAATGATTGTTAATGCGTAGTAAGTAATCAATAAGAGAATCATCTAAAGTCTCTTGTGAAATATCAGAAGGAGGATCACAAGTGAACATATGGCATGGTGTACAATGAGTAAATGCGATAGGATCCTCAAAAATGCTAATTCCTATAGGATAATTTGTAAAACTAGTAGGCACATGTTGTTGGCCATCTAAGAGTTGTTGAATATGATCAGGTGTAGCAAATAGAGCACTATATAGAGCCTTAAGTTCAACTATGGCAGCCTCATCATAAATAGGGTTAACACTAAAGTGAGACATGATGGGCAAAGAAGATGAGTGATATTTAGTCATTAGGGTTTGATTGGATCATATGGAAAACTATTCAAAAATATGGGCTCACCGAAATGACTAACTAAAATGTGGATTTTTATCTAAGTTAATCAAAATAGAAACAACACTGGAAATAACTAATATAAAATGAAATACAAATGCTAAATATTTTATTTTGATATTTAAATGAAATAGAATGGATAAGATACTAACATGAATATAACTTACCTTGCATTTTTTTGGACTCAAACAAAATGAAGTGTGGACGGGATAGAATGTGAAGGTCTTACCCTAAAAATTGCAGTAAGTGAGACCTGGCTATACTGGGGTGTTTGGGAGAGGACATGGTAACATGCGGGTGCTCTGGTCTGTAATCTAGGTGCTCTGGTTTGTAGAAAAATCTCAGGATCTAAATCCAAAAATGTCGAAAAGTCTTCACAATATTTATTCTTTGTCACATTGTTGTCGCAATATCTTCACTTATGTCACCATAGTTATGTGATGAAGATATACCTACAAAACCCCATACAAAGCATTAAACTCCTAAAAAAGAAAGATGCATATGAAGGGGTCAGACTAAACTTAGTTTCCATAATGGTGGACTTACAACTAAGTGTTGCACTACATTCTAGACCCAATGTAGTTCTATGTGCTTGTGTGTGTAATTATGTGCCTAGGGTGCCCTAGCACCAATGACATAGAAGTAGGGGGCAATAACTAGATGTAAATATGCAAATGGTGGATGGAATAGAATAAATACAGCCATTTCCCCCTATGCTTGTGTGATGAATATGTAGAAGATGCCCAAATGTAGTCCCTTGCCTTGGTAGATAGCTATCCCTTGATAGATGATAGTCTGCCCATAATGTAGTGAGAATGTTATGTTTATATAGGGATTTGTTGCTCAAATTTTGACACTAATTACCTGACATCCTGACCTAGTACCTAGGGGAAAGAATAGGAAAATGACAAAGGCTGACCTCGAATAAATAAATTACACCTAAGTGTTACGAGGACTACGATGCCTAAAACCATGGACTGGGAACCCATGGGTGCCCCATCATACCCTAAGCACCCTAGTTGAGGACTGGAGATGGCAATAAAGTAAAATATGACACCTAAAATTCCTTGAGAGATGACCAAAATTGTATAGAAAACTGACGATTGTACCATACAAATGAAAATAACAACCGGCTAACTTATGACAGGACTAGGAGATAGGTCATTAGTGAATAATTTTTTTACATGAGATCCATATATAAAATAACATACTTGATGATATAAATGTAATAGTAAGTGTGTGATTTTGTGACTATAATTTCCACATTAATACAAGTTAGTTTTGTCGACTAATGCATAAATGTAAAAAGTAAGTTATGCAATAAGTCAGAGCCACTCATACGGTATAGATACATTCACCAAAATAAATTATATTTTTACATTGTGAGCATCAACAAGGTAAAAAATATCCATGAAGAAGACTATGTTGACATTTCAGCAACAAATTAGCAGTGGTGCGATGATTCCCATGTGCTACAGTATGTTAGAAGTGGAGATAATACATTCACGTGGACCGGTTTCCACCGTAAGATGGCAACGCATGTATGACACCTAAATCTTCATTATTTCTTTTCTGAAATGCATCAGTTTTGGCTAGTCTCCATCCACTAACATTTTGGTTATGCACACCTTTGGCGTAATTGATAAAGGTGATACCCCATATTTAACTTTGGTGCAAGTTCTACTTCATAACAAGTTTCATTTACAAACACCCACATCCACATGCTCTGAATTATGACATCTTTGGAATATATTTTTTAAGTGCAATATTGTTCTCTCTATCATATGAACAACATCATAGAAGAATACTCAGATGGTCTGTACAAGTAACTTGAGCATTAGTGTTCAATGCAATTTGCAATAATCATGTTTTGCAGCAACACCTGCTCAACGCTCAAACCCTACAAAAACAAACACATCACCAAAATCTCCAATGTCTAATAATTATATTCCACATAAATCTGTCACCATTAAATTATTATTTTTATTGTTACTTGGATGAATTTAAAGACGCATGGGTCACACATCCACAAATGAATTACAATCACATAAATAGTTGAGAAGATTTATATATGTACTGAAGATCGGGGAAATTGTTAGTGGTGAATATTCCATATTTGGAAAATATGAAAAGAATTTTTTTCGAGTACGGAAATGTACCTTTCACCTAAATTTTCTAGCATTAAATTTTTTAGGGGTCGTCTTCGCCTACTATTGAAAAATCCTATATAATCATAGGTAATTCGCCAGGTAGTATACTATTAACTTACTAGTAAGGTACTGTCCAAAATATAATCAAGTACTATGCGAACAAGTGACAAGGAATGTAGAGAGATGTACAAAAACAATACAGTCACACGATAAGTATCAAGGAGTACATAGGTGTGACAAAAAAGAGGTAAAGATGCATGACTAGGGTGCAAAAGTGTAAATAAGGTGCAAATGCACAACTAGGGTGTAGATACACGAATAGGGTTTAGACACGTAACTTGTTTGCAAACACACATCAAGTATATAGACACGCAACAAGGACCCATGGGTCTAGACGAGAAACCAGTTCCTAAATCAAGTCTTGAATAGAGCCTATTTGTAAGAGCCAAAAGACAACCAAAATATCTCAAAAGGCAACATTTTTCAAGTATTTTGGAAATTCTATAGCTACTACTAGTACACATACAACTACAACTAGAGTTAATCAGAATATAGACTGTGTGGAAGGTATTACTGAAGTGGACATGGCTTCAACACAGTCTCCACAAAATGATATCTATGATGACAACATGTCATAACTAAAATATATCCCAAATATTCATGTTGAGATATAACCATGAGAGGATCAAGATATCTCAAATACTTGAAAAATTGTAACACCAAAATCAAATGAAAATTATGCTTCAAGAAAGAGGAAACTAGATGATCACGATATTCCTAAAAACTTTAACAACAAGTCTTTGAAAGGAAACAAGAATATGTGGACACTTGGTAGGACATATATGTTTAAGTGGGATACAAATTTTACTTATATCAAACCTATAGAGCTAACTAATTATGAAGATATCCCAACTGAATTTACATGTACAATATGTACCTGGAAACTAGGAAAGCAACAAAAAATGTAATTAAAGTTAGACACAATTGAAAAACATTATGGAAGACAATATGTAACTATAAATAGGAGGATCGCCAGATAATAAAAACACATAGATGGAAAAGTGAAAAATAATGTATGTGTATTAAATATGTAAAATACTATGAATCTAAGTAAAAAAGAAACAAACATATCATGGAAAAGGGTGGAACAATCACATCACAAATCAGTAAGGAGATTTAATCAAATTTTCATACTAAAAGCATACAGTTCTCTACCATATTCCGCATCATTAAGAAGGGAATATATATTTATGATTTCATTGATTTAAAATTTTTGTTTCAATATACTAGAATGCACAATGTTCCTCAATCACATTGGTCAGATAGTAGTGAATGGGAAATGGCTAAATGGCTTGTAATGATTAAAAAAGAAGATTTGAAAGAGTATGAAAAATGCAAAGTTTATATCTCTATCAATTGATGAAGTAACAACATTTAACAACACGTCATGTGTACACATCTATGTTTATACTTTTGAAAATCATATAAGGTAACCACATTTGTTTCCTGTAGAGAAAATGGTTGAAAATTGCAGTGTTGAAAACCTATATAAAAAGTTTTTTCTAAGTTGAAAGATATTGCTAGCATGAATGAATATGAAATCGCTATGAAGTATGTATGTGTTGGTGTTGATGGTGTATCAGATATGGAGAGTCATTGAACTAGGCCATGTGTTTGATTGTAAACAACAATAGCTCCTTATATGCTTATAATCTATTGTATGGATCACAGAATGAATCTAGTATATGAAATAGTTAACAAATTTGAAAATGTTGTAAGAGTAGAAGAACTTATCCATGAACTACATTCCTATATGTCAAGTAGTCCACAAACGATTTCTTGAGTTTCAAAAATTTGCGATTGGAATTACTGATGGTAAAAATCTTCTCATGGATGTTGATACAAGGTGGATTTCTTTGTACAAGCCTGCATGCAGAATTAGTGAGGAGTATCCATTGTTGGTTGGTTTCATGTACAAATATCGTAATGAAGCAGACAAATCTAAGGATTTGTTGTTCCATTTAAAAAATCTAGAAACACTATTTACATTGTTTGGAGTTCTACCTATGTTAAAGGAGGTCAATATTTTGATGAAGCATGCACATGAGAAATCCATTTATATTGTTGATTTTATACGAATGAGCAAGGGAGTATGTCAATCTCTTTATATCTTGTACTTTTCAGAACATAGTTTTTATACACCTGTTTTCGATAGTTAGAAAGTTTTATTAGGTGTTAAGAATCCCAATTATTATTTGAGATTTAATATTCATGATCACCTTTATATCAACATTAATGGTAGGGAGATACCACTACACAGTTTATAAAAATGAAAAGATATTCTAGATGTAGAAAGAGAAGAAGTTCATGTGACTCGTGTTATGTTTGATACTATTACAGTTGATACACGAATACAACTTAAAAAATTACATAATCCTTGTCTTCTAAAATTAGAGAGAATTTCAATAAATATAACATTATTGAATCTATTGTAGTGATTAATCTAATTTTTTGAAATACTACATGTGATTATGTAGATATAGTCAGGAAGTATTTTCATAAATCAATGGGTAATATCATTGATCATTTCACAAAGACCTCATATGTCAATGGTGTAGAAATCAAATGTATTTTGAATAAGGATTTAATAAAATCTCAATCAACTCATTTTTCATTGACAATGGTTGAATAGTATTGTAGTTTAAATGAACCTTAAGAGAATGTTTCAATTACAAGGATGTGAAGAAAAGTCTACCAAGTAGTGTGTTACAGGAAAATATTAGTGAATATTTTCAATTATACGAATTGTTCCAAACTATGATTTTGGGATATGTGGAGGATGAAAGGGTGTTCAATGCTTTATATTTTTGTAAAATCAAAAGTACGAAATAGATCAAGGATAAAAATCCAGAAAGTTGCATGTTTCGTGTTACTCCCTAGCCACATTTCTTTATGACAGAGAAATTAAAACATTGTAATTCCCTTTCTGAAGGAAAAGGTGTCACCAATACAACTACAAATGCAAGTGATCTCAATGATAAGATTGGAATTGGTGCATTATCTAACACTGCATAACCATATCTCAACTATGAGGAGGCTATTGAAAATGGATTGTTTCATCTCTAGCTATTTTTCAAAATGTAAAAGGTATCACCTTACATTTATTATTTATCGCCTGACATTGTAAAAAATTTTATGTATTCAATTTCATAATAATAGATTCAAGTACAATTATTTGTTACGTATTTGGTATTTATAACCATGTTTTTTTATTTTTTATTTTCAAACTACTTTGATCATTGATATTGTGTTTTGACATGCATATTTGGAACACTATTTTTTATATATCATAATTAGACATAAGATAATAATAAATAGTGTAATGAATCAAACACAATTTGAGTTATCCGTTTTACATATTTTGCATTGTAAATAATTAAACATTCAACATTAAAGGCATTACATGCATAGTTATCCAATTTCAAAAATTCAAATGCATTTCACACATATTTTGATATCATTACAATTTACAATCTATATATTTCTATATATAACCTGTTATCATTGCTTTCCATGAAACTTTTAATTTTCTAACTAGATTGCATTACATAACCAAATTCCATGAAAACCATTGCAACGTGCAAACATATCTTGCTGAGAAAATAAATGAAGTTCTTATAGAAGTAAACAATGACAATATTCCATAATACATTTTTATTTGTTCAAATAACATATATTATACATCGTTGTAGAGAATATACATATTATCTTCCATTTGATTAAAATTCCAAACTTAAACATTTTTCAAATTTAAAGTTTTGTAAATATTTTTCATCAAACACAAATCTAGAATATGCTCAAGTAACTTTTACTTCCCCACTCCCAATTTCCTTTTCCATTTCTTTTACAACTTCTGTTTCACTTTTCCTAATCACTGCACTATTTCCTACTTTGAGAATTCCATAATTAACAAGATCATATGCAACAATATTTAAGTTACTACCAATTTCTTCTTCTTCCTTTGAAGTATCTCCATAGGATAACAAAGAAGGATCTCCAACTACATTTGTCTTGAAAAAAACATCCACACCCATGTCATTCTCTTTTATAATCAGCTTCAGAGTATTGTTTTTCTTGTTAAGAAAAACAATAGTCTACTTCAGTTGAATTGTTATGGATAAAATTTTGCAAGCTTTATCTAAGTGAACTTGGATGACCTTTGCTTGAATTTTTAAATTTTCATATTTCAACTACAACAAAATAAAAAATTGAACTCAATTCAAGCATATTATTACAAATTTAAAGTAATAAAAAACTATAATTTAAAATTGAATGTTGTAATTCATAATACTTACAAGAGCTTTATCTCTTTCAGCATCAACAATTTCCACCAGATCTTTATCCTTCGACAATTTGTTGTAATATGCATGAGCTTCATCATTAATATTCTCTAATCGATTCAAAATTATATCTAAGACATTGTCTCGATAACTATTATTATATGTTATAGTCCCGCCTTGTGCTTGGTTTAGTAAGATATCAATCTTAACTGGATGATTTTGAACTGCAACATATAAAGTATACCTTTGGCTATGATTATCAAAATAATTATTTTTATTATTAATTAATACTTTATCCCTTTGCTCCCACTATTTGAGAAAATCTATACTATACATAATAACCTCTTTGAAATGGGCTTCACAGTCAGTAGCAATCAAGCTATCTAAAGAAAAACTAGTCAGCTGGTCACTTTCTGGAGAGGATGGATAGGATGGGGGGTTGAATGATCAATATTTGAGGCTTCATGTATTTGTGTTGCCTCTTACTTCCATTATGTTCCCTAATCCTATTTATGTGTTAAAATAAATTTAAATATTAAAACTAGAAATGATTGAATAATTAAAAATTGACATAAAATAAGGTTAAAATAAATATGTTGAAATTGAAACAAACATGTGTGCCTTGAATCATACCACGTGCATAAAAAAAATGTTGGGTCATTTCTATCGATGCCCAAATAATCTTCATCTAAATTTTTTTAGTTTAAAACTGATTTCATGTTGTATTGATTTTCTAGGTAAGCATTGTAGTATCTTTTGAACAATTTTATCATTTACAAAACTCCCCAATACATGGGAGGCACTATCCCACTTTGTGGTACTTGTTCTATCCTATTTTTATTTTGTTATATTCTCTTATAAGGAATAAAATATGAATATTTTGATAAAGGTTATTTATTAAATATTATTGATTACATTTTACAAATAAAAAGTGTAATGAAAATTATACAACTATTAAAGTTTTCCTCTTCTTTGCTTGGATTTGGCATTGATCAACAATATATTTAGTTCTTACTAAAATAATATGATAGAGCACATATTTTTTCTTCAAATATGGAAGAGATTTTTTTGTTGTGCCTATTTATAAAAAAGAACAAAATTATTTCTTTCCCTGTCTCTTTATAGATGGCCTTTTTTTCTACCAAAAATGTGTTGAAAATGAAGTTTTAGAGAATCAATAAGATAAAATGTCATTTTTAGAAGAAATAATCCAAAATGGAGGAATTTTCATTATATCTTTCTTTGAATATTACTTTCGATTAGCCAAATAGTTATAAGTTTTTTGAAATATCGAATAGAATAGTCAATCAATTTATACCTTCTTGGAATTCTTTCCAAAGATTAGCCAATGGAATTATGACCTTCCCCTAGGATTCACCAGGGTATTATAGCAATTATTAGGGTTCCATTCATAAATTTATCCCTGATGTGCATAAGAAATTAGAACAAAACAAATTTTAATATAAGGAGTGTGTACATGTAAAGCACAAGCATAAGGAATAGATGTTAGAAACCAAGTATTGTCACATTTATGTCATGGGAGATTTCTATGAAGGACATACAACAAGATGAAATGGAAAATGATCGGGTCAAGCAAGGTGTTGCAAACATTTTAAGAAAATTGCTATGAGATTAAACTACCATATGGGCTAGATATATCAATCATACTCAATGTGGATTACTTTTATGAGTACTATGAGGAAAAAATAAATGAGAAGAGTAAAGGAGATTCAATGAGTTTTGATGGAAGTTATAATAAAACATTCAGAAAATTAAACAAAAAATACCATCACCAACCATCTATTGAATGGATCCTACGCCACAAAGGACTCGCGTGAAAACATTGAAGAATTTCTTGAAATAGGCTGATTTGGCCTTGATTGTTATAATTGTGTGGGGTGTTTATTGTGAATCCATGGGGTTCTAGAAAAGAAAACACATGTGAAACTTTGAAAGGATGTTATTTGTATAAAATATAGTTACTTTTATCCCCCACATTTGTAGTTTGATATAACCTTGTGTTAAAATGGATTGATATTGGTTTTTTGTGAAACTATATGATTGTGACATTCTTAAGCACAAATATCTTATTGGAGAGCACAACTACTATAGAAAGATAAGGAAGAGATAGATAACATTTTGGACTCTAGATTTGTGAATAATATGGGTGAGAGAAAGTATAGGAACCCTTTATTGAAATCCAAGATGAGAAAGAAGGAATATGTATAATATTTACACTTACTTTAACTTGTATGGGTGGGATTTTACACATAGGAAAGGAATGTAAATCATAGAGAGAGAGAGAGAGAGAGAAGGAATTAAGAGTTTACAAAGAAGGAATGAAAGGGGGGTCTTACATTTCAAATAAGTAAACACATAGCTTATTCTTGTTTGTGAGCAGATTACTTAATATAAGAAAAATGTTTGGTTGGAATTCTACATGCATGAAAATAGTGAAGAATGATAAACACATGACATAAGAATGCATGTTTGTTACAAAAGAAACCACAACACAGATTTTAGTAAATATATTTTTAATTCTTCACAAATATGAACACAAAGTTTCATACACTTTTCTTATCTACGAGATCTTATTAAAAATTATGGGCAACAAAAAGTTTGGTTTAAAATCCCTTCAAGTCTCTAGCAATTTGAATCCCCTCAAGAAATTATAAAATGTTCTTTTACAATAACCTGGACAACACAAAGTCTCTCCACGTATCCCTGAATAAATCTCTCCTTGATGTCTTGCAAAGTAGTTCTCCTAGTAAGTAAAAATCTCTAGTTCATAAAAATCATGTTGAATGATTTACAAACAAATATTTATAGGGAAAGTCTTCCTATTTTATAACTACATGCATGGAAGGAAAATTAAAAATTTCTAATAATAGAAACTTGCACTTTGAAAAATTCCATTTTGCATATGCACAGGAAATAAAAGTCAAATTCTCTTAGGACTATACAAATTGACAAAGTAAATTTGTAACTTGAAAAATGGAATGTGCAATTTTACAATGATAAAAAAATACAAATTATTAGAACTACACATCTAAATTTATCTAACTTGTTGTAAATCATGAGTTATGTTTTCCATAATATTCATCCACATCAAAACTTTCTATTTTTCTATCAGGATCCTTTCCTTCAACTTTGATACCTTTTATGGTGCAAGGAATTTCAAAATTCTACCTCTTCTTATTAGTGTAAACCATACTTACCTCTAACCATGCATTACCTTTTCCACTTCTAAGCCTTGGGCTAACATAATTCCATCACATCCCTTGCTCTTTTATATGAGGATCTCATTACATTATTTGATATCGATCATAGCTTCTACTCTTGTACATTCATCAACTTTACCTGCACATTATCTACATGCATACTCAGGTCTCTTCATGAAATCTGCTTGCCCTGATCTCTACTCAATTCCCTTGCTAACATGATTTATCATACTATGAATTGTTCTCTCATGCTCCTCTAACCATTAATGATCACTCATATTTACCTTACCTCCTACAAGATTATTCTAAACATACATTGTTCTTGTGGAACATAACTAGGTTCTCAAAGGCCTCTATGGTCAAAACTTGATGTATACTCATGGATTAATACCTAAACTCTCAGGAAATCTCTTCCAACTCAAAACAAGTTGTTAAGTCAAATACTTGCATTCATACATATTTTTCTCTTTTAGGCCTCTCAGTCTTGTAGTCTTCCTAGCCTACAAATCATTTTGTAGCTCAAAATTTCCTAAAATGACTATACTCTCAAATGAGTTATTCAGAGACCCAATATGGAGTCCTTAAATATACCCAAATTTCACTATATGTTCCTTTGTATGAATTTATACTTCCTTTGTAATTGTACTATTTAAATTACGTCAATTTAGCTCTCAAAGCTATGACAGTGATGTTTGTTGCAATGATCTCACCTAGAAATTAATAGATACACCTTTGTAATGTCCTTCATATTCTCTTTGATGAATTTTGCATCTTGACTTAAAAGTTTTCCCTTCCATGCAATTCAATTTCCTTCCATGTGCATGCATGTAACAATATACAAACTAAATCTATACACAACTTCCTTACACATGTGAGATGGCATATAAAATTTTGAACATTTCTTATAAACCCCAAAATAGTCTTTTCCCCAAAATTTCTATAAATTTTGATAGTTATAAATTATTCAAGATGATGCTCTAATTTGGGCCCGAAAACACATAATTAGATCTACAGGTAATTTCTCAAAGTTTCAAGAGCTGTAAAAATTCTACATAGTTATTCTTACCTTCATTTACCTATTCATTCTTTCACATATCTCCAAAATCCCTCCTAAGGTGACTGTCATCTTTCTAGCATTCGGTTTGAGCCAGGTTTTCAACATACAGTATATTAAAAACCATAGTTCAAGAAAATTTCACTCATTTTTACCTACAACACCAATGCAATATCTTATTATTAACCTCAAAACTTTGTTACATTTTTTGAATCATCTTCCATGATTCATTTTTCTTGAATAGCTCTCTATATCTTTACTAGACTAGCTAAATTCTAGCTCTAAATCCAAAAAAGAGCTCAACAACACAACTATACTTAGCATTTTATCACAACCACCGTAATTTCACTCTATTATTCATTCATATCCCTATAATATATCTATGATACAACAATTATGCCTTATTAGGCCTTGAAGACAACTAACTTGCTCTCTACACACACCTAGCTTAGTTTTTTTTACAACACATTCAATTCCACATTCACTTATTCAAGTGGAATCACTCATATAAACCTAAACAAACATATCTAGATGGTCTCATATGACCTTATGACATTTGATGCTCCTACATCAGAGTAACCTTGCAAGAAAAATTTGAGCTCCTGCTCAAATGCTTTGTAGATGTCTTCCTCTTTCTTGTCTTCCAGTTCCTTATTATGCTTCTTTCTTGTTTTTCATGATTTTTGGATGTGCTCTTCCTCTTAACCACCACTCTGAACCTTGTATTCTCCTTCCTTATCTAATTCCATCATGTCTTGACTTCAATCGGCATTCACCATGCATATTTCATTCTCTTGAATAGACATATTCAAACTTTTTGGGGTCTCTAGGAACGTTTCATTTTTCCATCTTCCACTGACTTCTTTTGTTCGTAGTACATCCATGACCATTCTTATCAAATGATCCCTACAACCTGCATTCACACATGCTAACACAAGGTTAGATTCAAAGATAATAGCTCCATTTCCTTCTTTGGTTTCTCCATACATGTTTTCAACTTGTTTGCCATTTAGTTCCTCTCCTAGGATTATTTGCATGCCTTGTTTCTTCATCTTTCTCTGCTCCTCTCTATCCTTCATGGTATCTTTATCCTTCAAAGTTCTTTCATTAAGAACTTATTTTTATTTTTGAACACCATTACTCATCTCTCTTCCTTTTTATTCATGACCTTGCATAATTTCTTCTAAGATCTCATTCCATGTCTCTTCTTCTCCAATGTCACTTTGTTGCTTGTTCTTGTCACTTTTGTCTTTCCTCAAGAACTTCATGTTCGTTATTAGCATCTCTTGGGATTGCTTTCTTTCTTTCATCTGTTTGTTTTGACCCATCTCTATGGATCCTAACAGTTTCTCTTACTTGGCAACATTTCTTTACATTCTCTCTCCCAATGACACATTCATTCCACCTTCTTCCTCCTTCATGAAGGCTAAGACCTGATTCTTGGTCTTTTCAAGAAATTCTTTGAAGCCAAATACCATGCTTCTCCTTTCAATTCTTGCATGTTGGTCCATCAAAGCTACAAACACATGCTCTATTCCATTCTTTCTTAGAAAATATTTTTTCACTCTACCATTATACACTACCTTCCTGTCATATTGCCATGTCCTACCTAGGAGTAAATGACATACATCCATATGAATTAAATCACATAAAACCTCATCATGCAAACTTCCAATCTTGAAAGGTACTTTACATTATTCATTTACAAGAATCCGGTGATCCTTTTGAACCCATGCAACTCTATAAGGTGTAGGGTGAACTAGCCTCTTTAAACCCAATTTACTAACCATTTCCTCATACACAATATTATCAGTGCTTCCATTGTATAGAATGACGTTACAACACTTACCTCTTATCTTGCATCTAATCTTGAATAGGATTCTCCTGTAGAATGGCTCCTGAGCTTTAGCTTGTTGTTGTTGTTGTAGAAGTACTCTTCTTACCAACAAGGATTCTCCATGCCTGTAATCACCATAACCATTAGATGGATTCTCTGAATCTGAACACATTATCTCTATGCTTATCATTCTTGTGCCTAGATCACCGATCTCATGCACCATGTTATCCATCTTCCTCATCACTCTTTCCTTGATTAGACTCATTATTCCCTACAATGATGGCTTCTCTAACTTTGACATAAAATAAAATAACAACTTCAAACACTCTTCAATCAACATTTAATGCCTCAAATTTCTACAGTAAATTGATTTTAATCAGAGCTCTGCTCTGATACCAAAATGGTGTAAGGAATTTCATTATTCTACCTCTTCTTATTAGTGTAAACCATACTTACCACTAACCATGTATTACCTTTTCCAATTCTAATCCTTGGACTAACATACTACCATCACATCCCTTAATCTTACATATGAGGATCTCACTAAATTATTTGCTATTGATCATAGCTCCCGCTCTTAGACAATCATCAAATTTACCTGCACAATATCTACATGCATACTTAGGTCTCTTCATGAAATCTTCATACCCTAATCTCTACTCAATTCCCTTGCTAACATGATTTATCAAACTCTAAACTATTCTCTCATACTCCGCTAACCATTAATGATCACTCATATTTACCTTACCTCCTACAAGGTCATTCTCACATGCATTGTTCTTGTGGAACATAACTAGGTTCTCAAAGGCCTCTATGGTAAAAAATTTATGTAGACTTATGGATTAATACCTATGCTCTCAGAACATCTCTTCCAACTCAAAACAAGGTGTTAAGACTATCAGTTCAGGAAAATATTTGCATTCATACATAGTTCTCTCTTTTAGGCCTCTTGTCCATATAGCCTTCCTAGCGCAAAAATCATGTTGTAGCTCAAAATTTTCTGAAATGAATATACTCTCAAATGAGTGATTCAGAGACCCAATACGGAGTCCTTAAATATACCCAAATTTTACTATGTGTTCCTTTGTATGAATTTGTACTTCTTTTATAGTTGTACTATATAAAATAGGTCAATTTAGCTCTCAAAGCTATGACAGTGATGTTTGGTGTAATAATCTCACCTAAAAATTATTGGAGACACCTCGACAATGTCCTTCAGATGCTCTTTAATGAATTTTGCATATTTTCTTAAAAAATTTCCCTTCCATGCAATTCAATTTCCTTCCCTATGAATGCCTATAATAGTCTGCAAACTAGATCTATACACAACTTCCTTACATTTGTTAGATGGCATCTAAAATTTTGAAAATTTCTTCTAAACCGCAAAACAATCCTTTTCCAAAATTTTCTATAAGTTTGGATGGTTATAATTTATTCAAGACGATGCCCTAATTTGGGCCCAAAAGTATATAATTGGATCTACAGGTAATATCTCAAAGTTTCAAGAGCTGTTAAAATTCTACATAGTTATTCTTACCTTCCTTCACCTATTCATGCTTTCACAAATCTCCAAAAGCTCTCCTATGGTGACTGTCATCTTTCTAGCATTCGGTCTGAGCAAGGTTTTCAACATATAGTCTATTCAAAACCATAATTCAAGAAAAATTCAATCATTTTTACCTGCAACACCAATGAAATATCTTATTATTCACCTCAAACCTTTTTTATATTCTTTGAATCATCTTCCATGATTCAATTTTCTCAAATAGATTTCTATATCTTTACTCGACTAGCTAAATTCTAGATCTATCTCCCAAAAAGAGCTCAACAACACAACTATACTTAGCATTCTATCACAACCACCTTACTTTCACTCTATTATTCATTCATATCCCTATAATATCTATATGATATAACAATTATGCCTTATCAGACCTTAAAGACAACTAACTTACTCTCTACACACACTTAGTTTAGTTTTTTTACGACACATTCAATTTGAAATTCATTTGTTCAAGTGGAATCAATCGCATAAACCTAACCAAGCATATATAGATGGTATCATATGAATTTATGATATTTTATGCTCGTGCATCATTTTACACTGGCGTTCTCCCAATCAATTATAATTTTCCTTTTTTGTTTTGAGAGTGGTGATTTCAGGGTGGAAACTCCCAATAGGGTCTAAGGGTAACACCCTTGAAGCCAGAGATAATTTGATATTCTCACGGCCTTTGGAATACCTTTATTTTTTTCATCTTCATGCCAAAATTTTGCATTTTGGGATTCAAGATTCTAGAGTTGTTTTTACACCAAAAAATACCTACCAAAAACCTAGGAAGGACTTTCAAATGCTTTCATGAATAGTATGCAGTATATTTTACAGAGATCAAAGATACAAAAACCAAATAATTACAAATTATATTCAATATTATCTCATGTTATTCACAATAAAACACCACCATATAAATAGGAACATGGCCATCCTAAAATATAAGAGGTGGTTATAACAATGTAAACCTCTTAAGTAAGTTTATTGAAACTCGCTTCCTTAATTATATATTTGTTTTTGTTGTTTTATACAACAATTAATAACAAATTATTAACCTATTACTAACATTATATTCACCTTAATAATAATTACACGTGTAATTATTATTCACCCGTACATATAAATGGAGTAATAACAACAAATTTCCTAACATTCCCCCTTTGTGTGAACATGGTGAAAACCTATCTTTATACTTGCACGTGCTTTCATGAATAGGTGATTTTCAAAATATGATCACAAACCCAATGGATGGTTTTACATACAGTTGACCACGAACAAATAATGGAGGTTTTACAAAGTGGAGTACCACAAACCACAAAGGTGATTGTTTTACATATGGTTTACCAACAACCAAAAATGGTGGTTTTACAAAGTGGTTTACCACAAACCAAAAAAATGAAGGTTTTCAAGTGGTTTACCTATGAATACATCATGATGTGATAAATATTATCATACTATTACTCACATCACACAAGAACAATAGGATCACTGAAATATGAAACACTCTTAAACAGGAACTTTAAAAACACAACAGAAAGCACACTGCAAAAACTGAAAGTAAATACTCACACCACAAAAATGTCACCACAACTGATATGTGGCCCTATCATTGGCAACTAACAAGAGTTAATTTATTGACCTCCTACATCCGATGCCTCCATCCTTTGGTGTCATGTTTTTAAATCATCTTGGTTTATCTTTTAGGCTTATGATGCAAATATTGTTGATCTACATGATGAAGTTGTAAATTTGACAAAATATGTAACATCCACTTTTTTAGTGTTAGAAACAAAGGAATTTTTTTTAACATAATGTTCTCTATTCTAAATTAATATAGTTCAGAACACACATTCCATTTCCAATCCATCAAATAATAGAAAACCATATGCACCTGTAATGACTCGGTGAGACACCGATCTCTCGTTTTATGACTTGGTATTAAACTGATCTCTCATGTTAACTTAATAATGTGTATACTATGTATACTTGATTACTTTACCATTTTAGGGGTATCCAATTGTTTTGTCTAATAAGATTATCTGAATATCTATTACCAATATTCATTTGAAATCATGCATCTTAGACTAGGTGACATAGGACAACGCAACCAACAGCTTGTGATACTTTGGCCAAATATTTTAAACATGTCTACTATGTTTACATTCCAAGATGACATACTCATCGAAAGGAATATGTCCTTCACCACACTTGCACTATTATCTAGAATGGTCTTTCTTGACTTCTGTCAACCCAATTTGAGTCAAAGTTTCACACTAAACAAGGGCAACTTACATGTACTAGTGTGGAAGACTACTCTTGATGACTAAGGATACATAGGAATACTCAATCGAATTACATTGATTAGGTGTGTGTAGTCACCCTAAGTGAACATAAGTTGACCAAAAAACTAGCTCATTTTTTTTATTTTTGTTTAGAATGGAACCATGAACCAGACTTCCACTTATGTCAACTGAGTTAATCAAACTAAGTGGGTTGTTGAGGCATAGTTGGCTACATCATAGTATCCTTGTAATGACTCATGTCATTATGAATGTACTATGCTGTCGTTGCTATGTTTCAATATGCCACTGAGTTTCCTCAACTAGACTAACATACTTAAGAATATTAGTTTATCAACCCAATCAATTATTATCTTATAGTTTTATCGATAAAAACATTTTTAATGGCCTATTAAGCACAATTTAACCCAACAAGGTTATGAGGTGTATTTTACATGAGAAGAAGGTATGCAGATAAAATCTGCATTCCTACTCATTCTAAATTCATCCTTGTGTTTAACTTAATCTTAACTGTTTATTACCAAATATCGATATGTCAAAATTTGACGTTAAGAAGGTAAGTTCGTTACATCTTCTTACTATAGTTTTAGCTTGTAACAAGCTTATTGAAACTTTTACTTTAGAATTCATAATACCGTAAGTCTAAAGCTTATTATTATCCTTTTTAAACATTCATGTTTCAATTATAGAAATAAGCTAAGGAAAACACATCCAATCATCCTCATGATTTGATCAGAAACCCATACAAGATATCATATATATATCTTTGTTTAATCACAAGGAAGATATCATTTTTCCTTATTAAGGATCAATGTCCTATTTATGAAAATATAAAACCTTTGCTTTAGCATAATAAAGAAGTCATACAAATATATATGATCTAGCCATATTCCCTTCTTAATGTTTAAGGATCTACCAAATATTATCAACTTAGTTGTGGCCCTTCACTTGAAATGAAATCAACTGAAAGTGTAGATCCTTAATCCTAGAAGCTTATATATATCACATAATCTGTTAAGTTATGTAATCCCCATATTACATACACATCTATATTGCCCCCATCATGAGTGATAATACCTAGTAATATTACACAAACTTATGTCATGAAGGTCTTATAAGTGAATCAACAATTAACATTTTACCAAATCAATTCATTTATCAAAAAAAGAGTTTTATGCTCTCTAAACTTAGGAAGTATTTCAAAGGATTACACAATGTCACTACATCAATATAAAAGTAGTTTTAATACATATTATTTTTCCAACAAGAGTACATTTTAAGTAAATGTCGATACATAAACATCATAAAGAAGAGATAATTTCTTTAGTAAAACAAATGTAACTTTCTGTAAGTCTTTCTCCTTTCATATTTTATGAAATCCATCTGCAAATTTGTTAGCATGAGTCAGTTCATATGAACTGAGCATGATAAACATTATAACATTAAAACAATATTCTTTTAACTAAATGTTTCACAAAAGGAACCCTAATGTTTAATGAAACGGTTCCAACTGAAAAATAAGATTAACAGAAAGAATTTCCGAAATGATCACATAGTTGAGAAAGAAAGAGTTCATAAAATCTACAAGAAGTAATGTTCAAGTAAGAAATAATTAAATCAACATAATTAATTTTATCTCAAACACAATTATGAAACTCATTATAAACTATTAGGCATCTGATCAACAATAATTAAGAAATAGGTAGTTCACATTTCTATCTCAATCTTCACTTCTCAATCTAGCTTTCAACTTAAGTCCCACAAACTCAATCTGTTTGTTTATTTAATAAGAAGTAAATTGATAAATCAAACTAACTTTCTAAAATAAATATATTGTTTTAATATTCAAAATGTTAACAACCTGCATTACGATTGTATGCTTAATTAAGAAGATACAACCTGAATATCATTCCATCCAACAATCATACCTAGCTTGGGCTCAACTCAGTATCTAAAGATTATGTTGATCAATAACTAGTCTAAAAATTACAGGTGAGAAAATTTTAACTAAACAAGAGATTAGGTACAAGACCAAAAACAACATAACTCATAGTAACAGTTCCCTGAAGGACTGCATTCATTCCAGAGTTAGAAACTTAAAAGATAAAGAAAACTAACACAATCCAAGCTTATGAAACAACCACAACTTCATGTTCAATGATTCCATAAGATACAAAATGGATCGGATTGTTACAAGTAACCTACAAGGTTCAAGTCTTACCCAAAAGACTGAATTCAATTCAAATAAAGGATCTTGAGTACGAAGAGAACAAAAGTTCAAAAAAAAACACAAGACCCATAACAATCCCAAAATAATAGTCATAAAATCAAGTCAATCTGTATCGAGGTCATGAAAACTTCATAATCAAACACAAGGTTTTGAGGCAGTAAGATCTACCATAAAAAATAATGCCTATCTACACCCAACCAATCAAACATTCCATAAGTTTAAGTACTAGAACCTACTCGAAGAGGGTTTCCAAATAATGGAGTTTACATCCTCTCAAGAAAAAACACAGAGTTTATTCAAACCTCAAACTCATATTAAACCTTTTAAAAGCTATACCTTAACTTCAAACATTCCATACTACTATTACATGTTTCCCAAGTTAACCTGAAAGGGTATCATTCTAAATTACCCAACTACAAAAAGGGAGCACATACTAGTATATGGAACAAACTTGTCCAAACGAGAAGGATAGCTATTACTATCAACAAAGAAGGAAGATATATTGAAACAATCTCCCTTGAAGAAGAACACACTTCCGGTGCTTAGACAAACTGTGAATGACCAATAAAGATCAAAAAATATTCATACAACGACTACATAGCCCAAAAATACTAACCAATAAACTTATCATCGAAAAAGAGCTGAAACCAGAAACTTTTAATAGAAAAACCTTCCCATTATAAATTTTGACGAAAGTTAATGTCTCACAAACAAGGGTTTAACAAATGAAACACAATATTCATTTCAGTCCCTCTCAAAAGGTGGAAACAATTCGATTCCAACAAATATACATAACCCATCTTACCAACAGTTGGGTGTTTGTAGTCATTTTTACCCTTATCACAAAAGAAAGGTACCCCATGTGCACCGGCCTATCACCCAGTGGATGTTGGGTGCTCACCTGAAGCATGCGCAGGTGCCAAGTCTCTCTTTTATGTGAGCTTAGTGGGAAATATCATCATCTATGATTTGTGCTTAAAGGATTTAAATGGAGTTAAGACATTCAAGAACCATAGAGCTCAGAACGACCTCTAGATCCTTACAGTCATTCCAGACAGAAATTAATTAACAGATTATATAACTTATACCATAATAGAAAGAAGTATACAAGCACCCATTCTTAGCATAAACATAAATGAAAGAGAACCTATAAGAAATAAGTATGCATCAAAATCATTGATATTCATATTCATATAACCAGTAACCTCATTACATCCATGGAGCCATTACAGAATGTCACAGAGAAATAGACCACAGTCATGCTTTAAAATGGACTAATGTAGCTAGGCTATCAAAAGAAAAATAGCAATCCCCATACCCATTATACATTCTTTCCCAAATACCATTATCCATGAATAGAGTTCTTACAGTATTTCTACAGAGCTCCACCCTCTTTTTGTTCTCTCCTCATTTACTCTGCAAGTGCTTGTATTTATAGCCTTTATGTGCTGCCAACTCATCCTCCAGTGCCCTCAAATCCAATGCCAAGTGTCTGAATGTGGTCCTCCATGCGAGCATGCTCTCCCAGGCCTGAGCTTTCCAATTTTCACCATGATGTGCTTCTAGAAGCTTCTACTGCAGGCATGCTCCTTCCTAGGTCAGCCTATTGCTAGGCTGGCACCTTATCCACATAGCATGCGCATTCGGGTCATGATTTTCACATGTTCTGTCCCAAAATCCCAATTTGGCTAAGTCCTGAACTCTTGGTTCTGTCCGCACGTGCCACGGGCTTCCTTAAATCCTTTTCTTAAACCCTATCCTACTACTTTATCCTTGCACACATTTTGTACTTAGCCAACATTCTAGGGGCCAAACATCACCCCACACTACGCATGTTATCTGTCTATGGGAACACTTCTCTAGTGAAAGAAAGAATACAACAAGCTTACACCTTATAACAAGAATAAGGGGATGAAAAAATGAGGGAAGAAGAAATAATGGGAGAATGAAGGAATCATAGCAACAAGTTAGGAAAATACTTTTGCAAGTCGGCCTCCAACTTGTTCCATGCATCAACTTCTTCCTATGATCTCTGACAAAGGTCGCCAACCAGGGTGCTCACCTCCCCAAAATTTAGTCCATCTCCTTATACGCTCATGGTATCAGTGATTTTCTCCAACTCCTTTCCTATATCCTCCAGTGCGTCCATTCTTAATGTAATACACAGATATAGTTCCTTCAACCGGTTTTTGATTGATCCCCTTAAGCTTTCAATGGCTTTAGATTTCCTCTCGAGCTTGGAAAGGATTTTATCCCTTTTCACCCTATTTCCCTTATTATTCTCTGGGAACTCCTTGAGTTCTGCTTCACAAGTAGCGACCAAGGTGCCTACCACTTTGTCTATGTCTGCACAATTGTTATACGTGGCCTCAGCAGTCTGGGAAGCAGCCCTTACATCTGCAAGAACCTTGTTGTATTCCGTGAGGAGTGCTACAATCTTCAAGTTATCCTCTTTCTCTAGGAGCATGAAAATTTCTTCTGTGGACTCCAAGGCTAGCGTCTATCTTTCCATGGTGAGGATCCTTGTTAAATCCTCTAGGAGTCCCAAGGTGGATCCATACTTCTGCGTGGGCAATGTTAGGTCTGAATGCTTCAATACTATAGCCTCATTGATGGATTCTACCTTCTTGTACACAACGCATACCTTAGCCTTTTCATCCTTCAATTCACACTACCACTTGGCGCTGATCAACTTCTCTTGGCTTAGCTCCTTTTTCATTACAACTAGCTCTTCCTCTTTCTTCTTTATCCCCCCTTCTAGATCTCTGACCCTATCATTCCTCCTGAAAAGTCTAACTTTGATTTCAATGGGGAATTTTTTGAGCGCGTTGCATAGTTGTTCATCTGAGAGCTAATGGGTATCCACCATTGGATTGTCTTCTCTTGGTCCTGACAATGTTATTATTTCCCCATGGCTTACCTCAAACTCTAGCTCATCAAGGTGGGACTCTATTTCCCATGAGATCATCTTCCTTGTCTGTGGATATGCATCCTCCTTTTCAAAAGATGACATTGCTATAAGCTCCTCTGTCGGAATGGTACTTTGCAACCATGCGTGGAATATTTTCTTGGGGTCATCAATATAACCCATATTCGGCCTTCCCCCTCTACACACCTTCCTCCCGTGCATGTACCCTTAGGTATACTTACATTTAAAATGGGGCCTCTAGTGCTGCAGTGTTCCTCTTCTGTGCTCTCCTTCTTCTCCTTGTTCAACACTGGCTCAACGATGAGTTCTAATTTGTCCTCCACCATGATCTCAATATTCTTGGTCTCTTCTCCTTCTGCCACCTTGGTTGTCTATTTCTGCATAGATCTTAGAGACTCTTGCTTCTGCGCGCTAGCTTCCTCACCTTTTCCCATGTCCTGGGCACCTTATCCTACCTGACTATCCTCCCTCCATATGAAAAGGAACCCCTATTCTTCTTCTCCGCCTTCCTCCTCTGAATCATGTATATTGAAGACGGGTGGTCCTCAATCCTTCCCAGGGTTCTCTTCCCCACTTACTTCTTCTCCACTCTCTTCCTCCTCACTCTCATCTTTTTCTCTTATGTACTTTTCCAAACTCTCAGTCTCTTCTGAGATGGTCTCTTCTTCTACCCTCTTCTTCTTCCTAACCAAATATTATGGTGTAGGTGACTCCATTTCTTCCTCTCTTGATGACTCCTTGTCTGATGGATTTTCTGGCTCTGGAGTCTTCTCTTTTACTATGGGCTTCTTCTTGTGCGCATACATACTAGTTCTGGCACTTATCCCGAGGGAACCTATTGCCTCTGTCTCCACTGTTGGTGTCCATTTTGATCCTATGTTATTTTACCATCTTTCCCCTTTGTTCTACGTGCTCAAAAAATGTTTTTCTTTGAGTTTGATGGTCTATAACTTGTCCCTTCCAATCGAATGTTTTAAAAATGCTCACAAACTTGTTGTTTTACCCTAGTTTGAGAGAAAAATCCATGCATGCCTTGTTTGTGCCCTAATTTTTCCAAATCTGTGGGCTCCCTTTTGCCCGATCGTGAAAAATCAAAATTGATCGGTTCATACTTGTATGTATTCGAAAATCTGATTCCAAGGTCGAGAAATGCTTGGAATCATGTTTTATCTGGTTCTAAATAGAAGAATTTTTCGTCCTTGGTGAAAAAAATCAAATTCTAGGGCATCCCTGGCATTTTCTGTATTTTGATGGTCAAACGGGCATCATTTTCCCATCAAATTCTTCCTCAGCATGCATTAGTAACGTGGCAGGTTCTAATTGGCCAAAGGTTGGCGGAAAATTGTTCTAACTTTTCGTTTTTTGCTTTTTTGGAAAAATGGCGAAATTGGTTCCATGGCTCTGCCTTTTCAAAAATTACCTACATGGCATGTTTTGATTGGCCGAGGTGAAGTGGGGGAGTCTGATTTCCTTGGAGATTTTTGACTTTATTTTGCAATTTTTTTAAAAGTCAAAAAATGGTCCGAAACCCCACAGCTAATCAAGAGTGGACACATGTCCTAAAAATCAAAAAGGGAGGAGTGGGCCGATGGGGTTTTTAGTGAAATTTTTGATTTTTGGGTGAAAAGGAGAAAATGTTATGATGAAGCCCGCATTTCCATAAAGGAAGAAATTTGTACGCTAAGTGGATAAATGGAGTTTCGGGGGTCTTTTAAGTTTTTTACCTTTTGAGGCAAAAGGTGTCAAAGTGATAAAAAGGTCTACAGGGCCGCTAAAGTTAAAATTAATGCCTTGTGTGCATTTTTGGTCAAAAAGAAAAGGCAGAAGTTCAGACTCTGGGGGGCACCCTGGAAATTTTGCGTTTTTGGCAAAATGGTTCAAAGTTAAAATTATGAGCGCATCCCCGACCAGGTAAAAATTTTAAGGCAAAGCGGGTTGGCGGGCCGGTGGAGGCAAAAGGAAATTTTTTCCCTTTTGCAAAAAATACTTAGAATGGAAGATTTGGAGGCGTGGCTTCTCGAAAAATCAAAACAGGACACGTGGTGAGAACAGGATCGGATGCGCGGACCCGTGAGGAGAAATGAGAAAATTTTCCCTTAGTAAAAGAAGGTGATAAAACGTGGAATAAGCCCGTGGATTTTTAGCGATAGAGAGGTTAACACGTGTCAAGGATAGTGGCAGAGGTGTGGGCCCGCAAAGGAAGAAGTAGAATTTTTACAAACTCCAAAAAAGGGTCAAAATGCATAGAATTAAGTCGCGATCCCAATGGGACCCACAATATGCCATGTGTCATCACCAAATTTCAAGGGCAGAGGGGAGGAGAAAAATTCAAATTTTTCCATTTTTCCAAAAAATGTTTTAAAAAAAGTCAAAAAGTGAGCCCGAATTTATTCCTAACCATATTTTGACACGTGGAGGGCCCAGATTGAAGGAGAAAGAAAAAATCAACGGTAACTGTACATTCTTCAATTTGGCCACCATTTTTGCTCTAGGAAGTGTGGAAATGCACATTTTGCATCAAAATTCATCAAATTTATAGTGAAAATTCATGTCGTCTTGTGCCTTCCAGGATCATTAGCATCATGGTTTCATGGCTTAATTCTTTAGATCTGAGGTGATTTTGAAATAAATTTTTCCTCTAATCCCTGTCCAAAAACGTGAAATGACAAAATCAGAAAGTTGCAGAGGTCAGATTTTGAAAAGGTAAAAAGGATGAAAATGATGAAATAAAAGGCGTTTGCATGCCTCAATGAATGAAAAACATGCCTCCATAATGGATAATGATGAAGGATTTGTAATGATTCACCATTTTAGAAACACCTAGCAACTCTTGTTGCAAATTTGTTAAATGTCCCTATCTGCGAATCATGTTGGAATTTTGTAACAAAATTGATGTTGGGCATATTATTTTCTTGGGAAAGAAGGATCAAATGTAATTGAAAGTTATATAATGCATGTTTTGAGACAGGAAAAAGGTCGAAGAAACTTAGAATTTCACAGAAAAATCTGGGAAGAAGCCCATTCTCTGAGAAACCTCCTGAGAACCATTTCTAATTCCTTTTACATCATATTTGTATCATGTTGAGTTGGTTTTAGTTGTAAAGACCATCAACAAGCTCTGAGATTGTTCTTATAACATTCCCCTGTTGATAAATTTGGTCATTCTGGATTATTTTGTGTTGTCTCTTGGCAAAATTTGCATGCACTTATGTTTCAGAATGTTTTCAATTTGTGTTTCTTGCTCCTGTTGTAGTCTTGTGTTTAAAATCTCTCTTGATCATACATGGTCTCATTTCTTGTTGATAGTTTAGTGGCATCTGTAGTCTCACATTCAGAAGAGCTTTCATCTAATAAAGAGATAAACATATTTAAAATCACTTTACCTTCCTTGAATTCTGAGATTGTTTGTAAACCTTTGGGTGCACCTTAGGTCATGATAAAATAGAGATTTTTGGATACTTTGTTGGTTCATCTGCTTCAATATTTTGTGTCAGGTTGTCAAATATTGTGTGGAAGAGTGCAGATCTGGGCCTCCATTTGGTGCACATATCCTGGTTGAAGGAGTACCTTAACCCCTTTGAAGCATTCTGTTATTTAGGTGTTACAAATTTCTTGCAAAGGTCCTCAAAGAATCTGGAAAATTCTGGTTAGTCTTGTCTAAAATCTCCCACCAAAAATTTCATTCAGAATAACTAATCCTACCCCATACTACCCCTACATTGCATTGTGTGTCAACAAAAGAACACAATCCATTTACAAAAATGCACAAAGCAAATTAGGATCATACCATGTCTCTAGTAGCCTCAACCTTGTCTTGAAAGCATTTCCATCATTTAGTAGTGACAGCTCTGTTGAGTTTGAATAATGGAAAATTGATCATGTTTTCCCAAGGCCATCTCCATAAAATATGCACAGTATAAGGATATCTCCACCTCCTTCACAAAATAGAGGCTGCAATATAGGTTCTCTTACCTTGGTTGAAAGGCACAACCTAAAATAGTGAGGATTAGATCAAAATCCTTTCAAGGTGCTACCCACTTCTTTAAAGCCTGAGTGCTAACAAGTCAGATAAATTTCTTCCCTGGCTACAAAATGACATATAAATCATTTATCTACCTCTGAGTGTCTTGTAAAATCCATGATGCTGCTCAAGTTGTGAAGGAGATTAAATTTGGGTACTAACACCGAAATGGCACCGTTGTCGGGGACTGTTTTGAATTCCTGGGAAATAATTTGCATTGTTGAGATTGATTTTCTGATTCATTTTCCATTCCATGTCTATTTATCCCATCAACAACACCCAAATGGCGCCGTTTCTAGGGATTGTTTTGAATTTCTGGGAAATAATTTGCACTACTGAGATTGATTTGCTGATTCATTTTCTAGTCCATGTGTATTTATCCATTGTCGTTGTCAGGGACTTTTTTTAGTATTTCAGATCCCTGGTAATAATTCTTGTGTTATTTATGTGTAATTACAAAATCTGAGTATCATCTTCTGATCAAATTTATAAGATTGGAATGAAGAGTAGAGTTCTAAGTTTGATATTCTCTTAGTTCAATCTGATCCATGTGCATACATATTTGAGATATTTGAATGCATATCAAACCCTAGTAAATTCCCTTGCAAATTCTACATGCAAATACATTGTTGAAGCATCATTTTATAATCAGACTTGTAAGGATTAAGTGAAGATATAAGTTCTTCCTGCAATTTTACTAGTTTCCAACAGTTGTTGCACTTCATTTGCATTTGTGGTTGATAAATTCAAGAAAAGGAAGGTCTGATCTATAAATTTTGGCAAGATTTTCAGTGCTGATAGATATTTGACAGAGTATTTTAGTGCATTTGCACAACTAGGGTGAAATTCCTTAGTGGCGACTCCATGTTGTTCTGATCTTGATAAGTACCAGTGTCTTAACCTTTCTGTCATTTACTTTGGTGTTTCTAATCTCTACAAAACTGGAAGGAAGAAGATCTCTCTTCATTAGAGACTCTATTAAGAAGTTGTTTACAGATTCAAGAAACTCAGAGTTGGAAGGGAGAAGAGTTTGGAAGGTTGTTAAAGGTCAGACATTAGGAAAATATATATCCATTGGTGAGAGAGATCAACCTTTGGTAGAGGATTATCACTCTTCTTCAAGTGATTCTGATTCAAGAAATCCTCTCATAAACTTGTTTGCCTCAGCTAGTGAAGGTCCTTTTACTGTACCGGGTAAGTTCCTTCTCCAATCTGCACCTCTGTGTTTCAATTCAAATAAAACTTTCCAAGAAAATCAGCACTTAGAGAATACCAGTCTTGTGAATCACATTCTTGAGCCCTAAAGACCTTGCACTCCTCATCAGCTTGTGTCACCCCCAAGATCACCTCCACCAAAAAATATGGCTCAGCCTAGACCTCCATTTGTTGTTAACACCTTTGGTCCTATAGACTTTAGAGGAATGGATGGTTACCCAAATGTTGTCCCACAAGATGTCAAAAATAGATTGCCAAAATTCCAAGGTAACAATGCAATAACTGGTGATCAGCATCTCAAAATTTTTGTTAACATGATGGAAGATTTTGAGATAGAGTTTGAAGATGTGTATATTAAATTGTTCATTCATACACTAGAAGAGGATGCTAGGGATTGGTACAAGGCTCTGCCTGATAATTCAATTGATTCTTGGACTGAGATGAAGAATGCATTTAGGTTGCAATATGGTGACAAGACTGATCCTATATTTCTCTTGTCTGAGTTTGAGAATATCAAGAAGAACCCCAATGAATCAGTTCATGACTTTAACACAAGGTTTAACAAAAATTTGAGAAGGATTACCAGTTAATCTGAGGCCTTGTGATGAATCTTTTTTAATCAAATATGCAGATGCATTTGATAAAAAGGTAGCCTATTACCTAAGAGACAAGAACCCTACCAATCTAAGACAAGCTTTCACCATGGCACTTCAAATTGAAAACAATATCAAAGCAATTGGGAAACCTCTCAAGAGAGATGGTGTAAAGTTGATAAACCCTGAAAAAACATCAAGCTAGTAAGGGTGCTGATTTAGAGGAGGTTGTGAAAACTTTGGTAGGGGCAATCAAAGAAATCTCATATAAGTTGGCAAGAGATGAGAAAGGAATTGGGAAAACTTCACAAGGTCAGCCAAGAGCACAAAACCATGACAGATTTTCCAATCATCCTAGAGGTGATCAAAGGGCATATGATAGAGGAAAAGGACCCATGGGGTCTACAAATAGACATCCTCAAGCACGTGAAGGAAGAGTGTTACCTGATCCCCTAACTGCTAGGGTTGTTGTTGAAGAAGTTATCTAATATTGATTGGTGTGATAGGTGTTTTTTACCCCATCCTCCATGTGAAGTGGACCGATCAATAGATGGTGAAGTTAATAATGATGATGGTACTGATGATGATATCTACATGATGGGTTGTTCTTCAAGTCCACAAGGAGGAGCAACATCTACTGAAGTGATAAGTGCAAGGACAGCTGTAACTTTTTGGGATTGCATCAAATGGGTACAAGTATTTCCTTCCCCCTCATACTCTTGAAGGTGATGTAGTGCAAGCTTTTGAAATTCCTAACAATGACTTTGAATATTTAAGAGCTTTGATGATTAAAAAGTATGATGGCGGTATTCCTTTGGAGGAAGATAAACAATTGTTGATGAATGTTGTTGTAGCTCAAGAGAAAGACTATAACACTAGAAGTAAAGTTGTTAAAGGAGTTGGGCCTCAAGTCAAACCTAAAACACCCTTTCTCACAAGCATTCCCAAAGAATCTCCTAGAAGAGAAGCACTTGCCAAAAGCTCTGTTGTCCCAAGCAAAAATTGTAGTCCTCCTCATGCCCAAGCTGCCAAGAATCCCATGCCATCTGATGAATCTTCTTGTCTCCCTTCCAATGTTGTTTTTCCAAAGAGTGTTCCCTATGACATAGCCCAAGTATTGAGCCAAATCAAAGTGAGTGTTCTAATCATTGAGTTGCTTAGGATCCCTGAGCATAAGAAGAGAGCATTTGAGTACTTGGGATTAAAGGAGGAGAAGACTACTCCAGAGTAGAAATATAAATATTATTGAAACTCCTCCTCATATCATTGTTGACATTGAAACACCACCAGTAGTAGAGGATCTTGGAGAGACACCTGAGGTATATTTGGGGACATCCTTGGTTGATTCCCAATTGAATGTTGATCCATTCTTCACAACTTTGATCATAAAGGATAGGCTACTTCACAATTGTATGTTTGATTCTGATGCATCATGTAATGTCATGCCTCTAGAAGTCATGAATGAGTTGGATATCAAAGTGACAACAGCCTATGGAAAATGTACTGCCATGGACTCAAGAGAAGTGCCGGTTGTTGGTTGTGTGAAGGGTTTGGTAGTGCAACTTGCATCTTATCCCGGGAGGAATTTAAAATTGGATGTTGTGATTGTTGATTGCCCTTCCAAATGGGGTATGTTATTGTCAAGAAAGTGGGCTGCAAGTGTTAGAGGGAGTGTCCAAATGGATATGTATTTTTCCACCATTCCCATTGAGGGCAGCCTTGTCAAGCTCTATGGAGAAAAGAAAATGTTGCATCTAATTGAGGACCCAAACAATGCTTCTTATGAAGTATTATTTGTTGATGTTGATGCTGATAATTTTATTGGTTTTGTTGATGGAAAAGAACACAAAATGGATCAGTCAAAGTGCCTTGAACAGGTATGTTCTCCTTGGACCTTGCTATTTGATGGAGCTTGCTCCAAATTTGGAAATGGTGCTGGTGTAATTCTGATTTCTCCTAGCTTGGAAGAATTTGGTTTTTCCTTCAAGCTTAATTTTGAATGTACTAACAACATTGCTGAGTATGAAGCCTTGTTGTTGGGTCTGAGAATTTCATGGAAGTATGGTGTCAAGGACATCATTGCAAAGGGAGATTCAGAGCTAGTTGTCAAACAAATAAGAAAACTGTATGCTACAAAAAATCAGCGGATGAAGCAGTATAAGCATGAAGTTTGGGATCTAATTGAGATGTTTGATTCCTTCAATATTGTGCACCATGAAAAAAGTTTGAATGTTGTTGCTGACAAGATTGCAGTGTTGGGTCAAGATTTGAAGATTGCACCATTTCACCTTATTGTGAGTACAATGTTGAAGTGTTAACTAGGCCAGCTGTCCCTGACAACATCAAACATTGGCAAGTGTTTAATGATGATGCTCAAGTGCAAAGGTTCCTACGAAATCAAGGTGAGTTTGTAGATCAGCATATTGATCAGGAATCAATGGTATGTATGACTGAAGGAAGAGAGACTTTGTTTGGAAAATATATTATCCAATTGAAAACTAACACCATTCCTAGAGGTCTTGTTGCTCTTGAGTCAAATTTTAGCAATGTTGATTACATCATCAATAGAAACATATCTACCTCAAGGGATGTGGAAGAGCATGACTTGGGAACAAAGGACAAACCAAGGAGAGTTTGGTTGGGCAGCAGTTTAAGTAAGGAAGAAAAAAATTCCTATCTTCAATTGTTGAAACAATATCAAGACTGCCTTGCCTGGTCATATTCAGAGCTGAAAGCATATAGAGAGGACTTGTTTCAGCATGAGATCCCTCTTGATAAAAATGCCAAACCATTCAGAAAGAATAAAAGGCCAATTAATCCACTCCTCTCCATGAAAATGCAAGATGAATTGAAGAAACTGAAGGAGGGAGGGATCATTCAGCCCACGAGGTATTCATCTTGGGTTGCAAACCTTGTGCCAGTTAGAAAGAAGAATGGAGATATCAGACTTTGTGTAGACTTTAGAAATCTGAATAGAGATTCATTGAAAGACAATTATCCTTTGCCAAACATGGAGAACATGCTGTAGTTAGTGACTGGATCTGAATTGTTGTCCACCTTGGATGGTTTCTCTAGCTACAATCAGGTTGTTGTCAAGGAGTCAGAAAGATTTAAAACTTCCTTTACCACTCCTTGGGGAACATATGTTTATGTGAGAATGCCTTTTGGTCTCATGAATGCTGGAGCTACCTTCCAAAGAGAAATGGATGTTGCTTTTTCTGGTTATATAAATGACTTCATTGTAGTTTATCAAGATGATGTGACTATATTTTCAAGGAGCAGAAAAGATCACTTGCAGCATTTGGAAAGAATGTTGATCAGATGTAGAGAATTTGGAATCTCTCTCAATCCAAAGAAGTGTCACTTTGGGGTGTAAAAGGCCAAGCTGCTTGGTCATATTGTTTCAAAGGCTGGTGTCATGATTGATCCTAAGAGAGTAGAAGTAATCAACAAGGTGCCAATTCCAAGAATGAAGAAGGGAATCCAATCTTTCTTTGGGAAGATCAATTTCATTAGAAGGTTTGTGTCCAATTTTGCTGAGTTGACTCTTCCTATCACATGCATGTTAAAGAAAGATCAAGTTATCAAGTGGGAGGAGGCTACTATTCAGGATTTTGAAGGAATCAAAGAGGCACTTAAACATGCACCTGTCTTGGCAGCTCTGAATTACAAAAAGCCTTTCCAAATCTTCTCCTTTGCTTCTGAAAATACTATTGCATCTATTTTTCTCCAAAAGGATGAAGATGGGGCTGAGAGGCCTATTTCCTTCTTTAGAAAGGCTTTACAAGCTGCTGAGTTAAAGTATACAATCATGGAAAAACAAGCATTTGCCTTGGTGAAAGCAACAAAGGTTTTCAGGCCTTATATCTTAAGTTCAAAAGTTGTTGCTTATGTTCCCCACACCATGGTAAAAGACATCTTATCAGAGATGGAGGTCTCAAGTAAAAGATGTAGATGGGTGAACAAACTGCAAGAGTATGATATGGACATCCAAACCACAAAGTTGGTAAGAGGTTTGGGTCTTGCTAAGCTCATGGCTGAGAGCAACTTGCAGACTATGGAAGTGAATGAAGTAGAGGAAGAAAGGGTAGATGTTCTTGGGAAATTGGTAAGTTCTGAATGGTACAAGGATATAATATTTTACCTCAGACACCTATGTTGTCCTGATCATTTAAATAAAAATTAGAAAAGAGCCCTCAAGCTGGCTTCTCAAAATACATCATCACTAACTTTGGGCTGGCTTGGAAGAACCCTGAAGGTGTCCTCTTGAAGTGTGTAACTAAAGATGAAGCTCCCAAAGTAGTTGCTGATTTCCATGGGGGAGTTTGTGGAGGAAACTTTTCTAGAAGGGTTACAACACACATGGTTTTGAGAGCTGGTTATTGGTGGCCTACTCTCTTCAAAGATGCAACCATGCTGATCAGAAAATGTGAAAGTTGTCAACGTTTCTCTAAAATAATGAAAGCTTTAGGCTCCCTTCCTTTGCAATATGTATCAATTGAAGCTCCTTTCAAATAGTGGGGGATGGACTTCATTGTTGAGATTCCAAACCCTTCTAGTGCTAGACATAAATGGATCCTTGTAGCCACATATTACTTCACCAAGTGGGTAGAGACAATCCCCACCAAGAAAGCAACACACCAAGTTGTTATGGACTTCTTGTTGAATAATATCATATGCAGATTTGGTGTGCTAGTCAAAATTGTGGTTGATAATGCCATGTGTTTCAGAGCCAAACCTTTGATGGTAATGTGCAAGGAGTATGGAACCAATCTGACTTATTCTTCAAACTATAACCCCCAAGGGAATGGACAAGTTGAGTCCAACAATAAGAACTTATTGAAGATCATTAGGAGGACCTTGGAGTTGAACAAGAGAAAATGGGTGAACAACTGAAATTTACAGTTTGGGCTGATAGAATCACTACCAAGAGAGCTAATGGTAAGAGCCCATTTGAGTTGGTGTATGGAACTCAAGCTCTTCTGCCCTTACATCTGTAATTATCTTCATTTCAGTTTGTTCAACAACTTGAGGATCAAGAGGTCAGTCCATATGAAGCAAGGATTAATCAGATTATGGAGCTAGATGAAGAGAGAAGAGCATCCCACCAGAGGCATGTCAGATTTAGAGAGAAGTTGAAAAGATTGTTTGACAAGAAGGTCACTCCTAGGGCCTTCAATATTGGAGATTTGGTTTTGTTATGGGACAACAAAAATGAAGATAAGGGAAAACATGGAAAATTTGATGCATTATGGATGGGCCCTTACTCCATTGATATCAAAATTGGTGAGAATACCTTTTTTCTCAAAGATTTAGATGGGGAATTGCTTGAACTTCCTATTAATGACAGGCATCTGAAGCATTTCTTGGATTAATCCCCAAATTTGAGGTATGCACCACTTGTACAGTGTATAGTGTTTGGTTTTTCACTCTATTTTTGGTGTTTTGTCAGTTTGTGGTTTGCCTTGGTGTGTGGCAGCCATTTTTGTCAGGTTCTCAACTGGTTTTTGGTGGTTTTGGCTCATGAATCCTTTTCCCAATGGATTATTTTGGCACTTGGTCTACTTATTGTTCTTGTGGCACTCACTGGGAGTGCCCATCCCTGAGTAGGAGCCGATGTTGGTGTCCATTTTGATCCTCTATTATTTTCCCATCTTTCCCCTTTGTTGTACATGCTCAAAAAATGTTTTTCTTCAAGTTTGATGGTCTGCAACTTGTCCCTTCTAGTAAAATGTTTTAAAAATGCTCACAAACTTGTTGTTTTACCCTAGTTTGAGAGAAAAATCCATGCATGCCTTGTTTGTGCCCTAATTTTTCCAAATCTACGGGCTCTGCCATTTTTTCCCTTTTTCCCGATCATGAAAAATCAAAATTGATTGATTCATACTTGTATGTATTCAAAAATCCAATTCCAAGGTCGAGAAATGCTTGGAATCATGTTTTATCTGGTTCCAAATCAAGGAATTTGCCATCCTTGGCGAAAAAAATCAAGTTCTAGGGCATCCCTTACATTTTCTGTATTTTGACGGTCAAACGGGCATCATTTGCATGTCAAATTCTTCCTCAGCATGCATTGGTAATGTGGCGGGTTCTAATTGGCCAAAGGTTGGCAAAAAATTATTCTAACTTTTCATTTTTTGCTTTTTTGACAAAATGGTGAAATTGGTTCCATGGCTCCGCCTTTTCCAAAATTGCCTACATGGCATGTTTTGATTGGCCAAGGAGAAGTGAAGGAATTGGATTTCCTTGGAGATTTTTGACTTTATTTTGCAATTTTTTTAAAAGTCAAAAAATGGCCCGAAACCCCGCAGCCAATCGAGAGTAGACACATGTCCTAAAAATCAAAAAGGGAGGAGTGGGCCAATGGGGTACTTTTTTTGCTTTTTGGGTGAAAAGGAGAAAATTTTGTGATGAAGCCCGCATTTCTACAAAGGAAGAAATGGATAAAAGTTATGCTAAGTGGATAAATGGAGTTTTGGGGGTCTTTTAAGTTTTTTTCCTTTTTCGGGGGTCTTTTATGAAAAAGGTGTCAAAGTGATAAAAAGGTCTGCAAGGCCGCTGAAGTTAAAATTAATACCTTGTGTGCATTTTTGGTCAAAATGAAAAGGCGGAGGTTCAGACTCTGAGGGGAACTCTAGAAATTTTGCGTTTTTGGCAAAATGGTTCAAAGTTAAAATGATATGAGCAGAGCATCGGCAGGCCACGGAGGCAAAACGAATTTTTTCTAAAAAAGAAGTAGTGTGAAAATTTGAAGGCAGAGCGGGTCGGCGGGCCAGCGGAGGCACGGACCCGCGGGGAGAAATGAGAAAATTTTCCAGTGGTAAAAAAAGGTGCTAAAACGTGGAATAAGCCCGTGGAATTTTAGCGATAGAGAGGCTGACACGTGTCAAGGACAAAGGCAGAGGTGTGGGCCTGCGGAGAAAAAATTAAAAATTTTCCAAACTCCAAAAAAGGGTCAAAATCCGCAGAATTGAGCCGTGATCCCAATGGGACCCACCATATGCCACGTGTCATCAAAAAATTTCAAGGGCGGAGGGGCGGATTAAAAATTCATTTTCTTCCATTTCTCCAAAAAATGTTTTAAAAAAGTCAAAAAGTGAGCCCGAATTCATTCCCAATCATATTTTGACACGTGGAGGGCCCAGATTGAAGGAGAAAGAGAAAATCAACGGTAACTGTACATTCTTCAATTTGGTTACCATTTTTGCTCTAGGAAGTGTGGAAATGCAAATTTTGCATCAATTTTGATCAAATTTTTGGCAAATTCATGTTGTTTGTGCCTACAAGGACCAATGCAAGTGGTTTTAGGGATTAATTTGTAGATTTGAGGTGTTTTTAAAATAAATTTTTACTCAGGCCCATGTAAAACGTGAAATATCAAATTATAAAGTTGTAGAATCAGATTTTGGAATGATAAGAATGAAATGATAAAATGAAAGGGGTCTGCATGCTTGGAGAATGAAAAACGTGCCTCCACAATGGATAATGATGAAGGATTTGTAATGATTCACCTTTTTAGAAACACCTGGCAACTCTTGTTCTAAATTTGTTAAATGTTCATATCTGCAAATCATGTTGGAATTTTGTAACAAACTTGATGCTAGGAAAATTCTTTTCTTGGGAAAGAAGGATCAAATGTAATTGAAAGTTATATAATGCATGTTTTGAGACATGCAAAAGGTTGGAGAAACTTAGAATTTCACAGAAAAATTTGGGAAGAAGCCCATTCTCTGAGAAACCACCTTAGAACCATTTCTAATTCCTTTTGCATCAGATTTGTATCATGTTGAGTTGGTTTCAGTTGTAAATCCATAAAATAGCTCTGATATTTTCTTATAACATTCCCCTACTGATAAATTTGGTTATTCTAGATTATTTTGTGTTATCTCTTGGAAAAATTTGCATGCACTTATGTTTCAGAATGTTTTCAATTTGTGTTTCTTGCTCCTGTTGCAGTCTTGTGTTTAAAATATCTCTTGATCATACATGGTCTCATTTCTTGTTGATAGTTTAGTGGCATCTGTAGTCTCACATTCAGAAGAGCTTTCATCTAATAAAGAGATAAACAAATTTAAAATAACTTTACCTTCCTTGAATTCTAATATTGTTTGTAAACCTTTGGGTGCACTTGAGGTCATGATAAAATAGAGATTTATGGATACATTGTTGGTTCATTTGCTTCAAGATTTTGTGGTAGGTTGTCAAAGATTGTGTGGAAGAGTGTAGATCTGAGCCTCCATTTGGTACACATATCCTGGTTTAAGGAATACCTTAACCCCTTTGAAGCATTATGTTGTTTAGGTGTTACAAATTTCTTGCAAAGGACCTCAAAGAATCTGGCAGATTCTGGTTAGTCTTTTCTAAAATCTCCCACCAAAAATTTCATTCAGAATAAATAATCCTACCCCATACTACCCCTGCATTGCATTGTGTGTCAACAAAAGAACACAATCCATTTACAAAAATGCACAAAGCAAATCAGGATCATACCATGTCTCTAGCAGCCTCAGCCTTGTCTTGAAAGCATTTCCATCATTTAGTAGTGACAGCTCTGTTGAGTTTGAATAATGGAAAATTGATCATGTTTTCCCAAGGCCATCTCCATAAAATATGCACAGTATAAGGATATCTCCACCTCCTTCACAAAACAGAGGCTACAATATAGGTTCTCTTACCTTGGTTGAAAGGCACAACCTAAAATAGTGAGGATTAGATCAAAATCCTTTCAAGGTGCTACCCACTTCTTCAAATCCTAAGTGCTAACAAGTCAGATAAATTGCTTCTCCAGCTACAAAACACCATATAAATCATTTATTTGCCTCTGAGTGTCTTGTAAAATCCATGATGCTACTCAAGTTTTGAAGGAGATTAATTTTGGGTACCAACATCCACCACACTTGGTATTTTCTTTTCTGGCTCTTTTTCCTCCAGTTTGGGTGTGGGTCTCTTCCTACCAGTTGAATACTGAGGTATAAATACCTTGTTCTCCAGATATGTGCCCTTATCAGACTTGGGTCTTATGCAAATGTACACGCATGTCGCGGATCCATCTGTAATGGGCAGAGTCATGGGCCTTGTCATTTTAACTTCATGCGACATGTACCGCTCCATGTATGTGTTCTTGCCAGTATACACCAACCCTTTGTGCATTTCCTTGTGGTCCTGGTCTAGATTACCAAGGTTCAGCTTAAACTTCTTGGACTCCCTGAACTTGTTTACTCCTGCTTAGAAGTATTGATCTGTGAAGGAAAAGGGGAGCTTGCACCATGAGCTCCATGTAATATATGATAGTTTAAATCTACCCAGGCAGAAATGCTTGTACACAGTAAATTTTTCTCCTCCCCTAGTGGCTGCTGGCAGTTTTTCAAGAATTCTCCATTCCACGCTGAACGCATTCCTTAGGTGCATATACCACTTTTCCAAGCGCACCTTGTGCATAGTTGTCATGGTGTCACAAGCGTATTTTTCAAACCTTTTTACAGGTGAGGGGTCTTCAGCAGGGTACTCCCATAGGAACTTGTCTGATGCATTCAGTACCTTGATCTCCAAAATCATGATGGTTAATAGGACATTTCCGAAAAGGATCCTATTACCTTCCTTCGTGCAACTGACAATCTCATCTGTGATGAATGTGGACAAGTTGTAGATGGTGCCCTTTGAAATTTTCCTGCAAACAATCAACCATGGCTTATTAACATGTGTCCATCTCTCCTGGCCGTTTAACTTTAACACTAGGTGCACGGCCATCTTCATTACTGGATCCTTAATGTCTGTGACATCATAATACCTTGACCCCTTCTTGTATGCATAAGCGGCGATAGTTTCCTTAATCGCTTCTTTGTCGGTCAAGTCATCCTCCAAACCATCTCCTTCACAGATGAGGCCTGTGAAATGTGAAATGAGCTGAGGGGTTATGTGCATCTTTTACCCTAGGAAGTGGAAGTAGTCTTCATGCATGCACGACATCAGCCATTGATATAAGCACTCAAGTTTCCCGAAGTAGGGCAACTCAAAGAGTTGTAATAACCCTGCCATCTCCAACTTAACCTTCACATCATAATTATAAATGGGAAAACCCTCTAGTGTCCTTTTGTTTGTTGGGCACACTAGCTCTGGCGCCATCTCCTTCTCGATTGTGCTTGTCTGATGATTGTATTCATTCATAGACATGTTCCTTAGATGGGACTCCCACTCCTTCCCCAACAACACTCCATCTGGGTATTACATTTCTGCATACCACTCCTCATTTGTGTGTGCATCATTTTCTTATTATGTACCCTTGCCATTTCCCTTTCCCTTCTTGGGTGTGCTAACTAGTTTTTTGGGTGCCATTCTCTAGGTCTACTTCAATCACTCTGAGTTACACTATTCTTCAACTCTCTCCAACCTTAGATCTCAAACTTGTGAAGAAATTTCCTCAACATCGTGCCCTAGTTCTTCAAACCCTAACTTGGATACTCATTTCACAAGACGGTGCCTTCTCCCAATTTTCCTACGCCCATGAAATCCTTTCCTCCTAGTTCGCAAATCCAAACTAGTTACCCACACTTCAATTTCTCCAAATGTTTCTTCACAAAGATCAGTTTTTTGGAAGCCCTAGTTTATAAAGGTGCAAAAAGTGCTTCTTTCTCTCTATACACAAAGTGAATAATGAAATTCCCTGACCCCTTTATTTATAGTTTTTCCCTTTTTAAGCATTAAGTGCTCCTTCACCTACCACCGTACTTTTAACATTTAATGCAGATTTTTCAAACAAAGCCCAACTTTAGTGCTTTCCCTCACGCACCCAAACCTGTGCGGACAATCCTTCAACCTTTTGGCGCGTAACATATCCAACATGACAGGAGACTCTTGTGCACACGTAACCAACACCAAAGAGACTTCTTCTATCCTGATTTTGGTCTCACCTACCTCATGTTGCTTATGCGATTTTCCCTTCTTTGTACGTGGGATCTAAAAGTAGCTTTTATCTTGGCACCAACCATCCTTTTTCCATATTTTCTTTCCAAACACCTCTTTCAACAGGGACATTCAACTAGGTATTTCAACACAAACTTCCTTGGCATTTTAACCATGCTCTCCTTCACATTACTCCACCCCGTACTAAAATGATGCACGGTCCTCTGCATGCTCAAAAATTCTCAAAAGTAGTAATAAGGTTACCGACGCCCAAGTTGTAAAACAAAACAACAACGTGAAAGGAAAACACAAGAAAAGAAATGCATAAAGGAAACTTCTAAACTAACTCACAAAATCTCCCTTATTTACAAACACCAAGAAGACTTATTTATAGTAGGGCTTCAACCTACTCCTATTGAAATGTATAGGAAATTTCATTCCATCCAGCGATTGTAACTGGCACGCGCCCGAATCAAGGATGTATGAGATTGTGTAGGGACTTAACCAATGGACTTTCAACTTCCTAGGATGGCACAGAAACTTAGAATCATAAAGTAAGATCATCTTCCTAACCTCAAACTTCTTGTTTATGATGTGGTGAACATGCTAGGATTTTTGCTTTGCTTTCTCTGTTGTTTGACTCCACCTGGCAAGTGACAGAATCTCATCCAAATTCATCAACTCATCAATTATCTCTTCTAGCACTTGCTCATCATCCAACCCTCCTATGCACGTGCTATTCGCAGAGAAGGTAACATGAATTCAACTGACATAATGGCTTCAATGCAAAACACTAATTGAAATAGTGTGGCTTTTTCAGCCTTTTATAAGTTTTCATGTAAGTCCATAATACGGTTGATACCTTGTCATCCCAATCTTGTCTTCCGACATCACAAATTTTGGTCAGTGTATGACTTAGTATTTTGTTAAGTCCCATTTGCTTATGGGTGATAAGGGGTACTCTTGTGATGATCTACCATGAATTCTGCTAATAGGATCCTCACGGTCTCATTTAAGAAATGTGTACCTAAAGGGAATCCATACCTTGTGATAATTTTCTCCCACAAAAATCTTTCCCCTGTGGTTGTGGTGTAATCTTTAGTTGGAGTTTCCTCTGCCCACCTTGTCAAATAGTCTATGTAAGTGATGACATAGCATGACCCAGTCCTACGTGCCGTTGGTGTAATAGGGCCTACAAAGTCTATTGCCCACTTCTCAAAATGTTATGCACTAGGTATAGGGCGCAAAGGCATTTCATCTCTCTTTCCTAGCTTGTCAATGCACTGATAATGGTCACACACTACAATATTCTTTACAATCCTTGTACAGGGTTTCCCACCATAATTATGCCATTAATATCTTACGCGTAGTGGCATCACCTACATAATGCCCACCTACACTTCCTCTATGTGCTTCCTCCATGATGGCGAGGTGCTCATGCTCTAATACACACCTGTGTAAAACTTCATCATGTCCCAACTTGTATAAATCTCCACTGATCAACATGTAAGGCATGGCACATATGGCGAGCTGCTTCTTCTTTAATGCCTTCATTCCTTTCGGTGCTACACCTTCCTTTAAAAATACTACAATCTCCTCCAAATCCAAGGGTGTGCACCACAACCTAAACAATTACACATCTGGCATTGTCTCCTCAATACTCTATGTGTCCTCCTCTGAATCAATTCTTTATAGATGATCAGGCCCACAATTACTCTTCCCAAGTTTCACTACTACTGTGAACTCAAACTCTTGAAACAACAATACCCACCGACATATGCACCCTTGTAAAATGGGCTTGTTCACCAAATACTTTAATTTTGTGTGGTCGTTGTAAAATACAAATGGTATTGCCAGCAGATACTGCCTAAATTTTAAAAGCGCGTAGATCATTGACAATTCTTTGCACTCAGTCATTGTGTAATTATACTCTGCTAGTGTCAACTTCCAGCTTGTGAAACATAGAGGATGATCAACAATTTCTTCACCTGGATGCATAAGCACTGCTCCAATGGTGGTTCTTAAGGCATCTATATGGACATGGAAGGGCTTGTCCCAAGAGGGAAAATGTAATATAGGTGCAGTGACAAGCCTATCCTTTAATGTGTTAAATGCCTTTTATTGCGCCTCTCCCCAATGGAAGGAACTTGTATGCCTAAGCAATTCTTCTAGAGGTGTGGCTATCTTGGCATACCCCTTGATGAATTTTCTGTAATAACCCATATGCCCAAGAAATCCACGCACTGCAATTTGGCTAATAGGTTCCCCCAATCCCACAATAACTGTAACCTTATTAGGATCCACTAGCAAGCCCTCCTTGCATATGATGTGCCCCAATAAAGTCCCAAAGGGTGTAGCAAATACACACTTCTAAATGTTGAGGGATATCCGCAACTGCCTACACTTCTCAAACATTAACCTCAAATTGTCACAATGGTCTTTTACTAGCCCATACACTATCCAATCATCCAAATAGCCCTAAAGAAACTTATGGATGAAGTCCTGGAACACTTGCACCACTATGCGCGAAAAAAAAGTAGACGCATTCTTCAAACCAAATGGCATGACTGTGTATGAAAAACTTCCCCACTCAGTGGCAAAAGTTGTCTTCTCCTAGTCTTCCTTTACAATCTAGACATCGAAAATCCATCCGTAAAGGAATAGATTTCGTGCCCAGTGACTCCTTCCAAAATATCTTCAGTGAAGGGGGTTGGAAAAGGATCGATGACACAAATTGCGTTCATCTCCCTATAATCCATGAAAATCCTAATCCTCCCATCCCTTCTTGATGTTGATTACCATTGGACTTATCCATTCCAATTCTTCCACTGCTTCAATGATCTGAGAAGCTATCATTTTTTCTATCTCCTTGTTAACCTTTACGCACAAATTGGGATTCATTCGGTAAGGTCTCTTCCTGACTGGGCGCGCACCTTCCTTAAACTTTATCCTCATATCCCCCAAGGAATGGTAGACACCTTTGAGCTCATGGTACCCACGCGGGAATAACTACTCAAATTCAGACAACATATCTATGACCTTAGAGACTTCCTTCTCTAACCAGTAATCTCCAATGATAGCCTCCTTAGCTTCCTCTTCTGAGCCGATGTTAACCTTATTTGTCTTTAAGGGCTCATGAAAGGCACACATGTGAGTATCAACACTGTCCACTACCTCGTGCGTCCCTACAGAATGGATAACATCCAATATTTCTACTTCCTCCCCATCAATCACATACACCAACTTCCCTTTCTCCTTTTCCAAACACACACGCTCAGGTTGTAACTCTTCTATTACTTCTACTTCTTCTTTAAAGCGCACATCCAAACATGGTTCACCTAGCAATTCCAATAGCCTATTTTCTTCCACAGCACTATCCCCTATGGTAAGGTACTTAATAACTTGCAATGCCTTATCAATTGATGGCTTAGTACTTCGATATTCAAACATTTGAATGAGGTCAGCTACTAGCTCTTGCCAATTTCTTGTTTGGTGGCGTGTCTCAAAGTGTATGTAACATGTGCGCACGCAACCCTATAGTGTAGATTATAACTTATGTACCCAAAGTTATGGCGGAAAATATTCCGTGCCTTCTCTCCAAATCCTCTCACACTCTTGGATATGGAAAGAGGTGGGCTCCTTACCTTGGTAGTCCTTGATGGTGGTGGGCATGTTACTTCTAGAAAATCTAACAGAGATAGCAATTCTCACCTCACGCCATTCCAAAAGGCTCTCCTGATGTGTAGCCCACCACCATGCCAATGTACCAAGTAGGACATAACTTAGCATCCCACTTCGTTCCTTCTCCTCCTTCCATTGAGCTTCCATCTCATGTAAAAAAATATCAGGGAAGGCCCCTCCTGAATACTTAGGTAATTTTTTTCCTCCTAAGCGCCAGACCATGCGCACCTTTGTTACTTTTGTTACTGATCCTCTCAAGTGCCATCTGATCAATTCATAAATCCCATGCATCCAATTATTACATGTTAGGTTGGCGGTGTCACTTACTGACTGAGCATCCTCAAACTGGATAACTTTGTCAGTAGAATGGATTATCTCTGGGTCCCTAATTTAGCGCACATATATCTTGTCTAGAACTTCTTCTCTTTTAGGTTCAATATAGGACGTCGAATTCCCATCAGCCAGGGGTATAATGAACTGCTCCTCCTTATTTTCAAATTTGATGTACCCTTTGTTGGACCAAAGGTCCACATTGTTCTTGTAACACCATGGGTGCCCAAGTAGTGCTAGAAAATTTTCTGCCACGGTGAGCATCAAGACTTTGAAGTCCCCAGTAAACTTAGCTCCCTGGATAGTGATATTTGTATCCTTTAAGACACCGATGGGCATTTCCTTAGTCTTTTTTTCCATATACAGCACATTCAAAGATGGCTATAATGTAGATCTTCCCATCTGATGCCATGTATCCATAGTTAGAACATTAACCTGCATGCCTGTGTCAATGAGGATATTACTAAGGAGCCATCCATCTACAACTGCATTCAATATGATCTCCTTGTCATAGTCAAGGATGTGAGGGGGAAGTTTTGTGTGCAAGACCTACCTCTCATGCTCTCCTCTAGCATGTGGTACCTTCTCTCTCAACCATGATCCTAGCAAGGGAATAATATTCTCTTGCCTTAGCATTTTACATACTTCCTTGTCCTCGTCCAGGTCATCCCTTGGCATCTTGACTCTCCTTCCTTGTTCCTCCCTCTTGGAATGATCCTTTAGACACTGGATCTCCCCTTGTAAACTCTGAATGACATCCATGGTGTCTTGATATACCTCCTTTTGACACGTAGGGTTTGGGTACTTTCCATGAACTACTTCCTCCCTCGAAACCAAGTTCTTTTGCCTTGGTATCTCTTTTACGCGCACAGCTTCTACTCTTGTTATTACCAAAACTGGTTCTAAACCTACATCTCGTGTTACCTGTGGCATCCACTACGTGTCTGCCTTTTTAATGTTGACCATTGTAGCACCCTTGTCTTTCCGGTGCAGCTGATTCATGTGCTCAAACAACTCTAGGCAATCCTCATACTTGTGCTTCTTTCTGCACCATGAGCATTGCAACAGGTCTGAGCACTATCATTTGTAATGCTCTGTAGACCCACAGTTGAAACAAGTTCCACACAAGAACTTATTACTTCCTCCCCCATGGTTACCATGACCACAAAATCCTCCTCGAAAATCCCTTCTGCATTCATCTCCATCTGCGCACTCCTCATAACGGTGATCATCACCCTTAGAACTACTAGCAATGCTGGTTTGGCACACCTCATGATCAATGGCCTCATGGATTTGATCAATGAACCTACAATCCTTAGTATCATGGGTTTTATAGGTGCATATATTGCAGTGGCAAGACACATTCTTTCCGATTGCGTGCTATAACAAGGGGAATCTATTTGCATCATTATTCCCACGACAAATTTCATAGTCTACTATTATGATGTGTACCATCCTCTGGGGGAAATTATCCTTGACATGCCCCTCTACTTCATAATTTGTGCACCATAAACCAATGTGAGTCTCATGGGCTAAGTTTGCAGACAACTTTTCTAGCTTCTTAGCCATAGTAGGAATTTGAGCCTCTAGGAATGCGCTAACACCAGATCAATACTATCAATGGCCTCAGCGTGAAAAGTAGCTTCCAACGCTTCACACGGGTCTATGAAAGTTTTATGAGATAAATCCCTTCTAAAAGGTGTGATCAACCCTCCAAAAAACCACTGAGCATGCTGTGAAGGGTGAATATCATATGATAATTTAGACAAGAGAATTTTACAACACGCATCATACTCTCACACACTCTCTACCATTCCTTGTTGAATCTCCTTCAAAGCACTGATGCTCTTTTGTTCAAACTTAGAGATGTGGAATTCTGCCAAGAATGTGTTCTTTAAAACAGTATAATCCGCCACTGTTTGATGAGGGTCATATTACCTATACCAGCTATGCGCGTGCCCTTACAACATGGTTGCAAATTGGCTAGCCTTTCACTTTGGGGTTGTGATACCCTTTGCATGCCATAGAAGTTCACACTTGTGAACATGTTCCGCATCATCCTCAATACCTCTGTAATCTAGTAAGTGTAACAACATCTCAAAGAAGACTTGAGGGGGTGGTTGGGGCCCTTGTCCTCTTGAGCCAGAGCCTTGGTTCCCTCTGGTGCTTCCTCTGCCGCCGGATCCACTAGGTCCACCAGGTCCTGTGCCTCTTGAGCCACCAGATCCAATAGAACCACTAGATCCACCAGGTCCTGTAGTAGTTGTGCCAAGTTTCCCCATGATTCCACTGAACTATGTGCTGGCGATTTTTGATAGCTCCCCACTACCACTATTGTACCCCGCGCCACTCCTTGACGTGAGACTGAGGGCTTGTATACTGGATCCTGGTCTAGAGACTCCTCCAAATACTAGGATATGTGTAGCCATAGAAGTGGGAATTGAAAAATTGTACCTCCTAGGTGCAGATCTATCACTTCCACTGATATCAGCTGGGTCAATGATACTCCTTCCTAGTTCTTGAAAACCAAGTGCCAGGGTTTGGTCACTGGGTGAATTCAAATACGTGCCAATGAATCTTCTGTCTCTGCGTGATGAACTCTCACCAGAAGCCGAAGGGGTCTCTCTTACATGCTTTCCAAGATGGGGTAACACAGACTGCTTAGGTTCCACATCCTCCATGTGAACCTTGAATCCTTCCCGTAACGTCTACCTCCATAGATCCATCACACTTGCAGCCTTGCATCATCTAGCAATCTCCCTTTCAATCACTTCACTATACTTGATCTGTCTCTCCTCCCTTTCCTTCTCCTTCATAATATCTGCCATCTTCCTGCACCCTAGCTCCCTCTCCCAATTCTCAGAATGGTCTAGCCGGCCATTGGAAATGCCTCTAAACCTAAACTAACAACCAGGATCTTCATTGTCAGAGGGATAACACATAGAAATGATCTTATAAGCTTCCATAGAAAATCAAACTTAGCAACCTCCGAACAAGAATATGTTTAAATGGTGTACTCCATAGTGTATCTAGCCAGTACTCCTTTCCACCAATGATCCACAACACGGGTCCATGTCAGATCTGCATCTTACAGCCTTTAGTAATCTTCTTGGGTCCACACATGTGAGCCATAACACCAAATTGATCTAGACACATATGTTGAGAGCCATTCATACAGCTCTACTGGTAAACAAAAGAAAAAAAATCATATAAATCATGGTAGAGGTTCTCTTCTACCCATTTACGTGCATCAAAATCAGGTCCAGTGCTGAATCTCTGAGAAAATTCATCCTCCATTCTCTTGAACCATGATTCAACACTTTCCAAAGTTAACCGTTATGTCATTACTCACTACACAGATCATGTTGTATGCTATTTCCCACTACAACTTTGAAAAGAGGTCCCAGTAATGGAACCAAGATGTAGTCATTTTTACCCTTATTATAAAAGAAAGGTACCCCATGTGTGTTGGTCTATCACCCAATGGATGTTGGGCACTCACCCGAGGCATGCGCGAGTGCTGAGTCTCTCTTTTATGTGAGCTTAGTGGGAAATATCATCATCTATGATTTGTGCTTAAGGGATTTAAATGGAGTTAAGACATTCAAGAACCATAGAGATCAGAATGTCCTCTAGATCCTTATAGTCATTACAGATAGAAAGTACTAACAAATTATATAACTTGTACCATAATAGAAAGAAGTATACAAGCACCCATACTTAACATAAACATAAATGAAAGAGAACCTATGAGAAAGACGTATGCGTCAAAATCATTGATATTCATATTCATATAACTGGTAACCTCATTACATCTATGGAGCCATTACAAAATGTCACAGAGAAACAAACCATAATCATGCTTTACAATGGACTAATGTAGTTAGGCTATCAAAAGAAAAATCTTAATCCCCATACCCATTATACATTCTTTCTCAAATACCATTATCCACTAATAGAGTTCTTGCAGTATTTCTACAGATCTCTACCCTCTTTTTGTTCTCTCCTCATTTACTCTACAGGTGCTTGTATTTATAGCCTTTATGGGCTGCCAACTCATCCTCCAGCACCCTTAGATCTGATACCAAGTGTTTGAATGTGGTCCTCCATGTGAGTATGCTCTCACAGGCTTGAGCTTTCCACTTTTCACCATGATGTGCTTCTAGAAGCTTCTACCGCAAGCATGCTTCTTCCTAGGCCAACCTGTAGCCAGGATGGCACCTTATCCACATAGTATGCACATTCGGGTCATGCTTTTCACATGTTTTATCCCAAACACCCAATTTGGTGAATTCTTGAACCCTTGGTTCTATCTACGCATGTCGTGCGCACCACGAGCTTCCTTTAACCCTTTTCTTAAACCCTTCCCTGTGCACTTTATCCTTGCGTGCCTTTTGTACTTATCTAACATTCTAGGGTCCCAAAAGTGCTTCTTGTTTAAGAGTATAGTAATGATGAAGGCCCCCTGAATAACCACTTTAAAAATATGAGTCTCCAATAGTTTCAAAAAATCAGGCCAAAAAAAATGGTCTCCTAAACATTAACGACAAGAACAAACGACCAAGATCAAATCCAAATATTTCATCAAAAACCTGGTAGTTATTCAAGCTTACAAGTTACACAGACAAAGTAAACAATCCATCAAGGATACTAACACAAAATTTCATCAACATCTATGGAAGTTCAGTTAATAATAAATATGATAAACACAACTGTTATAACAAAACAGGCAATCCAGAAACACGTTAATCATCAATTTACACAGCATCACAAAACATCCAAGAAACCAAATTGAGAAACTCCATTGAAGCAAGAAGAAGAAACACAAACACCAAGACCAGAATGATTTCATAAAAGAGTAGAGTTCTTTTAATGAAAACACTTAAGTAAAAGCATAATATTTAATGAGATGGGGCCTATCATACCTAGTAGTGCTCATGTCTCTTTTTCCTCATTTCAAACCTTCAAGAAGAACCTCTACAACAATATTTTCATGAAAAAGCTAGAAACCAAGCTATGAAACTTTCCTTTTCTTCCTCTTATAGTTTCCTTGCTTATTTTTTGTTACCATCACCACCATGCAAGATGAAATTTATCATACACAGATTCGAACTGGAAGTTTGAAAAGATGAAAAACCACATGCAGAGATACAAAGCTCCCAAAACCAAATGAAACAATGAAAACTGAAAACCATCTTTTCTTCCAACTTATCCTATTTCCTAGGCAGTTTTCATAATGGTCAAGATCAATAAATGCCAATAAGACTGACAGATTCCTTTCCTTCTTTCCTACCTTTGTAAACTCCTTGTTGGCTATAACTAAAGTTTAAAACTCCCTTCAATAAAATTTAGCAGAGTTGACTACTCAGTTTCCACCAAATTTCCATGCATTCACCAAAATTAGTGGTAATAGGGTGTTTTAATGCCTCATTCAAACCTCTTAAATACCTTAGGAATTGGTGCCACTGACACCCATCCTCATGTCATCCACACCATCCCCTTTATGTTAGTCCATGCCCTTAGGTTAGGTTCAAAAATATTTAGCTTAGAAACCAACTTAGATCCTGAGGTATAGTTTATCATTTTTAGTCTTAGAATATCCTAGTAACATGTCTTAGGATTACCTTCATCCATAATCAACCATAATAATAAAATCATCTAGTTTAAACTTAGTATATGATAATAAATTTAGAAACTTGGATTAAATTAGGTCCCCCAAATAATCATCAAAATTACCAATTCAACATTACAATATGAAGAACCAAAAATGATGCCCTTGGATAACTTAAGAAGGATGTGTGTAATAGAGATAACCTGTGATCCCATGGCATCCTGGGTTCATAAATCCAACATTCTAACCAGCTCGGTCAATATGACCTTGATGTCATAAAATCGAAAGCATGCCTTGGATCACTGAAATTGATCCAAGGTATAGCTATCCTGCATCAGAAATAAAATAGACTGAAGCACAAGTTCAAACGCTATATAGGATATGAATGCGTTTAGGCTGAATTAATTTCCCCTATCCACATGCAGTGAACATTCAACATAAAAAGGAATGAAATACTTCATTTTAAATTCAGAATTGACATGGCAGGACTATATCTATTTTTCATAAGATAAACTTATCATCTACAACAAACATGATTTTTTGGTTCATAAGAGTACACTGTCTTCAAACAAGAATCACATATCAACGTTTGCAACTTTGAGTACAGAATTCATCATAGATATCAACCATGTTAGAGGCATTACAAAATCACACTTTTGATTATTTCCATAAAATGCATCAAAAATATGGTTTCAATATATTTCCATTGATGTAGAGAATTTTTGGTGATTTCTTTGGAATATTTGGTGATTTAGAAAAAATGTTGGAGATTTTACCTAATCAATAGAGATTTTGTTTCATGTCCAAAATCATTGGCGATTGGAACAAAATCACTTACGATTATCAAAATCATTGGCAGTCACTGTAAAAAACACAATGTCATAGATTTTGAGTTGACTATCAACAAAACCAGATCTGAATGCGTATAGAGAGATGATCAAAATCGATGGTGATTTTGTTTCAGGTCCAGAATCGTTGGCGATTGGAATAGAATCACTCATGATTATAAAAATCATTGGCGATCACTGTAAAAAACACAATGTCATAGATTCGGAGTTGACTATCAATAAAACCAAATCTGAATTAGTATAGAGAGATGATCAAAATGCTAACAAGTCTTATTTGGGTTGATTCTTGATTGTAAAGCTCTATTTTAGTCTCTTTCTTGATATGGTAGACCACACGTCCTCCTTTCTTCTCAAGGTTAGGAAATCAATCAGAAGCACAAAAAATGGTAGCAAGAAACTAGATGAATAAATCCTTTTGTTGGACCTTTTCTGATACCAGATGAAGAGTATGGAATAGATTTTACAAAGACCAGAGATATAGAAACCAAATAATTATGAATGATATTCAATATTCTCCCATGTAATTTACAATACAACACCACCATATAAATAGGAACATAGCCATCCTAAAATATAGGGTGTATCTATAACAATGTAAACCTCCTACGTGAGTTTGTTGAAACTCACTTCCTTAATTATATATTTGTTATTGTTATTTTATACAAAAACTAATAACAAATTACAAACCTATTATTAATATTACATTCACCTTAATAATAATTACACATGTAATTATTATTCACCCATACTTATCAATAGAGCACTAACAATGTATTTCCTAACATTTCACACCTCAAAAATCCACCCAAGTCTTGGATAAACTTTTCACATAATTTTGCACCTAAAAAATCCACCCAAGTTTTGGTCAGAACTTCGATGTGATTTATCACGTAAAAATTATGTCCAAGTCTATGGTGAGAAATTGGGATCCAAAAGAACACTTACAATTTACATGTAAATTGCAAATATGTAAGAAAAGTCTCAAATTCTAAAATATAAACGGAAAAGACCATTTCAAGAATAAAAGGTCCAAACTCAATTTGCATACAATATCAAAATATTCACCAAAAATTTGAAATCCCAATTTACACTAGGAAGTGTCTTTCAGAACCCAAGGTCTTGGGAACATTTTGCAACTAGTTGGAAAATGAGTTTGAGAAGTTTGAAATTCCAAAAAACTTTGATTTTTTCAACATTTAGATATGATTTGATCAATTGCAACCAAATTTTCTCAGTGGAATCGTATTTTTCCCTAATTTAAAAATTAGGGACAACCAAATCATTTAGTTAAGAGGAAGAATCACATAGAAGATGATTGATGTAGCCTAGAATTCACTACAAATATCCCAAGGCGCGTCGGCACATCACTTAGCCTGAACTGAGTGCTCACCTGAAGTGCACAAGGGTACTTGGTCCCTCTTAGTGAAGCTTGTTCAAGATGTTAGCATGATTACAAGTATATTTCATAGCCATAGAAGATAATCCATTAAACTACAGTGCGTAAACCAAATCTAGATCTAAACCATATGTAGGAATAACTAAACAATTACTATAGTTAGTTTTACGATAAAATATCTATGTTCAATTACATCTAACACTAATATCCAGCCAATGAGATGCATTATATTAAATATTGTATAACGTAGAAGCTTCATACATCATAATAATGTCACCATGATTCATGTGTGGGTACAAACCAACAACATAACTCTACAAAAACATCAGATATAACTAAATTGTTGGTGTGTGGGATCCTATGTGTCCTCCACTCACATGTGGAGGGTCATCTCACATGGGTTAGGTTTAGGGTTTGCTTGTGTGTTATGCACTAGGGTTACTCAGCACCCTATATGTACCCTTTTATTCCTGATTTATGAGTATGACAAGACACTCCGCTGTCTTTCCTCTATGTTCAAGCTTTATTTCTATTCAGAAAGTTCTTACATTGTTGACCGATCCTTGTGATTATGCTGGAGTTATCATGATTCCGTTTGAGTGCAACTACTTCATGGTGCATCGTTTCCGATTTGATTCTCGTAAACACTTTCATGGTATCAGAGCTGAGATTAGTTAAACGTGCATTCGTCATTTGAGTTGCAATTACTCTTGGTCTCATTTGTTTACTCCTCATGCAAGTTTTTCAATTGTTATATTCTGGAAATTTATTGCTAACATATTTAACAAGCTATTCTTGGAAAGCTGTTTTTTTGCTATGTTCTTCATGCATGTGCAGGTTTCCTGAAGCTTTCAGGGGTTTTATAGCTACATTTAGCTAACTGCAGATAAATTGAGTAGATCAATTAAAATAGAGGTTATTTTCTAGTTTTTTAATTTTTTATTAAACTTGAAATGTTTTTTAGATCTCTATTTTTTTGGTCTCTATTTGTTTTTTGTATGGTGGTTTTGCAGAATACAAGTTTAAAAATCTTTGGTATTTTGGATAAAGTTTGGTGTTTTTCTCCTCTACTCTCCATCGAGCTCCTAACCAAGCTACACCCTTAGACCAAGCTCCTTCAAACCCTCCTCGAGATCAATGTTCAACTCAATCATTATTCACTAAGCCATTCTCTCGAGTTCATGTTTTTGGTGCATTTTTTTTCTCAAACCAATTTCTTCCAACCTAGCCAAGTCGTGATCTACCTCGGTTGAGTCATGCTTGCTCTGGTGAGTTCTATTCATGTCATTCAGATCATGGTCTTCCTCAGTGGAATCCTACCCTTCCCCAAGCTTGAGCTCCTCCGTGTGCATGATCTCCTATGTGGGTGGCCGTGTCTCCTAGCTTCAGCCCTCGGGATCTCCTATGTGGTTTTCATGCATGTTACCAAGTTCTTTGTGCTTGGTGACCTCCTCTGGCTCGGACTGCAACTGCATGGTGTGTTGGCTCTACCCTGAGCCTTCTCTCCTCTCTCCCTGTGTGCCTTCTGCCAAGCCTACTCTGACCAGCTCCCAACAACTCCTCCCTATGTTGTTCCCCACTGCAAGCTCCTGCCCTGCCCCGTGCTCAATCCCATTCCCTAAACTGCTCCACCCAGATTTCCCTCGCCACAGTATTCCCGCAACCCAACGGTCTCCACATAACTCTGTTGTTACATAGCTTTCCAGGCCTTTGACCACCCAACTCGGGATCCTCCAACCTCCATCGGTTTCCACCAAGCCCCATGCCATTTCATTTATGGTATGTTTCCCATTTAAAATTAGGTTGGTAAATCCTTTTAAATTTCATTTATAGTATGTTTTTTAAATTTTTTAGGTGGGAATTTTTGAAAAGGGAAATATATTTAAATATTTAATTAGGGTTTAATTTTAATTAGATCTTAATTAGTCTTTCTTTATTATTCAAAATTAATTAGATTTAATTTTATAAATCTACTTTTATTAATTTCGAATCTAATTTATTTATCTTTTACGATTAGTAATAATTTAAATCGTCTTTTAAACTAACAATCATTGTCATTTTAAGAAAACAACTCCAATAGCTCTCAAATTAGCTAAATTGGGTGTTTCAAAGCGATAATTCTTTTAAGCGATATTGTTGATTTTTTTACTAATCATGCACTCAAGTGTGTAGTGACACTTTGAGCACCTATTTTCCTTCCAAGTGCTTTTCTGGCCTTTTGAAGATCATCAGGACTCATCTTGAGTTCATCTAAAACTTATATTTACCCTTATTATTGCTTACGACTACCGAGTGCATCCTTCTAGAGTGTAGTATTATTGTTTGCGACTAGCGAGTGATTTTGAAAACCTATAAGCATTCTTCTCTAATTTTGTCCACACTAGATCGTTGCTAAAGGAATGTCAAGTATAGAAGAAATATTCCTAATTGATCTTGTCAATTATTTCTAAGTTAGGTCCTGAATACTCCATCTTCGTGTCAACTTTTTACACTACAAAATCTGCCTTGGGCAAGGATTCGAATATGCCCTCCTTTGACTATTTTTCATCCCAACTCATTCGAGAACATGACAAACTCATTCAAATGAGTTCTCTCAAGTCCAAGTCACATGCCCTTGTAGCAAGTACTAGTAAGGAAAAGAAGATTGATAATGAGATAGAGAAAAAGGATCAACATAAGAAGGAAACCAAAACCAAAACTAAATTTAACACGAACACTTCGACTTCTGAGCCTAGAGCAAAGAAAGACAAGTTTTTGTGTTCTTATTGCAATAAATCAGGTCATAAAGAGCATCTATGTATGAGAAAACAAATTGATCACCTTACTCATTTACTTGAGAAAAATCAAATAGGTTTTCCCGAGTCTATCAAACAAAATACTCCAAAGGTTGAGTCATCTACTACAAGAAAGTCTAAATCTGATAAGAAGAAAGGGAAGGCCCTCGTAGCTCAAGTTTCTCCTTTATTGACGTGGATTATAGATTCCATTTCCTTGCACCACATGGATTCTTTGCATGTTGAGTTATCCAACATCGAACCTTGTGATATGTCCCAAATCACATTGGGTGATAACATGAAAGTGTCAGTTTTTAGTAGTGGATCGGTAGAGACAGATGGGGGAACATTTAACCATGTGTTGATTGTTCTTGATCTCTCTACCAATCTCCTATCGGTTTAGCAAATTACTCACCTTGGTGAAGGAATGCGAGTGGAATTTGGTCCTAACTAGGTGATTATTCATGAGCTTAACAATGATACTACATTGGCTAAGGGAAACCCAGATCACCATTCACGGTTGTATACCTTTTCCCACTTTACTTTTGATTCCACTTCATTGCTTGATATTGAAAGAAGCGTTAAGTCCTATTTGACTTCTACTTCTCTACCCACTGAGGTTATTCAGCTCTTTAATTCGGATTCTAACTCCTCAAATGATGATGTTGTTGAGCATGATCCTCTTCTTGAACCTCATACTTTTGAGTCTTCTGATTCACAGTAGTGATGATGATGACTATGTCCCTTCTCACTCGAGTGAAGAATATTCTGACTCTGAGCTTGATTCTCCTAGTCCTCTTTGCGCTAAGAAAAATTTGCAAAGTGCTAGAGATTTAGTTGGAGATACTTTGTATATGAGACGTACTCACTTAGATTTCATTAGACCCCACTCTTTCTTTGCCTGTACTTATGATTTAGTTGTCTCCTTTATTTCTTCGTGTGATGATAGTTCCACTGACACAGACTCACTTGGTTCTACTTCTGATGACGAGGATTGTGCACCCAGTGTTGATGTCGAGAGTACTATAGAGGAATATTCTCCTCCTCTCACTATTACAGAGAGTGTTGACACATCCCACATCTCATCAGATATTGAGCAGTCTCCTATACAGTATCATACAGTTATCACACCTACCTCTTTTCCACCTTTAATCTGTAAGGCCCCTTTCACTTCTCTACCTTCATTGGATGACTCATACCTATCTGACATCGATCTTCTGTTTCTTGATCCCGCTCATTAGGATGAGTATCTGTCTAACCTTAGTCATTTTTTCACATATTACACTTGTGATTTACTACAGGTTTCTCATCCATCTACAGGTATTTCAGAGGATTTCATCATCTCCGTTTTTGGGAGTACCCCTTTTGGGACTCTTACCACTTCCACTTTTATGGAGACTTTCATTGATCCACCCTTGTTTGTGGATCCTTTTTTTTGTGGGGGACGTTTTTTTTCCTTCACATCAGTTGGAAATCCTTTCTACAGGTGTTCACGCTTCATACTCTGACAATTCTGCACTCGTGACATTACCCTCGACTCTTTTGTACTCGCTTGCTAGAACTATGTCACACTTTCGTGGACCAGACTTAGATTTCTTCATGCTACTACCTTCGGTTTCCTTCGTGGAGTGGGCAGATTTCCAGCACATCTTTTCTATCCTTCCTAAGGGTAGACACACAGTTCAGTGTAGATGGATATTCTTCAGCCTAGAGGTAGAGGATATCATCATTGACATTCTTCTGGGAGACTTCTTAGAGTTGCAGATTTCAGATCCATCCATGGCATCTTCCGCATCCATCTCGTCTCCCGCTTCTCTCTTTTTTCATCTTTCCAAGTGTTAGGAAATAAGAGATAAAATATGTGGAATAATCCCTCACAGAATCGCAACAGTAGAAACTAATATGCAGAAAATATTACAGATCTCAAATAAAAGTGCAGAATAAATAACACAACACAGAGAGACAAGATTTAATGTGGTTCACCCAATTTGGGCTACATCCACCAAGAATCACTTGCTCAGATTTTATTACAAGCCTCCACTCTCTCAATACAATACCCAGATCCGTTTGGAGCTATGCTTAACAAACTCTACAGAATTCATAGCCGAATTCAAAGCACATCTGCAATGTTTTTCATCCCATCTATCATATGCATAAAACCATATAAATACACAACTACTTAAGCAATTTTATAAAACTGTGGGTATCAAAACCATGGGTAAAACCCATCCCATAAACCTATGGGTCAAAAATCTCACCCATATGAGAAAAGCATGTTTCCTGATATGTCAGGTGCATTTTTTCAAGGCCAAAAAAATTTACGCCTAAAAAAAAAAATTCGGGGCCAAACCCTGGCGAGGATACATGAAAAGTGTACAGTACTCTTAGTGTACAGTCTTAAACACTTTTAGAAATGAAAACAAGCTCCACAATCTAGCAATCTCCCACTTGGAGACTAGTTTTCCTCTGAGCAAGCTTCTGAACCCTTCACTAATTTCTGTGAAGACCAACCAAAGCTGAACACAACTTCAGTTTTTCCCTTGTGACCACCTTGGTCATCATGTCTGTAGAATTCTGACTAGTATGAATCTTCTCCAACTTCAACTTCTCTTCCTCCAAAGCTATCCTGATGAAATGGTACCTTAACTGCATATTGTTTGTCCTAGAGTGGAAAGTAGAGTTCTTAGCTAGGTGTATAGCACTCTGACTATCACTATGAAAATTTCCTTCTTCTAGCTTATGCCCCAACTCCTTAAGTAATTGTAGTAACCAAATCATTTCCTTGCTTACCTCTATGGCAGCAACATACTCAGCCTCCATGGTTGACAAAGCCACCAACTTCTATAGTCGTGAAATCCAACTTACGGTTGTTCCACCTACAGTGCAAACATAACCTGTTGTGCTCCTCTAGTTGTCTACATCTCCAGCCATATCTAAATCTACATAACCACACAAAATGGTGTTTGATCCACTCTAGCACAAAATTGTCCCCATGGTCCCCCGCAAATACCGAAGGATCCAATTTACTACCTGTCAGTGATCTCTACCTGGATCACTCATAAATCTACTCACCGCTCCGATTGCATGGGCAATATCAGGCCTAGTGCACACCATGGCATACATCAAACTGCCAACTGCTAATGAGTAAGGTACCTTGGACATTTGGTTCCTCTCCTGCTCTATCTTGGGACACTGCTCCTTTGATAACTTGAAATGGCCTACCAAAGGAGTCCCAACCGGTTTAGCATCCTGCATATTGAACCTCTCCAAGACTTTCTTAATGTACTCTTCCTGAGATAAAGTCAGCTTCTGTTCCTTCCTATCTCGAGATATCCTCATACCAAGGATTTGTTTGGCTGCCCCCAAATCCTTCATAGCAAAGGATCCACTTAGCTGCTTCTTGAGTACTTTTATTTCTTGCATGTTTTTACCTGCAACCAACATGTCATCCACATACAAACAAAGGATAATATAACTGCCATCCTCAAATTTCTTTATATACACATAATGGGTAGAATGACATCTAATATAACCTTACTCCATCATGAAGCTATCAAATTTCTTATACCATTGATGTGGAGCTTGTTTTAAGCCATACAAGCTCTTCTTCAGTTTGCATGCCATCTCCTCTTTACCTTTGACCTCATAGCCCTCTGGTTGTTGCATATATATTTCCTCCTCCAAATCACCATGGAGAAATACAGTCTTTACATCAAGCTGTTCTAAGTGCAAGTCTTTTGCTACAACTATTCCTAGAATAGTTCTAATAGAAAGCATTTTTACTACAGGAGAAAAAATCTCATCAAAATCTATACCTATTTTCTGTGCAAACCCCTTGACCGCCAACCAGGCCTTGTATCTTTTCTTACCTCCTTCTTCCTCTTTAACTTTGAACACCCACTTGTTCTGTAATGCTCTTTTTCCTTTGGGTAGCTTCACCAAATCCCATGTCTGGTTCTCCATGAGATCCTGATGCTCCTCATTCATGGCTTGCTCCCACTTCTTCCTGGCATCTACTTGCATTGCTTCATCAAAGCTCTTTGGCTCTCCAATATTAGTGAGTAATAAATAATAAAGAGAAGGAGAAAAACATTCAGGTTCTCTTCTTACCCTAGAAGACCTCCTCAATATATGAGTTTGGGGTTCCTGTTGAGTCAGTTCCTAAACTGATTCATGGGTCACTGTCCCATCCGGAAGATCCTCTACCACTACATATTCTTTCTTTGATTCTTCCCTATTTTACTGCAACTGTTGCTTATACATGAGTTTCTCATTAAAGACCACATCCTTAGACCAAATAATTTTCTTGTCCTTAATACTCCAACATTTAAATCCAAAGTCATCACCACCATAACCAATGAAAGTACATTTTTCTGATTTAGCCTCTAGCTTGGTCCTATCATCCTTGTCTATATGAACAAACACCTCACATCCAAAGACTATAAGAAATGAATAATCAACTTTCTTACCATACCAAGCCTCCTCAGGTATGCCTCCATCCAAGGCACTTGAGGGTCCTCTATTTATCAAGTACACATCTGTGCTCACCACTTCTACCCAAAAAGAAAGAGGCAGTCCTGCATGTAACCTCATGCTTCTAACACAATCCATTATTGTTCTGTTCATCCTTTCTAATACTCCATTCTGCTGCGGAGTTCCTAGAACTGTCTTTTACGTGCGGATTTCATTCTTAGAACAGTAATCATCAAATTCATTGCTGCAATACTCCCCTCCATTATCTGACCTAAGACATTTTAGCTTAAGACCTGTTCCATTCTCAACCAAGGCTTTCCATTTAACAAAAGTGTCAAATACATCAGATTTGTTTCTAATACAATAAACCCAAACTTTCCTTGTTGCATCACCAATAAAAGTAACATAATAACTTGAACCCCCAAGAGATGATACCTGAGCTAGCCCTCACACATCAAAATGCACTAGCTCTAACTTACTCTCTTTCTTTGTAGGTCCAACCTTGAGAAACCTTACTCACTTCTGCTTCCCATTTATGCAGTCCTCACAGAACTCCAAACATGTTTCTGTATATCTGGGAAAATCCTTCTTTATGATCTCCATGCCCTTACGCTCATATGACCGAGCCTATAGTGCCACAATGTTGTATCTACTTCTGAAGCCATGAGATTACAAACATTAGTGTTACAAGTGGTTAAATACAAGGTTCCAACCTTCTTACCTCTTGCCACCACAAGAGCACCCTTGGTAACCTTCCAAGAGTTTGCTGTAAATATCACAGTACAACCATCACTTCCCAACTGCCCTGTCAATATCAAATTTCATCTTAATATAGGCACATATCTGACATCCTTCAATAGCCAAGTATTCCCATTCTGCATCTTAACCTAAATAGAACCTTTTCCAACTATGCTGCAAGGCTCATCATCACCGAGAAAAACATGCCCAAAATCTCCTTGAACATAATCAACAAAATAATGCCTATGTGGAGAAGCATGGAAAGAAGCCCCCGAATCTAAAACCCAAGATTCAGTAATATTATGCAAAGAAAGAATCAAAGCATCCTGACATACATTACCCGTCGCCACATCTGCCTCCTTGTTTTCTTCCTGTTGTTTCTTCTTATCCCGAAGCTCCCAACAGTCCTTCTTTGCATGCCCAGTCTTTCCACACTGCCAGCATACTATCTTGCTTTTGGATTTTGACCTTGCCCGATCCTTTGATTTTCCACGGCTTCCTCTATCCTTCTGTCTCTCTCTAGTTTCCACTGTCAAAGCATTCCTTGAAGTAGAAGATTCACCAGAGCTTTTTCTCCACATTTCCTCGCTTAGAATCACCCCTACAACATCCTCAAACTTCAACTTCGAGTTAGCTGGAACCGAGTTACTTACCGCCATTACCAGGCTATTCCAACTCTCAGGTAAAGAGCACAAAATTAATAAAGCCCTAACTTCTTCATCAAATTCTATTGTAACCAAAGCTAACATATTCACAACCGTATTGAAATCATTTAAATGATCTGTTATTGAACCATTCTCAGACATCTTCATATTAAACAAATTTTTCATTAAAAATATCTTGTTAGAGGCAGAGGGTTTTTCATACAACTTCCCCAATGCATCCATTAGATCTTTTGTAGTCTTTTCCTTTGAAACATTAAATAATACCGAAGATGTAAGACACAGCTGGATTGTCCAAAGCACCTTCCTATCTAGCAAATCCCATTCCGCATTTGTCATACTCGAGGGTTTGTTCACCTTCTTAGACAACAGAGTATAAAGATCCTTCTGATAAAGGTAATCTTCCATCTGCATCTTCCAAAGACTAAAATTTTTCCTGTTGAATTTATCAACCCTAGATCTTCCATCATCTGCCATAGCTCCCACTCAAGCTAAAAACTTTCCCTGCGATTCAACACTTCAGCAAACCAAACCAGGCTTTGATACCAATTGTTAGGAAATAAGAGATAAAATATGCATAATAATCCCTCACAGAATCGCAATAGTAGAAACTAATATGCAGAAAATATTACAGATCTCAAATAAAAGTGCAGAATAAATAACACAACACAGAGAGACAAGATTTAACGTGGTTCACCCAATTTGGGCTACATCCACCAAGAATCACTTGCTGAGATTTTATTACAAGCCTCCACTCTCTCAATACAATACCTAGATCCGTTTGGAGCTATGCTCAACAAACTCTATAGAATTCATAGCCGAATCCAAAGCACATCTGCAATGTTTTTCACCCCATCTATCATATGCATAAAACCATATAAATAGACAACTGCTTAAGCAATTTTACAAAACCGTGGGTATCAAAACCATGGGAAAAACCCATCCCATAAACCTATGGGTCAAAAATCTTGCCCATATGAGAAAAGCACATTTCCTGATATGTCAAGTGCATTTTTTCGAGGCCAAAAAATTTTACACCTAAAAAAAAATTTGGGGGTTGCGCCCTTAGACACCCACTCGAGGCCCGGCCCGGCCCCGAACCCCGGCGAGGATACATGAAAAGTGTACAGTAATCTTAGTGTACAGTCTTCAACACTTTTACAAATGAAAACAAGCTCCACAACCTAACACCAAGAGATTTCCCTTTTGTACATGGGTACCTTTATAGGCTACTCTATGGCCAGGACCCATCTTTGGCATATTTCTTAGATTAGAGAGTATCTTGTTCTCTTGTGGTGGATTTTTTTCCCAGTGGGTTTTCCTTCATTGCTTGGGACTTTTTTTGTGCATGGGTTCCTCATCAAGCTTTGTGCCGAGACCCATTTCTCTTCTTCTTCTTCTTCTTCTTCTTCTAGGAAGATGTTGTTTGTATATGGGCACCTTATCAGGCCTTTAGTTTCTGGGCCCCATTGACACATCTTTCTTAGTTGTTTAGGAGTGTCTTCTTGGTCTGTTTGACTCATCATAGCTGCTACCCTAGATTCAATGAAGGGGGGTGTTGGTGTGTGGGATCCTATGTGTCCTCCACTCACATATGGAGGGTCATCTCATATGGGTTAGGTTTAGGGTTTGCTTGTGTGTCATGCACTAGGTTTACTCAGCACCCTATATATACCCTTTTATTCCTGATTTATGAGTATGCCAAGACACTCTGTTGTCTTTCCTCTATGTGCAAGCTTTATTTATGTTAAGCAAGTTCTTCCATTATTGATCAATCCTTGTGATTACACTAGAGCTATCATGATTCCATTTGAGTGAAACTACTTCGTGGTACATCATTTTCGATTCGATTCTCACAAAATATTTCATAAACTGCGAAAAGAAATGCATATTTATAAGGGTGGGGACTTTCCCTTGACCACCCATGCACCTTCCAAAAATAGGCCACATGATAATAGTATTCATGCACCCTTACATAAATATACAAAAATATGTAAGTGCTAATAATATATCTCCTATAATTAAATCATAGTATAGATCCTATTAATAGCACAAAATTTTGCATGGCACTCGATCTTCCACTTTTCCAAAATAGCCTTAGCATGGCCCTCAAGTCTTCTAGAAGTTGTGCTCAGCACTCCTCGTCCCAAAAATAGCATTAACCATAAAAATGGCTAAGTCATGTTTCCAAACTATTTTGGGCATGCCCCTATTTTTCTATACTTCCGCGCTCTTCTATGCGCCCCATGCCCATGTGCCCAAACTTTATGTGCTTCCATACTTGAGTTTTATTTCATCCACTCAAGAAGGATACATCATGATTGGACCTCACAGATATTGGTCATTATGTTCTAGTCTCAAAGATTTCAATAAATGAGCAAGGTCTCACGTTATTCTTACGTGGGGAGTCTAATGTAAGAGCATCCTAGAAGAAAAAAATATCTTGCATCAACCAAAAATAAGATACACCTTCAAATAAATTCAATTGTTGGATTACACAACAACCTGTGTGATAAATTTGAAAGTCTTTTATGTTTTATGGTTTTTGTTATTGTTTTTCATGCCAACATATGCAGGGAATGGTTTTACAAGAAACAAATGTCCCTAAGAGCTCTATAAATGAGTAAGGGTCAGGAGACTGTTAGTGCTGAATCACAGCACCCCTGAGTGTCTGCAACTCGATGGGTTGTAGACTCTCAGTGCGATTGCATAACATGGAGCTTTTCCCAAGTGTGGGACCTTGCGAAATTAGAAAAGCTCTCCGGATGAAGGCCGATTCCTATTCCTCTGTTTAGATGCACATGAAAAAAAATGCAGAGGGTTTACTCAAAATCTAATCTAACTTGCCAAGGAGACAGGGTAAGAAGATGCATAAAAATAAACATAAACTAACAAAGGTGATGCACCGAGGAATGAAGAACACCTATCTTCCCAATAAACACAAACCATTAAAATGTGATGCAAGATCATGCACAGATAACAAAATTTGCAGTGAAAGATCAGGAGGATGCAAATGAACACAGAGAGGGTTGAGAATCATCCATAGACATGCATTACTTGCTCCAAATATTGATACAATACACTACAGATTTCCAAGAGGAAAAGTTGCATTACAGTTTTAAATGGGAGGTTTGAACTCCACAAATTCACCTGCCAAAGAGAAGAAGGGAGGGGCAAAACAAGAATGTCCAACGCTTAGAAAGAAGCCCCTCCTTACAATTTATAGGAAGAATGAGAGAGGGAAGAGAGAGGAAATCCAAATCTACCCCAACCACCTCTAGGTTACATTTAATTCATCTCATTATGGCGGTAGGTGAGAACCCTAGCAAACTTAAAAGTGACGAACTGTATTTTGCATTAAAGCTAGTTGTTGAAACGTCATTTCTGGCCATTACCACGTGCCAGAGACATTTCTTGATTTTATCTCTCCAAACTGAACCAAAATTTAAAACTAACCCTATAATCATGTAGCGAATTTCACCAGCTTTTCATTGATATAAATAACGTGAAAATCTGAGCTCTGGATCGAAAGTTATGGCCATTTGAAGATTTAGGGCAAAAACAAGCCCAAAACGGATTGGCGGGAAAAAGTTTGAAATTTTGACCCGTTTTGGTCTTTAGAAAAAAATTTGAATTTTCCCCATGCTCCGCCACTTGGATGACACGTGGTGAGATTCCATTGGACACGGGCCCTTCCCAACTATTTTTCTTTTGTTTTTTTTTTGCCTTTGGAAAATTTTCCAAAAATTTTCCGCCAGGCCAACGAGCTGGGACACGTGGCACGCTCTGATTCATCCGATGGCCTCCTTGTCTTTTTTATAGAATTTTCACCTTTTCACGTCCCACGTGTCCCTTGCGTACCTTTTTCCTGGATGTCCTGGATGAAAATCTCCTCCTTTGTCCGATTCGAACTTCCTTGTTCCCGTTTGCGGCCTTTTCACCTTTTCGCGTCCCACGCGTCCCTCACGTACCTTTGTCCCGAATGTCCTGGATGAAAATATCCTCCTTTGGATGATTCGGGCTTCCTTGTTCCCATTTGTGGCCTTTTCACCTTTTCGTGTCCCTCACGTACCTTTGGCTCGGATGTCCCGGACTACCTGGGACAAATATCTTCGAACCGCCCAAAATGGACTGTCTTTCGACGAATCGGCCGGTTCGCATCTCCCACGTACTTTTGGCTCAGATGTCCCAGACTGCCTGGGACAAATATCTCTAAACCGCCTAAAATGGACTGTCTTTCGACGAATCAGCCGGTTCACATCCCCCATGTACTTTTGCCCCGGATGTCCCGAACCGCGCGAAACAAGACTTAGATGATTTTTCTTGCTTTCGGCCGATTCGGCTTTTCACGTCCCTCGTGTCCCAACGTCCCAACTATCCCATGGACCGCCTAGGAAAAAAATTCCCGACTTAGCTGATTTTCTTACTTTTTCGGCCCCAAGCTTGGTATGACGAACCTCAGTACGACCCGAACCCTTCAGACCCGAAATGCTTTAAAACACTCCTGCAACCTTATTTTTTGCATTTTTCCATTTTCTCAACTTGTTGGGATTTCTTCTTGGATGGGAGAGTTAGAGAGAAGCCGAGGGGACCCCAAAAAACATGATTTTGGGCCTCCAATCAATCTACTTGCTCGGGACTGAATGATTTGCTGCATGTTATCAAAATTACCTTGAGGGGTGAATTTTGGATAACAATTTTGGCAACTCAGCGGGGTCATCTGCCTGCTGGATGAAGTTACCAGTTTCCTGAAGCATCCATTGGGCATGGAGTCATGAGTTGTAGCCTACAAACTGATCTGAACTTTGAAAACCTCCTCTCTGAGCCACTTGGAAACCCACTGAAATGGATTGTGCAAGAGCAAGACCAGCACCACAAAAACTATGTACAAAACTGAAATTCATACATGTTCCAAATGGAACATGCAGAGTGTGCACAAGCACTTGGAGGAATGAAACCTAAGCTAATATTTACAAGGTGGAAAATTTCCCTTTAGTAGTAATGCTTTAGATAGATTCCATTGACTGGAATCTGTAGTTCTTCGCCATCCAATGAAGACAATTGGAAGGCATTGCTATCCTTACACTTTGTGACCATGTATGGGCCACTCCAAATGGCATCAAATTTTGAATGCCTTCTCGATTTTGCTCTATCTGCATCCCATTTTAACACTAGATCTCCAACTTGGAAAGATCTACTCTTGGCCTTCCTATCAAAGGTATTCTTGATCGAAGCTTGACTCTTCCCCATTGCTTGGGATGCCTAATCTCTGATCTCTTGGAGCTCCATCAACTCTGCATATCTCACCTCTATGGGCCCAAACTCTAGCAACTCTAACTGCTTCATGAGTTCCAATGTTGGCAACTCAAGTGACATGGGCAAGATTGCCTCTCTGCCATAAACAAGCCTGAATGGAGAGTTACCTGTGGATCTCTTGGGAGTTATCCTATCAACCCATAAGGCTGATTTCAGTTTGGTATGCCAAGACCTCTTATTCTCATCAAGGGTCCTCCTAATGATCGTCAACAAGTTCTTGTTTGTAGATTTAGCCTGGCCATTACACTAAGGGTAGTAGTTTGATGAAGTACTTAGGTAGATCTCATTCTTGACAGCCCACTCAATCACCTTGGATCCAATGAATGCTAACACATTATCTGAGATTATTGTAGCAGGTATGCCAAATCTGGTTACTATCCCCTCATAGAAGTCTAAGATGCTAGACTCATTTGCTTCCTTGAGTGCTACTGCTTCGGTCTTTTTGGTGAAGTAATCTGTGGCTGTTAAAATCCACTTGTGCCCTTGGCTTGAATTGGGATTAATAACTCCAATGAAGTCTAAACCCCATTGCATGAATCGCTGGTCAACTGAAATTGGATGCAATGGAAGGGCAGCCAGCCTCTCTTTACCTGTGAAGAATGCACAATTCTTGCACCTCTTGATCCATGCATAACAATCATTGAAAATCTTGAGCCAATAATAGCCAGCCCTCATGATTTTTAGGGCTGTCACTCTTGGTGTAAAATGACCACCAGCTGGTCCACCATGGAACTCTTCCAACACCCTATGAATCTGATTTGTGTTAATGCATCTCAGCAGCACTCGATTCACATCTCTCTTGAACAAAACACCGTCTACTATGGCGTATGGAACAGCCTACAATCTGAAGTGTCTTCTTTGGGTCTTTTTCATCTCTGGAGGGCATAAGCCCATGCTTAGGAAGTGCATTATACCTTGGGTCCAACAAGGAGTGGGGACAGCATTATCCTCTTCTTGAGTGCTACCTTGCACATGGTTGTCTTGAGCTGTCAAAACAGCCTCTTCTTCATTGCATACTCCCTTTTGTTTTCCCAGAACTAGTTGCTCACACAATCCTTTTCCTCTTACCAGCTTGGTGACCTTGATCTCTATGTCATACTCCATGACACGAGTGATCCAACCTACACTTTTCTCATTCAAATCCTTGTTGAGGAGAAAGTCCTTTACTCCCGCATGAGAGACCAACAACTGAACTTTGTTGTTTGAAACTAGATGCTTGAATTTCTTCAAGCTTCTGATTACTGTAAGTACATGCTTCTCAATAAAATAATATCTCACCTCATAGTCCTCGAGGCTTTGGCTAAAGAAAGCAATTGGCTGCTCATCATTGTCCTTGTTCTACTGCACCAAAATGGCAGAAATAGTATCATTACCTCCAAATGCATAGAGGATGAAATCCTTGGAGAAATCCGGGTTAATGAGAGTCGGTGCTTGGGAGATGGATTCTTTGATTGCTTCAAAACCCTCCTTGCCTTCTGTTGTCCACTTGAAAGCCATGCTTTTCTTCAAAATTTTGGTGATAGGTTTGACAAGGGTTGCAAAATCTGGGACAAACCTCCGAACAAAGTTTATTCTCCCCAAGAAACTCTGAAAGGCCTTCTTGTGGCTTGGCAATGGTAGTGCTCTTATGGCTTCAACCCTCTCTAGATCAATTGCTAATCCTTCTTTGGAGACAATATGGCCAAGGAGCTTTCCTTCATGTGCTAGGAAGATACACTTCTTAGGATTCAAAGACACTCCAAATCTCCTGCACCTTTGGAAGACTTGTCTCAAATGAGAGAGGTGGTCTGCTGCATTCTTTGAAAAAACAGTGATATCATCAAGGTATATCAGCACCACGTTGTTGATTAAACCTTTGAACGCCATGTCCATTGCTCTTTGGAAGGTAGCTCCAGTGTTGGACAGCCCAAATGGAATTTTCCTGTATGCATAAGTTCCCCATTTGGTTTTGAAGGTTGTCTTGAACTGATCTTCTTCCTTCACCATAATCTGATTGTAGCCCGAGTAGCCATCAAGTAGTGAAAACCTCTCGGAGCCAGCCACCACTTGCAAAATTTTCTCCATAGAAGGGAGTGGGTAATGGTCCTTGAGAAATGATATATTCAAGTCTCTGAAGTCAACACACAATCTGATCTCTCCACTCTTCTTTCTGACTGGAACTAAATTGGCAACCTAACTAGAATGCTTGATTGGGAATATGATTCTTGACTCAATCAACTTGTTCAATTCCTTCCTCATGAGAGGTTCCATGTGTGGATTGACTGGCCTTTGTTTCTGCCTGATGGGATTAGTATTTGGATCCAATTCAATGGTGTGTTGAGCTAACTCGGGATTGAAACCTTTCAAGTCTTCGTAGCTCCAAGCAAACACATCAGGGAACTCTTAACACAGCTATATGAACTCATACTTTTCTTGTTCATTTGTCATCTTTCCAATTTGTAATGGTTTGTTCTCTTCTACCAAGATGGATACTGAATCTTCTCTCTTGACCTGAATGTTTGCTTTCTCTTTCCTAAACTGATCATTGGGATTCAAAATGGACTCCAAAGTGATAAGTCCCTTGGGTAGCTTGTTAGTTCTCAGCTCTACCACTTGGTCACCATAGTGTTGTTCCAATTTTTCCTAATTTTTGGCTGAGAATTCAGCCTCTTCTTGCAAGAAATGGATGATTTGTTGATCATTTTCAAACACTTGCCAACTTACATTGTTATCTGGCACTGAAGGCCTCACAATCACATGGATGTTTGGCTATACCTTGTCTTTTTGAATGCTCTCCACAACGTCAAAGGCTGCCCCAACTGCTGCAAGCCTATCAGCAGCTTGGTTCTCTTTCCTAGGAACTGATTTGATGCCAAAGCCTTCAAAATCTTCAATGAGGTCCCACACCCTGTTCTTGTAGCACTTGAGTAGATCATTCTTGGTAGCATGCTGCCCTTTGACCTGATTTACAATCAATTCACTGTCACCAAAGAATTGCAAGTTCTTTATTCCTCTCTTTCTTGCCCAATGCATCCCTTGCACCAAGGCTTCATATTTAGCAGTGTTATTGGAGCATGCAAACTGAAATCTAAAAGTTGAATAGTACTTTACTCCTTGAGGTGAAACTATCATGGCTCCCCCTCCAGCACCTTTTCTTCTCCTTGATCCATCAAAAAATAGCTGCCATACCTCATTGTCATCCTTGTGGTCTGGCTTGGTGATGCTAGGAATGGGCTGATCTTCTTCATGTATGCAATAGACTCTTAGCTCAGACTCGTCTACTTCTTGATAAGGATCAAAAGCATGCACCTTGTTTGCCCATTCATCAAGAGTTAGATCCGGGATGCTTCCAACCTTGGTGTCAGCTTCATCAGTGCTTGAGTGATCTTCTTGATCAAATGCTGAACAGTTGGCATTGATCTAACTTGGAGTGTAGGGCTTGATGTGGAATTTTGCAATAGGTTCAGACCTAATTGTAGCTTTGGTTCCATACCTTGTTATGAACATCATGTGTGACCAATCAGCAGACAAATCTCCTCCAATCTTGGCTGTGAAATCTCTTGAAAAACATAGGGCAAAGAGTGGTGGAAGGTCTATAACTGATACATCTTGTAAAACAACAACATTTGGACATGCATGCAAGGTAAGACTCAAGTTTCTAATCACCCCAACTGTTGTTACTACTGTCCCATCCAACTGCACTACCCCTTTGGATATGGTTTCATATTGAAGTCCTAGCTGATCAGCTATTTGCTTGGGCATCATTGAGTTACTTGCCCCGGAATCAATCATGTAATTGTGCACCAATTGGTTTCCAATGATTATTGAGACATAAAAAGGAGGGGGCTTCAACATTTTACCTTGCTGTCCTCCATGATTCCTTTCGGGCTGGGCAGCATTTGTGAGCACCTTCTCTTGCATTCGGACTTGCTGATTCGAAGTTGGCTAGTCCTTCATGGCAGCTTGTAGAAAATCTCTCTGGCCTGGGATAGATAGGGATTCCCACATTGATATATTTATGTTTGTCTTCTTCATCTGATCAATGATGTTGAATGGGGATGAAGGATCTCTTTGCTGTCTTTGGTTTGCATATTCATCCCTTGCATGTGGGCAGCAACAACTGGTATTTGAGTTGGTTTAGGAGCTGGTTTGGGTGCTCCTTGCATGTTTGGCACTACATTTTGTTTTCCAAAAGCTTGTGGAGTGGTAGAAGGTTATGGATTAATTAGAGCCAACGGCTGTCCTTCACCCAAATTTCTCCTTTTTGACCTTGTGTTGGCTGCAACACCTTGAGAGGGTATTTGATTCATACCACAGAAATCTTCAGCCTGCCAATTGACAAGAGTAGTTTCATTTGGAGATGTTCCTTACTGAGGTGCTTCTTGCTGCTAATCATCTTCGTGGCTGGACTCTTGCGACCCACCAATGGTTTGCACCATAAGAGCCTGATTTAATGCACCGTTAAAGCACATTGATTGGTTATGTGGCTGACTGCATGGGAAACACCAATCATATTCTTGGGCCATGTTATTTTGCACCGGTACCAAAGCTCTGGATGTGGATGCAACATTGGGGTTATCGGGCTGAAATGGTCTATTGGCAGGAGGCCTTGCTTGATTCTGATTTACCGCTAGATTGGGTGGTCTTTGAGGCTGATATGGCTACCTGTTAGGCTAAGCTTGAGGCTGATAAGAAGGTCTAAAAATTTGGGCTTACTGCCTCTTGAGTGTAACCATCTCATTACCTAGATTTTGCAATTGCTTCATGACTTCTTGAAGCTCGTTTGAGGCACTAAAAGATGAAGTAGAAGCTTCATTTGAACTCTGATTTCTAGGAGTGGGAATAGAAGCTAAATTAGGCAATTGGATAGTACTTGGGCTCTCTAAACTTTGATATAATGGCATTGGAGGCCTAGGAGCTAGCTTTCCAGCTTGAATCAAATAATTTTCAGCCCTAATGGCAATGCTATAAGCCATAGGGATAGTTATGCCTCCCATGGACTGAATCAACATAGAAATATTAGAATTTAGAGCTTTGAGATAGTAAAGAAAAGCACCTTCTGCTGTTGGCCTGACTGCCACTGGAATTCTCTCCCAAGTCCTTTGAAACCTGAAATTAAAATCAGTCATCTACTCATTGAGAGCTCTTTTGATAGTTGTCAGCTGCTCCAAAAGGGACAAGTTGTCTCCCTTTTCCCCAAACTGCTCATGGAGGGCTATACATAGCTGATTCCAATTTTGAATAGAACCTGAGGCAAGACTCCTGAACCATTATAAAGCTTTCCCCTTGAATGAAGACGCCAGTAATTTGACAGCAACTTGCATCTCATTGATTTCATGAATTACACAAAGGTTGGCAATGTCTTTAACATGATCACCAGGGGTAGTCTGGTTCTCTCTAGTGAAGTATGGAATGTTCTTCAATGCTGCAACTGGGATTGGATATTGTGCATTGAGAGAAAGTGGGATGCTGCTAGTGAAATTGACATACGGATTCGGCCATTGACAGAAACAAGGCTCCTCAAACAATTGAGGAGAGGGTCAAGGAGACTATGCGAAGAACAGAGCATTGGTGCCGCATGAACGGACTAATCTACCTCGGGGTAGATTTCACAACTTCCCTTTTGGGCAAACGCACCCCCAAGGTCAAAGAAGCTGCTGAAAGGCAAAGGTGCCGAAGGTGAACCTAGCACCATTCATGAGGAAGCACCTGAAAGACCTATTCCTTCAGAGCCTGAACAAGTAATAACTCTAGATTTGCCAGAGGAAGAATTGACAGTGGATAGTCCTATACGCCCATCCACCCAGGATGTCGGCATCGCTACAAACTTTAGAGGTCCCTTCTATCCCTTCTTCTTCTCTTCCTTCCCCTCCTCGAGTGACTCAAGCGACCACTCCTTTGGTTGTGTCCTCTGCCCCTTCTTCTACTCTTTCCCCCGCCTCTTCATCTATCTTCTCCTCCCTCGCTGATTTGTCTTCTTCCATTTCTTCCCTCCTCTCCGAGCTCCCTTCCCTTCCGATGTCTTCTGTAGTTGCGGTCTCCCTTCCTCCCGTGGGCACTTCCTCGGCTATTCTTTTGATGCCACGCCGCCGTGTGTCTCCACGTTTTTCCCCTCTTCTACCGTTGCTAGCCTCCCCCTCTGTCTCTAGTCCCTTCTTCTATAGGTCCAGCTTGGATCTCTCAGCAGCTGAGTCTATAAAAGAGGAAATTCCCCATTACTCCGATGGACTTTTCGGTCATTCCGGCTAAAGGAGTAAAGAAGCACAAGCCAGTTACACGCTTCTCGAAGAGTGCTGCAGGTGAGAGAGTCATGGAAATAGCATACCCCAACCCCCCTCAAAGAAAAAGAAGATCTGTCTTCGACAGATTTCACCGTGACCCAAGTCACAATGGGGACATCCTCAGAAAGTCTCCAGGGGGAAGCTCTTTCCGTAGTGGATGCACTCTGCAAGAAGCTTCAGGAAATGAAAGAGAAAAAAAGGCTACTGAAGGAGTAGAATAAATATCTGCTTCAAGCCTTACAGAAGATGGGAAGTACACCCTCCCACAACTCCCGCCGAAACTCCTGAGCTACTCATTCAGGAGAAGATCAATGAATATTCAAAGATTGGTGAGCAGGGCATGGCCGTTTCTACTTGGAGGAGCCAAATCCTCAAGGATAGTAAAAAAGTAATCGCCGAGTATATCAGTTTATACTTGAACATCGAGAAGGCGAACAAGGAACTCCAAGCATTAGCAGGTCGAGTATCAGAAGAGTTGGAGCATGCTAAACTCCAGCACGAGACATTCCAACAAATGTTCGACTGTTCAGTCGAAGATCTGGTCAAGTTCGGAGTCTTCGGCCATCCAAGGGCCCTCAACAAAACTATGTCCACTTTGGACTATCGGATAGATCAGCTAGAGTTCGTTCTGGAAAAAGATAGGACAAGGTAAAAGAAGAGGCCCTGGATGCAATGCATCAAATGGAGAAAATTGTTCCATCTATGACTCCAGGGTTGCTCACTTCCTTCCCCTTACCTTGAGATCAGCTGATGACACTGTCTGGATTTTCAAGGAGATAGCCTCTCAAGGAACAGGGCCAGAGGTCACATTCGACATCGAATCTATTAACAAACCTACTGGCCTGTAGGGACTTCATCGGTTTCCTAATCGAGGTGGGTAAAGACTATTCCAAGATCCCAGAAAAGCTCATAGATGAGCGAGAAACTTGTGAAGCAATCATTGAATGACACAAGGATCCATCACAGGATCGGTTTGGGCCGATGATCAGTAAGTTCTTGGAATACCAGCGCTCAGTTCCACATCTCATCTCCTGAGCAGCATCAGAAACAGGCGACCCCTTTTCGGCCGTAGGATGATGATGATGAATAGCTTCTTCTTCTTCTTCTTCTTCTTCTCCTCTCTATTCTTCGACTTTCTTTTCGAAATGTCTAAAAAATGTGTTGGCACAAATGATGACATCATCCATGTTGCATCATGGGATGATGTCATCCATCAAAGTTGTCAAAGTCAACATGACTTTTTGGATATTTTGTAAATATCTTTGTAAATAAGTGGTGGGCTCCATTTTGCCTTCTCTCTCCCTCATCTTCTATAAATATGAGAATACTTGTTGTATTCAGCGGTGAACATTTTTCAGATAGAAATAGAAGTGAGGAGAGAAAGACTTTGAGCCTTCTTGTAACAGAAGAGGACAGTAATACAATTATTCAGACTTTGTGCTCAGTAGCTGTGTTATACGTTAGATCTTCCTTACGTTAGATCTGTATGTGTTTAATCTGTTGGATTCATATCTACTTTTCTATCATTTTTTTATTAGTATTGCTTTGTTTATTTATGCAAGTAGGTTTGGCTCTGTTTACTACTCAAACTAAAAACATAAATCTTCTGACCTTTCTGCTTTGGAATTCATTTCTTTTCTCCCTTCAGATCTGTTCTTTCTCTTTTCCCTCTTTCATTCCTTCCTTTTCACAGCCTGGAATACTCTACCGGGATGAGATCCCAACCCCCGAAGGCAGAATCTGTGAGACTTGCATAGGTTCCTACTAGTAGAAATAGCAATAAACCAGTTTCGCTTTGCTGTCTCAAAGAGGGGCCAAGCCCTGCAACACTGTTGGCTCGTCTATCCATAGATCTGCCCAAGCGTGACAGATTTTCAGACCAACAGAATCTTATTGGTTCAGTTTGGTTCTGAACATTTTAGTGTCCTTGTTCCTTGCAAAAGATTTAGGAAGTGAGTAATTTGAGTTCTGGGTTATCTAAATGTCCCACCGGGTCGTGCTTCAAAATGTGGGTTATGGAATAATGAATCACAACACCCTTATGTTTCCATAAGTGCATATACGATTGCACTGATACGGTGTGATTGGATAGCATGGGTACGTATGGAGTTAGATGTGGGACTTGCTACTGTAGGACTGTAGGAACCTGAACCATGAGTTAGGCTTGGTTCCTCTTCCTAAACTACTTGCCACAATATCTTCCTTACCTAGAATGTTGAGGCTTATTCTTGATCAATCTAATTTTTAGGCTCGATACTAAGCCTCCAAGATAGATAGGGAGATTGTTTGAGAAAAGAGAAAAAAAACAAGATTCTAGTTGGTAAAACGGTGATACACCAGATTAAGGAAAATGTTTAACATTTATCAAAACTACTATGACACATAGCTCCATACCTTGCAATGAACATTTAAACATGTAAAAATACCTACACCTGAAGATACTTCAAGAATAAAGACAAACATAAAATGAGCAAGGAGTGGACAGATGCATCACGAAACACATTTTTTGTTGCTCTAGAAGTTTGCACTATGAACATCAGATTTAAATTGGTAAAAAGGAATTTCTCCTTTTCTTTAATACTATTGTTTTGAGTCTAGGGGATTGTTTTAAGTTTCATATGGACTGTGAAATAAAATTCAACCCTGGGGAAGAAAATTTAATTAAGTTTTTGTTTATGTAGAGCATTTATATATTCCATGAATCTTTCTCTCTCCTTGAAAAATGAGCTTTAATCTGTCTTGGGACAGTCTTTCTGTTATTAGCCTTTTTAATTTCGGAACTGTTTCATAAAAACGTGCAAGCAGTTCGTTTTATTGACCAAAAATAGCATTCAAAACAGCATGGACATCCTTACAGACCCATTCCTTGACAGCACTTTTATCCATGCTCGGTTCATATGAATGCGAATCATCCTAACAATTTTCTAGATCGGTGGTTTCAAACGTCGTTTCTGTCCAATATACCAACGAGCCAAAGATGTTTCTTGATATTATCTCTCCAAGTTACATTTATTTTACTAAAATGAAAATTTGACTCCTGGAATGATTATGTAGCGACATTACTTGACCATGTACTTTCCATTAGAAATGGAAGAATGTAATAAAACTGAGTTTTATATCTGGATTGTAATGACACTTTGTAATCGCTTTGAAAATATTTAGGTGTGCAGTTAATGGTTCACTCCCTTTTTTATAAATCGGATCGGCATTGGCAAGAAGTTTGAATGTTTTACTACCGTTTGGTCTTTGGAAGATTTTTCAAATTTTCCCCATGCTCCACCACTCCAGGTTCCATGTGGCACATGTCTATTGGGTGTAATTGCCCTAGTGCTGACTAATCACAGCACCCCTGGACGTTGCCTTTGGAAAATTTTCCAAAAAATTGATTCCGCTGGGCCGATCGAGCTAGTGTGACACGTGGCACGCTCTGATTGGCTGCGGGCCTACCTCCCAAAAATGTGGGACTCATGGGGCGCTTGATTATTTTTTGGCCTAGACACATCTCCAGAACATCTCATTCGATGCTGGTTCCTCTTCCTGACACTACCTGCCAAAAACTATTCCAGTGCGGGCCTGCTAATCTTGAATTTTTTAATCTAACCATGCCAGCTGGACACAGAGAGAGAGAGAAAATTGGCTCACAGAAATAGAGGGGGTGGGCTTTCCCGGTGAATTTTACTTTGTTTTTTTCCCTTGGGAAAATGTCCCAACAATCTATCAAAACTGCCATAGAACCAGGACTCCAAGAGCACATGGGAAGGATGGACCTATTTTTCCATGGGTCATTCGGGAAAAAATTTACCTCTTTTTGCGCCCCCCAGACTTTTGTCAAATGCGTACCTCAGGCACTTTTGTCCCAACTGTCCCCGACAAAAATCCCCAAGCTGCCTTAGGACACGTGTCCTGCTGTGATTCGTCAGCGAATCTTTTGGATTTTCGCGTCCCATACATCCCTTGTGTACCTTTAGGCCCAGATGTCCCAGATGAAAATCTCCTCCTTCGGCCGATTCGGGCTTCCTTGTTCCCATCCTTACGGTGCAGCTTTTTCACCTTTTCGCGTCCCTCGCGTACCTTTGGCTTTTCGGATGTCCTGCAAAGTACTTTTGGCCCGGATGTCTCCAAACCGCCCGAAAGTCCTCTGTCTTTGGCCGAACCGGCCGGTTCGCGTCCTCCACGTACTTTTGTCCCGGACTGTCCTGGACTGCCTAGTGAAAAATCTCTCTGAACCGCCTGAAATGGACTGACCTGTCGCCAAATCAAGTCGATCCACATCCCGCGCATACTTTTGGTCCTAGATTGTCCCGGACTACCTGGGACAAATATCTCTGAACCACCCGAAATGAACTGTCTTTCGACGAATCGGTCGGTTCACGTCCCCCATCTACTTTTGGCCCAGATGTCCCGAATCGCGCGAAACAAGACTTAGACGATTTTTCTTGCTTTCGGCTGATTCAAATTTTCATGTCCCTCACGTCCTGATGTCCCAAGTGTCCCGCGGACCGCCTGGGACAAAAATGCCCGACTTAGCCGATTTTCTTGCTTTTTCGGCCCCAAGCTTGGTACGACGAACCTCAGTACGACCCGAACCCTTCAAACCCGAAATTCTTTAAAACACTCCTGCAACCTTATTTTTTGCATTTTTCCATTTTCTCAACTTGTTGGGATTTCTTCTTGGATGGGAGAGTTAGAGAGAAGCTGAGGGGACCCCAAAAAACATGATTTTGGGCCTCCAATCAATCTACTTGCTCGGGACTGAATAATTTGCTGCATGTTATCAAAATTACCTTGAGGGGTGAATTTTGGATAACAGAGACTTTATCTAACTTCTTGGTCTTCCAAAATTATGGAGATAGCTAAGGAAACTACCCAATAGATAGCAATGACTATGAGATATCTAACAAATCAAGGGACATATGATCATATGGTAAATTAAACTATATTTTCCATAAGATATAGTGGAGGATGACAATGCATTATCTCGGAGAAATTAATGAGGAGCATAGCTTGATCTTTTAGAGGTTGAAAGGATCATATCAAGGGGAGTCGAGCCATATCGAGGATATAGGAGAGTATATCTAAATAAAATACTGGAAATTCTAAGACTCTACCATTGCAGAATAGAGAGGTAGTGGTTCCAATTCCATTACAAGGGTAAACCATTCTGAAGACATTATAATCTTATTTTTTAATGTAAGGATTCATTTTGTTATTCAATATTGTATGTGTTTTCTTAGCTACATGGTTTAGGCACTACATCATTAGGATCCCTAGCCATGACTTGCATCACTTAATCTCATGCATAATTAGGCGTATTGGCATGAAATGGATTCCCTTTTATAGTGGCACCATCATTCTCTTAGGAATTTACTAAGCATTCCCAACTCTAGCTTATAGTGGAATCAAGTTATTCAAGCTAACAATCTTCCTCTTAAATTGTTCACCCTAAATGCAAAGTTTATTCATTTACAAAAAAAGCATTATCTTAGCCAAAGATATATATGATACATGAACTTATAATTGGCTTCCACTAATAGCCAATTATAAGGTCATGTATCATATATATCTCTGACTAAGATAATGTTTTTTTGTAAAGGAATAAGCTTTGCATTTATGGTGAACAATTTAAGAGTAAGATTGTTTTAAAGGAAGAAATAAAAAAAATGGAAGAAATTTTTAAAGGAATAGATAGCAATTAAAGAAAAGATACTAGTTTCATATATTCGGGGGAAAATGTGGAGGATTTTCCATACTTAGATGAGTGTGGCAAATAAAATAAATTTCTAGTATGTATGGTTGTGACAATGGGCTTAACATTTACATGTTTTATGTGGGGTGCTCTCTTCATTCTACATGAAACACATGACTCTTCACACACTAGAAAATTAGGCTCGTCCATATGAGTCTTCATGGACCAAGATAACTACTTATGTGTGTGTGCTCTACATTTCTTCATCCATGAGATCCCACCCATGTAATTCCTTAGGCTCCAAAGTGCTTTGGAACCGTGCACGTATGATCTTGCTCTTATCATCCACATACCCAAATGCAGGGGTCACATATGCTTCTTCCTCCTTTCTTGTGTGCTTACCCCTTGGGATCCAGGCACCTGAGTCCAGTATCAGTCCTTCACTCTCTTGTGTAGTATGGGGTGTGCCCAAAGGTTTGCCCTTCTCTGTTTCTAGACATGTCTCCTTCAGTTCCTCCTCATTTCAAGGATTTGCAGTAGCCTCCACTGTGACTAGAATGTGAGGCACGTTGTCCTTGGATCCTTATTTTTCATCATCCTCTCGAAGGATGTACTTGTGTCTTCTCTTATTCTCAGGCTCGGGTTTCTTAGGAGAATTCCTTGGTGACCTTCTCGGGGGATGGGAAGGTCCTGCACCCTAAGTCCTTATTTGCTTGGGTACCTCTTGTACTAAGGTTCCTCATGACTCTTTTCCAAGTCTACCTACATAGTTCTTATCTCTAAAACTTCTTCTTGTTGTTGTAGGGGAGGGGTTACCTCACATGCACTTTCCTTCTCATCAGTGGGCTGTCTTCTGCCCCTATGCTCCAGGCCACCAATATCTTCATGAAGTTCATCTTCTTCTCCCTCCTCTTCTTCAATGGGCAGAACATCCTCTTCCTCTAAAGTTCCCACATTATGTTTTCCCTTGAGAATTCTAGGGAGCTTGAATTCATTTTCTAAATACTTCTTATCTTGCAATTTAGGCTTCAAGTATATATATACCATAGCCACACCTAACTTTGCAATGGCCAAACTGATAGCCTTCATGTTAATTTCATCTGAAATCAACCTTTCAATATAAGTAATCTTACATGGATAAATGTAAGACTTCCTCAGTGTGTGGTAGTTGCAATCTACCTTGTCAGCATTGAACAAGAATTGACGTGCATTTGAGAACCTATGTACAGATTCTTGAAAGTAGCATGTAGTGAAAGCGTATGACATCTTACACCAAGGGCCCCATTTTCCATCCTTCATCCCAAATCACCCAATATATAAGTGTTGGTACACTGCAAACTATACTTGTTTATCCAATACCGAAGTTAACTCCTTAGGTATCCTCCATTCTTCTTCAAACAAAGCACACAAGTGCTTGTACCACATTTATTCCCTTTGCTTGAAGGGGTCCACTCATGGATCCATCAAAAGTATAGTTGGAAAATATTTCTACCAAGGACTTCTTCTCTGCATGAAGCTGCCACATATTGTCTTTTGCCCCATTAGACACTCCAATTCCAACAAAGACTAATGACAGAATTATAGCACCAAATTTTATCTTCTCATCTTCATGTGCTTCCTCAATAATTGTCTCAGCAATGAAATTTGATAGGTTATATATAATACATTATTTCATATTCTTCGCAATATGAAGCCAAGCCTTGTTTACCTGAGACCAACACTCTTGATTGTTTGTCTTTGTCAGGAGATGGGTTGTTTCCTAGATGACTAGATACTTCTGAAATTTGGGGATGTCCATCTTGTGCCCTCCTTTAGTGTATCCAAGTTCTTTCTTTTTCTTTTCTATTGGCCTCCTTTTCAGTGAGGTCATTATTAATCTCAATGTTCATACTCCTCAGCCCTATCAAACTTGTGATAAAATGCATGGTGAACCTCATTCGACACCTATAAAAATAGAAGAAGTCCTCATGGACTCTACTCATGAGCCACTGGTATAACTTCTTATGTTTTCCAAAATATGGGAGCTCATACAACTGTAAAAATCCTACCTTGGTCAATAATTTCTCACCCGTATTGTTATAGACCACCATGTCATCTACTATTCTCTTCAAGGTCTTCACCACAAGAAATTTCTCCAATTCTTCCATGGTATCGTTGTTCCTATGGTTGTAATCATTGACCTTGCAGTGATCAATGTGTGAATCCTAATCGCAACCCATGATAACCCCTTTTGGGTACTGCATTTTAGAGAATCTGATCTTGGGAGCATCTTCAACCTCAACATCTACTTCCTTTTTCTTCTTTCCTCTTGTACCAGCATCAGGTGCTCTTTTGGGTGCCATATCAACTAAAAAGGTGTGTTTCTTTTCCCTTCCTAGAGCTCTATTACTCCAACTCCACGTGCCCTAGATCAAAATTGCATTCCCTAACTCGAAACCAAACCCTATCTTTCAATCCTCTTCCTCATATGCCTCTTATTTAATAAAACACATCACCAATGGAGCACAAGACTATCCCGTGCACAAATTTGACAAGATATAACTAGTTCACAACTCTCCACACTTCTCCACCATCTTGTTATCTCACCTTAAACTCACTTGAAATATCTATTATGAAAAGGTAAAAATTATTTCTTAACACGTCCTTATATAAATTTTCAAAAAGTTATCGCATTTATTTCTCTCCACCTACCACCATCATCCCCAACATTAATTCATCATTTCAAAAACTTTTTGTGTTGTTCATTTCCACACCACATTCATAACCTTCTGGCATGCCTTCTACTTTTTGGATACAAACCTCCTTCTGCGTGCCCTCATGCACTAAAGTACCTCACCACTATGCCTTCTTCTAAGTAGTTTCCACTTTTGTATCTTACCTCACGTTACAATGTACATCCATCCATAAGTGGTCTTTAATCATGAGAAATCTTTTTCTATCTGCACCTTTCCATAAAACACCCATACAAAATTTTCTTTATGCATACCCATCTTCAGATGAAAATCAAACTTGGCCATGAACCCTATATATAAACAACCCACACTAAGGGTATACATTTTCGTCTACGCATGAAAACACTTACATAGTAATCAGATTTTGGGGCACAAACACGCTTATTGCACAAAACACTGAACTAAATCAATAAATCATAACAACAATGAAAGGAAACACATATAAATGGAATGCATTAAGGAAATCTAACCTAAGTGGAAATACTCCCTTATTACAAACACCAAGAAGACTTATTTATAGTAGGGCTTCATCCTACTCCCATTGAAGTAACCGGGAAACCATGTTCCATCTAGTGCCTCTAACTGGAAAGTGCATGAATCAAGTATATAAGTTATAACATACGGTCCCAACCAATGCACCTTAATGCTTTCCAGGGTGGTGCAAAAAATTTGAATCATATAGAAGTACCATTTTCTCAACCTCAAGCTTCTTATCCTTGATGAGCCTCTCATGACATGCCTTGTACCTTCATTTTTCTTACTTTTGACTCCATTGTGCTATGACGTGCCTTTCATCCAACTGCATGAGTTTGTCAATACATTCTTCAAGTGCTTTCTCATTAGTTAAACCTCATGTGTGTGTAATGCAAAAAGAAGGTAACATAAATTCCATGGGTAGAACTGCCTCTATACCAAACACCAACTAAAAGGGTGTTTCTTTATTCAACCTCTTGTAGGTTATCTTGTACGCCCAAAGTACAGTAGAGACTTTATCATCCCAATCTCTCCTTCCAACATCAATTTTTTTTGTCAACGTATGGATCAATATCTTGTTAAAGGCCTCGGAATTTCCATTTTCTTGAGGATGATTGGGTGTTGTTCTATGGCGTGTAACCATAAATTCATCCAATAATATTCTGATAGTCTCATTAAGGAAATGAGTACCCCTATCACTTGTTAAACTTAAAGGGAATCCATACCTGCTGATAATATTTTCCCATAGAAACCTTGTTGCCATAGCTGTTGTGCAATCCTTTGTAGGCACCACTTCTTCCCATTTGTAAGATAATATGTACAAGTTATAATATAGTGTGATCATGTCCTATGCACATCTAGGGAGATAGGGCCCATAAATTCAATTACCTACTTCTCAAAAGGTTTTGTACTAGCAATAGGCCTCAAAGGCATATCATCTCTATAACTAGCCTTTCCAAGGCTCTAAAAATGGTCACATGACTTACAATACTCTTTGCAATCCTTGTATAATGTTTCCCACCATAGACCAGCTAGTAGAATCTTACGCGGTGGCATCCCCTACATAGTGTCCACCTGCAATATCATCCATGAGCCTCATCCATAATTTCTTCATGCTCATGCTCAACTACACACCGATGTAAAACTTCATCAAGGTCTAACTTGTATAAATCTCCATTGATCAACATGTAAGGTGCAATGCAAATGAAAAGTTGTTTCTTCTCCAAATCATTCATTCCTTCATGTACCACACCTATGCATAAAAATACAACAATATCCTCTAAGTCTGAGGGTGCACAGTTCAAGCTAAACAGTTGTGCATTTGGCATTGTGTCCTTAATGCTCTACACATCCTCACCTGATTGAATCCTTGATAAATGGTCTGGACCATAATTTCTCTTACTCGACTTAACCACCATAGTAAAGTTAAACTCCTGAAATAACAGAACCCAATGGCATATGTGCCCCTATAAAATGGGATTGTTCACCAAATACTTCAATGCCATATGGTCTGTATAAAAGATGAAATTTGTTTCTCAACAAGTAACTGTCAAAACTTATGGAGCACATAGATCATAGACAACACCTTGCGCTCTATAGTCGTGTAATTATTTTCTGCTGGAGTTAACTTCCTACTAGCGAAATAAATAGGATGATCGACAATCCCCTCTCCAGGATGGGATAATACCATGCCTATGGCCATGCCACAGGATTCTACATGAACATGAAAAGGTTTGGACCATGAAGGAAAGTGCAAAATAGGCGTTGTAGTAAGCCTTTCTTTTAGAGTCTCAAACGCGCGCTGTTGAGCCTCACCCTAATAGAACTTGCCTTTTCCTTTCAATAATTCCTCTAAGGGCATGATGATCTTGGCATAACCTTTGATAAACTTCCTATAATATCCTGTGTGCCCCAAGAATCTATTCACCTCGCTTTGGCTAGTAGGTTCTTATAAGCCCAAAACTCACAAATCTTAGCAGGATCCACTAATAGCAAGCCCTCCTTAGTTTGATGGATGTGTCCCAGAAAAATTCCAAAGGGTGTGCAAAGAATGCACTTCTTAATATTTAAAGAGATGCTCAACTATCAGAACCTCTCAAACATCAACCTCAAATTATTATTGATCCTTCACAAGCCCATGAACTGTCAAGTCATCTAGATATACCTCAAAACTTGTGAATAAAATCATAAAACACTTGTACCACTATGTGTGAAAACCTTTAAACTGCAGGCTTCCATTCTTTAGTCCAAAAGGCATAACCGTGTATGTAAAAATTCCCCATTCAGTGGTGAAAATTGTCTTCTGTTGGTCTTTTTTTCTATTTTTACCTAATGATACCCTAAAAATCCATCAGTGAAGGAGTATAATTCATGCCCTACAACACCCTCAAAGATTTCCTCAGTAAACGGTGTGGGAAAGGGATTAATCACACATGTTCATCAGTAATTTAATTACAAATATAATCCACACAAATCCATATTGACCTCAAATCCTTGTCTTGATGTTGATCACCATAGGTCACCCATTCTCGAATCCCCAATGGGACAATGATCCTTATAAATTAATAAATTTTCCTTTTCTTCTTTGTACCTTGATGCGCAAGTTCGGATTCATCCTATAAGGCCTCTTCTGAACTGGGCGTGCACCTTGCTTCAGCTTGATATCATTTCACCCAAATATTCATGTACTCCTTTCAATTCATGATATCCTCTAGGGAAAAAATCACAGAAGTCACACAGTAGCTCAATTATCTTAGCAACTTCAGAGTTAGACCAAAATCCAATGATGGCAACTTTAGGTTAGGCATCCATCCAAGTTTACATTTATTTGTCTTCTAAAATTGCAAAGGGTATGTGGAAAATACGCACTTCTATATTGCAAGAGATGCTCGACTGCCAGAACCTTGCTGAAACATAGCCTCTATGTGCTCAGTATCGAGGTTTACAAGCCCATAGATATCAATCATGAACTATATACTCTGCACCCTAACTTCTTTCATAAAATCCAGGTGCACTCATATTGTAACATTGCACGAAAAGACCTCTGCAAGAAATGTTTAGTCCTCTAAGGTAACTGTGTATGGACCGACTTCCCCATTCGGTTCTGAAACGTTGCTCCTAGCCTCTTTGTTATCTCTTACCATGATACCTTGAAAATCTCAGTAAGGATAATTCCTCACGCCCTAATGAATGCCCTCCAATATTTCCTCAGTAAATAGTGCAAAGGATCTGAATCAATACAGATGCAGCATTCTAACTCCAATAATCCACTCTCTATTCTAATTCTCCCATCTTTCTTGATTTTTATCACCATAGGGCTTACCCATTCTAACTCCTCGATGGGCACACTGATCCCATAAATTAACATTTTGTCAATTTATTCTTTAACATTGACGTGCAAGTTCGGATTCATCTTCTAAGGCCTATTCCAAACTAGGCATGCTCATTCCTTCAGATTGATTCTCATTTGACCCAAATATTCATGTACTCCTTTCAATTCCTGATATCCCTTAGGGCAGATCTTGAAAGTCTCACAACAGCTCAATTATCTTACCAACTTCAAAGTAAGACCAATAATCTCTAATGATGGCCTCCTTAGGTTCAACATTTGTTCCAATGTTTAATTTCTTGGTCTTCATAGGCACATGGTACAAATGTGCCTTCTCATCTTCACTATCCAAAACCTCACACGTACCCTCTGTGTGCTCGATATCCAGGTTCTCAACCTCTTCATCATCAACTTTGTAGACCATCTTACCATTTTCTCTTTCTATTGAAGGTACACCCAAGTTGTTCAGCATGTATTTCTTCCTCTTCAAAATGTGCCTTCGATTCCGACTCTCCTAAAAACTCCTAAAGGAGCTCCTCGGCCTTTTCACTATCTCCTATAATTAAGCACTTCATAACCTGTAATGCCTCATTCACCAGAGATTTAGTGGAAAAATAGTTAAAGTTTTGAATCATTCTTGCAATAATTTTTTGCAAATTTCCAATCTCTCTATTCAACTTTGGATAGATATACCATGCACACGAGTAGCCTCACAAGGTGAAATAAAGGTTATGCACCCACAGTAAAGGTGGTAAAGCTTCCTTCCCCTTTGTTCAAAGTCTCTCACACTGTTGAATGTGGTGTTGAATAAGATCGTTACCATGAAATGCACAGATCCGAGTAGGCACATTGCTCCTTAAAAATCTAGGAAATAAAGCAATCCTTACTTCTCTCCACTCCAAAATATTATCCCTGTGATCCATCCACCAATGAGTTGTCATCCCACACAGAGTATAAACTAGCATATTCCTTCTCTCCACCTGACATTCCCACTGAACTTCCATAGCAAGCAAGAACACTTATGTATTCTCTTCACCAGTGTACCTTGGTACCTGGCTGCTACCCAAATGCCTCATACTTTTTGGCCTACTAACACATGCACATGCACTTCCTACTTCATGCCCAACCATTTCGTAAGTGTCATGTGCCCAATTGTCACATGCAACACTTGTAGTATCACTCATGGATACTATGCATCATCCCATTGGAGAAATCCTTCCTTTGATGGCTCAAGAACTTCTAGATCTCAAATGGTGTGCACATAAATTATGTTCAAGTCTTCTTCACTTAAGGGCTCTACATAAGGTGCATATTTCCCATCTGTCAAGGGATAATGACGCACTCTTCTTTGTTCTCAAAACTTATATACCCTTTGTTGAAACGCAGATCAACGTTGTTTGCATAACACCAAGGGTGCCCAAGTAATGCTGGAAAACTATCTGCCTCTACAAGTGCCAAGACCTCAAAGTCCCCAGTAAACTTGGCCCCTTGTATAGTAATTGATGCATCTTTCAAAACCCCAATTGGCGTGGCCTTTTTCTGGTTCACCATAAACAACACATTAGAAGATGGTTGTAATGGTGGTCTTCCCATCTGAACCCATTCATCCAAAGTGAGCACATTCACTTCCGCGCCTATGGTAATAAAGATATTACTCAAAATCAAACCATCCACAATGGCATTCAGAGTGATCTCCTTGTCATAATCCAGGCTATGAGGAGGAAGATTAACATGTAAAATATTCCTTTCATGCTCAATCCCAATGCAGAGTGGAGTGTTTCCCTTTAACCAATTCCCCAATAAAGGAATAATGTTTTCCTGGCACAACATCTTGCAAACCTCCTTTAAATCATCAACATCTGTCTGATGGAGCTCAGTTGCTTTCTTTTGTTCCAATTTCTGTGACTGCTCTTTCAAACACTGTATCTCACCCTGTAAATTCCAAATTACCTCCATGGTTTCTTGATAAACCTCCTTCTGATGCATAGGGTCTAGATACTTTGCATGTAGAACCTCCTCTTTAGTAATAACAGGTTTTGATTTCAAAACTTCTCTGGCACATGCAACCTCAGCGTGCGTAGTAATCTTCACATGTACCAACTCAGGATCTAACACTAACTTCGGCATCCATTGATCTTCCATGGCACATTGAACTCTAACCATTCATGTGCCCTTGTTCTCCTATTTTGCTTCTTACTCAAATGTTCATACAAGTCTGAGCACTCTTCATAGTTATGATTCTTTCTGTAAAAAGAACAAAAAATTCTCTGAGGACACTCGTGCCTATAATGATTAGGATATCCATATGTATAACAAGTTCCATGAGGGAAATCACCTCTTCCACCACCAACCTCAGCCTCTGAATCCTCCTTGGTAACCTTGACCTCTACCATAGTCTCCATCAGAGCACCCTTCATTATGATCATGGTCATGATGCTCACCTTTCTCCTTAGAATTATTTGCAACACCAGTTTGTTATACACCAATATCAATGACATCATGAATCTGATCAATCAACCTGCAATCTTCAGTATCATGAGTGGAAGACCTACAAATCTTGCAGTAACAGGACACGTTCTTTCTTATCGCACACTACAACAATGGGCACTGAATTGAACTATGGTCCAAGTGATAGATCTCACAATCCAGCAACAAGGAGCATGCACTGATTTACGAGGGAAACTATCCTTAGTATGCCCTTCTACTTCACAATTTGTACACCAAATTCCACTGTGCGTCTCATGTGCCGAATTAGCAAATAATTTCTCCAACTGTTTAGCCATTGCTGCAATCTGAGCTTCCAAAAATGGACTCACTCCTATGTCTACACTTCCTACCACCTCAACACGCAGAGCTACTTCAAGCACCTCACATGGATCTGTATAAGTCTTATGTGAAAGTTCCCTCCTAAAAGGCATGATCAGACCTCCAACAAACCACTGTGCATGTTGGCTTGTGTGGATGTCATAAGATAATTTAGACAAAAGGGTTTTGAACCAAGCATCATACTCCCGAACACTCTCAGTAGTGCCCTGCTTAATATCTTTCAACGCATTGCTCTTCTACTCAAACTCAGGGATATAAAATTCTTTCAAGAAAGCATCCCGCAGCGTGGTATAATCTACACAATTTTGTTCAGGGTCGAAATTTTTGTACCAACTATGTGCGCACCCTTGTAATGTAGTTGCAAACTGACTCACCTTGCACTCTGGAGTAGTGATCCCCTTCACGCACCATAGTATCTCACACATATGCACATGCTCAGTTGCATCTTCAATGCCTCTATATTCTGGAAGATGAAGAGACATCTCCATATAAATCTGCTAGGGTTGGTGCGGACCTTGCCCACCAAATCCAGTACCTGTGTTTCCTCCACCTCCAGAGCCACCAAATACGCCAGCGCCCGAGCCACCTGACCCTCCTGATCCTCCTCCTAAAGTAGGCAATGGTCCAAAGGATGCACTACCTTGTGTTCCAATGGTCATACTAAACTGGACTCCCACAGTCTATGAAGTTGTGCTACTTCCAGACATTATACCAATGTTCTTGCGCACCCGCGTTATATGCCGATGATGCACCAGAAAAGATACCTCCAGTTGGTCCTCCAAATAAAATAGATGATGATTACACCATAGATGAATAATCTCCCTAGTTAACTCCTGAACTTGACTGCAAATTGACTCTATCTACTGCAACTCTACTACTCACACTAGCTTTCTTATTGTTAATTGTTGTAGAATTTGTAAAACCAAGTGCAAAGGCTAGGTTGCTAGGTAGGTTCAGATGCATGCCCATGGTCCACAATCTCTCTCCAACACGCCTTCATCTAAAGCCGAGGAGGGTTCTCTGCCATGCTTTCCCAAATGGGGGAGTTCTAGATGCTTGGCTCCACATCCTCTGTGTGAGCTCCAAATCCTTCATGAGCCATCTCCCTCTGCAACACCATTCTTTCCATGATCTCTCGCTGCTTCATTAGATCCCTCTCACGTGCTTCATTAAACTTAAGCCGTCTTTCTTCTCTCTGTCTCTCTGCCACTAGGTCTGCCATCTTTACCAAACCTGCTCCTTCCCCGCGCGTGGTGGGGTTTAGCTAGCCATAGGCTTCTTTTCCAAATCCAAGGTTACGATCAAGATCTTGATTGCCAACAGAATACCACGTAAGTAAGATCCTCTAGGCTCGTGCAAGAACTGGAACTCAACAACTTTTGGGAAAGAGTAAGTGGAAACTGCATACTCAAGAATATAGTTGTTCAAAACACCATGGAACCAAACATCCACAGAGCACGTCCAAATCAGATCTTGCATCATACAAGGCCTGGAATTCTTCTTGCATCCAAACAAGCATGCGAAACCTCCAATTCCTCTTAGACGTGTAAGCAACCAACCACTATAGGAAAGATGGCAAAGAAAGTCTCGTAAAGCTCATCATACAGATTTTGTTCAACCCACACGCATGCATTAAATTCAGGTCCAGTGCTAAATCTGTGAGCATACTCTTCTTCTAGATCATCTAACCACTCTTCAATACTGGCCAAGGTCAACCGGTACATCTTCATCATGCAACATCCTGAAAAACAGAGCTGAGAAAGAGGTCCTGGCAACGGAACCAATGATGTAGCTTAGAATTCACTGCAAATAGCCCAAGGTACATTGGCACATCACTCAGCCTGAACTGAGCGCTCACCCAAGCACACAAGGGTACCAGGTCCCTCTTAGTGAAGCTTGTTCAATATGTTAGCATGATTACAAGTATATTTCAGATCCATAACAGATAATCAAGTAAACCACAGTGCGTAAACTAGATCTAGATCTAAACCATATGAAGGAATAACTAAACAATTACTATAATCAGTTTTACCATACAAGATCCATGTTCAGTTACATCTAACACCAATATCTAGCCAATAAGATCCATTATATTAAATACTGTAAAACATAGAAGCTTCATACATCATAATAATGTCACCATGAGTCATGCACGCGTACAAACTAGCAACATAACTCTACAAAACATCGGATATATAAACCATGCAAATCAATACATATTTATAGGGGTGGGGACTTTCCCTTCACCGCCCATGCACCTTCCAAAAATAGAGCTACATGCTAATAATAGCCATGTGCCCTTACATAAGATATACAAAAGCATGCAAGTGCTAATAATAGATCTCCTATAGTTAACTCCTAGTACAAATCCTATTAATAGCACAAAACTCTACACGACGCTTGATCTTCCGCTTATCTAAAATAGCATCGGCGTGGTCCTCAAGTCTTTTAGAATTCGTGCTTAGCATTCCTCATTTGAAAAATAGCCTTAACTACAAAAATGGCTAAGTCTTGTTTCCAAACTATTTTGGGCGCGCCCCTGTTTTGCTATACTTGAGTGCTCTTCTGCGCGCCCTGAGCCCGTGCGCCCAAACCTTATGCACTTCCATACTTATAAGATATGTGGAGGATGACAATGCATTATCTCGGAGAAATTAATGAGGAGCATAGCTTGAGTTTTTAGAGGTTAAAAGGATCATATCAGGGGGATTCGAGCCATATCGAGGATAGAGGAGAGTAGATCTAAATAAAAGACTGGAAATTCTAAGACTCTACCAATGCAGAATAGAAAGGTAGTTGTTACAACTCCATTACATGTGTAAACCATTCTGAACACATTTTAATCTTGTTTTTTAATGTAAGGAGTCTTTTTGTTATTCAATATTATATGTGTTTTCTTAGCTACATGGTTTAAGCACTACTTCATTGGGATTCCTAGCCATGGCCTGCATCACTTTGTGTCATGCATAATTGGGCAGCTTGGCATGAAATGGATCCCCTTTTATAGTGACACCATCATTCTCTTTGGCATTGACTAAGCATTCCCAACTCTAGCATATAGTGGAATCAAGTTATTCAAACTAACAATCTTCCTTTTAAATTGTTCACCCTAAATGCAAAACTTGTTCCTTTATAATGAACTTATAATTGGCTTCCACTAAGTAGCCAATCATTAGTTCATGTGTATCATATCTATCTCTGACTAAGATAATGCTTTTTTGGAAAGGAATGAGCTTTGCATTTAGGGTGAACAATTTAAGAGGAAGATTGTTTTAAAGGAAGAAATATCAATAAAAGAAAAGATACTAGTTTCATATATTCGGGGGAAAATGCGGACGCTATGCCATACTTAGATGAGTGTCGCAAACACAATCAATTTCTGGTGTGTATAGTCGTGACTTGTGTTCGGTGGAACCGTTATAATTTTCAAACATATAGAAGTAACGCTTCTGCTTTATATGAATATGAACATGATTCTGTGTAATGTCATCATATGATCCATAGCCTGCGAAGCCGAGCTCCGTCTCGAGTGTCATGGGAAGGGTAAAATATGCTTAGAAAGCTGAAGCAGAGAAGCATCGTAGCCACCACTATAACTCTTATCACCGAGTATCTTGTCATCTGTGCAGAATTCCTTGGCCTTGAAGCCATTGCATTCGATTAACAATTGTTCTTCCATGTCGTGTGGAAGGTATTACTGATCAAATCTCCCAAGCTGCGCCAAGGATAAGGATTATTTATGAGATTAGACGGCCTGCCCTACTGATCAAATGAAAAGATATGGGATGATAAAAATTTTATATGACCGTTATTAAAACAACAGAGTTAAAAATCTTAAATTTTTGTATACTGTGTTGATTCATAATGATTTTATCCCTGTTCCTGTTTAATATCTATCATTTCCAAAATATTTGTTTTTCGAATGGTCTGTATGCAGGTTTTGGAGCCGTCAATTCTCTCTTCCACGTCATTGATGTAGGTTATGGTTCAGTCATCTCTTGAGGGTAACTTGGTAATAGGGTTTGGATTCTTTAGCCTCTATGGAACCACATTGTTCCAGAAATTCAAGTGCCATTAAATCGAGTGTATGGAATTTGATCTTCCATTTTGATAGAAACTTCAACATCTTTTTATACTCTGATAGAAGGTTAGATGCCCACCTAACGCATAATATGTAATTTCAAATGTGAAAAAGTTTTGAAATTATATCATATACGCAACTTTTAATCTCCTACCATTCACCCAAAAAAAAAAAAAATCTATGGTTTAATAAAGAAGCCAAATTTATCTTATATGCATACAGGCCAATACAACGTCACGCAAAAATGGCCAAGCTTATTAAACAGGCCAAGTATTTAGTTTAAAAGACAGTTTAATTAAATGGTGAGAGAAAAGTTAAGCTTTAGAACATAGGTTAGAGACATTAGGTAGAAATTATAGGTAATGTTATAGTACACATATAGGTAATAATTATTATTAAACTTATAGTTTAAATAATGCAAAGGAGAAATGAAGGGGGAAAGTTGGACATAGGTTTGTAAGTTTCATTCAAATTAAATACATTATCTTTGGCCCTATTCCATGGGTATTAACTAGACCAATAGAAAAATTTAATTGAGGTTTTTACCAACCAAACTTTGTTCACACATAGGGTTAAAAAATTGAGAGAGTTTGTGTAGGAAAATTTGTATGTTTTGAGACAATACTTGACCAAATTGTCTCAAATAGAGACAATAAAAAAGTTGTATATTGTCTCTATTATTGTCTCAAAGCGGGTGTCTCTAATATTGTCTCTAATTATTGTCTCTCCGGAGACATTTTAGATTGACATCATTTTTGTCTCTTGAGAAACAATATCATTATTGTCTCCCTAGAGACAATACATAATACTAATTTTTTGTCTCTCTAGAGACAATACTAATTTCAATTTTTATTGTCTCTCTAGAGACGATACGAATTTAAAGAACTAAAACTTTGAATTTCAAGAATAAATAATAATCAAATATCATATAGTGCAATCGACGGCTACATATTGTCTATGATATCAGCGCGGGCTGATAATTAATATTAGAAATTAAAAACAATTTGATTTGAATTTTGTGCCCAACAAATGGGTCCACAAACATTTTATTATTATCAAATAAGATAAAATACAAAAGGGTGTTTAAATGTGGTTAACCCTTTAAATACAATGATAAAATAGAAAAGTGTGCCTAAATGCTGTTAACCCTTCGCATACAATATGAACACCTTCTCTCCACCACCAACTTCAAGCGATATGTTTGTTTCTCTGGTTCTACTTTGAGGTTCTTTTTCTTTACTTTTATTTTGAGCAATTGCCTCTCTGCCGACAGTTGTCATCTTCATGTTCTTCGCTTTGATTCTCAACTTTGATACAATTCTCTATTATCGATAACAACAAAGGTGCATTAGATTCTGAGATATTAAGAACACATATTTTACTCCAGTTCCACCAAAAGTATTCACAAATTACATTTAAACTAGGACAATAATTAAAACCTCGCACAAAACTAATAAGCTAAGTTGTGCACTCATATACCTGTATGATAAAATCCATGTTTTCCTGTCATTCCCAACACATAAATATCCAGGTAATCATATGTCCCTGCCATCCAAGAAAAACTTTTGTTTCTTTGTTCATAGTCACAGAAAAATATTGAGTCTATAAATTAAAATGGAAGTGCAAAATAAGAGAAGCATTCACTTGAGTTTCTTTTGTTTCTTTATTTAATCTGTTTCTTAAGCTCTTCTTGAGTTTCACTTGCCTCTTCATAGTGCATTCTCTATAGGTTCCAGCTGAAGATGTACTATATTGGTCTTTACAGGAAAGGCAGGTCATGATCACTGCTTCCTCACTATATCCCCTCACCATTGTAATGAAACAAGAAGCAACGGTAGCAGCAACAACAAATAATCCAAGCCTACAAAAATTTCACCCAAAAACACAAGTTACCAACTCAAGAGCCCTACATATAAGAACTTTTCTCAAATGAGCTTAAAAAATAGTCCCACATCTAGATTCTACTCAAGGTAAGATCCTAACAAGGACATGGTTCCATGGAGCAGGCTACTACTCCAATATTTCTTGGGGTGGGTCTTAGATAGATTCTCAGTGGTGTTAAAACAGAGGTCACCACTAGATACGGTAGCAGAAAAACCAGATAGACCCTGGCCACCTTGGAGATTTCCTTGTCTTGACCCAGCTTGAGGAGCAAAGACACCACATTTAGCCAGAGGAATCCGATGGGAAGGGTTGTGGAGGAGCATGAAGAGCCCCCGGTAAAGGGTCACGTCCATGAGCTCGTGGTTCGCCACTCCGAAGGCTTGCACACAGAGGGGCATAAAATTAGACAAGGACATAATTGTTTATATGTAATGGTAGATAGATTCAACAAAGTGTTTGTCCTAATTCCCTGTAGGAAGAAAATAACAGACCAGAAAGCAACCAAATTATTCTTTGAAAATGAATGGGTATATTTTGCATGGCTGGAATCGATCATATCTAACTGTAAGAGTATCTTTTAAAGCAGCTTTCGAAGTATATTTCGGTGTACAATGGACAGTAAATTCAAACATTACACTGCCTTTCATCTACAAAAAGATCAAAAAATGAAAAGCTGAAGCAGAAATTTGTTCATATGCTCAAAGGATACAATCACAAACACCCAAAACTTGGACTGAGAGCCTGCCATTTCTGCAACATTCATATAGCTAAAAAGGAGGATGAACAAATCTACTTTCAAACATTTTTGGAATTCCTGCCCCGGACACCATTTGATGTGTATTTAGGAAAGATGATAGAGATGGAGCAGGCAAGGAGGAGAATGATCAATGAAAAGTCCAAGCCATCATGTTCATGGAAATAACTCAGCAAGTTAATAAGTAGGTACAAGAGCACTTGCTTCAAGCTAAAGCCAATGAAAAATGACAAAGTAATTGTCTCCAAACAGCTCACAGAAAACATATTGTGGGCATATTTGAGTGAGGACCATCTCAAAGGGACGGGAAAGAAGCTCTAGCCAAATAGATATAGTCCAATTAGAACTATCCAACAAATATAGGGGAAAGTCAAGTTGGAAATTCCTAGTTATATGAGCATGTACACCATAATTAATATAGATTTTCTAAATCAGTTAAAACCATCAATGTTGGAATATGAAGTTGATATAGCACCCTTGCTTCAAGAAAAAGAAGAGTTGGCTCAAGATTTCAAAGCAGAGATGATAAAATCCACCCAACTGTTCTTCCAAAAACATCTTTGATTGATCATAACAAAATAAAAACATAAGTACCAGCTCAATTCAGATGTTGTAGTTGCAACAACCCTTGTAGAAATGCATGCAAAATGTGGAAGAATAGACAATACAAATGAACTGTTCGACAGAATGTCTTGAAGAGATGTGTTCATGAGGACAACATTAATTTTAGGCTATGCACAAACTGGATTTGTTGAAAAGGATTTAGAAATGTCTCAAAGAGGGAGCTGTGAAAGCATTTATGGGCATTGTATAAATTCTGAAATGAGATTGAGGAAGCTTATAGAAAGCTTTAAGATCTGTCCATTCCATCCACTTCCCAAATCTGTACAAGTCATGTAGTATTTTAATTCCTTTCTCAAACCAAAGGAGGGCAGAGCAGCCTCTTGTCAAGGCAAGGATCTGGTCAATGAAAGGATCCTTTTCTTGACAAAAGGCTGATCTCCCTCCTTTGGTTTGAGAAAGGAATAAAAATATTACATGACTTGTACATATTTGGGAAGTGGATGGAATGGACAGACCTTAAAGCTTTCTATAAGTATACAATGCTTAGTTCACAACTCCCTCTATTGGACTAATTATGGAGCATGAGAATGACAACTAGGATAGTATGAGGTGGCTCAAAGGGCACCCTCTCCCACAAATTTTTAAGATTTAAAACATTTATTTAAAAGCGCAGCAGGGTGTTTTTCAGATTTAAGACACTAATCTAGATTCTACAATATATCATAATCATCTATCATGCATCCATGCTTAAAATTTTTTAGTTGTAACATGCTTCATTGTATTCATTTGATTGAGGATTCCAATGGAAAATTCTATTCTACGGAGCGGTAAAGAATTGAGCCACATGTATAGATCAATAAACTTGATGTTTACTTTAACATGCATCCAATGGCTGATTTGGAGAAAATTCAGTTTGCGTCACTGCACTTGAAGGAGACTGCGTATGATTGGGAGCATCATTATGACTTGTATATTCAAGAGGGTATCGATGATGAGATCCTTTGCTTGTACAATTTCTCTTCTCTTGTCCTTGACATGTGTGATAAAAAGACTAGTGATGACCACTACATAGAGTTGAGGAATTTACATCATAACAGGCAAGAATCTTTTGATGATTATATTAGAAATTTTAGAAGGTTGTATTTGCGGATTCATGATATCCCAAAAACTAGACAGGCCTAAATATTTTTGGACACTTTTAATGATGAATTGAAAGGATATGTTGAGGTTTTTAAACCAGCTGTTTTGGATGGAGCTATTGCATAAGCCAAATCATATAAAAATTGCTCAGAGGTAAGACCCGAAGCAAGCAAGATGTAAAACTATACACTTCCTAACAACCAGCCTAGCTCAAATAGAACACCGAATATGGATACAAGGTGGCCACACCCAATGCTGTAATTTATGCTAATAAAGAAGCTAGGGAAGATTTAAGTAAGAAATCCTGTTGTTTCTCATGCAGGGAGAAGTGGGCTGAGGCACAGGTGCATGGCTAAGGGGAAAATTCATTTGGTTGAAATGTTAAATGAGTTAGGTAGTAGCAGAGATGAACAAAGATTTAAATGTCTCCAGCATTTCAGGACTAAGTTGTTAAGTGGGGCATCTTAAAATGACAGAGGATTTGGTAGAAGGAAACATGAAATTTAAAATAAAGACGTTTTTGATCTATGACATTATGTCATTATGGAAGGACTCAGTTATAGTTTTGAAAAGTTGAAACAACTTTTGTCATGGGTAGAAAATTTGCATAGTGTAATAAGATGCAATGAGTGCATTGCGTGGAAGGCATGCACGAATACCACTCCAGTCTCTTGTTCATTCACTGAAACAGTTGTACTATTTTGGTTCCATCTCTTGTACGAATACCCCCTTTTGTTGTAGTGCCTGTTGAGTCAGCCCTTGAATTGTTGTGCAGGAAAATAGATAGAGAAAGGGAAATAAATTCAATCGTAGATGAAAGGCCTCAGGCCAGAGAGGTAGCACAGAAATGCAGTTGCTGTCCTCTTTTTTTGGAAGTGGTAGGAGCCTATCTTCATAAAAGACATAACAAAATTGAAGCTTATGAAAATGTATTTTGTTGGCTAAGAGAGGGAGAGGCTTTCATCTGTTACAAAGAAGACCGTTTTGATGAGTCCAGGATTCTGTTTGCTTACCATGAGCTTCAGCCCAGTGCTCAAGAGGCTTTCCTTGACATTTGTTCCTTCTTCTCTGACTGGGAGTGGGATAAGGTTGCATGCATTGTGGGAGAGGAAGAACTGGAATGTCTACATGAGGGAGCTCTGCTCAAAAGAATAGAGGTTCAAGAACTCTATGAGTGGTCAGAAAGAAAAGTATGGAGGATAAGTATACACGATCTTATATTGACAGCAGCGCGTAATAAATCAAAGGGCGATAGATTTAGAAATGCAGCTGATTTTTCAAAGGCCTTGGAGAGTGAAGAGGTATGAATATTTTAAATACAAAATAGTTAAAAAAAGAGAAAGGATTTCTGAGGTTGGTAGATGATCTTAATGTATTCATGGTTTTTGTGTTTAAATTTCTAGCAGGTTCTCTGCCAAGCAAAAGGAGTCTGGTTAAAAAGCAATAAGCAGACATTCTATGCATCTATCTCACTTGGGGACAGTAAGTTTTAATCAGTCCCTCTGATTGCTGCATCCACCGAACTTTCAGGCTGATTTGCTTGTCTCTTGGCAGCAGCTTGTTGTGAATCCTGTTTTTGAAGTATTTCAGCAAGCCTCCTTTTACTTGTTTCTGTGGCTAAGAGATTTTCTATTGCTTCTACGCGACTCAAATATTCTATGACATAATTATTATTTATCTCAAATATTAAAACAGAGATCACAAGTACCTCACATCTATGACACCATTCTTTTATTAAACAAATGATTTGTTTATAAAATACAGAAACAGAGTGACAAGTTGGTATACTAATGTTAATCTCAGCGAATGTTGGTTTTATAGTACACTTATAAATCATCAGATCAGTTCCAGAAACCTGTACAAGAGTAATCCATGCCTTCAAAAATGCATTTCCAAACATGGCTTAAGATATACTAAATGTTGTGTATTTTAGCAAAAAGAAACAATTGCCAACTCGTAGTATTATTAATGCACAGACACATTTGAGGAAGGGAAAACATACATCGAAAGATTTTTGATAGTGTAAGAACATAAATTGAAGAAAATGTTTTCAAGCAAACATTATCTTGCCACCATGAAGCAAGAAAGTGATAGCATGCCAATCAAACTGAGGAAACAAATGAGCTAAAAGTATGTGACCAGCTTCATGTACTGCCATCAACCTTATATTCTCAACAAGAACCTGCTTTTAACAATGAACTACTCTTTTACAAAGAAACAGAAATGATTGTAATAAAAGCACAACAATATTAGTGAACTCAGAAACCAGGGGTGGATATTCATTTAATAAGGGAAATTCCTTTTAATAATTTGCACAGCAATATGTGAAGCTAGAAGATTAATGTCACAAAACAGATAAGAGGCATACCTTCCTTGCATACATCCGTTGCTCTTCCTCCATCATGAGGAAACCTATGTTTTCAAATAATCGTTTATCCAATGCATCAATGATATCTTGTTGGAATATTTCATTGCGACCCTTCCTTATCTGCAATTTCATTTCCAAACTAAGAACCCGCAAGATATTTTACAAACAAGAGACTTAAAAAGATAATAGGATAAAAGAACAACACATCCATCCAAATTCAACACTGAGAAACCAAAAAATAAAACAAAAAATCAAGTGACATCATATTAATGTCTACAAATAACCAAAACTAGGCAAGTACTACCAAGTACCAACAACCATAGCAGTAAAAGGAGAATGTGGTTCTTCAAATTTTGACCTAGCGGTAAGTAAGGTAACTTACCAATACAGCCTGAAAGTAGTATTGCTCGAATTGCAAAGACAAGGAATTGAAATTTTATAAGGGAAAAATATATTATACAAATGTGATTGCTGAACCCTTCAAATGATCACCGTCAGTAAATCAACATTATAGTTCAAGAACTCAAAGTGCCTGGTAAGTGGTACCCATAACAGTGTAAATTGACTCTGTAATTTGAAGGAAATCCTGTCTAAATAGAATAGAATTTCAAAATGAAATTCAGATAACAAAGCAGTTCACATAAAAGAAGAAAACTCAAATTTCAAAAATTTGACATAACGATCAATTCCATTGTCCTTTTTGGAGTGAAAATGAACTTCTATATAGAGTTAAAATCCCTAGCAGTATTCTTTTGAATCATGTATATATTAATGAAGTAAAATTGGGTTAAAAACAAACAGTCTCCTGAGTGATAAACACACAAGGAGATTGTTGAATCCTCAAGATGTTGCATTGTTCAAAGCATAGAGGATTATAGTGATTAGCACATATAGTCCATAATCAAGAACCACATTTTGGAAAAAAAATTGCATCGATAATACTGCTAAAAACACTGTCCCTCCTAGCTGATACAGACTGCATATTGCTAATGACCATCTCAAACATGTTGAAATATAAAATCGATACATAATTGGAATTGTATTTCGCAGGGTTACTAGACATGGTTGTGTTCCTAGCAGGCCACGTATGAAATGATATCCAAGACCTTATCAAAGTATAAAAATAATAATCATTCAACCAGCTATTCAGAGGCTCATGGAAAGGGAGGGGTTGGCTGAGTATATTTCTGAGGTACCTTTTCTTCCAGTCGACATTGACTTGGACACCTAGAGAAACATCACAGGGAAAACCCATTATGGTGATCTTTATTGAACTTTCTACAAAATCTACCTGGCATTTATGATGTTGGTGGCGCTCAACATCTTCCTGTCTCATTTCAACCATTTTTCTCCTAGCCACGTGATCTGGGAGCATCCCTGTATCTAAAAGATATCCTGCGTGTGGAGTTGATGGATCCCCTTTCAGAAGAGTTAAGCATCGGTGGGCAAAGATTCCACAAGAAAGAAGCAAGAAGTTTGTCTTCAGCGCTTAATTCAAGCCTAGTAAAACTATTCTGAGATTTGTAAGCTTTGTAGTTCATTTTCACACCGCGTAAACTTAAAGGAGGTTTGCAAGTCTAGGCAAGCTTTGTAAATCTACAAGCTTCGCAACCCTACACGAACTTTCCAATCCTATAAAGCTTTGCATGCCTAAAGATTTGTGCAAACTTGAAACTGCTTCACAAGCGTAATGATGTGCACAAGCTTGAAACCACTTCAGAAACTTGGGAGAGCTTTGTAAGCTTGGATTAGCTGTGCAAAAATAAGACTTGCTTCACAAGCCCAGTTCCACTTTGCAAGCCTCTTTTGCAACCGTGCAAAGTTCAAATTTGTTGTTTAGACTGTGCTGGCTCCAGCCAGCCAGCCAGTTTGCTTTGACTGTGAATGTTCCACATTATAGGAATTTGAAGAACTGATGATTCAGCATTCTTTCAGCAAATTCTCATTGTCTAAAGGAAAATCCACCAGCTTTGCAACACCATGACACCTTCCACAATGTTAGTGTTATAGCACTTCAGCTACATAAGCTAATGGCTAATTTCACAACATAAGCTTTCGAGTTACATCAGTTTCATGCACAGAGATTGAATCAGGTCAAAGAATGTGGCAATGACTGGTGTAATGTAATCTACCACTTATTTGCAAGAAAATTTTGATCAACAGCTTCCCAGAGAAGCATTGGTCCTCCAGTAATAAAACATGTCAGCAATCTAAAAAAAAATGGCAGGAATCAAACACCATTCCATAATCTTTGCTGCAATCAATCGATTTCTTCTAAACTATTTCTGTAACATGTGTAATTAAAATTGAAGTGGCAATCTGAACTCCTTGATATCAGCAAATTCTTGTAATGCATCTTTGCCAATACATGGCATGCATAAGATTATGTAAGGGGTTCCACCTGGTAGAAAGAGAGACTCCAAACGAAGGGGGTTCCAGTAGCTAGAATAAGAATAGTGTAGCACATTGTGAGTAGGGAAGAGGGGTGCAGAGGAGCGAATAGAATAGAAGGCAGGCTGGCCATGTAGTGAAAGACATCCACCTGAGAATCACGCAAAGCCGAGGGTGAGAGTATGAATGTCATGTCTCCATATGATGTTAAAAATGAATGAAAGAAAGTTGTTTTCTTCCAATCTTGTGTTGTCATCGTGAGCTACATACTTTGATCCAACCATGAGCTGCATACTTTGATCCATTCAACACAAAATCCACCTTGCCATCACTTGAGCTTGCTCCTGAATCGAAAAAAAATCTTCTTTTTAAAATTTGAATGAGGACTTCAATGGCCCCAAGCTTCTATTGATGTTGTTAAATGACAATATCCATGTATTCAAAGCATTTGTCCTATGGTTTATATACCGGTGTTGAAATTAATCTCGAATCATATAAAGGGAGAAAAATCATTACATGGATGCATTTGATTCTGGGGAAAATGGAGCTACTTTTGGTCGATGATAAAAACAGTGCGAGGGTGGCTGAAATCCGTGAGAAGCCAACGATGAAGGAAAAGTATATTTCTCTTCTTTTCCAACAACCTCCTTTGAAGGCATGTGTTTCAGTCGATGGTTTTTTCTTCATTGTCTTCAGGAAATTCCAATGTTTAGGTGATGATATTTATGTTGATGTCATGGAAAGAAGACATGCAAGTCTTGAGATCATGCTAGAAATTTATGTTTTGGGTGATATAATGAGCCACTTGAAAACAATCCATTTGGATGCACAAGCAAGCAGCATATCTGATTTAGAAAAAATTGAGACAAAAATTTCAAGCTTTGGATCACAGAGTCAACTTTTACTATATAATCTTGTAGATGCTCCCAGTTTCATCTCTTCCCATGTTCTAAAAACTACTCTAGCTAAGGAAGTAATGCAGTTGCAACAACTAAGTCAGAATAGAGTTCCTGAACAAGGAAGGGAAGAAACAGAAATTATTCGGTCATGTCCTTATTTGGGATACATATACCACATTTTTGACAAGTTTGCAACAACGCCTGTGTTGTTTCTGGACTACAAGAAAAGCATCATATTCAAAGTGGTACTAGAAAGCACCAGATCAGATCCCCGCATTCGAGGAGGATGCATCAAGTATTTAAAGGCACTAATCAGACAACTCAAGGCAGGTAAAGATAAAGGTTTTTCAAAGATTAAAATTGAATTTAAGTCGACAATGCAAAGAATTACCTAATTTCAGTTGCAGCAGAGGAAGAGACACATGTGAAAATGGGAATGTGGGTTCGCAAGCTTGTATGCCTGTGCCCATTCAAATAGCTCGTGTAAAAAACAATGCCATGGTAGCTCTCAAGGATGGACTTCAGATACCACATTATATTAGCTAAGTGGACAACGTATCACTTGCTAATTCTATACGCTTTGGCTTCTATGATGCTGTTCTTAGCAGTTGGAAGGGTAAAATTAAGGTTATATCTTCAATGGGAAAGCAAAGCAGCGGAAAGTCATATTTGCTTAACCATCTGTCAGGGTCTCTTCTGGATGTTGCAGGGGGCATGTGCACCGATGGTGTGTGGCTGACAATCACAATAGACGAAGATGGAGATGGCCAGGGCGACAACAGGTACTTGTATGTGCTCTTAGACTTTGAGGGACTTGGCAGTTTCGAGCGAAGTGAACAAGAAGATATGCTTCTCTCTGTGCTCAATGCTGTTGTTAGCAACCTCACAATATTCAACAAAAAGGTATGTTAATGTCTAACAACAAAATTCTTTATTCTTTTTGTTTCAAGTTCTCCTTGCTTTGATGTGATCCAATGAGTTGAGGAAACATGGAGTGTTGTCAAGGAAAAGAAATAATGATTTTCATTTTCTTTTTTCTTGATATAACAGGACTTTCATTTGGATAAGGACACAGAGTCTGCTTTCAGCCGGTTCCAGAGTGGTATCAATCTACTGAAGCAGGACAAAAAGTTATTTAAAGGTTTATTTTACATTGCCATCAAGGATGTGGATACATCTTATGTAGGTGACCTACAACAAGAATTTCTTGAGAAAATTTCTCGGATATGCACCAAATCTCAGGACAATTTTATTTTTAAAATGTATGATGGAAGGGTCGAGATTGTTGCTATGGCTCCTTGTAATCGATCTGAGTACTACAAAGAGAGCTTAAGGGATCTAACATAAATAATAGAGGATAAAATTTATTCTTGCTATGACAATGGATCCACTTTCTTGAGGGATCTCAAGCTTATTATAGCTCAAATTACTGCTAAAGACTGGACTTCCATTGACAGTAAGCGTGTTGCTGTTATAGTTGATATTCTAAGGATAAATATTATGTCTAGTGTCCATACCGGGATGTCTTTCTACAAATGCAAATGAAGAATTGCAGGTGTTCGTTATTTTTGACATGCAAGAGGAAATTCCAGATTCTCCTATTGTTGTTGGGGATCTGTCTTGTGACATTAAAGCTTCAGGTCTGTATCTCACACCTAGCAATGATTCATTACTCTCTGTTACCATAAGAGAGGTTTTATCTCAACTCAGACCAAGCTTGGAGTTGGTTTTACCAAGGAAAGGCAGAAACGGTGAGGAGTGGCATTCAATGTTTGAGAACTTCCTTGAGTCAGTCGCAGAAAGAAGGCAAGACAGAGTGCAAAAATGGATGAGTGCAAACGCTGTAGAATTTTCTGATAATGATGCAGATGTCCCGTTCTGTACATATCCTATCATCATTGCAGTCTAGGATGCCACAATTTTTTGGGCATTTTGTCAAATAGTTCACATGATAGTTGCATGGACACATTTTACATACATATGTAGTAGAGCACATACAGAAAAATTTGGCAGGGAAAAAATTCATCCCCATCTACTATATATTTAGCTGCCAAATTTTGTTATCACAAGCTATAGATTTAAATGTCTCCAGCATTTCAGGACTAAGTTGTTAGGCGGGGCATCTTAAAATGACAGAGGATTTGGTAGAAGGAAACATGAAATTTAAAATAAAGACGTTTTTGAGCTATGACATTATGTCATTATGGAAGGACTCAGTTATAGTCTGGAAAAGTTACAAACAACTTTTGTCATGGGTAGAAAATTCACATAGTGTAATAAGATGCAACGAGTGCATTGCGTGGAAGGCATGCACAAATACCACTCCAATCTCTTATTCATTCACTGAAATAGTTGTACTATTTTGGTTCCATATCTTGTTTCTTACATGTTTGAGATTGGATATGGCTATGGATCTGCACAGGCTGGGAACTGATCACTACCGTAGAATTACAGTCCATTAAAGAGCTAAACAGGGCTTTTTCCCAGTGAAGGCTATTTGCCAAGGATTCTTATTTTGTATGCAGAACTATGCATCACCTTCCATTGCGTATTAGAGAAAGCAAAGGATCGCCAAACAATATCTAATAGGTAAACTAGGTAAATTCCAATGTGTAAGGTAATTCCAAAGGAGACATAGAGAACCCAGATCCGTGAAAAAAGAAGCGTAATCACAAATTGGTGCAGATCAGAAAATAGTATAGAAAAAATGGATGATACCTGTTCCTCCTTCCGCTCATCCAAGGTCCACTAAGAAATCAGATGTTGAGAAGAAATCCCACATCCATGGCCACGGGCATTCTGATCAGATAGAAGGATCCCATTTGAAGTGTTGTTATGAATCTCTCCACCTTCCACGGACTCGAACCCTCCACCTTCAAATGCTCGCCATTACAGTGATGCGTCTGGATCTCTTCTGCCCCCGCAGCGACAAGAATCCTCAAAACCTTTTCGATACCGTTGTGGAGATTATTTTCATCGTGGAGATCGCATGGTGCCTGAGCCCTTGTCTCTGGCCAGGGCAAGAATATGGGCGGTTTTGGAGAATTTGGACATTCTTTCCTTCATATCCAGAGAAAATATCCATGGCATGACGACAGAAAACAAACCCGGATGCAGTGAAGGGGTTTGTATTATGGCACAGTAACCAGATGGGTCAAGGACTGGACACATGGCTGTCACGATTGGCCCCTCGAAGCTCTTTCCTTCCATGGCGGCCAGTATTACATGCGTTGCCGCCATCGATTTGGTTCCAATTAGCTTTAGGGCTAAATCCATTAAGTGATTGATTTGGCATTCTTTACCAACAAAATGAATATTTTATTTTAAAATATGAAAAATTAAAAGAAAGGAACTTTAGAGACGAAAACCCAAGTTAGAGACAAAAGTAAACTTTTGTCTCAAAATAGGGCCCCATGTAGGCAGGGGTTTCCATTTTTTTGTGTTGTCAATGTGTGGGTGGGGTTAATTTATGCAGGTATGGGTCTATGGCACGTCTATCTGCCCTTCTCTCCTATGTTTTCTTTACTTTCTTCCCCTCATGGAGAGTGATAAAACCTTCTTCTTGGTGCTATTACCACCCCATTTTAGCTTAGGTTTTCATTTCCCGCATCTCTCTATTCCTGGTCCCTTGGATTTATTAGTTTAGGATATTTTAGGAGTAGTGTTAGCTTTAAGTTAGATAGGTAGAGGAACTAGCCTTCTCTGGAGGTTTGTCTCAAGATGCAAGTCTCACACTTTTATATAATCATTTGTTGATCAAAAGTAATGATCTTCCATGAGCATATCTAGCATGTTAATTCTTTGGTCCAACATGAACTACCATGAACACATGTGACAAAGAGAAAATCTACATGGGTACATTCCTAAAAAATTAGAGCTATTACATACCATGAAAATATCCCAAAATTCAGCATTGAAGGTAAGATCTTTGAAAAATCAAGGGATCATGATAATATAGTTAATGAAGTTAGATTTGTCAAAATATGTGGTAGATAATAGCAATTTAGCTTAGAGAAATTAAGGAGGAGAAGATATTGAGGTTTCAGAGGTTGAAAGGATCATATGGAGAGGATTCAAGCCATATATGTAATAGAGAAGAGTAGATCTAAATAAAATTGCGGAAGTTCTATGACTGCATTATATAATAGAGAGTTGGTGGTTAAATCTCCACTATATATGTAAACCAATATAAACACATTTTAATATTGTTTTTTAATATAGGGAACCATTATTTAAATCAATACTCTATGTGTATTTTCTAAGCTATGTGGTGTAGGCATCTCTTCATAAGGACCCTTAACCATGACATGTGTCAATTGGTATCAGAGCATAGTTGTGCATTTGGGAGAGTTTGAGAAGAAAACCTTAGTAAAGGTGAGACCTACATAGGATTGCAAGGAGGAATTTCAATACTACAAACTTTTGTTGAGAGAGTCAATATACCACCTAGAAGGATTATGAATCCATTTACCCACAGGTGTTGGATAAAGTATTGAATGAGTTGAGAAATGTAAAAAGTATACTATATATTCTATAAGAATACCTTTGAAGAGTTTTCATGGTAAGGAATGACCAAAACTTGACATTGAGGAAGAAATACAACATAAAAATGGAGAAGATGATGCAGATGAAGGAACAAATGTAGTATATGTTGGAGAAGTATGTTTTTACATGTTATATATAAGATGGGATGTGGTCCAAATTTGGATGGTCCATACTTCTCATGAAGACTAGATCCCGAAGATTTAGTGAACTAGATCAAAAATATGGAATAATACTTCAATTGTAAGGATATTGGAGATCTATAAAGGTGAAAATTAATCAAACTAAGTTCAATGGTCATGCAAAATTATGGTGAAGGGAAGTTTAAAATGAATTATGAAGTAAAGAAGAGGGAAAACTATTTAAGTGGGGTAGGATGGTCACAAAAAAGAAAATAAAATTTCTACTTGGGGATTATAAGATGGAATTATTTATGATTCAAAAAGACATAAGCGTCAGGGATTATATTGATGATTTCTACATGATCAATATTATATTTGGGTATAGTGAGGTTGACTAGGAAAAGGTCACAAGATATCTTAATGGTTTGAGGTATGGACCTTAAGAAGAGTGGAGTATGACTCTGATCCAAATGGTGAAGGAATATTACTAACTCACATTTAAGGCTAATGATAAATAGACATGCAAGAGTCATGATACCATGAGAAAAAGAGGAATAATTATGTGTGGTGGTAGAGTAAGAAGCAAAATTAGTAAAATCCAATCTAGGCATAAAGTTAGTGATGTGAATAGTGACAAACAATCAGAAGTGTAAGAGTGAGGATTTTTTGAGGAGTGACATCTTACCTATCTAATGAATGTGGAATATTTTTTAAAGGAAGGAGAAGAGGATTCCCTTAAACATTTTTTATTTAGGTACGTGTTAGGCATCATGCATATAAATATCCAAAACTACAAACTTGGGGAAGCAAATAAACCAATGCGAGTACACATGTAGAACATGGAGATGGGGATTTTCACATATCTATGGATATTCTAGAATTAGCAAATCCATGAGAAGCCAATATGATAAATAGGGTAGTGTTGAAGTTGGCACAAAAATATAATGAGTATGCGTAGAGAATGAATCTCCTACATACTATATCTAATTTGGGAGGTAAGTGTTGTAAGGTCATTTATTAACATTGGAAACACTAAAAATGTAGTTTATTGTGAAATGTAGACAATTTGGGATTAAATAAGATTGTGCATTGTAACCCTTATATATTTTCATGGCTATAGAAGGCCCGTTAGATCTTGGTGACTGATCAAATATTTTAGATAGGTGTATGCCACAAGGAGGTATTGTGTGACATAATGTTGATTTTTTTTTGTCATGTAATATAAGGATTGCCTTGGAAGTAGGATTGAAAGGTTATGCATGATGGGAATATGACCACTTATCTCCTAGAGAAGATAGATAAAAGTTTAACTTGCCTTATTTGAAGGAAAGGGAAGAAGAGGTGTGCAATGGATTTTGTAAGAGATTTTTTATGGTGACAAGAAAGGAATTCTTGTAATATTTATAAAAGGAGAATATATGTTTTGTTATACTAAATATCACATGATAAAACAACATAAACAATGAGGATCTCCTAATTGAAGAATGCAAAATATTGAGTGAGATTGTATAGATTATTTTAGAGGATTTCCCATAATGCATAATATCAACCATTAGATAGACCTAATATTGGGATCAATTTTTGCAAACATGGCACCATACAAGATGATGTCTCAATAAAAATTTGGAACTGCAACATGTGTAATATTTGTTGGATAATAATATGATAAAATAAATTCTGAGCTTGTACAATACCGTAATGCCAACACAAAATAAAGGAGGATAATGGTGCATTTGTATTAATTACAATTCCATTAGCAAGATAATGATCAAGTATAGGTTCTTGTTTCCAAGAATTGATGACTTCATTTATTACTCGAGCATATTGTAGTACTTATCAAAAATACATTTGAAAAGAGGATATCATTAGGTTCACATCAAAGAAGGGGATGAGTGTAAAATTATGTTCAAGACAAAGAAAGGAAAAATGAATGGATGTTTATGCCATTTAGATTAACAAATGCACCAAGTATGATTATGTGTCTTATGAATGAAGTTTTGAAATCAATCCTTGGAAATTTTATCATAGTGTATTTTGATGAAATTCAAGTGTTCTGTAGAATAGAGGACATATAGAGAATTAATAAAAGGTTTTGAGGCGTTTACAAAAGGATATGTTTTTTCTCAACGTGAAGAGTGGAGATTTATCTATAGATATTTTTATAATTGGGCTTCCTGATATCCATATAAGGCTTGAGGATGGACCTATATAAGGTGAATACAATAGTAAAGTCTCCATCATCGAGGAATTTGATAGAGGAAAGGAGTTACCATCGACAGTTTTGATCGACTTGCAAGTGGCTATATTAAGTTTATCATATGCTTTAGTGGAACTTGTGTAGATTTCATAGAGGTCATGTGTGGACATCGTAAGGATTTTGAGTGGATATAAGAAGCATAGTATGACTTTGAGGAGTTGAAATAAAATATCACAAAGAATCTAGTTTTGGTGTTTTCATATTTTATAAATGTTTTGAGTGGATTGCATTATAAGTGGATTTTATATAGGTATATTTGTAATTAAAAGAAGGAATTCATGTATCTTACTTTAGTGAAAAATTTAATGATGCCAAAAATCATATATTGAGTTTATGACTAGGAGTTTTATAAATTCATACATGTACTCAAGAAATGGAGACATTGTTTGTTGGTGAAGGATTTTGTGTTATACATCAATCATCATGTGTTGTAGTTCATAATAGTCAAGGAAGCTAAAGTAGAGGCATATTAAATGGGTTAAGTTCCTGATAAGCTATTCATTTGTGTCGAACCTTCGAAGTATAAAATCAAATCATGGATGCAAAAAGATGAAGGATTATTTTGTTGAGTAAAATAAGAATTGAAGTCGTGGGTTTTTATGTCATGAAGTTATCCACATTATATGATTATTCAAGGATGCATAGAGGGCCTACATAGAAACAATGAGTTTTGATAGAACACCATGGTTGTACTACTTTTTGTAAGAAGGTATGTTGTTTAAGGGGAAATATTTTTGCATAGCCATAGGTTTTATCCACAAGAATTTTTAAAGGAGAAGCATAGTAGAATCTTAGGAGGGCACTCTAGATGTGACAAGACTCTAGTCTAGCTAGAAGAATATTTATTTCTAGCCAAGGATAGGCACAAGCTTTTGCAAATACATAAACAAATTCTAGATGTTTCTAGTTAGTAAAGGAAAAAAATTAACATGATATTATATCGGCCATTTATGATATCGAATAATCCATGATATGATGTTAGAATGAATTTTTTTCTAGAATTACCAAGAACACAAAAATGAAATGAATCCATATTTTTTGTAGTTGATAGATTCTCAAATATGGTGCATTTCCTTGCATGCAAAAAAATGAGTGATGTGACAAACTTTGCAAACTTATTCTTTAGATAGGTGGTAAGGTTGCATGTATCACCATAAAGCATTGTCTAATATAGGACACATTTGGGAACCTTATGGAGAATTTTGGGAACAAGGTTTAAATTCAATTCAAAATATCACCCACAAATTGATCGACAAATGGTGGTGGTGAGTAATATATTTGGAAACTTATTAAAATTCTTGGTTAGATATAAACCAAAATAGTGGGGATATGATATTGATATAAGCAAAAAAAATTGTACAATAATTCACTCAATAGGAGCCTTAGGGGAAACACCTTTTCATATGGTCTGAGGAAGTAACACATAAGGAGTAACGAAGTTATGAGAAATTAAACTTTAAGGAAGAAGTGAAGAATCATAATAATATACCGATTATATGCACAAAATTCATGAAGAAATGTTCCAGTGGTAATTTTAATGTCTATTCTTAGCCATTTGGCTAAAAGTGGCTTTTGGACCTCTTGAAAATAGTTAATTGTGTGAAAATGTGCATTTATTTATCAGCCCAAATTTTTATACAATTTCCTATATTGGTGCTTCTAATTACCCTATAAAATATTTTAAAAACCTATTTTGAGAAAAGTTTTTCCATTATCACTAAGCATATGTCCGTCTCATTTACCCTAAAATTATAAGAGACACGTATGAGTTATTTTGAATCTCCAATTATAATCATATATATGTATACATATAGAGACATTAATTAAGTGTATGTGAAAAATTCAAGATAAGTGCCTCAAAATGTATGTCTTTTGGAATTCTTCAGATAAATATATTTAAAACATATGCACTAGTGATAGACCAAGGTGTTGGAAAACCGAGTGTAATATGTGATATGTCAATAACAAGGTCAACCTTAAAATTTGATGTCTATCTGATTTACTTAGGGTAGGTTTTCTTCTTTCTTGGAGACTATGGTTAATAAATCATGGTATATTGGGCATATAGTAGATTTTGAATCCCTTTTTACCAAAAAATATTTGTCTGACCTTGTTATGTACTGAATTTGCACTACCCCACTCAAAATAATCATACAAAGATTTCAAAATGCATTTAAACTTTATGTGAATGTGTTTGATCCCTTTACCACCCAAACGTTTTACAAGGAGAACTTTACACAATGCTCAGTTAACTTGACATTAGATTTTGAGGTCTAATTCTCATTTGTTTATTTTTTAAAATTTGTATAAGTTTACATTTTTTGTTCATGCATTTCTTCAAGGTGTTAAAGTATATTATTCATAATTAAAGATATTTTTCAAATTGTTTCAAGATTCCACTTGGATTGAAAAAAAATAAGATTGTTGATTCAAAATTCTAGTTAAGGAAGCAATCATATGGTAGTTACTAAACATTATATTTCACTTTAAAAGGTCAATGTTGAATTAAAGTAGCGAAACCACATAATTTTGATAAGAAATTTCATTAGTCATATTGTTTAGAAATAAATATATAAAAATCATATTATCTCATTCAATATGATAGTCTACATGGAAGAATCATTATATATATAGCATTATTATTCAAAGCATTGGTTTGTCACTCCTATTATTTGAAATGGGTTTTTTAAGTAATAGGGCATTTTTAATATCGTGTCTAGATTCGTAAGTCAATATGAATTGGTTGTGTTTTTTTCTAACCTCCACTCTCTCCACTTACGGAAATAGGTAAGCTCTTATTAATGACTTTAGAGTGCTTTGGGTCTCATTTAGCTTCTTGAGAAAGTTATTGATCCTTCTCTTCCAAATTCCTCTCCATATAAATTTTTATATCGTCTCAAGACAATAAAATGCTATCAAAATGTTTTCATGGATCATTTTCCTCAAATCTAATGATATTTAAGGCTTCAGGTATGTTTCCCAAGCCTGTAATGTTTTGGAAACTTTTACCTCATGTAAACATATGGTACAAAAATATATTACAAACGTATCTCTTTATATTAGGGTTGTTATGTGGAAGTGTACATCTTTTCTTGCCTTATTTTTCACTTGAATATGGATCTATTGAAGCTAGGTGCTTGGGGTGCTAGGGAAACATTTAAAAGATGCCATTTATTTCCCCCATTCACATATACAAATTTATGTTATGATATGTCTCTTTTAAGGTTATATGCCCATACTTTGGTACATTCTAGGTCATACTGAGGGAGTTTTAAGATTTTTTCTTTTTTTCAATCAAAATTTGGTTGTCTCATTTCATGCCTACTAAAAAATTTATGTTGAACTTATATAAGCTTCTATTGACACCTTATCCCAACTTGAAAAAAATTGTTTTTGGTTGTTGAGAACTTTCCATAATTTATGTGGTTTTTCCTTTCAAGAACAACTTAGTATATCTTTTGCTAGTGTAATGATAGACTCTTAAGAAGATCCTTGAAGAATCGTTTTGTGGCTAACATGTCATCATATATTATTTTTATATAAAGGTTTCATATTTAAGAGTTTTGGTATTTTAATAGTCATGTGTTTCTCATCTTTAGTGTTGCACTCATTAATTATTGTTTAGAAGAAGTAAAAAAATATTTTTGGAGACCTCTTGAAAAATGACCTAGTTCTAACTTTGCAAGTGTGTTTTTGGTTACTCATGTTCATTGTTCTTATTTTTGAATTAAAGTCTAAAAATTTTGATAACAGTTTGAGGACATAAGTATCATTTAGTTTGGATCTTAACACTAATGATTTCTTTAATGAATTCTCATATTGAGTAAAAAAAAAAATTATTTTTAGAGTATAAGGGTGCTCTTTTAATTTCATAATGTTTTTTGATCAATTTTCATATGGTTAGAAATATGATTTTGTAAGAACGCTAGTATGAGAATACATTGGGTCATCTAAATAAGTAATATTTGACTTACTTTCCTTTAAATTTTTGTGGTGGAGCTATGTGTATGGGTTTCTTAATTTTTGTAAGATCTTTCAATCTGATTGTATACTATAAGGATAATAGAAATATTAACTTTGAAATAATATATATTCACATAAATCTAAACCAATGTCTTTGTTTTATATTTGATGTTCCTTCATATTCAATTTGAGTTGAGAAAAATATATTATGAAAAAAGGAATGGATTTTTAATGGTAATTGTTCTAGAAAAAAAATAGATGGATGGTGTTGGTTATGCATGGATATAGTAAACAAAAAGTGTATTTTTTATATTCAATTATATGTTCTATGGAAAAGTTACCTACAAGTTTCTTCTTTTTTTCAAAATGAGCATTAGTATGTTGGTCATTGTGTGTTAGTGTTGTCATTGATTTTAACTCTATTGATGGAAAAGGGTGTCATGGTGCGATATGTGTCCCTATGAGGTGTTAGTCAATGGTTAAAAATGAAGGTTGATTGCTAGTGATAGGATTTAGTGAGTTCTAGGAGGTCATGGTGCATGGTTAAGCTAGTATAATCATTGTTTGAGCTCTCTAGAGTTTCTTGGAGGTTTTCATTATGTAATACATGGTCTAGGAGGTGTGTTATGGGTCTACATATGGTCAACATGGTTATTTCATGGTTGAGTCTGGTCATTCTATGCTTGTTTCTAGCTCTGGAGCATCCAGAATGAGATGGAGATGTGAGATTTGGACCTAATCATTCTTGGTAAAGAATGATAAGAGCATGGTGATGCAATAAAAGTAATATATAATGAGTTTCATGTTAGTATTCAGGGGTATGTTACATATTTTGGGTCTTTAGGAAGCAAGAAGTGAAAATCAAGTCATTTAGCATTGGTAAGTCGTTGTGGCTGGAGAGTTTCATGCACATCTGTTCTATGTGGTGAGTTTGAGAAGGTATAGGATTTTTTCATGATTCTTCATGACAATTTTTAGGTCAAAGTTCTGAATAAATTTGAAGATATGCAAATTTTGGTAAAATTGGGTAAGTTTTAGTATGTTTTTAAGACAAAGTTGGACCTTCTAATGCTCGTTGTGAATTGCGTGATTTGCATGGGGACCCTAAGATATTTGGAACATCTTCTTAGGTAATTTATGAATCTTTCACAAAAATAATGAGGTGGTTTGTTTCTCACATTTTAATGAATGATTGTTAAGAAGGTAAAGTGGTTTGAAATCCTAATAAAACCCTACCTAGGTGCAGCTTGCAGAAGAATGAGTATACTAAGCCTATTTTGATTAATTTTTCAAAATTGATGATTTTATTTTTTATTGGAATCTTCCATATTTCTATAAATGTATGTTTGTGCATGTGGTGATATGTGGGCCCCAATTTGCTTGTTTGTGAAGAGTTAGTTTGTGGCAAAAATCTCCAAAGAAGGTATGAACTAAATTATTATTTATGTTATCCCTATATTTTTCATATAATTCCATGATAGTTTCAAATCATGATTGAGGTGAAAAATTACAAATTATTCCCTATTTATGAAGACTGGTTTTTGGGACAGTTTGGAACAACTTTCAGTAAAATTGACATTGCAGGAGCTAGAGGGGGAGTTATGACTCCATTCAAGTTGTGTTTTGAATATGGTTCAGAGATGTTTCAATTTATTTTTAAAAAAAATATTTGGTTAATGTATGAAAAATTTATAACATGTTCTTTGAAGGTAAAATATGGAAGATGCCCATTCTAGTAGGGTGCAAATGATTACATGAGGTAAGTGATGATATCTGAGTTGTTCATGATTGGTGAAGGTTTCTAAGTGATTAGAAATAATTTATAAGGGTTTTAAATAATTTGGTTGATTTTTGAAGTGATTTTTGGTATGATGGAGAATGTTGGGCTCATTATCAATTCTTGAGTCCAAGAAGGGATAAAAATTAGTTTACATAGATTGGCTTGGTTGAAGGCCTTACACTTGGAGTTGGAAGGAGTTATGATATGTTATGGAAATTTCATTCAAATATATTTATAGTGGTATAATTCTTGAGTCTTGGTGAGTTGTTTTTTTTGTCTTTTAGGTCATTTTGTGAGAAATAAGGTAGTTGTTATTCTAGGACAGGTTTGTCCTTGCTATAAGATTGAGTTGGTTGAGGTATGAGATGGATCATTTCATGTTTTATATCACCTGGAAAGTGAAGAGAGGTTAATTTGAAACCCATTGAATCCATTTATAGGTATTTAAAGTATAAGGAAGGGTGTTTATCAACTGATTTTACCAAACTGGTTTTTGGGCAGCTTGTTTTGATAAAGGGTAAAGTTGTTATGGTTTACACCTAAGGTTTTTTCATGAGTTATAGCTTGCATATAAGATATTTACAGGTATTTATATTTCCATATAATGGTCACATGAAGTAGTTAATTTTCTGTTGAAGAGTCTTGAGGTCCAAAGGTAAAATCATGTTGTTGGAAACAACTGTTTTAAGAAGGTAATGAGCCAGTGGGCCCATTAAATGAAACAATTTGATTGGATAATTTAAATGTCTGACCATTTATGGTGATTTTATGTTATATTACAATTTTTTTAAAAAAATTAAGCTTTACAAATTATGGTTTTGATATGAGTGTACTTTTTCATTCTAATGGTAGAGTTTTGAGGCTTGTTGGTGCATGATAAGTGTTTTTTGACATGGCCAAACCATATGGGTCATATGTGACCATTGTGATGAGTATATTAGAATTTAATGAAGTTTATTTGGTCATGGAAGAGGTATAGGACCGACCTATGGTGAGTTTGAAGGAAGAGAAGCCTATAAAGGTGATGCTTGAATTCATTTTTGAACTAGTGCTCTTGGAGGGAAAAGTGCGACCCTAGTGTGAGTGAAGTGAAATCTGTTGAAGGACATGATTTTAAGGATGATCGAAGATGTGGTTGAAAATTTTAAGAGTGATGAATCATGTGTATAAGTTTTTAGAGGGAAGATAAGTCCATGAAGAAGAAGAAGAAAGAGTGAGTTGAAGGAATGAGGTTTGAAGCTATGTGCATGAGTGAAATTAGATGATCTCCATCAGTTTTGGTAAGAAATAATACTTGGAGATCATTCATATTCATTTGGTTGAGTTTGTGCTTATCATTTTAGGGTATTTTATCCTCCTTGTGGAGTTGGTGCTTCACTAAATTAGGGGTTGGTGCTCTTTGTAGGGTTGGTGCTCCTTGTGGGGTTAGTGCTCAATAAATATTGGGTTGGTGTTCCTTGTGAAGTTGTTGCTTCACTAAAAAAAATTATTTTTGTGTAATATAAGTAGAGTTTCAATGGTTTTTCTTCCCCATGAGGGTTTCCCATTTATATTTGGTGTTCTTGTGTACTCTCTTTCTCTTGCTCTTGTGAATGGTTGTTTCTATGTTTAAGTAATCACACATATGGTTCATGGTTGATTGAATGGATGAATAAATGATGATTAATGATGAATGGTAAATTAAATAAAATTATTTTGGACTGATTCACCCCCCTTAGTCCATTATGCTTCCAAAAATTGGTATTAGAGCTAGGTCCTTGTGAAGAAAATCTAATAGCTTGGAGGAGATCCTAGAAGCACAAGATGGCTAAGAAAATAAGGAAAGAGAATCAGGAGTTGAGATCCATGGAAAAGAAGAATGAAGAAACCATCAATTGTCTCAAGAGTTATTTGGAGAAGGCTATTTCAGATCTGAGTTCAAAGGAAGATGAATGTGACAGATTTAAAAATAAGTCCTTGTGATGCTTATATGTGTGGCCAAGATTATCTCAAAAATGTGGTGATGAATCTACAAGAAGAATTGGCATTTCTATAGAAAGGAGAACATTAGTTTGAAGTATGAAATCAAAGGTATGAAAACCATACTGAAGGCATAAGAAGAAGGGTATGTTAAACTCAAGGAAGAGATGACAAACCCTAAAGGTCAAAGGAGATGAGGAACCTAATCTAGAATATCAAGAAGGTGGTCTCTAGTTCCAAAGGAAGTGAAAATTAAGGTGATCATACCAAGAATGTATATCTCAAGGCATAATCAAATTAGACATCCAAATGTAATGAGGTATGCAAAATTTAATGGTCATTATTATGGTTACTATGGTTTTGGTCATAGAGCAAGGGCTTGTAGGAAAATTTTCAGTTGTGTGTACCCTTGGAGCAATGGAAGAGATCACAATAGTCATCAGTCAAGAGACAAGAAAGAGGATTATTTGCCTTAAGTGTCATCACAAGGGTCATATTGTCAAGGTTTTACTCTCATGAATCATCGAGACAAGTGAAGAAGGTTGAGGCTCACAAAATGAAGGAAGTGTGGATGCTAAAATCAGTTAAAGAAGAATTAGATCTAGTCAAGGTGAATGATCAAAAGGAAGCTAAGGATAAATTAAGGTAAACCAAGGATGATCAAGAGTCGTAACCATGAAAATGAGGTTAAGTATGTTTAAAGTCAAGGAAGAGTGAGGTTTAAGAATCAGATGTGTCTCACTGTTATTCAGTATCCAGTACACAAGAAGTTGAGAAGGTTAGGAGTTTTGAATACCTCAAGAGTTGTAAGGTATGTGATTTGATCTATCACATGAGGTATGTATCCCTTGTTTTTGATAGGTTTATGAGTTTGTAGATTCTATTTTTCTTGTTGTCATCTAATGTAAGGTTTATCTATTGTGACTCTGTCAATATGACCTTAAGAACATAGGTTTTTTGTCATACGTCATGAGTACAATAAAGGAATGAGTCTATTTTAAAGGTGTTCTAAACATTGTCAAGTTGCAAGAATGATAGTTTTATGAAGAAAGAGAATAGGCTTGAGCTAGTATAAGGCTTCTCTTATGGTCTATGGTGACTCTCATTTTGGAATAAAGGTTCTATATCTTTGTATGCATGTGATCAAGTTGTTATATTAAAGGTATTCAACATGTTTTGAAGAGCTAGGTGTTTTACCACAATGGCAAAGATGATCCTGGGGTCTTATGAGTAGGGTGTAACTCTCTTAAGTCGTCAAGTCATATGAGTAATGATTATCATTGTATCAAGGCCTACAATATGGAGTTAGGAATCAATGAAGAAGGGTTGTAAATGGATGTATATGCTCATGAAGGATGTTAAGAAGTCATCCCTGAGTTGAAGGTATGTTTGTAATCTATCTAGTCTTATCATAGAGGTATATTATCCTAAAGCCTAAGATAAAGGTGTGATTCCATGACTTGATGAAAAAGAATAAAATCCCAGCTCTAGGAGGATAAAATACTTAAGAAATATGTGTTTGAATATTTTTGAGACCATTTAAAATAAAGGTACTATCTTCTCTTACCCATTCAACTATTGAAAATTATGTGCATTCTTGTTGAGGCAGAGCAATCAGGGTCTGCAAGAAAATTCGAGATAGAGATGTTTTAAGGGTGCATAAATTTAATGTTAGGTATGTGTAGAGGATAGAATATAATTTGCTACAACTGTCATGAGAAAGGCCATGTTGCTAGGTATTGTTTATATGAACCTTTAAATCAAAATTGGGTTAGTGAAGGCTATAAAGGTAAGAGTTCAGTTACATGTTTTAGTTGTAATGAAGTATTTTCATGTTGCTAGAGAATGTCATCATGGTTACTCAAGTCAAGTCAAGAGATTTAAAGGTCCTAGGATGCAAGAAAGGAGCTTTCAAGGTCCTAAAATGCATGCTAACAGTCAATGCATGGTATTAGAACCTAGAAGGAACAATAATGGTGCTCTAAGAACTGACGTGGATGCAAGACAAGGCATAAATTAAAGTAATGATAAATAGCAAGATGGAAAATGTGAGGTGAAGGTATCTAAGAGTGCTTGGGACCTCTTTAGGTCACTCTTCTAGATTGATCATGAAGTGCTATGTCTCTACTATGATTCTTAGAGACATGCTCAGTGATATGAACTATTGAGAAGAGGGGGAGGATGATTGATTTGAGGTATTCTCTGTAGGAAGTTTCTTCATGGTGTCAAGGTATGTATTGTAATATTATTTGGTTTTTCAACTAATGAAATGTGTGTCAAAAAGTCCTTGAATATGTACAATCATGTCCACAATTTTGTTTTTTCATTCTTGAAGTTTACTAAGTCTTGGATTGATCTTTTAGGGGCATGGTAATGATCTACACTTGAGTATTATATGTATGTCAAGTGTCTTAGGTTAAGTATAAAGTCATCAAAAGGTTCCATTGTACCTCAATGGTCATATTGTGTCTCAATGTATCTAAGAAATTATGTCATTTTTGAATTTGAAGTCATGTCTTGAAGTTTATAGGTTGAGCTCTTGAGTGGTACATCATATTATCAAGTTGGTGGTATGTATAAATGTCTGATTTTATCTTTAGAAGACAATCCTAGGTCCATGATGGGTCAAGTAAAGTAGTTTGAACCTATAAATGTAACCTAAGTCATGAATATATTTGTTTTGTATTGTATGGTTTGAGTTTATACTATGTCTTGATTCATACTTTGAAGAATGATACTCTAACAGTGTTGTCATGAAAATAAGGATGCTATTAATGGTACTTTAAGCCTTTCAAAATGTTTTAGAACCTAGGTTCTTGTACCAAAAACGGGAAAGGAGACAAAGTTGTGAAGAAGAAGTCATTCATCAAAATGATGACTTGATCAGACCATCATAGAGAAGTGGATTGATTCTCCTCAGGTATACAAGTTGTTTGACATTTCTCATTCTGAGTTTTGTATCCTTGAAACATTCTTTTGATATATTCAAGAGTGATCATGCACCATGATTGCTACATCAAGTTGTGTAAACACAAAGAGGTATGAGAATGCCAGGATTTTATTTTATGAATGAAGTTTTCTATTGAAGATGAAGTCTAATGGAGTTGGAAATGATATGAAAAAGTTTGAAAATTACAAGCAATGCATTCATAAAGTTAATATGTGGCCATTGTATTCTTAATCAAGATGTTTGAATATGGTTTAAATGCTAAAAAGTGAACAAGAAATTTAGATGTAAAATAAATAATATACTCCAGGTCTATACATGATTGTTTTAAGTTTTTCATTGGAAAGAATTTGATGTGTTTATATGTGCAAGACAAATGAGGTTCTTGAGTTTCAAATCAAATGAGGTGAGTTTCAAAACATCTCTGTACTAGGTGAGAAAGAATGTTAGACTCATGAAATGCAAGTAATTACATTGTATAATGAATTGATCAAAACATTAGTAACAAGAAGGAATAATGTATCTCAGGTAAAATAGTTCATACGTCATCTATGCCTACATGGTGATATTTTGATTGTTGTTTTATATATGAAGTTTTTAAAGAATGTTCTTACATCTTTAGAGGGGTTTAAAGAAGAACAATTTTGATTAGGTCTGTGAAAGTGGAAGGTAAGTACACAGGTCAGTTAAAATGAGTTTCTCAGAAGCATATATGTTGTGATAAGCATGTGTATGGGTCAATATGGTATGTGTTAGTGTCCTAAGAAATTTCTTTGTAAAATGATGTAACTTAAAAGTTTATTTTCCTCTTGGAGTTGATCTACATAGTTATAGTAATGGTAGGTGTAATCTATATCACAAGGATAATGTGATAGAGCATTATATAAATGATAAATAAGTGAAACAAATAACCTATAGGTTTGAGTAGACCTACTAATATAGGGAGAGTCATTGATGAATTTTATCTAGATGTTTCAGGCATCAAGAAGCTCTAGTATAGTACAAGAAAAAAGTCCATAATTTGAGATAGTGCATTAAAAGGCTAAAGTTCTACTTGGAGTTATAATTTCCTGAGTTGCTATAGTAATTTGAGGAAACTAATTTGAATATGCCTAAAGTTTGAGGGTATGAAGAACTCATCATGTTTAGTGATGGTGAATAAGGTTGGGGAGGAGCTTATGTGCCCTCTACCCCTGAGACGTGCAGTGAAGAATTCTTGTAGGTGTTGCAAGGATACGGATCTATGATACTAGGCTAAGGAATAATCTCAAGACAAGAGGAGTTTATTTTGATTATAAAGATAGTAATTTAGGTGATCCAAGGTGTCTAAAAGTCCTATAAAGGTTGTATTAGTCATATTTGTAGGTACGTTGTCAAAATAAGGAGGTTGTATGGTCAAGTAAACTATATCATGTATGAAAAAAGGTAAAGAATAATGAGAAAGGAGCTACAGGGCTGTTAATTTCTCTTGGAGTAGGGGGGGTTGGTTATGACTCTCAAACAGAGGTGAAAGGTGTCTAAAGTGGCCTAAATGGCAATAAGAAGGATGGTTTGTAATTATAATTTAGAGGTAAGAATTTTTTTGACTCAAGAAGGTTAAGATAACATGAAAAGATGGTTGAAAACATTGAGCAAGTGTCTTAGGGACTTGTTGTCACCCTCAAAATTCCCCTCTTTTTGAAGTCAGGTTTTGAAAATTTTGAGTTAGTACCTTTGAGTAATGGATCACATCGAGCCTGGTATTGTTTGTAGTTTTCCATTCCATGGAGAACAATTTGAAATTCAGGCATAAAGGTGGAGTTTTCCCTTTCTTTTTATTCTTACATAGTCTAGAATGACAAGTGTTTCTTCCCTGTCAATTTATGTCCCAACATTCACGGATAGTATGTGGACATCTCTGATTGGTTACGGCATGAACATGTTTCAAGCAGTAGCGGAAGCCTCCATGCATCCAAACAACACAACTCCAAGGGTAGGGCCCAAAGGACAATCTTCAAACAAGCGTAGGCTTTCCACGTGTCCTAGGTCCAAAATGAAGACAAAAAATCCCGAATCAGATAAGTATGGAATGTTCAGCGGACAGTGCCACTCATCTCATCAACGTAATTTGAAGGGTTGAGGCCAAAGGAAATTCCCCAAACTTGTACCAACTCTCCACGTGTCCTAGGTCTAAAAAGGGGATAGAGCCGATTTTTTAATCGACTAAGTATGAGAGGGTCGGTGGAAGCCTCCACGCACCTCATCGGTGTAACTTTAGAAGTGAGACCAAAGGGCCAGTCTTCAAATGAGCACCAACTTGCCACGTGGTCAGAGTCAAAGGAGAGTCTAGGACCGGCAAAAGGAGCCATACGCTAGCTTGCCGCCCTTTTAAGGGGTGAATCCAAAGTGAAAACTCAAATGAGTGCCAACTCTCCATGTGCCTAGGGTTCAATAGAATTCAAGTGAGTGGCATGCCCGAATCAGCTAAGTATGAAGAACCAGTGGAAGTCTCCATGTGTCTCTTTGGCACAGCTTCAAAGGAAGAATCAAGAGCAGGTCTCCAAATGTGTGCAAGCTTGTCATATGGTCAGAGTCAAATAAGGGGTAGAGCTAGCCGTTGAATCAGCTAAGTACAGAAGAGTTTGTGGAATCCTCCACGTATCAGCTCGGTGTAACTTCAAAAGGTAAAATCCAGAGGTAGGTTCCAAACCTGCGCCAGCCCTCCACGTGTCTAGGGTCAGACATATGGCCCCACCAAATAAAAGGGACTTAGTAAAAAACACAAAAAATACTGAACTAACCCGCAAAGGGACACGTGGCCATGTTTCAAGCGTTAGCGGGGAGGCAGGCCCTTTTTGTGTTTTGATGCTGTTGAAAAGTCAAAGCGGGAAAGCGGGCTGTAGGAGTGATTTGGGAATTTTTTGTTTGTTTCCAAAAAGGATAAAGTCAAATGTCAAGCCCACATCAAAATTCCAAGTGGGAAGGCAATTTGACTGGTGAAGAAATTTGAGTTTTTAAGCTATGTTGAAAGGAGGCACAAAATACAAAAGGTGTCCCCAAGCCCGCCTCATTTTAAATCTCTCTCACGTGGACAACTAAAATTTAAAGTTTGCAAAGGCAGGATAAATGATTGTAATTTAATGCGTCTGGTTTTGCTACCAGGTATGGAAATGGCCTAGTCATTGGAAAAGTGCAGACGTTCTTTTCTTGAATTAGTTCCATCATTTTTGTAACCGAACGTAACCATTCTTGGAAGCTATTTAATGGCTTCTCCATGCCGTTGTTGTTATTGGATTCTGGTACTCTGTTGATGTAATAGATTCGAAGTAATCAATACAAAAATTTTCCCCCCTTTTTTCTTCTACTATTTCTTCTTTCCTTGTCTAAAATTTACGAATCATCCATCTTTTATGATAAGAAACTTTGCATTCTTGTTTATATGATTTCTGAAACTTTGTGTTTGTGGGATCATATTTGTTATGAAAGTGAATGATTCTACTCTGCATCTCCCTGGTTCAATACATATAAGGCAATACTCTGGTATCTATATTCCCTGAAGGTATTGTTATGTTCTTCCTCCCTCATCTCCTTAATTCTTCCAATCTTTCATATTGATGATATTTGGGCATAAAACATTTCAAAGTATCAGGAATCCACACTTTGAAAGTTGTGCATTTGTATATAAGTTTTTCTGCTTGCTTTCAATAAGGGAACCTCTCCCATTAAAGAGGAGGGACTTGCTGTCCCCTGACTGTAGTTTATTAAAGTTCCATTTAAAAACCCAACAGTTTTTGGTGACTCCGCTGGGGATTTCATTTCAAACGTATCCCTTTCTAAAATAACAACTTCAAGATCATTTTTGGTCTGGCGAATCTATGGTATACACATGGGAAGAAAGCTCTCGGGTTGAGGATTCCCATTTTCAACTTCTGGAGCAACAAAACTTCTCCCTCCCAGTAAGAAGGAACAAAGGAAATTGTTCTACAATCACACCTCTTGTTAAAGAAAGAAATTCCAAGGATAGTGTTCCTCAGGAACATCTCAGTCCTAATATCTGTGCTTTGATACTTGTTGGTGTTTCAGTTCCCCTTCAGTAAATTTTTCCAAAGATGGCAGCCCTTGTGCCTTGGGGACAATAGGTTGGGCCTCTTGCTCTCCTTCAGCCATTGCATGAGTTACCTAGGGGTAACAGAAAAGGTTTTCGCAAGTTCCAGGTTGATGGGAAATTTCATCCAAATGAACACATTGCAGCCTTCATTGTTGCATGTGGGATTCTTGGGGTTGAACATGAAGATGTCTCTATCAAGATTTTTGTGGAGACATTGCAGGACACTGCTGCTGATTGGTTCTATCATCTTTGTGTTGGGTCAATCACTAATTGGAATATAATGACAACTCATTTATGTAGCATTTCAAACATGCTGAAGATGTCCATGCTCTATTAGAACAAATTTCTCATATCAAGAAGGAACCATTTGAGCCCATGAGGGAGTTTGTGGCTAAATTCAACAAGCTAATTAATAAAATTCCATAGAACACTCATCGAGTAGGTCAAATCCAAAAGTGCTTCTTTCTCAATGCCTAGTTACCTGAAGTGAGTTATGCACTAAGAAGAGCTAACCTTATAACTCTGGATGCTGATCATTAGTTAGCCATCAATGTTGAGGATGAATTAATCATGTCTGGTACCCTGAAAAGAGGATCCTCCAAATCTAAAGCTTCTTCTTCTTCCTCTTCCCCTGGAGCCAATTCTGATTAGTTAGTACAGAAGCTTGCAAATGATCTCATTGTTATCAAGAAAAAATTGTCTCAACATACCCCTTACCAAGATGTTCCAAGGAAGAATTTTCAGCCCAGAAACCATTTGCCTACTTCCCAGACCATATTGGCTATTGAAGGCCCACCCATCAAGGTTCTAGTCAATGCAACTTGTGAAGTTAAATAACCTAATGATGAGGAGTGTAATGAACTCTATGAAGAACCAGAAGAAGAGGTTGATGAAGAACTGGAAGAGCTTGGTGGGTCTCAAGTTCATTTCCTCACCACTGAAGGTATGGATGATGAGGATGAATATGATGAAAGAGTGGAAAATATGAATAGTGAGTCATATGCTGTTATGAATTGAGAGAAAATAAATAGAAAATAAAAAGTGGTCCAGCCTGCTAAGAAGTCCAAGGAGTTTCCTATAACTATTCCAATGGTTGCAAGAAGAGGAGCTCCTATCCCCACTACCCCCACACACAAGGTGAGTAATGCTAATTCCCCTTCTCCTACTTTCATTTCCAAAGCTTCTTGTCCTTCAAATCCTAAAATTGATAGATCAAAAGTCTCTCAAGTTCCTAGCAATGATTCCCCATCCACCTCTGGGTCTTTTGATATCATTGATCACCTCAAAAGGACTAAAATCCAAATTTCAGAGGCAGAGTTTTACCAAATCCATCCAAAATCTTTTGATAAAATGGTAAAAAATTTCAATTCCAAATCCAAAGCCTCATCTAGTAATCCAAAGGTATTTTTCCCACTACCTCTTCCTCACCTCAATCAAGCATTGTGGTTGCATTCACTTCCCCTAATGAGAAAATTAAACCATTCTATGTGACTCTTCTCATAGTTGGCCATAAACTCAGTAACTGTGTTATAGACTCAGGAGTATCAGACAATGTAATGCCTGTAAAAGTAGCTCATGCTTTGGGCCTAACTTGAACACATGCTTTTGGTTCCTAATATTCCATGGAGAATAGGAAAGTTCCTTTGGTTGGAAGAATTAAAGATGCACAAGTAGTTTTTGCTACTTTTCTAGACAAAAGGGTCTTGGCCACCATTTTGGTAGCCGATATTCCTCCCTCATATGGAATGTTGCTGAGTAGAAATTTATGTAAGGAGGTAGGAGGTGAAATTCAAATTGATTGGTCATATGCTTTAATCCCAGTCAATGGGAAAATGAAGAAGCTTCTATCTGAGAAACAAATTGAATACATTGTGTAAAATATCAATGATCCAAAAGCACAAATACTTTATGAAGATACAGGGCATGGTAACTACATGGTCATGTCACTAGATGAGGAAAAACTTCCTAAGGGAGTGATTCATGATCCCAATGGCATTTGGACTCTGGATGTTGATGGAAGCTACTCTTCAACTGGTTCTGGAGATGGAGTGGTGTTGACCTCTCCAAAAGGGAACATTCATCCTTTTTCTTTCAAGCTTTGTTTTGAAAATTCAAATAATACAGTTGAATATGAGGCACTCATACTTAGATTGAACATGAAAAAAGAAATGGGAGTGGAGAATCTTTGTGCTCACAGTGATGTAGAGCTGATTGTGAAACAAGTTATAAATATTTTTCAAGTGAAGAATAGGAGATTGAAACATTATAGAAATCTTGTCTAGGTTTCCATTGAGTTTCTTGATGCTTTCTCTATTGAAGTTATGCCAAGAGAAAGGAACACTAGAGCTGACTCTCTAGTGGTCTCAGGATCTTTGTTGATTCCTCACCTAGATTTCTCTCATGAGTAATTTACCATTGAAATGATTCATAGGCCCAGTGTACTAGATAATGCAAGAAATTGGTAGGTTTTCAATGATGATCAACATTTTCTCTCTTTCTTGGAGCTTAAGGATAATTTTGACCAGTTGTATTTTGAAGGAAGTGAGACTTTTGCTAGAGAGTGTGTATCCTCTAGTGGAGGAGATATCAAGGAAGAGATGGATCAAGATAGTTGCATCAAATTGAAAGGTAACAAGATCCCTAAAGGGCTGGTGAGCTTGGAAGATCTTTTTGATAAGCATGATAGGTATATTAAGTCTAGATGATTTTTTTGTTGTTAACTGCTTGCTTCTCATATTGATGGACCTGCAAGAAGAAGATGAGAAAGTAGTTAAATACGCATGTATATATGTAAAAATGCATGTATACAGTAAAAACACTGTAAATGGAAGTATGAAAAATGTAAAAAGAACATGTGCACTTGATCTGTGATGAGAGATAAGAGTGTATAGAAGGATATCCTATACTGTGATTTTTTTGGGTGATCTCATGCTACTCTAGCCAAAGAAGTGTAGGGAGAAAGCTGCATTATTCTCCAACCTATATCAGCTTCCCTGATAATGTATGAAGAGATCTCTATACTTCCTGGTTTTTTGGGTGATCCGACACCACTGGCTGAAGTAGTGTAGAGAGGAAATCCATTGTGTCCTCTATCCTATCACTTCTCCCTAGAATGTTAAGGACGACATATCACGTAAAAAAATTGTTTACGGGGTTTGTAGACTAGTCTGAATCCACTCATTTTATAACCCACAATGTCAAGGATGGAAACTAAAGTAAACTATATTGGTAGATAGCGTTGAATAGTGTGTAAAACCCCATATGATTCCCCCCTCTTTAGGGGCACATGTGAAGTCGTTGAAAGGAGAAATGTGGCCACAAAAGAGGACCAAATGTGTAAATTGTGACCTGCAAGGGGGAGGGAATGCGCTTGGTGGTAACCAAGGCATGTGTAAACAAGTGGCTAGAAAACAAATATCAGTATGAACAATCTTGTATGTAAAATAAAAGTGTACGCTATGCAAACAATAAGTAAGATAGAATGCAAGTAAACACACAAGAAATCAATATAGACCACTAAAGTGGGTTGCAAACATGGGACACCACTCATGATGTCAGAAGACACAAAAGGCCATAATGGTCGCATACTAAAAAATAAGTGTGCACACCAAACAAAAGGCAAGGGCCCACATACAATAGCAAACAAGAGACAAACAATAGTAGATAAACAAACAGATAGCCATGGAAGCAAGTAATCCTATAAAAAAATGATGCACATGAAGCACCTGTTAGCATGTTAGAAAGATAACTGGTATGTTGAAATCATGTAAAAGCAAGTAATGTAAAGTGCTAAGTACAAAATGAAACAATAGCACTTGTAGTGTACAAATGTAGATGCCCTCAAAAACCATTATAGGAGTGGTAAAAGGTGATCATCTATGTTTCATGTAAGAGACTTGTATCTGTGATCACAACTAGAGAAAGGGGTGAACGTGCATGTGTGTATGGTAAAGATAATGACATATAAGATATCTAGCTAGCATGTGTAGTAAAGTGAACATGAACAAGCAAATGTAAGCAAAATTAAATGCAACCAAGATATGCAACTTGTTATGGATGGATGGATTGGAATGCAAGATGTATGATAGGAGCCACATGCCCCCTGAGTGAATAGATTTATATGCAATGAGGTTCATTTGGTTTTCCCTCTCAGCAGTTAAGAATGAACCGTAAACAATAGTGTGTCAAAGGTAAATGGTTGAAGTGTGTATTGTGTCTAACACGTTGTGATGAGTGTGTATGTGTGTTGATGATATGTGACCTAGTGATGAAGTGTGTACGTGAACCTATAGCCGAAGCTTATATCACAAAAATATGATAAAAGGAGTGATGGTGTAGCCTAAAGCTTATATTACTACAAGATGAAGAGAGGGAGTGGTGGTGTAGCCTAAAGTGTATACCACTACAATTTGAAGGAATAAGTGACCATTTATCTTGTAGTGTATGTCACAAACCTAGTAATGTTGCATGATAGAAGTTTGAATGATGAATGTTTGAGTAGGATAAGGTCCATTTGATTTGTAAACCCTTGGCAGGTGAGTATGGACCAAGGAACTAGAGTGTGTCATAGGATAGAGAGTGCAGCACGTAGAAGTAGATGTGGTATATCCGATGATTATAAACGATCATGTGTTTTGTAAATATGCAATGTAGAATGTAATGTAGAATGTGTAGATATCATGTGAATGTAGTATGTAGGATGAGTAGTATATGCTACTAGACTTGTAGACAAGGGAAGTGTGAGTCATATATGATGAATACTAGTATGTTAGCTAGAGTATGTATTATGAGCAGATGCGCAAATTTCTAAATGATGAATACTAAATGTAGAATGTATGATGTACAATGTAATACATATGATGCAATATGTGTGAAGATATGTAATGTGTAGTACCTTTTATGTAGTGTGTGGGGTTCATGTGAAGTATGCCCTCAACATTTGAGTGCCAACCAAAGCACAAGAGTCTGTCATTAGGAAATGGTTGATGCTAAATTGTAGATGAGTATTCATATGCTAGGATATTGATGTATGTTTATGAATGTATGAGAGGTTTGTTGACGCTAAAAAGGGGGGATATGTGTGGATGTTATGCCCCCCAAGTACGTGGTAGTGAATAAAGTCATGTGACACTTTCTATAAGATCATTAGTGTTGCGATCTAATCCTACTGGAGCAGCATTGGAAACTTGATAAGAAAGAGAAATAGGTGGATCATATAAAGATACATTACGATGTAATGTGTAGACATTCATGGCATAATTTTCATTGGTAAATGGTACTGATGGACAATTATGTGTATACCAACAAGAAATATTTAGAGCATAAGTTGGAGATGAGTCATTACCTATGGAGACACTATCGAATGGCATAGGAAACATGAGGAAAGTGTGGTTTACATCTATAGTAATGTCAATGTAATTTTTGACGATCATCCTTGGCGGATTGGACCATCAAAGTTGTGGGAACCCTTAGGTTAGTGGGACTTGTGCCCTAAAGAGACCTCCAAATTTTAAAGAAGATGGCTCTTCTCTGTAGTGTAAGATGAGGGTTAGAAAAATGAAACAAAACATGAATTTTAACGAGGTGATGTGTCGAATGAGCCTTCTAAGAGGTCAATCGAGATTGCAACTGTCTATAAAAGGGAAATGATGAACCACTAAATGGGGTGGAAAAAACTACACCATAGGTCAAAAAGGATCACACAGAACACTACCTCAAACTACTTAAGCATAGCTTTGAAGATAGTAACAACATTGGAAGATGCACAGTTTCTATGTGAAAATAAAGGCGATTAGAGACAATAAGGATATGCCAATGATAAACATAATGCTCCACAGGACATATATATTACTCCAATAGTTGTGCACAGTATTACATTAGAAAATAGGCAAGATTTCTATTACAAAACCTAGGAAGAAGGCTAGAACTCTAGGCCCCTGTCTTTTATAAAAGAGGGACTTGAGACAGAGAAGAAAACTAACTGACTCCAATTATTTCTCTCTTTTTGTATCTATCTTGATTACAATATATATAGGAGGAGGAGGAGGAGATAAGAAGCCATCCTTTTCTCCTTCCAATTGCTTTTAATTATGATAAATGGAGCGAAGTGACATGAATAGATTTCTCAAGATCTTTCTCACACCTTCCTATTATTTTCCCTTTCTAAAGAGTGATGGCCATGCCTATTTAATGCATCATTAACTATCCTGCAACTGACTCCTTTGAGATGGATTCACCTTTTGAGGAACATCCCTTCGGCTCTATATTACATAACCAGATATTTTATCCCTTGTGTATTGGTTTCCGGCATCATGACTCAAATGGAATGTATTTTATTGATATATTGAAACAACCCTTTGAATGCAGATGAATAACTTGAGTCTTCATGGGTTGGCACTCTACACACGAGGCTACACATTAATTTTCTAGTGAAATGACAAGCTATATGACCCTTCACCACTGATCTTTTGAAAAAGTCCTGAGTATTTAAATCTTACAGGTAAGTCTCATAATCACTCATACGTGATACATGGATTGTCACCTTTTATGACCCACTTCGAACTTGGAGTCCATTTCTTGAAAGATCCACGTGGGAGGCCCTCACGTCCTTAATATTTTTGCTTTCCTTTAGGGTTTTGGGAATGCATTGTACCGACACTTGGCATCGTCCATGAACATGCCGCTTTGTTCCTTTGGGTGATTAAAGGGCCCCACTGTATATAATGTCAAAACCCATTTTCGGGTGGGACCTTTATAGTTAGCTCCACATGGAAACCCTCCGGGCTTCCAAGACTTTACCCCCTCCTTTGACTCTTGAAGTTGCGACGGTTGGAAACTTGGCATTGTCCATGAGCCTGTTCTCTTTTCCTTGTGTTTTAGCTAAGATCCTTCTATTTGGCAAAGATTTGACTCCTAATAGGCTTCAAAAATGTAGGAATATTTCTAGTTGTGGAATTCAGATAACAGTCTAGTGACTCACTGGGACCATTAGCCTACTAAATGGAAAGAACCCACAATCTGCTGCTATCAATTGGGTATGGAACTGTGCTTCAAAGCCACTCCGGACCTAGGCTCGTAGCACTTTTTGGATGTTTGCAGAGCCTTCATAATTGTTGACTGATTCTTGTGCCTTCTTACTCTAATAATAAAACTCTATAATTTATTTTTGTGAGAGTAGAAAATTGAAATGACAACCAACAAAATCTTCTGACTAATTTTAGTTTCTTTGTATTTTCTCAAAGTGAAGCTTGCATCCACCTCAGCCAACTACAAATTCTCTAGCAAGTCAGAGTCTCCTTAGTAGGATATGATGCCTCTTAATGGATTAATATAAGCATGGGCCTATACATAAGATAAAACATATATGCCTCAAATGAGTCATGGAGAGTGTGTACAAGCACTTATTTTGCTGAAATCAGTCTACTCCTACTTCTAATCTAATTGGACTAGTAAAAACTAAACAAAACCTAAGACAAGAAGGGAAAAATAGCTTCCCTTTCTTATAAAGTTCAGCCATACAATGAATTTAGCTATAGATATGGCCTGTAATAAGAGTGAAAAATTACCTTTCACTCTTCCACCCACGGTATCAGCGAACAAAATGAATACCTCTTTGAGATGTTTATATTTTGGTTGGAGGTGTTGTAGCTGACCCTTAGGGTCTTGAAAATTATCCTCATTCTCTTAAGTGAGCATGACTAGTGTTGATCCTTTCCTTGGTCTTGAGGAGGACCATTCTTTGGTGGGAATTGGTTTGACTCTTTGCTTCTACCTATTGTACTGGATCGCATCTTTTGGAACAGGACTTCCTTATAGGCTCCTCTGAAGAGTGTCATCCCTATCCTTTCCCTCCTTATTTTTAGCATTCTTTTAGAGAATCCAGGCTCTTCGATTGAAAGAAAAAATATTTCAATAATACTTTTCTCTAGAGCCCTTGGAATAGTCCTAGGGGAGCTGTTGTGAGTGGAAGGTTGCCTTTGTTGTGGGGTTGATGAAGTGGTGAAGGTTGTTATTTCAACATGCCCTTCTTCATCGAGGCATCCCCCCAAATCTGATAAGCACTTGATCTCATCTTCTTCCTCCTCTGTCAAATCTTTACACTTTTGTATTATGGTTTTTGAGTCTACGAATTCTCCATCATATGTGGCTTCATCTTTAAATATGAAGCATGTTGAAAAAAAATCCTATAGGGGAGTTGCTTTGTGGGGAAGAAAAATAGAGAAAAATTCTGTAGCCTCTCTACTTCTTAGATTATGATACAAACCTCCTGAGCCCGTATCACTTCTCACTATATGCTCCTCTTCTTTTGGATTTAAAGCCATTGTTTATTGGTGTGAGGGGTATAACTTCTCAAAGAAAGGGGAAGGGTGGAATGGGTGGCTTGGAGATGGACAAGGGGAAGATCCCTTCGTTGTAATGAATTCATGATTGCATGACTTCATCAGATGAAGAGAAATGGAAGACGTGGAAAGAAAGATGAGTGGAAATGGATGAGAGGGGGGTCTAGGAGCCTTTGTAATGAATTTTCTAGACCATGTGGAGTTGTTAGATGTGCTTTAAAACTATCTTCATTGAAGTTTGAACTTTATCAAGAATAGACCGAGTTGATGCCATGATAAAATATCATTTTGAGTCGTCCCACCGGGTGTGCCAAAAATACTATTGATGGTCATCCTTGGTGGATTATACCATCAAAGTCATGGGAATCCTTAGGTTAGTGGGACGTGTACCCTAAAGAGACCTCCAGATTTTAAAGAAGTTGGATCTTCTCTGTAGTGTGAGATGAGGGTTAGAAAAATGAAACAAAACATGAATTTTAACGGGGCAATGCACCGAACAAGCCTTCTAAGAGATCAATATAGATCGTAACTTTCTAAAAAATGGAAACAATGAACCACTAAACAGGGTGGATGAAACTGTACCATAGGTCAGAAAGGATCACATAGAACACTACCTCAAACTACTTAAGCACAACTTGGAAGATGCATAGTTTCTATGTGAAAATAAAGGTGATCATAGATAATAAGGATATGCCAATGATTAAAAGAATGTTCCACAGGACATATATATTACTCCAATAATTGTTCACAATATTACATTAGAAAAGAGGTAAGATTTATGTTACAAAACCCAAGAAAAAGGATAGAACTCCTCGCCCCTGTCTTTTACAAAAGAGGGACTTGAGACAGAGAATAAAATTGACTAACTCCATTTATTTCTCTCTTTATGTATCTATCTTGATTACAATATATATAGGAGGATGAGGAGGAGGAGGAGATAAGAAGCCTTCCTTTTCTCCTTCCAACTGCTTTTGATTATGATAAATGGAGCAAAGTGACAGGAACATATTTCTCAAGATATTTCTCACACCTTCCCATTATCTTCCCTTTCTAAAGAGTGAGATCCATGCCTATTTAATGCATCATTAACTATCCTACAACTAACTCCTTTGAGATGGACTTGCCTTGTGAAGAATATCCCTTCAACTCTTTATTACATAACTAGATATTTTGATCCCTTATGCATTGGTTTCCGGCATCATGACTCAAACGACATGTATTTTTTCGTTATATTGAAACAACCCTTTGAATGTAGATGAATAACTTGAGTCTTTGTGGGTTGGCACTCTTCACATAGGGCTACGCATTAATTCACTACTGAAATGACAAGATAGATGACCCTTCACCACTAATATTTTGAAAAATTCCCAAGTATTTAAATCTTACAAGTAAGTCTCATAATCACTCATACGTGATGCATGGATTGTCACCTTTTACAACCCACTTCGAACCTGGAGTCCATTTCTTGCAAGATACACATGGGAGGCCCACGCATCCTTAAGATTTTTGCTATTCTTCAGGGTTTTTGGAATGCATTGTGCCAACACTTGGCATCATCCACGAACATGCCACTTCATTCCTTTGGGTGAGTAAAGGGCCCCACTGTATATAATGTCAAAACACCTTTTCGGGTGCGACCTTTTTAGTTAGCTCCACGTGGAAACCCTGTAGGCTTACAAGACTTTACCCCCTCCTTTGACTCTTGAAGTTGTGATGGTTGGAAACTTGGCATTATCCACGAGCTTACTCTACTTTCCTTGTGTTTTGGCTAATATCCTTCTGTTTGGCAAAGATTCGACTCCGTATAGGCTTTGAAAATGTAGGAATATTTCTAGCTGTGTAATTTAGATAATAGTAATCAAGCCAAGATTTCCCAAGTGTTAGTGGAGAAGGGTGAGGAGTGTGGGCAACAAAAATCGTCAAATGAAACACACTAAGGCCATAAGAAGTTGTGATGTGACAATAGCCTTGATAAAGATGAGGCAAGTGAATTGGTGGTAAATTATCATTAATCATAAAACCAAGTTTAGTTAAGCCCCCAAGTGTGCAAATAGTATCTACGGAAGCACGATCAACTAGAATGTTATGCCAAAAGGAGTTGTTAATGAGAAGAGTGCATGTGGAAGGAGGTAACAAAGATGTAGACTATGTGGTAAGAGATGAAATGGTTTTGAGAGTGTTAACAGATCTCTAATAAAGTATCATAACATTGGTAGAAGTAGGTGTCTTAAACTTATATTCACTCAGGCCGTCGGCCACAAATGTGTCTTTGAAGTAAGAATAATCTATGACCTTATGTTTCATCGGTGAGTTTGATAGTGTCGACTTCATCATTAGAGTCCTTGGAATCATCGGTGTTAGCATCATTATATTGTGTAGTGTTATCGAGTATGTTTGTAGGTTACACAGCAAGTGGAAAAATAGAAGGTGCCTTGATAGGTGCATAAGGGACACTGATAGGAACTGATACTGTGGGTGAAATAATAGTTGTAGTGTGAGTAGAAATAGGTGGAGTATTTGTAGCAGTAGAAGAAGAATGTGAAGCACTAAACTGGGGCTCCTGTAGAGGGATGAGGGCACCTAGGGAACCTTGGTCTGAGATCTGGGTGCCCTGGTTTGTGCAAGAGGTCTAGAAACTATATTTGTAGGGATGTTAGATGACCTGGGGCCTTCATTTCCTATTACGTTTATTTAGTTGCATTGTACAAGATATCACTAGTAGAAGAAGATACCTCTTATGCAGTGTGATGTAAATGAACCAACCTTGTCCCTTGTGATGGAGCTAGATGGATGTAAACTTAGGTGATGATAGTAGTGACCAGTGTTTGGTCCCTCATTATGGTCTCATAACTTTATATTTATATGGTTCTCTTGCTCTAATTTTGTAATTAACCCCAAAATTTTGACTACCAAAAAGATAGAAATATCAAAAGGATATAAAGTTCCCAAAATATCTCGGATTTCCACGTTCTTTATATCAACGGAAAGCTGTTGAGATGCTCTACATGATTTTGGGATCAATATTGAGTTTTGGTGCATTCTGAAGAGAGAAAATAGAGAAATGGCTCTGACGCGTGGTAATGACAGAAGTGACATTTCAGCGACCAGTTTTAATGCAGCAGACAGCCCGCCGTTTTGCCAGGATCCGTGGCTTCTACCATGATGAAATGATTTAAAATACGACCTGGAGGTGGTTGGAGGAGATCTGACTTTCCTCTTTCTTCCTTCTCTCATTCTTCCTATATATTGTAAGGAGTGGCAAAATATAAAAAAAAAAAGTTGTTCATTCTTTCTGCTTGGCCCTCCCTTAGGGTTGAAAATAGAGTTCGAACCTCCTCCCTTTCTCTGTAATGGCGTTCCTGCCTTTTACCATTAATGGAATAATGTTCAGTACAAACCTCTGGAGCAACAAAATGTGTTCTGTGATGCATCTGTCCATCCTCTCTCGTTTTTGCTTGTCTTCTTCTTGCCTCTCTTCATTGCAGGTGTCTGTGCATGTTTGAATGTTCATTGCAGGTCTGGAGCTGTGTTAATGGAGTTTTGGGACATTTTATGTGTGAAATCTATCCTTGGGGTTGTGATGCTTCTGTCCATCCTTCCCAATGGCTCACCTCTCTTTGTCCCATGGCAGTTTTGATAGATGTTCAACATTCTCCTTCTCTGGTGTATCACCGTTTTAGTGTAGGCTTTTGTTGTTCTTCCCCTCTCTCTCTCTCTCTCTGTCTCCTTGGCATGGTTAGATTAGGATTAGATTAGCTTTCCTGCACTGGAATAGCTTGTGGCAGGTAGTTTAGGAGCAGGAACCAGCCTTCTCTGGAGATTCCTCTCTCAGTTTTACAAGTCCCACGCTTGGAGAGAGGTTTCCATGTTGTGCAATCACACTGGATGCCTGAACATCAACCTAGAAGCCTGATGTGCGTCCAGGGGTGCTGTGATTTTGCATCAACAATACTTTCTTCACTCAAAAACCATATGAATAGTAGTATGAGACTGGGACTAAATAATAGCCAAAGTACATGATTTTTTGTCCACAAAGTGATAGTGCATCTCTATGACTTGATTTAAAGGTAAGGAGGCAAAAAATTTGTATTTTCCACTAGAGATAGGTAGTATTAGTCCAAGGGGAGTCATCAGTGGATGATTCGTAGTAAATATGAGATATTAGAGCATGGTAAAGTTTGTCTAAAATGCATTGAGGTTGGTGTTTAGGGACAAATGGTCCTTAAGTTGGTCAAGATATAGATGAAGGAAATGTAGTAGAATGTTAACATGATGAGGACCTAAAGCATATAGATCCATAACTTATACATCATTATATAGTGCATGACAGATCTATATCTAGAAAAAAATGGGTTTAAAAAATAATCATGATAAAAATAAGAATATGCACTACCCAATGACACACATGAATGAAACTTGGGTTAATTCAGTATCTTCCATTTCTTAATTATTACAATAACACAAAATCTTCTTACAATACTAGAAATCTATGCCAATGTGTGCATGGATCTGATACAGTAATCCGAAAACATGCACACTATGTTATCTATCTTTCTATATTCATCCTCTCCCTACTAGGTAATTCACTACATATATATATGGTGGGGAATTTCTCTTCACCACTTATATATTCCAAAAATAGGTTGCATGCTATTAATAGCCACACATCATTTTCATGTATAGCCACACATGTAAGTGTGCTATCTATAGAGTGTTGATAGTTAACTGAGGTGAAAATCCTATTCTTAGATAGTCTCCATGTAAAATTGCTCTGAATCTGATCCTCCAAAAATAGACAATGTGTGGCATGCACTTCTCTGCATCATTGGTGTGTTCTATATGCTATCTTATAAAAATAGATCTTCATCACAAAAATGGCTAAGTCCTGAATGTTGACTTGTCCTGTGCGCACGGGTTCTTCCTGTTCCTTTGTGCCCTTAAACATGGCATGTTTTCCCACATGAACTTCTTATGTGAGTTATGTCAAGTGTTCTCTGATCAACATTACCCCACACTAATCTCATTGTCTCCGCAAAAATGGGTATCTCCAATGGGTTTGAATCTCCAAAAAAATTTGAATAGAAAGAATGAATTTGAATGAATAAAGAATGATTTTATGTTATAGCCTCATTTGTCTCATCTTGAAGGATCAACTCTATATACTCCTCTTTTATTTCAGCTTCTAAGGCCTACCATTCAATGAGAGCCTTCTATGCTTTCCCTGGAATGTCCACAATGATGGACTCAAGTTCATCCTTCACAATTTCCCCTTTCTCATTCTACAAGACCAACATAATGTTGGATATTACAGTCATTATTCCCTCCAGTATATCCATTTTTTGTGTGATGAGTTTCCCAAGCTCATTTAATTTGTCCTTGTGTGGCTCTTGTGTTGTTTTCAAGGCCTTGAATTTTTGTTTTATAATAATTAACCTCTTTTTGCAACCCAAGGTATCATCCTTCATAGCCTTATGGAATTCATTATATTCTTCCAGATTCTTTACCTTGATAAGTGCCTCTAGAGTTGTGCATATATTTAAGGCATGATCCACTTTTTTCAATTCCTCTTGCAATTCTTGTAGCAGTCTCTCATAGGATGCAATCTTCTATATCAATGAAGCCTATTTTCAATTCATCTTGTTCTAGTCCATAGTATGATGAACCTTTTTTACTGCTACATTTTTCCTATTGTGTTGTATCCTTTGGCATGGGCATACGCAGAGGTTCATCTTCAATACACTAGGTATACTAAGGTACTTACATAGTTTATCACCAAAGGAATTATACTTTGGTACTTTTGGTTCTAGGTATGGCCTAGCCTTCATAATAGTATCACCTATTTCCTCTGTGAGGATGATAAATACAGCATTTTTCTTCTGCGCCAAGTATCTTTCCTAGTTTCTAGAATTGCGGCCTTATCTATTAGGTCAGTCTTTATATCCTCTCTTTTGGCCTTCAAACCTATCACTATGGATATCAACGTGGATGAGATTCTGACTCTGTGTCCTGCAAAGTAGAAAAAGTCCTCATATATTGTGCTCATGAGACATTGGTATAAAGGCTTATACTTCTTGAAATATCAAAGCTCATATAATTGGTAGACTCCAATTCTTTTCAAAAATTTCTCTCTGAGATTTTTTCATCTTTAAATTGATTCCTCGCATACTTAAAATTCAGGCTCATTCCATGGGGTATTCGAGCATCCTTTTTTGTTCTCTATGGTACTGTGATAATACTTACTCACTTTTCTTTTTCTTATATGTGAATCCCACTCTTGGCTGACTATGATGCCCTCTGGATATTGTATTTCTAAAAAATTACTTTCAGGTGCTATCTCTTCTGACATCCTCTTCGCAACATGTACCTTCATGGTCTTCCCCTTTGTTCACCTCTACAGCTCACTTCAACTTTGGTGCCAAGATGTGTTACCTTGCACATCCTTCTGTAGACAACTTGCTCTTCAATTTATCGTAATTCCATGACTCAAACCCTAGCTCGAGCTAGCCCAAATGCTTCCTAGTTTCTAGAATCACGTGCCTTATCTAGCTCAGTCTTTATCATCCTCTGCTGTGGCACTCAAACCCTGTCACCACTAGTGGATGTAATCTTATTCTACGCATAGATCTACTTATCACGTCTGGTTTCATCCTGCAAAGTAGAAAAAGTCCTCATGTACTCTACTCATGAGCCATTGGTATAAATACTCTTAATTCGCAATGGTAAAAATGGAACTCACATCCTGTTCTTATATAGATTTTTAAATCTTTGATGCATTTATTACTTCTCCACCTACATCATCATATCCTATGTCATTTATTGACCAAATTTTTTCTTTCTGTTAAGTACGTATTCAAGTTCCTAGCTATAACCTTCTATGCGTGCCTTCCTTACCCTCTAGTCACTAGACTTCCTCTTATAGCGTGTTCCCACTGCGCCCAATGTACCCTCTAGATCACTGTACCTTATCCTGGTAAAATTACTTTCATGTGCCATCTATTTACCTTGTGTACAACCTATTGTTCCTTCATTTATCCCCATCCTTGGACACTTTCTTGGAGAAGCAATATTTTTACTTTGACACACACTTCATAGTAGCTTATTCCTTTCCACCTCTTCATTTCCAGTAGTATTGTACCTTGATATCAATAACCACACCCCACACTAAAAGTATGTGAAGTCTGTTGCACATCAACATGCTTCATATTGGAGTTATCTTCATGCATGCAAGTGCACTTATTACAAACCCTTCAAAAACTAAAGTGACAAAACTTACTGATAATGAAGGAAATACATTAAGGAACATTGTTTCACACCCTTAGAGAACAAATATGTGGAAATAATTCCTTAAACCACATTAGTAGGAAACTATATCAGCAGAATCTATACATGCAGAAATGCTAACAACATAAATTGTATAATACACAAAAGAATTTCAAGACAATATTTAATGTGTTTCACCCAATGTGGGCTACATCCACCTACTAGAACTATGCTCATCATTTTATTGATCAACAAGAGTAAAACTTTCTGCTTAGATTCTTCTCTCAGTTATGAACCTTCTACAACAGAATTCCAAAGCTGCTAAACCACATGTAAACCACAATTGACATCCAATTCTTAATCTTGATCACTCTTGATCACTAAGACTCAATACCTCTTGAACACACAAGATACCTTATCAAGAGTTACCATAACCCGTCTATTTAAAATGCATTACAATCCCTTAAGAAGTCCAGAATCCAACCCTGGTAAGTTTTGAAATTCAATGACCTTTCATCTTCCCATGGCTGGAAACACTCGTAATTGTCATTTCCACCTTTCATCTTCCCATGGCAGGAAAAGAAATGGTCATGACCTTTCATCTTCCTAATTCAAACTCCACACTCACATAATGATTTGAGAAGACCAAAAACAAGCTCCATACCCCAACAAAAATATAAAATTAAAACCTAATCTAATTAGCAATACTCCCTTCTTACAAATGCCAAGAAGACTTATTTATAGTAGGGCTTCATCCTACTCCCGTTTAAGTAACTGGGTAGCCATGTTCCATCTAGTGCTTCTAACTGACAAGCACCTATTTCAATTATGTAAGTAATAATATACAACCCTAACCAGTGTACCTTAAGTTGTCCTGGATGGCGCAAGAACTTAGAGTCATAGAGAAGTACCATTTGTCTAATCTCAAACTTCTTATCCCTTATGTTTCTGTCATGCCATGCTTTGTACTTGTCCTTTTACTACTTCTGACTCCATCGTACTATGGCTCGTCACTCATCCAATTGAATCATCTTTTTAATACACTCTTCTAAATCCTTCTCATCATCTAGACCTCCAGCACATGCAATACACAAAAAACGTAACATAAATTCTATAGGGAGAATGGATTTTACGCCAAACACCAACTAGAATGGTGTGGATTTGTTCAATCTCTTATATGTTGTTCTATATTCCCAAATAACAGCATGACACTTTATCATCCCAATCCTTTCTTCCAACATCACAATTTTTTTTCAATGTCTGGCTCAAAATCTTGTTGAAAGCCTCAGCAGTTCCATTTTCCTGAGGATGATAGGGTGTAGTCTTATGGTGTGCAACCATAAACTCATCTAATAGGATCCTGATTGTATCATTCAAAAAGTGTGTACCCCTATCACTTATCAAGCTTAAAGGACATCCATATCTTGTAAGAACATTCTCCCATAGAAACCTAGTTGTTGTAGCTATTGTACAGTCCTTCATAGGTGTTGATTCTACCCACCTTGTGAGATAATTTGTACAAGTAATGATATAGCGTGACCCAGTCCTAGGCGCGGCTGGAAAAATAGGTCCTACAAAATCAATGGCCCATTTCTCAAATGGTTTGGCACTAGTAATAGGTCTCAAAGGCATCTCATCTCTTTTCCCTATTTTACCTAGACACTAACAATGGTCACACACTTTACAATATGATTTACAATATTTATACAATGTCTCCCACCATAATCTAAAAAGTAGGATCTTTTGGGAAGTTACATCACCTGCATAGTGGCCTCCTGCAATACCACCATGTGCCTCCTCCATTATATCCTTGCGCTCATGCTCTAATACACAATGGTGTAATACTTCATCTCTTCCTAACTTGTAGAGGTCACCACTGATTAACATAAACGGTGTCGCACGTATAACAAGTTGTTTCTTTTCTAATGCCTTCATTCCTTCTGGTGCAACACCAATTCGTAGAAAGAAAACAATGTATTCTAATTCTGATGGCACACATTGTAACCTATATAACTATGCATCTGGCATGGTTTCTTCAATTATATTTGCTTCTTCTCCTGAGTGAATTCTAGACAAGTGGTCTGGTCCAAAGTTACTTTTCCTTGGCTTCACCACAACTGTGAAGTCAAACTCTTGAAATAGGAGTACCCATCTACATATGTGCCCTTGTAAGATGGGTTTGTTCACCAAATACTTCAATGCCATGTGATCTGTATAAAACAAAAATGGTGTTGCTAACAAGTAATGTCAGAACTTGTGCAATGCATAGATCATTGACAAAGCTTCGTGCTTTGTAGTTGTATAATTCTATTCAGCAGAGTCAGTTTCCTACTAGCAAAGAAAATTGGATGATCTAAAATACCTTTGCTAGGTTGAGCTAACACAATGCTAATGGCCATGCCAGAGGTTTCCACATGCACATGAAATGGTTTATCCCATGAGGGAAAGTGCAAAATGGGAACGGTAGTAAGTTTCACCTTTAATATCTCAAACGTGCATTGTTGCGGTTCTCCCCAATAAAATGTACATTTTCCTTTTAGTAACTCTTCCAAGGGTGCAGAAACTTTGGCATACCCTTTGATGAACTTCTGATAATATCCTGTGTGACCCAAAAATCCAGTGCACCTCACTTTGACTGGTAGGCACTTCCAGGCCTAGAATGACTGTAACCTTAGCTAGATCAACCAACAAACCTTCCTTGTAGATTATATTTCCTAACAGTATTCCAAAAGGTGTAGCAAATATGCACTTCTTGATGTTCAAAGAGATACTCAATTGTCTGCATCATTCAAACATTAAGCACAGATTGTCACAATGATATTTCACAAGCCCATATATTGTCCAATCATCTAGATAAACCTGTAAGAAGTTGTGAATAAAATCTTTGAATGCTTGAATAACTATCCATGAGAATATAGAAGGCACATTTTTCAGTCTAAAAGGCATCATAGTATAGGAAAAACTACCCCATTCAGTAGTAAAAGTTGTCTTTTCTTGATCCTCCTGAGAAATCCTAACCTTATGATACCTGGAAAACCCATCTGTGAATGAATATATTTCACGCCCTGCCACTCCTTCTAGTATTTCCTCAGTGAATGGTGTAGGAAAAGGGTCTGTGACACATGCAGCATTCAACTCCATGTAATCTACATAGATTCAAATCCTACCATCCTTCTTGATACTTATCACCATAGGACTAACCCATTCTGACTCATCCAAGGGTCGAATAATCCCATATTTTAGCATCTTATCAATCTCTTCCTTCACCTTTTCACATAAATTTGGATTTAATCTATAAGGTCGCTTTCTAACTAGGCGTGCATTGTCCTTAAGCTTTATCTTCATTTCCCCAAGTGATTCATGCACGCCTTTAAGTTCATGATACCCTCGAGGGAATAAGTCCTGATAATCCTTGAGTAACTCAATGATCTTTTCCACTTCTGATTCTGACCAATAGTCTCTAATTATGACCTTCTTTGGCTCAACCTCCGAACATATATTCACCTTCTTTGTTTTCATGGGTTTTTGATAGGCACACGTAGCCTTGTCTACACTGTCCAAGACCTCACGCACCCCTTGTGAATGTTCAATATCTACGTTCTAAACTTCCTCATCACCCACTATGTAAACCATCTTTCCTTTCTCTTTCTCAAGGAAATCATGTTCAAGTAGTATGGAGTCCATTTCTTCTTCCTTTTCAAAACGCGCTCTGAACTCTGTCTCACCAAATATTTCTTGAATAAGCTCTAATACCTTTGTACTATATCCCATAGTTAAGTGCTTAAAAAATTCTAAAGCTTCTTCTACTTGAGGTTTAGTTGAGAAGCATTCAAAGGTTTGGATCATTCCTGCGGTCAAATTCTGTCAATTCCCATTCTCTCAATGTAGTTCTCAATATACATACCAGGCATGTGTGCATCCTTATAGAGTAGAATACAATCTATGCACCCATAATGAAGGTGGTAATGCTTCCTATCCCACTATCTAGAGTCTCTCACACTGCTGAATGTGATGTTGAATAGGTTGATCACCATTATAAGTGTAGATCTATGTAGTTGCATTACTCCTTAAAAACCTGGTAGATAGGGTGGTTCTAATCTCCCCCCATTCTATAAGATTATCTTTTTGGACTACCCACCAACACGCTGCTATCCCACGCAAGGTATACACTAATATATCTCTTCTCTTAATTTGAATTTTCCAAGTTGTGCTTCCATAGCTTTCAAAAATATAGGAAGATCTTCTACCCCAGTATACCAAGGTACTGCGCTACCTATCTATCAAACAGAATGAAGTCCATTCTTACGCATAACCTTGTTTTTTACCTTGCACCCTACTAGTTCATATGTACCATGAGCCCAATTATCACAAGAAATACTCATAGTATCACTAATATAATGAGAATTTTCCCACTGTAGGATGCCTTCCTTTGATGGCTCATTGACCTTTGGGTCCTGAAATAGTGCGTACATAGATTCTGTTTAAGTCCTGCTCACTTAGAGGCTCAACATATGGTGTAGACTTCCCATATGTCAAAGGTATTACAACCCTTTCTTCCTTGTTCCCGAAGTTGATATACCCCTTATTGAATCTCAAGTCATCATTATTCGCATAACACCAAGGGCATCCAAGCAAGGCTGGAAAACTGTCTACTTCTATAAGTGCTAATACCTCAAAATCCCTAGTGAAATTGGCCCCTTGTATGGTTATAGATGCATCCTTCAAAACTCCTATGGGAGTGGCCTTAGTCCAGTTTTCCATAAACAACACATTAGATGATGGCTGTAATGGAGGCCTCCCCATTTGTACCCATGTATCTAATGTAAGCACATTCACTTCCACACTTGTAATAATCAATATGTTGCTCAGCAGTCATCCATCCATAACAACATTTAGAGTAATTTCCTTTTCATAGTCAATGTTATCAGGGGGAATATTTACATGTAGTATTTTCCTTTCATTCTCAGTGCTTGTGTGTGGTTTATTCCCCTTCAACCAATTTCCTAATAATGGAATAATATTCTCCTAATGCAGCATTTTACAAACCTCTCTGATGTCATCAATATCAGAGGGGAATTTTTATGCTTCTTTCTTTTGCTCCATCTTCCTTGACTACTCCTTTAAACACTGTATCTCACCTTGAATATTCCTGAGGACCTCCATGGTCTCTTGATAGACTTCCTTCTGATGAGCAAGATCTAAGTACCTTGCATGCAAAACCTCCTCCTTGGTGATCGTAGGCTTCTGGTTGAATGACTCTCTTGTGCGCACCACTTCAGCTTTAGCCCATTTAGTAATCTTTACTGTTAATGCCTCAGGTCCTGGTGCTATCTTGGACATCCATTAATCTTCTACCGCATGCTAGATTCTAACCATCCTGGCACCTTTGTTTTCTTGCTTATGTTTCTTACTCAGATGCTCATATAATTCCGGGCACTCTTCATAGCTATGGTTCTTTCCACAAAAAGAACATGTGATATTCTGGGGACATTCAAGCCTATAGTGGTTAGGAGATCTGCACGTATAACATGTTCCATGAGGGAACTCACCTCTTCCTCCACCACAATCCTCTTCCTCCATATCCACCACTGATATCCACATCCTCTTCCATGACCTCCTTCAAAATGCCCCTCATTCATATCATAGTGCATTTGATTATGATCTTGATCCTGGTGCTCATTCTTACCCTTAGAATTATCTGTTATGCTTGTCTGTCATACCCCAATGTCTATAACATCCTGGATCTGACCAATCAACCAAAAATCTTTAGTATCATGGGTCGTGGACTAGAAAATTTTACAGTAACAAGATACATTCTTCCTTATCGCGTGCTGTAACAAAGAACAATGACTAGTATCATGATTCAAATGACAGATCTCATAGTCCAACAGCGATGAGCGTATATATCTACAAGGGAAACTATCCTTAGTGTGGCCTTCCACTTCATAATCTGTACACCAAATCCTTGAGTGCATTTCGTGGGCTCAATTTTCTAATAGCTTCTATAATTGTTTTCTCATAGCTATAATATGTGCCTCTAAGAATGGACTAACGCCAGTGTTAATGCTCCCAACTTCCTCAGCATGTAAAACTTGCTTCCAGTGCCTCACACAGATTAGTGTATGTCTTATGTGATAGTGCCCTTCTAAATGGTGTAATCAATATGCCAACGAATCATTATGCATGTTGGCTTGCGTGAATATCATAAGAAATATTAGATAGGAGTGTTTTAAAATGGGCATCATACTCACGTACACTCTCAGTAGTGCCTTGCTTGATATCCTTGAGCATGCTTATACTCTTCTTCTCAAATTTTGGGATATAGAACTCTTTCAAGAAAGCATCCTTCAGCGTTGCATAATCCACTCAAGTTTGATCAGGGTCAAACTTCCTATACCATATGTGTGGACGTTTGTGTAATGTAGTAGCAAATTTACTTGCCTTGCACTCAGAAGCCGTGATCCCTTTTGCACGCCATAATATTTCACACATGTGCACATGCTCAGCAAAATCCTCTATGCCTCTATACTCCAGGAAGATGAAGATACATCTCCATATAAATATTCTGGGGTTTGTGCTGAACCTTGCCCACCTGATCCAGAACCTCATGTGTTTCCCCTACCGTCAAGAACCACCAGATCCACCAGAACTAGAACCACCCTCCTGATCCTCCACCTATAGCTGGAATAGGACCTATAGATGTACTCCCCTGTGCTCCGATAGTAGTACTATATCTGAACCCCTAGAGTCTATGTGTGCTAGTTCCACTTCCAGAGATGAATCCAACATTCTACATGCTTACATGTTTTGTAGATGATGTGCCTAAAAATGTTCCTCTAAATAACACTGAAATTGTATGTCTTGCCATTGATGTACTTGCTCTCTGACTTACTCCAGTTCTCCTGTTTTCCAAATTCACTTGTTGATTACTTCTTGTACTAGATACTGTAAAACCAAGCATAAGGGCTAGGTCACCAGGTAGATTAAGATGAGCGCCCATGGCCCAGGTAGTCTATGCTGGCACACTTATGTGTGAGGCCAAGGGGGATCCCTGTCATGCTTTCCAAGATGGGGGAGTTCCTGATGCTCTGGCTCCACGTCTTCTACGTGAGCTTCAAATCCTTCATGAGCCATCTCTCTCCTCAATGCCATACTTTCTTCAACGGTACATTGCTTCTCTATCTCCCTCTCACATGCCTCATTATACTCGAGCCACCTCTCCTCTCTTTTCCTTTCTACCACTAGGTCTGTAATCTTTCACCAAACTTGTTCCTGCCCTCGCACATGGTGAGGTTTAGTTAGCCATCAGTTTACTCTCTAGGTTCAAATTTACCATCAAGATCTTGATTGCCAGTGGAATAATTTACAGATATGTTCCTCTAGGATACCAAAAAAACTAGAATTCAACTACCTCCAGGAAAGAATACATCGAAATTGAATATTCCAGAATATAACTGTTTAGAACACCATGAAACCATGTATCCACAGTGTGAGTCCAGATCAGATCAGCATCATAAAGGGCCTGAAATTCTTCTTGTGTCTAGACAAGTGCACAATACCTCCAATTCTACTTAGATGCATAAGCAATCAGATACTCGTATAATTCTACTAGAAATATGGTGAAAAAACTCTCATATAAACTATCATACATGGTCTGTTCCACCCATACATGTGCATTAAACTCAGATCCGGTGCTGAACCGATGTGTATATTATTCCTCCAGATCGTGTATCCACTCCTCAATACTTGCTAGAGTTAACCGGTATGTCTTCATCGTGAACCATCCTGAAAACAAATGAAAAAGAGGTCCCAGCAACATAACCAATGATGCAGCCTAGAATTCACCAAATAATACCCTAGACATGTTGGCACATCACTCAGCCTAGACTGAGCACTCATCTGAAGCACGCAAAGGTACAAGGTCCCTCTTTAGGGTTACTGTAGCAGGATGTTAACATGATGAAGACTTAAAACATATAGATCCATAACTAATACATAATTATACAGTACATGAAAGATCTAGATCTAGGAAAGAATAGGTTTAAACAATAACCATTATAGAAATAAGAACATGCCCTACCCAATTACACACAGGAATGACACTTAGGTTCAGTCAATATATTCCATCTCTTAATTATTACAATAACACAAAAGCTTCTTACAATACTGGCAATCTATGCCGATGTGCACATGGATCTGATACAGTAATCTAAAAACATGCACACTATGTTATCTATCTTTATATATCCATCATCTCCCTACCAGGTAATTCACTACATATATATAGGGTGGGGACTTTCCCTTCACTGCTTATCTATCCCAAAAATAGGCCTCATGCTATTAAAAGCCACACATCATTTTCATGTATAGCCACACATGCAAGTGTGTTATCTATAGACTACTAAGAGCTAACTGAGGTGACAATCCTATTCTTAAACTATCTCCATGCAAAAGTGCTCTGAATCTGATCCTCCATAAATAGACAATGTGTGGCGTGCACATCTCTGCATCATTGGTGTGTTCTATATGCTATCTTCTAAAAAATATCTTCGTGCCCAAAAATGGCTAAGTCCTTAATGCTAACTTGTCCTATGTGCACTGGTTCTTCCTATCCCTTCACACCCTTGAACCTGACCTATTTTCCCGTGCAGAATTTTTGTTTGAGTTATGTACAGTATTCTCTGATCAACATGAATGAAGGCTAAGAATATGTGTATTAGCTCATGGAGAGCTTTGATGAGGATCATATCAGGTCCATAGGATCAGTTTGGCAGTTGTTGGAGTCAAAGAAGAAAGGTTTCAGTCCCAAGGGGAGTCATTTGAGAAAGAAAGTGGTGTTTTCACATTTTTTTCATTGTGTCTAGTTGTGTTGTCATTTCCATGTCTAGTAGTCATAATATCCTTTGTCATAGATGAAAAAGGGGGAGAGAGGCATCAAAAACATGGGAATGAGGTCAGTTGGTGTGTTTGTCTTGTTGGTTGCCATCAATGTTTCTGAAGGTGGTTTCCATCAATGAAAAAGGGGGAGATTATTGGCCATTTTTTGTTAGTGTTTTCATTGATGTCAACTCCATTGATGGAAAAGTGTGTCATGGTGTGGTATATGTCCCCGTGAGGTGTTAATCAATGGATAAACATGAGGTTTGATTGGTAATGACAGAATTTTGTGAGTTCTAGGAGGTCCTGGTGCATGGTTGAGCTAGTATAATCATTGTTTGAGCTCTCTAGATTTGGTTTGAGGTTTTCATGATACGAGGTGTATGAGGTGTGTTATGGGTCTGCATATGGTCAATGTGGTCAACTCGTGGCTGAGTTAGGTCATTTGAGGCTTGTTTCTAGCCCTAAAGCATGCAAAATGAGATAGAGATATGATGTTTATACCAAATCAATCCTCATGAATCATGGTAGCAGCATGGTAATGTCACATAGGGCATGTATGGTGAGTTTTAAGGTGTGATTCAGAGGTATGTTGCATATTTGGGGTCCTCGGGAAGAAATAAGTGAGAATCAGGTAGTTTAGCATTGGTAAGGCATTATGTCTGGAGATTTTAATGAATATATTAGATATGTGGTGAGTTTTAGTAGGTAGAGGATGTTTTCATGATGCTTCTTGACAAGTTCTAGGTCAATTTGTTGAAGAAATTTAAATATGTGCAAGTTTTGGTAAAACCAGGTAAGTTTCAGTATGTTTTTTAAGACAAAGTTGGACCTTCTTATGCTCGTTGTGAATTGTATGCTTTACATGGGGACTTGATATCTTTGCAATATCTTCTTAGGTCATTTATTAACCTTTCACAAAAATAATGAGGTGTTTTTATTGTCTCATTTTTATAAATGATCGTTAAGAAGGTAAAGTGGTTTGAAACCCTAGCAAAACCCTAGCCATGTGCAACTTGCAGAAGAATGAGTATACTGATCCTATTTTGATTCCTTTTTCAAAATTTATGATTGGATTTTGTATTTTACTCTTCCATATTTCTGGAAATGCTTTTTTTGTATGTGGTGATATGTGGGCCCTACCTGAATTTACTTATTTCTAAATAGTTCCATTTTCTAGAAAACATCTCCAAAGAAGTAACTAAATTAGCATTTATGTTATCCCTATATTTTTATATATATTTCCATGATATTTTAAGATCATTTTTGAGTTTAAAAAGTGAAAAGTGTGCCCTATTTATGAAGACTAGTTTTTGGGGCAATTTGGAGAAGCTTTCAGTAAAATTGACATTGCAGGAGCTACATGGGGAGTTAGGACTCCATTAAAGTTTTTTTTTAATTTGGTTTAGAGATATTTACAATGTTGTACAAAACATGTGATTTGGTTAAGGTTTGAAAATTTTATGACCTATTCTTTGAAGTTCAAATCTGGAAGATGCTCATTCTAGCAGGGTACAAATGGCTACATGAGGTAAGTGATGGTTTCTAAGTTGTTCATGATTGGTAAAGGTTTTTGAATGCTTATAAATAATGTATAATGGTTTTCCATGCTTTGGTTGAGTGTGTAAGTTCATTTTGGTATAGTGGAGCATGTTGGGATCATTGCCAGTTCTTAAGTCCAAGAAGGGATAAAAAGTAGTTTACAAAGATTGGCTTGGTTGAAGGCCTTCCACTTTGAGTTGGAAGGATTTATAGTATTTTATGGAAATTTTATTCAAATATATTTCTAGTGGTATAAGGAGTTAGTCTTTTGATTTGGTTTTTTGGGTATCTCAGGTCAATTTTTTAGAAATAAGGTAGTTGTTATTTCAGGACAAGTTTGTTTTTGCTAGAAGATTTAGTTGGTTGAGGAATGATATGGATGAGTTGATTTTTTAGATCACCTGTAAAGTTAATAGAGGTTAATTTTTAACCTATTGAACCAATTTAGAGGTATTGAAATTATCATCAAGGGTGTTTATCAGCTGAGTTTGCAAAACTAGTTTTTGGGCGGCTTGTTTTGGTAAAGGGTAAAGTTGATGTGGTTTGAACCTGATGTTGTTTCATGAGTTAGAACTTGCATATAAATAATTTGCATGTCCTATAATTTCCATATATTTTTCACATGCCATATTTTATTTCATCTTTAAGGGTATTGAGGTCCAAAGGTAAAATCAGGTTGTTTTAATCAATTGTTTTGAGTAGGTAATGAGCCATTGGGCCCATTAAATGAAATAATTTGATTATATAATGTAAATGTGTGACCATGTATGGTGATTTTATTTTATATTACACATGTTTCATGAATTTTAAATCTTTAACAAGTACGTTTTTGATGTGAGTGGATTTTTCTCATTCTAATGGTAGGGTTTTGAGACTTGTTGGTGCATGATAAGTAGTTTTTGGCATGACCGACCCATATAGGCCATATGTGACTATTGTAATGATTTTATTGGAATTTTATCAAGTTTATTTGGTTATGAAATAGGTATAGGACCGACCTATGGTGATTTTTAAGGAAGAGAAGCCTATAAAGGTGATGTTTGAGTTTATTTTTGAACTATTACTCTTGGAGGGAAAAGTGTGGCCCTAATGTGAGTGTTATGTAGGTTTGAAGGCATGATTTGAAGGCTGATCATGTGTGTTTCAAGTTAAGGGAGGTTTTATATCATGTGTGCAATATTATAGATCCAAGATAAGTTGAAGAAAAAGAAGAAGAAAGAGAAAGTTGTGTGAATGAGAGTTTGTAGGTGTGTGCATGAGCTGAATTAGAAATCTCCATCAATTGTGGTAGCAACAAAATCAGAGATCAAACATATTCAGGTGGCTGAGTTGGCACTTAGTCATACTAGGGGGTTTTATCCTCCTTGTGGATTTGGTGCTCCTTGTGGAGTTGGTACTCTACTAAACTAGGGGTTGGTGCTCCTTGTGAAGTTGGTGCTTCACTAAATTTCTTTTCTTTGTGTAATATAAGAAGAGTTTTAGTGATTTTTCTTCCCCATTAGCTTTTCCTGCTTATATTTGGTGTTCTTGTGTACTCTCTTTCTCTTTCTCTTGTGAATGTTTGTTTCTATGTTTAAGTAATCACACATATGGTTCATGGTTGATTGAATGGATGAATAAATGATAATGAATGGTGAATGGTAATGAAATAAGTTTTTGTATGACTGATTCACCTCACCCTACCTCTTGGTCCATTGTGCTTCCAACATAGTATATTTAATAAACTCTAATATACCTAATTTTTTACAACAATCCACTAAAACACATGTTAACTAACAATAACCTAGTCCTACATAGGCCTCTATAATTTGCACTTATTTTAATTGAGTCAACTTTGTTACTTCCTTCCTTAGACCTCATGGTTCATGAATATTCAAATTTGGTGCTTATAATGGAACTATAAATACAGTATTATTTTACTTTACAATATGGAAGCGAAGACATTTTATTTAGAAACTTCATTTCTAGTTTAAACAAGGTAGCGCATGTGATGTTATATATTTTTAATCGTTTAGACATTTCACAATAGTGTATCTTTTGTGTATCTTTATAGAACAAGGCCCGAATATATATATATATATATATATATGAGTGTAAAATAAAATTTAATGTGAAAACATATTAGTAGTGCAATGGAAAATCAACACGTAAATGTGAACATGATTGAAGAAAGTAAAATATATTACATAATTCTGTAAACACATATTTGCATTGATCCAAGGTAAACATTGGTGTATCTTTTGAACAACTTTATCATTTGCAAAACTCCCCAATACATGGGATGCACTATCCCACTTTGTGGTTCTTTTTCTATCCTATTTGTATTTTTTCATATTCTCTTATAAGGAACCAAATATGAATATTTTGACAAAGGTTATTTATTAAATATTATTGATAACATTTTATAATTAAAAAGTGTAACAAAAATTATACAACTATTAAATTTTGCCTCTTCTTTGCTTGTATTTGGCATTGATCAACAATTTTGTTACTTCTTACTAAAATAATATGATAGAACACATATTTATTCTTCAAATATGGAAAAAAAAAATTGTTGTGCCTCTTTATAAAAAATAACAAAAATATTTCTTTCTCATATATGGCCTTTTGTTCTACCAAAAATGTGTTGAAAATGAAGTTTAAAAGAATTAACAAGATAAAATGTCTTTTTTAGCAGAAAGAATCCAAAATGGATGTGATGTGAATCCAGCTACAAGAGGTTGAAATATCTCCAAAAACACACATAAACAGCTTTGCAAATAAAACCAGGAATTTCAAAATAGCTTACTTCTCATTCTGGAATTCACACTGATCTATTACATCATTACAATCCTCCTTTTATTTCAAGACTACTCTAAACCCTAAAATGCCAAAAACCCTAAAATGAAAAACCACTCAGATTGACCCAAAAAATTTCGTGCCAAATATGCATTCATAAATTAGGGCTCACGCAAAATTTGGACTTATTCTGACAAGCATAAAAAAAGTTGTTAAAGTTCTAAGACCTAGTCAAAAGTGGAAAAAACATTTAGAGCCAATTTTAAGCCACTAGATGAAGGAATCCGAGCCCGAAAACGTGCAAAAATGGGCACAACCTTGCAAGAAAAGTTAGATCCATCTAGTACTAATTTATATCTACCACCCTGTAAAATTTCAAGATGATCCAACGGTCGGATCAAAAGTTATGGTCTCTGCAAGTTATGCTCCCGCATCAGGATGAATTTTCATTATATCTTTCTTTGAATATTACTTTCAATTAGCCAAATAGTTATAAGTTTTTTGAAATATCCAATGGAATATTCAATATGTGTTATAGAAAACTTGGGAAACTATCTAGCTTAGACTAACACCTAGTATCCTAAAAGCTTGAACCAAATCTCTTAATAACCATCATGATAAGATCTTAACAAATTAACTTCAATGCATGCATGATGAAATAAACAAGCAACATGATATGTTTATTTTACTCTTTAGATTTTATAAACTATGTGTGAACCTATTTAGATTCTAAACAATCAAATTGTTTATTGTTTACTCCAAAAGGATGAAGATATCTCACTAATGATGGTTTCAAGACCATGCTTATTTCATCCCTTACTAACCCAATTGGGAGAAAATATGCATGATGAAGCTATTTTAATGGTGGATGACTCAATATCAAATTCCTTATTAGCTTGGCTAATGCAAATGAGCTCTTAAGATATGTCAAGATGTGAAATGATATCAAGATCAAGATGTCAACAAGGTGTAAGGTTGAAAGGGAGGGGTGACCCCTCTGTTTATAGATTTTAGTTTGGGAAAAAATGAAAATATAGTGCATGTGGGACAAATGAACAAGCCAAAATAGATCTTTTTGGAAGTCAAAGTACTTTTTGACTAGATTAGGAGCTAATTAACCTTTTAGGATTAATCAGGGACTCTAAAAAAGCTTAGGAAGCTTTCTGAGAGTTTTTGGAGGAATTTGGATTAGATTTTGGAAGTGTTGGAAGTGGGAGATAGCCAATGATAAGGTTCATTGATTAAATACGAGATAGAAGAATCAATCAACATGAAACTAGCTTATTAAGATGATTATCACCAATAAACTTGTCATAAAATGACATCCTGAGTCAGTTAGAAGCAGAGTTAGATAACTAAGTATCGTTATTTGAAATAGAGTGAAAGGAGATGAAGATAGTCAGTGCAATGTTAGTAATAAGATTTCTTTTCTCAAAAACTATGTGTCTACACAATCAATTTATACCTTCCTGGAATTTTTTCCAAAGATTAGCCAATGCAATTATGCCCTTCCCCTAAGATTCACCAAGATATTATAGAAATTGTTTGAGTTCCATTCATAAAATTATCCCCGATGTGTGTAATAAATTAGAGCAAAACAACTTTTAATATAAGGAGTGTGTACATGAAAAGCACGAGCATATGGCACAGAGCTTGGAAACTAAGTATTGTCACATTTATGTCTTGGGAGATTTCTATGAAGGACATACAACAAGATGAAATGGAAAATGATCAGATCATGCAAGGTGTTGCACACATTTTAAGAAAATGCCTATGATATTGAACTACCATATGGGCTAGATATATCACTCATATTCAATGTGGATTACTTATACGAGTACTATGAGGAAAAAATCAATGAAAAGAGTGAAGGAGAGTCAATGAATTTTGATGGCATTTGTAAGAAAAAATTCAGAAAATGAAACACAAAATACCATCATTAATCATTTATTCAATAACTCCTATGTCGCAAAGAACTCACGAGTAAACATTGAAACATTACTTTAAATAGGATGATTTAGATTTTATTGTGATATTATAATTATGTGGGATGTTGATTATGAATCCATGGGGTTATGGAAAAGGAAACACATGTGAAACTTTGAAAGGATGGTATTTTTATAACATATAGTTTCTTATATCCCCCACATGTGTAGTTTTATATAACCTTGTGTTAAAATGGATTGATATTGGTTTTTTGTGAGACTAGATGATTGAGACATTCATAAGCACAAATATCTTATTGGAGGGCACAACTACGAAAGAAAGGGAAGGAAGATATATATACCATTTTGGACTATAGATTTTTGAAGAAAACACGTGGGAGAGAGTATATGAACCCTTTATTGAGATCCAAGATAAGAAAGAAGGAATATGTACAATATTTACACTTACTAACTTGTATGGGTGGGATTTTACTCCTGGGAAAGGAGTATAAATTATAGAGAGAGAAAATGAATGGAGAGTTTATAAATAAGGAATGAAATGGGGATCTTGTATTTCAAATAAGTAAACACAAAGCTTATTCTAGTTTGTGAGCAGATTACCTTATATAAGAAAAATGTTTGGTTGGAATTCTACATGCATGAAAAGAGTCAAGAAGAATAAATACATGATATAATAATGCATGCTCATTACAAAGGGAACCACAACACAAATTTTAGTAAATATATTTTTACTTCTTCACAAAGATGAATACAAAGTCTGATACACTTTTCTTTTCTAGAAGATCTTATTCAAAATTATGGGAAGCACAAAGTCTTGTTAAAAATCCCTTCAAGTCTCTAGCAATTTGAATCCCCTCAAGAAATTATAAAATTTCCTTTTACAATAACCTAGACAACATAAAGTCTCTCCACATATCCCTGAAGAATTCTCTTTTTGATTTCTCACAAAGTAGTTCTTCTAGCAAATAAAAATCTCTAGTTCATAAAAATCATGTTGAATGATTTACAAACCACTATTTATAGGGAAAGTCTTCTTATTTTATAACTACACACATGGAAGAAAAAATCAAATTTTCTAATAACAGAAACTTACATTTTGAAAATTGCATTTTGCATATGCATGGGAGATAAAAGTCAAATTCTCTTAGGACTATACAAATTGACAAAGTAAATTTGTAACTTGCAAAATGGAATGTGAAATTTTACAATGATAAAAACATATAAGATATTGTAATTGTACATTTAACATTATCTAACTTGTTGTAAATCATGAGCTATGTTTTCCATAATCTTCATCCACATCAACAAATTTCTCCTTTTCTATCAAGATCCTTTCCTTCAACTTTGAGACCTTTTGCACCGGTGTGGTTCTCCCAAACAATTATAATTTTCCTTTTTGGTTTTGGGAGTGGTGGTTTCAGGGCAGAAACCCCTAATAGGGTCTAAGGGTGACACCCCTAAATCCAAAAAAAAATTGAACTTCTCATGACCTTTGGAATACCTTGATTTTTCGCATCTTCATGCCAAAAATTTTCATTTTGGGATTCAAGATTCTAGAGTTGTTTTTACACATAAAAAAAATACTTGCCAAAAACCTAGGAAAGATTTTTAAATGCTTTCATGATGAGTCATAGATTTTATAGATATCATAGATACAAAAACCAAATAATTACGAATGATATTCAATGTTCTCCCATGTAATTCACAATAAAATACCACCATATAAATAGGAACATAGCCATCCTAACATATAGGAGGTGGCTATAATAATGTAAACCTCCTATGAGAGTTTGTTGAAACTCACTTCCTTAATTATATATTTTTTATTATTGTTTTATACAACAACTGATAACAAATTACTAACCTATTACTAACATTAAATTCACCTTAATAATAATTACACATGTAATTATTATTCACCCATACATATCAATGGAGCACTAACAATGGACTTCATAACATTCTCCCCTTAGTGCAAACATGGGGAAAACCTATCTTTACACTTGTACCTACTTTCATGAATAGGTGATTTTCACAGGATGATCACAAATCCGACGAATGGTTTTACATACAGTTAACCACGAACCGAGAATGGTGGTTTTACAAAGTGGAGTACCACAAACCAAAAAGGTGATGGTATTTCATATGGTTTACCAACAACAAAAAATGGTGGTTTTACAAAGTGGTTTACCACAAACAAAAAAAATGAAGGTTTTCAAGTGGTTTACCTACAACCACATCATGATGTGCCAATTACTATTATATGCCCTCATCACATTTCACCACAGGGAATAACATAGGAAAATATGTTGAATTTTGTTGCTCATACACACAAAAAAGTTGACATAGTGGAAATGGAACATTGGATCATGTTCCCCCCTCAATGTGAAATTTCCACTTATTCATATCACACAAGAACAATAGGATCACTGAAATATGAAGCACTCTGAAACTAGAACTCTGAAAACACAGCGGAAAGCACACTACAAAAAATGAAAGTAAATACTCACACCACAAATAATATCACCACAGTTGATATGTGGCCCCGTCGTTTCCGACTGATGAGAGGTCATTCATTGACCTCCTACCTTCGATGCCTCTAGCCTCCAGTGTCATCCTTTTAATCATCCTAATTTATCTTTGAGGCTCATTATGCAAATATTATTGATCTACAAGACGAAGTTGTAAATCTGACAAAAAAACACTTCTGATGATTTGATGATAACTTGAGAACCAAAGCTCCGTTTTACAAACCGTAAAATGCATCAAAAATATGGTTTCAAGATCTTTCCAGTGCTGTAAAGAATCAATAGTGATTTGTCTAGAATCATTGGCTATTTTTCAAAAACGTTAAAAATTTCCCCTAATCACCGTCGATTGTGTTTTAGGTCCAGAATCGTTTCTGATTGGAACTAAGTCGCTGACAATTATCAAAATCATTAGTGATCATTATTAAAAAAACAAATTTGTATGTTCTAATTCGGCTATCAACAAAACCAAATTTGAATGTGTATAGAGAGATGGTTAGAATGTTGACGATTTTGATTTGGTCAATTCTTGATTGCAAAGCTTTGTTGTAGTCTCTTTCCTACCATGTTAGACCAAAAATCCTCCTTTCTTCTCAAGGTTGGGTACTCAATCAGAAGCATTAAAAAATGGTAGCAAGAAACAAATGAATAAATCCTTTTGTTGGACCTTCTCTGATACTAGATGAAGAGTTTGCATTATATTTTACAGAGATCATAGATACATAAACCAAATAATTACGAATTATATTCAATATTCTCCCATGTAATTCAAAGTACAACACCACCATATAAATAGGAACATAGCCATCCTAAAATATAGGAGGTGGCTATAACAATGTAAACCTCCTACATGAGTTTTTTAAACTCACTTCCTTAATTATATATTTTTTATTGTTATTTTATATAACAAATTACTAACTTATTACTAACATTACCTTCACCTTAATAATAATTACACATGTGATTATTATTCACCCATACATATCAATAGAGAACTAACAATGGATTTCCTAACATTTCACACCTCAAAAGTCCACCCAAGTCTTGGTTAAACTTTTGACGTGTTTTTGCATGTAAAAAATCCACCTAATTTTTACTCGGAACTTTTATGTGCTTTAGCACATAAATTTATGTCTAATTCTATGGCGAGGAATTAGGATCCAGAAGAAAATTGCAAATATGCAAGAAAATTTTGAAAGTCTAAAATACAAAGGGAAAAGACCATTTCAAGAATCAAAGGTCTAAACTCAATTTGCATGCAATTTGAAAATGTTCACCAAAAATTTGAAATCCCAATTTACACTAGGAAGTGTCTTTCAAAACCCATGGTGTTGGGAACATTTTGGAACTAGCTGGAAAATGAGTTTGAGAAGTTTGAAACTCTAAAAAACTTTGATTTTTTCAACATTTAGATATATTTTGATACAATTTGATCAATTGCAACCAAATTTTCTTAGTGGACTCATATTTTTCCTAAGTTCAAAATTAGGGACAACCAAAACATCTAGTGAAGAGGAAGAATCGCATAGAAGAGGATTCATCATGATTGGACCTCACAGAGATTGGTCATTATGGTCTAGTCTTGAAGATTTCAACAAATGAGAAAGGAATCACATTATTCTTACCTCAGGAGTCTAATGTAGGAGAATCCTATAAAAACAAACAATCTTACATCAACCAAAAAGAAGCTACACCTTCAAATAAATTCAATTTTAGAGTACAGAAGAATCCATGTGCTAAATTTGGAAGTATTTTATGTTTTATGGTTTTTTTTATTACTTGTCATGTGCAACATATGTAGGGAATGGTTTCGTAAGAAATAAATGTCGCTAAGAGCTATTGAAATGAGTAAGGGTCAAGAGACTTTAGCTGACTTCTTGGTCTTCAAAAATTAGGGAGATGATTGAGGAAACTACCCAAAAGATAGCAATGATTGCGAGATCTCTATCAAATCAAGGGACTATGATCATATGGTAAATTAAAATATATTTTCCATAAGATATGTGGAGAATGATAATACATTGTCTCAGAGAAATTAAGGAGGATAAGATCTTGAATTTTTTAGAGGTTGAAAGGATCATATCAAGGGGAATCTAGCCATATAGAGGATAGAGGAGAGTAGATCTAAATAAAATACTGGAAATTCTAAGACTATGTTTTTTCTTATCTATATGGTTTAGGAACTACTTCATTGGGATCCCTAGCCACGACCTGCATCACTTCCTCTCATGCATAATTGGGTGGCTTGGCATGAAATGGATCCCATTTTATAGTGACTCCATCATTATCCTTGGCATTGACTAAGCATTCCTAACTCAAGCTTTTAGTGGAATCAAGTTATTCAAGTTTACAATCTTCCTCTTTAATTTTTCACCCTAAATACAAAGCTCGTTCCTTTACAAAAAAGCATTATCTTAGCCAAAGATATATAGGATACAGGAACTTAGAATTGGCTTCCAATAAGATATATAGGATATATGAACTTATAATTGGCTTTCTTGGCATCTGATGCACCATATATTTGGGCTTCCTATTACGCTCAAGTGAGCCTACATTTCACTCATAGAACTTATTCCTCCTGAAATCCTTTAAATTACTACCAAACCATCCCCATGTAATATTTATTAGTCTCTTGTTGAAGCTAGATGTCAATTGTTGGATTGGTTTATTTTCCATTTGAAGATGCATATTGGTTACACATTATCCAAACTTGACCTTTCTACAGGTAAAGGCCCTTTCTACCCCGCTCTGGAAACTGCTCATATTTTCTAGCACTTCCCTTCCTCCACTCATAGGAGATATGTTCTGCATTTCTCACTTCCTAATCTGTTTCCCACTCACTTCAATAAAAAATAGACCTCCTCGGTCTTCTTTCCCCTCCCCTATCTCAATCATTTGGAATACTAGTCAGTTATATTTTTCAAATTTGTAAAATTTTTTCCAAACAATTGCATGCTAAAAATGGTTCTTCCTTAACAATTCAACAAGCTCATCTTTGCGCTTGTATTTTTGTATAGTTCGAATAGATTGCAAAAAGCCATGACTTAATTGTACTTATTAATAAGATCAAGGATTGCCTTAAACTGTTACAAGAAAATAATTTTGTTCGTACTATTTAAACTATAATTGTTACTATCTTATTCCAAATGACTTGTTTCCTATACATGAGGCCTATAAACTCTATGTGAATCTTATATTTTGATTTTATTAAAAATAATAGTAATACATCATCCTTAATTCAAAAAACAATGGCACATTGTCATCTCCTTTTTGAGTGGAATGTGAAGCTTGACACTATTTGGGCATGGAAAGGGAATCATGTAAGTGCACATCTTCATAGTATTTTTCTTAAATCATGAAGCTACTTCACTTTATTTTTTCAATCTAATTGTATTTAATCAAATAATGTTGTCTAAGATTGGCCATACACAAAATCTTTCTCTTAGCCTACAATCAATTTCTATTATTCATTGTGGAATCGAATGAACACTTGAGTCATCATGACTTTATTGACACTTGAGTTATTTGGATTATTTTTTAGTATTTTTTGGTTTGATGATTTCTGATAAGGGAAACTATATTGGAATAGATCTTTGATGAAACAATGTATATTATAAGTTGGAAAGCATGCAATAAAATATACTACTCTTTCTATATACCAAAGAAACATAGCACAAATAATTTTAGTAGTGCAAAAGATAATGATTTCCCCTTAATCCCTCTATGGTTGCTAAATTAATATCCATTCCTCTCTATTGCTAATAGATTCAGTTTCAAGAAACAATGGTAAGACGAAATTTGGAGAACAAAAAAGATGATCGGTTTAGGGTTTCTGGGTGGAGGTGCAGAGATCCTTCAAGGAGAGGACAATGCAGTTAGAAAGAGCTAGGTTTTTCAGGTATTATCTTTAGAAGAAGCCTTGTGTTCGGTTTTCCTTGGTGTAGAATAAGGTTTGTTGGCACAGATCAATTTGTATGTAAAAAGAGTGGTTGTAGTGAAGTTTTCAGATAGGAAACTCTCCACATATGGTATTACAAGTTGGTGCAAAAGGTAATAGGGGAGAGGGTTGCGCATAATATTCCTAGCAAAAGGGTTCTCTCTGGTTATTTTTAGGAGCACGACACAGTAGGAAGAAACACTCCTTCGGTAGTAGCACTTATTTGTTGCACATGGGATTCATATTCGTAAATGGACTTCAAACTTCAACCCTAACACAGAGGTTATGGAAGAGTTACAAATCTGGGTTAGGCTTTACGCCCTCCCAATCGAATATTGGAACCCCCACATCCTTTTTAATATTTTTGGGTCTCTTGGTAAGGTTGTTAGGATTGATCCTCAGACTCTAGAAGGGAACCTTTCAGTGTATGCTAGGGTATGCATTTGTGTGGATTGTTCCAATCCATTTCCAAAAACCATCTCCATCAAATCTCAAGAAGGGCTCTGGGTGTAGTAGGTGGAGTATGAGAAGATATTTTTTAAATGCTTCAAATGTCAGGAGTTCGGACATCTAAGAATGGATTGCAAATCTCATTTGATGGTTTTGGAGCCTAGTAGGAATCCCCATGTTGTGGTTCAAGGTGTAGAAGAAGTAAAATTGGGGGGAAAAACGGAGGGAATTGATCCCCCTTGACCAAAGATGCCTTGGTTTTGAGTAAAGAAAAAGCGAAGGTAATCACTCCTAAGACTCTTTTCTTGGAAACCTCCAAGGTAGCGAAAATATCCTCCTATTTGAGATTGTTAATCCAGGAAGGGGTAAAAGTGAGGAGAGGAAATTCTATGGAGTTCCTAAATTGAGGGGTTGCTTCTCGAGAGTAGTTTTTGGAGGATTTGTTGGAACAAGAGGTGGAGGAAGTAGTTAGGGAAACTTCTAATGAATGGGAATTTGTAGAAGGAAGTTACTTTGTTGCAAAGACATCTAGATTAAGTTTGTTAAACTATGGTAAGGGAAACCGGGGTCGGGCATGCTGAGTAATGAGCGTAAGACCCTTCAGGAGGTGGTGGTAGGTAGACAAAAGCTCCTTAAGCTTGTTAATAAACTAGTGAGTAGGGAGGGCCAATCCCCCCCCCCCCCCCCGCGCCTCTCGCCCCCTCCGAATAGTCTACGAAGTTGTTGCCATGGAATGTCAGGGGTATGAATGCCCCTGACAAGAAACACCTGGTTAGGTGTTTATATTTGGATCAAGGAATTAACATCTTTTGTTTTCAGGAAACAAAAATGTTGGGTTCAGAGTGTATTTCAAGTTGGGCACGTAAGTGGAAAGATTGGTAAGGAGCAATCGTTGATGTCAATGGGGCTTCTAGTGGTTCAGGGATTTTTTGGATTTTTAGTAAAGTGGAGGTTACGACTATGGAATCCTCAGATAATTTTCAATTGTGTAAAATTGTGGTCAAAAATTCTGACAAGTTTTTTTTCTTTGTAACGTCTATAGCCCGTCTACAAAATTGGTTAGTTTGGGGGATGAGCCGGTGGTGCTAGCTGGGGAATTTAATGCTACCTTTTCGGATTCGAAGTATGGAGGGGGAACTATAAGTAATCCTCAGTCTTAGTGAGACCTTCCTCTTTTGTGGAAGATGCAGAGCTTTTGGATATTTTTCCAAAAAGTGGGTGGTTGATTTGGTCCAACAGACGGGTCGGGATGGGGAGAATAGCAATTAGATTAGATATATTTCTAGTTAATTCTCATTGGTTACACACCAATGTCTTAAAGGAGAGCAAACTTCTACCTTGCTTAGGGTCAGATCATTTTCCGATTGTGCTTTATTTATCTATTGATATAGCTCCAAGGAATTCCCCCTTCAAATTTGAAATGATGTGGATGAAATATCCTTCCTTTAAGGAGTTGGGGAAGCATTGGTGGTTGTCTTTCATGGTGAAAGGTAAAATTATGTTCATTCTTGCTAAAAAGTTGTCCTTGTTAAAAAAAAGAAATTTTGGCATGGAATAAATCCACTTTTAAGAATATTTTTCTAGAAAAATCTGGAGTTGAAGCAATATTGAAGGAACTAAATGAAAGGGTGTTCATAGTGGGTATGGATCAGGTGGATTATTGTTTAGAAAAAGAATTGTTGGTGGAGTTGAATGATTTACTTCTTAAGGAAGATATTTATTGGTGTCATAAATCTAGAGAGCATGGGATTTCCCTAAACCCAAAAAAGTTTGTTTTTGGAGTCACAGAAGGAAAGTTGCTAGGGCATGTTGTTAGCAAAGAAGGAATGAAGATAGATACTGAAAGAGTTAAGGCTATTCAGAGCCTCACTTTGCCTACAAGAAAGACCAACGTCCACTCTTTCTTTAGAAGGTGAAATTTCTCAGGCACTTTGTTCTTGACTTTGCTGAAAAGACTCGTCATATATTGGACATGATGAAAGGGTCGCCAACTTTCCGATGGACTAAGGAAGGCAAAAGTTCGTTTGAAGAAATAAAAGCTTCCGTCGCTCATGCGCCAGTCCTGGTATGTCCCAATTTCTCCAAGGATTTTAACATGTATAGCTACACGTCTGAGCATACTGTATCTATCATTTTGATGTAAAAGAATTCTGAGAATTTTGACTCCCCGATTGCGTTCATGAGCTCTCCCCTCAAGCCTCATGAATTAAAAATGACCCAGGTGGATATACACGCCTTCTCCGTTGTCAAAGTAGTTTAAGAACTTCAGGTATTACATTCTAAATTCTCATACAGTGGTGCTGGTCCCTAACACGGCAGTCAAATCAATTCTAACTCAACAGGAGTTAAGAAGCTTGCGGGGGAATTGGATTGCAAAAGTCTAAGAGTACGATCTGGATATAAAACCAACCAAGCTGGTAAGAGGCAAGGGTCTATGTCAGCTTATGGCTGAAAACAAAGTTTTAGAAAACATTGAAGAAGAAGATGATTGCACCAATGGAGCACAAAGCCAGCTAGAGAAAACCGATTCACCGCCGATGGTCCTATTTGTCGCCACCAACGATGAGTGGTATTCCGATATTGCTTTCTTCCTCACCTACGGTGAATGCCCAGCTCACCTAACTACAAAGGAGAAGTGCACTATAAAGCTCAGAGCAGCCAAATATGTCATCTGGGATGACGGTTTATACAAACGCAGGATAGATGGTATCTTCTTACGATGTGTTGATAAACCACAACAGATAAAGATATTGAAGAGTTTTCATGATTCAGCATGTGGTGGACATTTCTCCTCTTCCGTGACAGCACACAAGATCATTCGGGCCAGGTACTATTGGCCAACACTTTTCCAAGATACAGCCACCTGGGTAGCAAAGTGTGAGCCTTGCCAGCAATTTGTTGGTAAGCCAAAATTGGTTGCTTTTCCCCTTAGGCTGATCGTTATTGATGAACCATTCAAGCAGTGGGGAATTGATTTTATCGGTGCACTCAATCCTCAATCGAGTGCCGGACATAGTTATGTCCTAACAGCAACAGATTACTTCACCAAGTGGGTGGAAGCCATACCTGTAAAACATGCCACTTCCGAGGTTGTTTGTCTGTTTCATCAAAGAAAATATCATTGTCAGGTTTGGCGTTCCAAACAAGATTGTTGCTGATAATGCTTCCAAATTTTCTTCATGGGAAGTTATTAGTTTTTGCTGTAAATACGGGATAACTTTGGCTCACGCCTCAGATTGTTACCCTCAGGGAAATGGTCAGGAAGAATCCAATAACAAAAACTTGGTAACCATCATACGGAAGCTGGTCAATGAGAATCAACGGTCCTGGCACAAGTCATTATATGATGCTTTGTGGGCAGATCGTATCACTCCCAAGAGGTCCCTCGGTATGTCTCCTTTTCAAGTGTTATATGGAATCGATGTTGAGATCCCTATCTCCACATAACTTCCTGCTCTACGCTTGGCACGAGCAATTGAAGATGAAACTTTCCAAAATTCCCTTGAAAAGAGGATCGTGTACCTAGCAGAGCTCGAAGAAAAGAGGGTAAAGGTGGTCGACAAGATCACCAAACATCAGAATTAGGTCAAAAGATTTTTCGATAAGAAGGCCAAGCAGAGGGATTTTCAAGTGGGAGATCTTGTCCTTTTGGTGGGACAAGCGAAGAGAGCCGAAGGGCATGCATGGAAAATTTGATTCTCTATGGAGAGGGGCTTTCAAGATCAAGCAATTCAACGGAGAGAATAGTTTCCATCTCTCATATCTGGATGGAACCGAGCTCCCGCTTCCCTATAACGGGCAGCATCTAAAGATCTTCAGGAAGTAGAGCTTGCTCTCTTCTTTGTACAGTTTGCTTTAGTTGTGTGTTTGCTTTCTATTGTTGTGTGTTCCCTTTCTTTGTTCCTTTTTGTTCACCCCTTCGGTCACCCTTGTTTTTGAGTCTCTCCAACCCAATGTATAGGCACATGAAAATATGGGATTCTCTACCCTTAAGTTTTCACTCAAAGATAGTCCCCATAAAGAGCCAGTTGTTATCCTGCAAAATTGTCAAGGGCAATTTGCAAGTAACCAAAAAATTTGTTTTGGCCCCAAGGAAGTTTGACAATGTTCGAAAGAAGCCCAAAATTCTCTTCTGAAAATCAAGTTTTAAGGACTTAGCCATTTTTCAGTCTTTTCGAGAAAGGCGCTAATAAGTTCTTGTCGACATGCTGAAGAGTGCACCAAGGTGCAAGTAAGTTCATGTTGACATGCTGAAAGGTGCACCAAAGGGCGCTGATAAGTTCCTGTCGACATGCTTGAAAGGTGTGCCAAAGGGCACTGATAAGTTCCTGTCGACATGTTGAAAAGTGCGCCAAGGCGCAAGGAAGTTCATGCTGACACGATGAAAGGTGCGCCAAGGGTGCTAATAAGTTCATGTTGACATGCTGAAAGGTGCGCCAAAGGGCGCTGATAAGTTCCTGTCGACATGCTGAAGAGTGCGCCAAGGCGCAAGGAATTTCATGTTGACATGTTGAAAGGTGCGCCAAAGGGCGCTGATAAGTTCATGTTGACATGCTAAAAAGTGCGCCAAGGGCGCTGAGAAGTTCCTGTCGACATGCTGAAAAGTGCACCCTTTTACACTGAAAATTAGTTTCTTCCTGCGATCCATTAATCATTCTTGTAAGATATTTAAAAAGCATTTTGGCATACAAGATGACTTCATCCATGTTGCACCATGGGATGTTGTCATCCAAATACTTGCCCAAGTCAACTATTGACTTTTTAGATGTTTTCTAGATATTTTGTAAGTGGTTGGTTTGTTTTTGCCTTCTTTTCTTCTCTTCTTCTATAAATACTTGAATACTTGTTGTATTCGGTGGTGGATATCTTTTAGATGAAAAATAGAAGTGAGAAGAAGAGGCTTTGTACTTTTTGTAACAGAAGAAGATATTAATGCAAATATTAAGACTTTGTGTTGAATATGTGTGTTATGGGCATCTGATCTTTCTTATGTCAGATCTATGCGTTTATTTTGTTAAATCTATCTCTACTTTTTTGTCATTTATTCATCAGTATTGCTTTATTTGTTTATGCAAGTAGGTTTGGCTCTGTTTACTACCAATCCCAAAACATAAACCCTCTGACCTTTCTGCTTTGGAATTCTTTTCTTTTCTTCCTTCGGATCTGATCTTTCTTCATCCTCTCTTTCATTCCTTTCTTTCTGCACTCGGAAACACACCTACTAGGATGAGATCCCAAACCCCCGGAGGCAGAATATTGTGAGACTTGCATAGATTCCTGCTGGTAGAATAGCAATAAACTAGTTTCACTTTGCTGACTCAAAGAGGGGCTATGCCCTGCACACTGTTGGCTCGTCTATCCATAAATCTGCCCAAGCGACAGATTTTCAAACCAACAGTTAGCTATTGAGGAATCGCGTGTTATGGGTAAGATTTTGAAAGAGATGAACCATACTTTAATCAGTTTATTTCCAAATAAATTTCCTACAAAATCGATGGATGTTTTTAGGCCTATTTCACTTTGTAATACTTTGTATAAAATCATCTCTAAAGTGATTGTTGGCCAATTGAAGCCGTTGTTAGATAAGATTATTTTGTGCGAGCAAAGTGGTTTTCTCCCTGGTCGCTCCATTTCAAAGGGGATCATTCTCTCACACGAATTGATGAATTCACTTTCTGGGAATAGGGTTCTTGGCATGCTAATTAAGTTGGATTTTAGGAAGGCCTACGACAGAATTAACTACTAGTTTCTCATGAAAACTCTCCAGATACTGGGTTTTAATTTGAATTTTTGCAAGTGGGTGTATAGATGTATTGCATCCCCAAGTTTCTCAGTTCTGGTAAATGGATCCGCTGAGGAGGTTTTTTGGAGCAATAGAGGTATTCGGTAGGGCGATCCTTTTTCTTCTTTTTTGTTTATTTTGGTAGCAGAAGCGCTCAGTCGTGTTGTAAAGGTGGCTCTCCTAGTAAGTGAAATAAGTGGTCTAAAGATTAAGGTTGATATGGATCCAATCACCCATCAGAAATTTGTTGATGAAACTTTCCTCTTTGGTAGATCGAAAATGGAGGAAGCAAAGAGATTTTGTGTGATTCTAGATGAATAGTCAGAAGTGGTTGGGCAAGTGATTAGTTTGGATAAATTGCTAATCTTATTTTTTAATGCTTTCCCATGGCTTCTAACAAGGATTCTGAACATTTTGGGATTTGTAAAAAGTTCTCTGCCTCAAAAGTATTCAAGGATCCTGTTGTGCCCACTTCCCTTTGACACCTTTAGATACTGATCTTGATACGGTTGATCTTATTATGGACACTATTATGTTTTGATTTAGTATGATGTTGGGCTATGGACTTCATTGCTGATTGGACTTATACAAGATGCATGATGATTATTATAAACATTTTATATATAGATGTTGATGCTTTATTTGACATAGTTATATCATTGATGCTATCCGGATATGTAATGTTTAATCATTTGATTATATATAAAAAATGAAAATTTTAAATGATGATAGAATGGTTGATTTAATTTATAAAATGATATAGTCACTATTTGAATGTTGTGTTATGCAGTTATACTTACAATGCTTAGATTTATATTATATTATTTTTTAGCGTTCTGATATGGCCACGAGGCTGAAGGAGGTATTTGTATTTTGTAGGCTATTTTATATCACAACAGACATCATGGGGGATTGGAGACTAACCACAAAGGAATTTTGGATGGATTCAACACAGCCACCATGGCAACTAGTCGTTTACATGTGTTTGTTGTTGGAGGGTTCCCATGGGGGGGATTGTCTTTATATGTGACCATGGGGGTTTGTGTGTGTTAGTATGTGGTCCTTCTTTTATTGTTATCTTGCATGTGTTTTATTTGTGAATGTGTCCATTCCTTTATTTAAATAGAATGTGAAAGATAAATTTAAATAAGACTTGATTAAATATAGTTATTAATGTGTTGATCCTTGCATTTAATGTGTGTAAGAGAGTTGATTTTTGGAGTGTAAAACACCTCACCATCTTCAAACTCGGATTTGTACTTGGAAGGTATTTTTGGAAGCTTATGGGACAAGATAAACTTGTCCCACACCCATTAAAAGCTTCATACCAACTTTATCTTGATTGGAGTGTTTACTTTTGCATCTTAAATATTTTTTTGCTTGTCAATCTTGCTTGTGTAAGTGTACTTTCTTACAAAAATTTAATTGGTTGTCCTTGAGGTGTAAGTGGAGGCTTGTAAGTAAAGTCGATTTGATTGGCATGAAGACTTTACATTCCTTTTGGTTTTCATTTTTGGAGGATGATTATTTTCCACTTGCATTTTTGGGAGAGAGTTGGAAGAGTTGTATTTTTTTCTATTCTTTTTTTTTGTTGTTTTGGGGCTGCATGTTTTGGAAGCCATTGGAGTTCTTCTCTTCCTGGAATGTTTGTTGTTTTGGAGCTGCACGTTTTGGAAACCATTGGAACTCTTCTCTTGGTGGAATGTTTGCTATTAGATTGTCTCCTTGGCATTAGAGAGAGTTGTTGTTTTGGACTGTCATTTCATCATCATTCAAGCTTGCTGTTGGACTATATTTTTGGGCATTCTTGTTGTTGTTTTGAAGACTATTTTGGTGGACATTCAAGTGACTATTGGGGTTGCATTCTTGTATTTGAAGTTGTTGTTTTTGAACTGTGATTTGGGTATTCTTGTTGTTGTTTTGAGGACTGTTTTAGTGGACATTCAAGTGACTTTGGGGCTGCATTCTTGTATTTGAGGCTGTTGTTTTTGAACTGTGATTTGGGCATTCTTGTTGTTGTTTTGAGGACTGTTTTGGTGGACATTCAAGTGACTATTGGGGCTGCATTCTTGTATTTGAAGCTGTTGTTTTTGACCTGTTATTTGGGCATTCTTGTTGTTGATTTGAGGACTGTTTTGGTGGACATTCAAGTGACTATTGGGGCTGCATTCTTGTATTTGAAGTTGTTGTTTTTGACCTGTTATTTGGGCATTCTTGTTGCTGATTTGAGGACTGTTTTGGTGGACATTCAAGTGACTGTTGGGGCTACATTCTTGTATTTGAAGCTATTATATTTGAACTGTGATTTGGGCATTCTTGTTGTTGTTTTGAGGACTGTTTTGGTGGACATTCAAGTGACTATTGGGGTTGCATTCTTGTATTTGAAGCTGTTGTTTTTGACATGTTATTTGGGCATTCTTGTTGCTGATTTGAGGACTGGTTTGGTGGACATTCAAGTGACTATTGAGGCCGCATTCTTGTATTTGAAGTTGTTGTTTCTAAACTGTGAGTTAGGCATTCTTGTTGTTGTTTTAAAGACTATTTTGTGGACATTCAAATTAATATTTGGGGTTTTCTTTTCTTGCTTACAAAGGTGTTATCATTGTTATGGCAAGGTAAGAGCTTGTTCATCTTTATACTATTGTTTTCTTGCATGCTATTATAGAATGTAAATGTTTGTATCTTCTCCATTTGTCTGGTTGGGTAGATTACCTAGGGATGGTGTAGGAAAAGGCTATGGGGAATCATTATGGGGGGTATAAGGGAATGCCATGGGCATCAGAGTTTTGTGGAGGGAGTTTTGGGTTTGGGATCCACCATGGAAAAGAAATAGCTTACATTTCTTACTTGTGGGGGGAGGGGCATAAGGGAAAACTTGTGGGGGGGAATAAGGAAAAATTTGTGGGGGGCATAAGGAGGGATTGGGAGGCATAAGATTCACATGATATGATATGTTATATTGGCGGTATGATTATAGGTGGATGCCCAATTCCCAATTGGGAGGCATAAGTAGCTTCCCCCATAGTCCTTGCTCCTTTGGCTTGATTAAATAGAGCCTATGTGTTGTTTGATTGTGAAATACAGTGGAAATCTATATGTGTGTCTTGGTTGTTTTGTTGTTAAAAAAATCTACCTGTGTGTGTTGTGGAAGAATGTGGATGTTGCCATGCATTGAACCCCATCTTTCATTGTGTTGTGGTTAGGGCTCGGGGGCCAATGACAAGAGGGGCTTCATCTCTTCATTGGATATCTTGGTTGGGCGGAGAGCGTTGCCTTTCCCCCTCTCTTCTTGCTCTGATCAATCGAAGTAAATATCTAAAGCATGCTGCTATTTTGGAATTAGTCATGATGTAGAGTTAACATCCATCATTATTAGTTTACTTCTTGCTGTAATTTCCTTTCCCCACTCTATGTGGATGGACTATAACTTTCGTTATATTGTAAAGATGTTGTATTGATCATGTAAGATGTATTTTGATTTGAGAAAGGGAAACAATATTGTCTTCTTGTTGTTGAGAGAACTATTATGGTATTGTATTTGTGCATTCATGGCATAATGAAAAAAGAGATATGTTACTACCTCCATTGGATTGCATTTTTCCAAGATGATTGCTCAATCGTAATGTGACTTCATGCTTGAAAGAATGTAAAGGGATAGAGTTGTGTTTTGCATATTACATTTGAAATGATTAAAATAATTACTTTGTTGCATCTGTTGGTATGAGTTGGTGTAAGTAAGAATCATTCAAATGCATGTAATTATCTATTTTGGGAATGTTGGAAGTAAATCTTGCATAAGGGAATTATGTTATTCTTGTTACTTGTCTTGTTGGGAAACATTCAATCTATAAAAAATAAGAAGGACTTTGTTTAGATCTTGTTATCAATCATTGAAGAAAGAAGTTTGTTTTAAGATAGCATGAAATGAATTTAAATGATGTTCTTACATACCTAAGAGTTGTTCTTTCAGTCAGTTAGAACGTAGTAATATGATCTTCCCTTACTTCACTTTGCATGTACGCTTAATCAACCAACGAATGAACCAAACAACCCCTCAAACTATAAAGTAATGAATGAAGTGAACCAACTAAGCCTTGCAAGACCAAAACAGACCTACACACTCAAGGAATTTACCTTAGAAGCTTTCAATCAAAAAAATTTAACAAAAGGACTCACTTAGAAAATTGTCAGTCTTGGTTGTGGGAGCTTGCATGACTGTTTTGCAAAAATGATTATCTAAAACTCATCCAATCCTAAGTTTTATGATTGTTGTACAAAGTAGACATTGTCACCTTTCCAAAAAGTCCAATTTTATCAAAAAATGAGTTCCCAGTCAAAATTTATAGCATTTTGAAGTTCTTACTACAAGTAATTTTGGAAGTTGCTATGAGCAGGTTTGCAGTTGCTACGGGCAGGCCTGGAAGTTGCTACGAGCAGGTTTGCAATTGCTACAGGCAGGCCTGGAAGTTACTACGGGTAGGTTTGTAGTTGCTACGGGTAGGCCTAGAGTTGCTATGGATAGGTTTGCAGTTGCTACGGGCAGGCCTGGAATTTTATACAAGAAGGTTTGCAGTTGCTACGGGCAGGCCTAGAGTTGCTACAAGCGGCTATAGGTGCATAGCCAGAGTTGCTACGAGTAGGCTTGCAGTTGCTACGAGCTACTGTAGGAGTACAGCCAGTTGCTTCGGGCTGCTTTAGGAGCACAGCTAGAGTTGCTACGGACTGGGGCCTACTACTTCAAAATCTTATGACACCTTGTATTTTGTACATGGAGACATCAGAAACATTAGTTTGCACAAGAGACAAGATTCACCAAAGTAAATAAGTATATTAGATTTTAATGAACATATAAAACTAAATGTATGTACAATCATAACTTTGATATCCTCTTGTGGTAGATTCAAACTTGCAGGTGTCTTAGACTATGCTTGTGATAGTATTTAAACAAAAAAAAAGTATTCCTCTTTCAGCTAACTGAACCTAGGTTGTTCATGGGTCTCAAGTGGGTTGTTTAAGTTGGTGTTACAGATCCCCCTTTTTATGGGTGTTGGTAGATCCTCTTTGTGGATCGATTTGGTAATCTCGATCGAGCAAAAAATTCATAGCTAGAAAGGTAAATAGATAACTTTGTCTTGAAGGATTATCCTTATTATATCAGTGTTTAATGCTATCCCAACCTATATGTTGTTGGTTATGTGTTTTCCTTCAAGTGTGCTGAATAAAATAGAAAATCTTCTCAGGAATTTTCTGTGGAATGGTAATAGAAATGAGAACAAAACTCATTTAGTGAGATGGGACCAAGTTGCCCTTCCTAAAGTTCAAGGTGGAGCAAGTATTCTGAATCTTAATTGGCAGAATTTGGCTTTAGGTGCTAAAATTATTTGGAGCCTCCTTTCCAATCCTGATGATGTTTTCAATTCTATGTTTAGGAAGAAGTATCTGGGGGGTGGTAGGCCAGAGCTGGTGTTTTCTATTCAAGAGGTTCCTAGAGGCTCCCACATGTGGAATTTTTTTGTGTCTTGTAGGAAACTCTTTTCTAATCTTTCTTCCTGGAGAATTGGGAATGGCTCCTCGACCAGTTTTTGGGATGATTCTTGTAGTGGACACTTAGCACTTACATTAAATCAATATCTACAGGAAGTTATGGAAGCTTAAAAATTTCAGTGGGGAGTTAAGGTGGAAGACTACAACTTGTCAGCGGTGGATGGATCACCAGTTCACATTTGGAAAGCTCCTGAGGACTTGGATATCTCAGATTTTTCTAAAGCCTGTTTCAAACAGGCTCTCATGGGTTGAAAGGCCCTAAGTGTCCTAAAGAATGACTCTTTGTTTTGGCTAGGTTCTAGAACTGGCTCATATCTGGTTAAGGAAGGGTATACATGGTGGGCGTTCAAAAAAGGTATCGGTGCTCCTAGGTAGTTGGGATTATGTTATTCTTCTGAAAGTAGGGGTGTTTAGTTGGTTGGTGTCTAAAGGAAAATTATCTACACAAAATCAAAGGAAAATGTGGGGTTTTTCTGGTCCGACTCGATGTGTTCTATGTCAAGAGGCTGAAGAAGATATTAACCATTTGTTTCTCTTTTGTCTGTTCTCTTATCAATATTGGAATTGGATCTGCTTTCGTCTCAGAATTTCTTGGGTACATGGAAGGAATATAAGAGAGATGTTGGTTTCTTAGCCAAGGTTGGGGCAAGGTGGTGCACTAATCTCCATTTGGATTTGTGCTCCCATACTTCTTCTTTGGCACATATGGTGGTAGAGAAATCTTAGAATTTTTCAAGGAACCTTCTCAAATTTCTTTGTAGTGTTATTAAGGCTTGAAATTTCCATTTCAAAAAATGTTTGTGTGCATTGAAAAGCTGTATCTCACTTCTCCTTGAAGGATGTTCTCTTCCGGTTAGCCTATCCTTTACTCAAATTGTTGAATTCGGGAACAATTCTCAAGAAGGGTTTGTCTAGGATCACAAAATATCTTCTTAGGAAACAAGTGAGATGGCTTCCACCCCCTCCTATTTTTCATAAAATGAACTTTGATGGAGCATCGAAAGGTAATCCGGGAACATTGGGAGTGGGGTGCTTAGTTAGAGATGAAAAGGGTGAGTTGGTGATTGTGGGATCCTTTCCTTTAAAATATGAGAGTAACAATGAAACAGAGGCTCAAACCTTGTTTGAAGGGATCAAACTAGTTGTTAGTGTTGGTTGTGAGACGTTGGCCATCGAAGGTGATTCCCAAGTTTTGATTAGTGATGTCGGTAGTGGTAAAGCAGTGTCATGGAATTTGGATTTATTTATTAATAATATAATGTATTGGTTGAGTTGGTTTCTTACGTGGAGTATAAGTCATAATTATAGGGAGTCTTATTCCACAACCGATTATTTAGTGAATCAAGGAACTATGAGGAGAGATGGTCTTGTCATTTCCAAGCATGTGAACGCGTGGGAGGAGCTTAATGTTATCATTTCTCGGGAAGGGACTGTAGACTGCAGGTGATTGTTTGAGTAATGATTGTTTTTTCTTCCATGTTTTCTAGTTTGTTCGAGTTAGGAAGCAGTGTTATGGGTCCAGTTTTCCAAATGGCTATCCCTTTGTTGCCCAGTTTGTTTCTATAAGGTGAGAACTGTGAGATGGGTTTTTTCAAAGGTATCTCGAGGGCTCAAAATTGCATCATCTTTTGGGTTGAATCAGGGTCCATAAGTGAAGCAATTGAATTTTTTTTGGGTGTAGAGTGTATGGAAGAATTTGTGAGAGCTAGGGTTAATTCAGAGGTGGTGTCCCAGTTTGACTCTTGGATGCTTCTGGTGTGGTGAAATGTATCAGAAGTCAAAGACATTGTGATCCATTTTATCAAACCCTGGAACATAGCGTCAATTTGGATGAATCACAGGAAGAATTTAGTCTGGTTCAGTCATTCCTGGTCAAGGAGAGGGAGGGGCAATCCTTAGTAGATGCTCAATGAGTGATAGCAGTCTTGTCTGCTAAGAATGCGGATCTTATGAGATTTGCATCAGTCATTCATGGGGCATGTTCTACTGGGTTAACAGAAGGTCACACAATTAAGAAATTGGACTTGTCAAAGTTGTCGGCACTGGTGGTTCTTGAGACCGAAGGGGTGGCTCAATTTAACAAAAATATGGGGTTTTCTTATAATCTTATGCTTCGAATTGCTCGAGCTAGCGCGAATGCTGGAAGTAGGAATTTGGTGGGACCTAGTCATTCTGCATCATAGGTGGTTGTCTGTCATCTTGTTGTTAGTATGTTTGTCTCGTTTGGGTTGTTTTTTGTTTGTGGTCGTAGTATATCGGTTCCTTCTATATATTTTTTGGTCTACATGCCTAGGTGGTTTTTGTTGGCCTAGTTAGGATTTTTAGAGTTCGAAGGTATGGATGTAAGTGGGTGGGAACCCTTCAATCCCTTGGTTCTAAGCTCCAACAAAAAGTGTTAAACTATCAAAACATTCAATTTCAAAGAATTTATAGTTTGTAAGCATATTGAAGAATACAGTGGTATTTGCAGGAGAAATGGTGGTTGGCTAAGATTGGTGGATATTGCCACTCTTTATTGATTTTGCAATGTTTAACATGTAATGAAAATATGAAAAATTATAGGTATTTATGAAATTACTTAACAAACGTCAAAAACTATGGTGCATCCAAAAAATTCTCTCTATCAACATTCACATAAATGTTAATTTTCAATAGACATTATCAGAGAAAAAATGTAATTTTAACACTCTACCATAACAAATTTCAGTTATTTTAAAAAGGAACACTTTGGTTGGTGCAACCAAAGAAAATCACTTATTTTGGTGATAAAAAATAATTACTAAACAAATTTTTAAATGTATAAAATAAATTTTAAAATTTTAATAAATTATGGATGCATTGTTTCTTTGTTTATTGAAGTTCATTGGTGAATATTTATATGATTTTTTTGGTTAATTGACATATTTAAAATTTGAAAAAGTATTTAAGAATGAGATTTTAGCAAATAATAATTTGAATTTTTTTGGTTAATTGATTAAAAAAACCCTTCTTAAAAACATCCACCATTTTCTAACAATTAATATAGAGTTAAGGCAAAAAGGTGCAAAATTTTCATAAGCACACAAATTTTTTGTACCAACTCACAAAAACACATGTTTGGTTCTTAAGGTTTCCTTCTCCTTTTGTTACATGTAGATTTCAATTTGATTCGTTTTCAAAGTTGTTTTATGTAAAGAGGTACAATTAAACATGATTTGTGATTACTAACAAATTCACAATTGTAAATCTACTTCAGGTGAGCATGTACCCCATTTTCACTTTATTTTATATGCACTTTTTTTTAAACAATGTTTATTCTTATTCTTTTTATTACCCATCAAGTGGTATTAGAGTTTCAGTTAATTTTTTATTGTTGCTTCTAAAATACCACAATTTTTTTAATCCAAGAAATAACTCCAAGTTCATCACCAAGGATAATATGAAGTGGTTATTTTCCAACTTCATCAATAAAATTCAAAGGAATATTCTATCATTCGAAAAATGGTTAGAGGATTTAGATCTAAACCATTCAAATCAATCCATCTTCATTATTGAAGACGAAAAAACAAATTATTGTCCAAACTTATACTAACCCAAATAGATATTATAAAGTGTACTTTCATAAACTAACATCCCTCTTAAGTATTTACTTGGGATAGATAGAAGGAAGTAAGAAATCAGCAAATTGGACTAACCTCCCCCTCTTCACCCCACACAAAGGACTTTCTTCACTCTAAACAACACTTATATCTATGAACAAACTTAGGCTTTGATATATATCTAGTGAATATATTAAATAAGTTGTTGAATAAAATGCATTTGGAGTTACAATACTTGAGTAAGTTGGTGCGCCTCCAATGCTTTGTGTGCCGTGTGGATGGTGTATATACCCATTTCAAATGCTATATATCGACACATGTTTAATGATAATTATCCTCTTTTATTGTTATTCAAAATGATAAAATATCCTAAAATAATACTTGCTTGCCTTCCTCTTAATGTTTTTCTTTTGTAGTTTTTGACTTCTTAGTCTTATTTTTTCTCTTTGTTACTTCCACGTTCATGTGTCATTTCTCAACATTTTGTTTCTTCGTGTTTCTTCCCCATGATTAGAACTTATAATGTAGCACATTTTTCTTCATTTGACTCCTTCAATTTGGATGCCATACAACGAAATTTTCCCAATTTTTTTCTTTATCATGTTTTTAACCTTGTCATCTTTTTTGCTCCCCTTCTACTTTTTTTCCCACTACGTATACCACCTGATATTTTTTTCATGTTATTGACTTTCCCTTTTGGTCTCGAGACATTATGAGTTAACACAAATAAATTCTTGCAATTAATTGGTTTTGATGATTGTAAGTGTGTCTAGGAGTAGCTCTGCCTTTTTTACTAAGATCAAACCATACCCAACAACACCTATGCACATATAGATTATGTTTCACTTAGTTGAGTCTCAAACACACAACCTTGATCTTCAAACATTCATTGGCACTCACTTGTCTTTTAAAATTTAATGAAAAACTTTTTCTATTTTTTTAATATTGTGATAATAGTACAATGTCATCAATTTCAAGTGCACTACTAAAAAGTTATTGTAAATATATAAAAAAATAGTCTTAGTGACAGTCAAATTTATATTGTTTGCTTTACTCTCATCATCTGCACGAAACACCAAAATTGGACAAATAATATAAAATTAGACAAATAAATGGCTGTCTTTAGGTTGTCACTTCGAAATTTTTGAAGACCAATATTGAAAATTTTACCATCACTAACAAAATTGTTTAATAGCCATAAGTGACTGTCAAATTTTAACCATATTCGGGCTACAAATGATAGTTCCATTTATGTGGACATAACATGACTACCAACCGCCATATTTTGCACGACCATTCAAATTATCTCAATTTTTTCCTTTTTTCCTCTTTGTCATCTCTTTTCTATGTTGTTATTCTACAATTTTCATTGTTCTGTCTGTATGCATGAAATAGTTAGTAATGCAAGTAAAGTTGAAACTAATACCTAGTAGCTTCAATACAATACTAAAATAGACTTATACATCATCATGTTAAGAGCTTAAACAAAGCTAACCTATCAACATCTCTACATTAAACATGAAATGAACATTTCAAGCTAATATGCTAAATAAACTAACTTCTATCTCTTATTGAATGCTAAAAATAAGATGAGATTGAACCTAGGTAGACCTCTAGCAATAAAAGAGTTGGTTATGTGCTTGAAATCCCAAGGTTTCTAAGAATGGAGTCTTATCAAATCATGGCTACAAGACCATTTGACATATCTCCATATGACTTCAAAACTTGGGTGGATGAATACAAGAAATGGGGAAGGCAAGCTCTTCTAATGGAAGAATGATCAAAGATGATAAATGGCTATAGTTTATGCTCTATGCTCATTTAGGAATGTAGGTGTGTAGGTGTAAATAGAAAGGTAGGATGAGGGATCCTTATATAGCCCAATGGATAGAGAAATCTCTACATCCCTGTTCATGTGGGATAAATGGAGAAGTTGGGTTAGTTGTGGATAAGGGATGTTTAGAAAGGGTTGAGTCAACCTTAGGAGAGTTTATTTTATCCTTTAGTGACTCATGGGGTTTGAGGGGATTTTTTAATTAACCAAATTGATTAATTAATAGGTGTACAAGCTTATACAAGAATAATTAGCATGATTTAGACTATGAGAGGGATTTAATCAAATAAGTAATGATTTATTGATTAAATAGAAGAGAGAATTAATTAATTAAGAATAATTAATTAATTAATCTAGATAGAAAGGGGTATTAATTAATTAGAAATAATTAATTAATCTAGATAGAAAGGGGATTTGATTAACGGAATGTCGTTAATTGGCATCATTATTGGATAGAATGGTTAATTAACTAGTGTGATGTAGTTAATTAATGGTGATAGAAGAGGAAGTGTGCTATATTGACGATATGTCGTAAATTTGCAAGAAAGTGTATAATTAGTGTAATTTAAGTATTTAAATTTCTCAAGCTAAATTATAGGTGTCTACATTTGCCCCTCTTTGGGGTGGTGTAAGTGACCTCACTTCAAAGATAGTAGACGAATAAATTTTGAAAGCGTAGAAGAAAAATTAGTAGAAGTGAGAGATACCCCCTCGAGTGTCGATGGGGTGATGAGAGAAGGCAATCAACAATCAAAAAAGATGAGAGAAAGGAAATAGAAGAATGGGCAGGAGCAAAATGCCCTAGGTGAATAAGAAGAATAGTGTTGATAAGAGAGTGATGTAGAAGAGGAATGAAGAGGGGAAGAAAAGAGTTAGCTTTTGTCTAATTTATTAAAACAACTTTAGTGTCATCATATTTCCAAATATCTACGTCATCGGTCCTTATTAAAAATATAATCATACGACAAAAGTAGAATGACATGAAAATCCATACTATGAAAAATATTCCATTGCTGAAAAATACCAACTCCATGCAACATACAAAATGCAATGCAATACAAGAAAGTAAATGATGACCAACTCCTTGCAACATACATAATGAAATACAATATGAGAAAGTAAACAAGCTAACCTAATAGAGAAACATAATGTAATGTTTTGTTATCAAGCTTTGATTCTGACCTATGTAGATTAACGACAAAGGTAAAAATATGGTTCCCCAAGCAAGGATACATGCAAGGGGAATAATGAAGGACACTTGGGTCCTATGAAAAGAAATTGTGCACTATGAAATAGTACCAAGCAACTCATTGTGCCCCAAAGTATAGACATAGTAAGCAAACCAACTTTGTTGATGGAGGTAGATCAAGATGATCCGCGAGTCGCACACAAGCTCAGGTGAGAACCAAAGAGCGATGTTTTGTAGGATGGTTTATATAATATTTTTTATTTCTCTCAAAACACATTTGAATGTTTTTTTGATTTTCTATAATTTTTCTGAAGCTATGTACATGAATAAAAAGAAGCGTGGATGCCCCCAGTGAAAGATGGGATGTACAAGGGCAGAATTCCACGCATACAAGAAAGTGAAGATGCGATATGCCCCAACAATTAGGTGGGAGTATTCAAAGACAAACTCTTCACAGATAGAAGGGGGATCAAGGCCAATATAAAAAAGCTTCAATCATGAGGGAGCAAGGATGCCCCCAATGTAAGTTGGCCAAGAAACATGAGAGAAAGGAAGTAGAAAATTGTCTTATTAAAAGGGGAAATTTTTCCCACAAACATGAAAAAGAGGACATCCGATACACATGGATGTTCTAAAGGATTTTTGAAGAACAGAGGATGCTATGAAAAGAATTAGAATGCGGTTGATAAAAAAGTGATTAGCCCAAGGTATAAATCTTGAGAAAAGACATGCGCTAAAGCAAGAGTTTAAACAAGGTCCAAAAAGTAACACTTGGTAACATACTAATCATGTTTACTTATCGAGATCTTGTGTGTGTACGTGGAAATGAATTACCTCTTGAAGGAAAGAGTTGATGAATAGAAAGTAAAGACACTAGCCAATGTGTAGGAATGATTTAGTTTGAAAGGTGATTTGTGAATGAATTGTGGAAGGAGAGTCATACATTGCTCCGCTTCCATCTAGATGTCCATAGCCCCGACGGAGATGGATTTGATTCTAATCACAACATTTCTCTACTATCAGTCAGTCATCCATATCCCCAGTCAATATTATTGGAAATACCCTAAGAAAGTTATATATCAATTTGGTTTTGCTTTTAGCTTTTACTTTTTAATTGATTCATTTTGATTATTTTGCTTTCTAAAAAATTATTTCAGATCTCTTGTTTGACAAGGGGTTAAGAACCACTACTGAATTTTTTTTGTTATTGGTAAATAGTTTTGAAGGGACTATACCCTAATTACAACAATGGCCTAAAGGCCAATTAATATACTAAGAAGTTCCACACAACAAAAGGATCAGAATCTAAAATAGGCATTGAATCCACAGGTAACCAAAAAAGAGTTACAACATAACAACAAAACAGAGCGAACGCTGCAACAAATGACTTGATGGAAGGATGTGGAGTTGATTGTGATGACAACATTGGATAGTGTCAACAAATGCGCCCAAAAATTATTCCCAAAAAGTTTATTAGATGATATTAGTGATAGGAATCTCTAAGAGGCCAGTCGTTCTTTAATTTACCAAGGTTATGAAAGACCAAGGTCAAACGGATACCATAGATATAAATGTCACAAAATGTGTGCGAATAAGCTAACCACAATAACATCGAAGGGATGAAAATGGTGGATGATTTGCATAGGAATATGAAAGAAAGGGAGGAAAGAACATACATGCGTATGTAATACCTGATTGCAATGTTTGATCTTTGTACCTTTGAATTTTTTTTGGTACTGTTTTAATGTTTTCTCTTTTTTGTATTTTTGAACTATTTTATGATTTTTATTTTTTATTTTTTATGATTTTTGTTTATTTTTTTGGAAGTTGGGACCAATAATGTCAATCTGCATAATAGGATCCCATGATGATGTGTGTGAATTCCTTAATAAGGGAGACTAAGCATGTTTGTTTATCAAGAGTAATATTATCCCGAATCTCAATGATCATGGTGAGCTCACACTCAACAAATGACTTTGATTTGTTTTGAAACATGGGCTTCGTATGTGGGAGTTTGAGTTCCCTATATATAGGTTTTTGCACTTTGTGCCATACTTGATGGGTACGTTGGTGTGCATTCTGGAATCACATTTGATTTTGAATTTTATAATCATTGAAGTTTTTGGGAGATTTGGATCTCTTCGGATTTTTTATCTTGGCTTGATAAAGAACCTATCTGGATTTCTTATAAGCTAATGTGTGACTTTTCTAATCCTGGGAAGTGAGAGAAGAATGTGGACATTTAGAATTGATATGAGAAATGACAATGGGATTTCTATAATCATTGGTAGAAGGAGAATGTGATGGATGAAAAGGATATGGTCCAAGAATTGAAGAAGATGGGATACCATGAGGCAAGCCACAGATAGAAGATAGAAGATAGAAGGCTACTTAGATGTGGCCCCAGTATAGAGGAAGAAGGGCTACTAGGAGGTGACCCATAGATGTAAGATTATGGGCTACTAGGATGTGGCTCAAGAATAGAAGATGATGGACTACCCGGGGGTGATCCATATATAGAAGATAAGGGCCCAGTTGGACATGCCCCAAGAATAGAAGATAGTGGACTACCCAGGGGTGATGCATACATAGAAGACAAGGGGCTAGTTCGACATGCCCCAAGAAGAGAAGATAGTGGACTACATGAAAATGTCCCACAAAGAGTAGAGGGGGGGTTACTAAAAGGTGACCCACACCTAAACAAAGATGAAGGGCTCCTTGGCGTTAACTCCCTAAGAGATTTTGATTAAGGGCTTGTGATAGACAAAGAGTGATTGGGTGATGAGAAGATAGGCCATGGATCAGTGCAATACCAAGGAGTTTCATCACATAATGAATAATGTGAATATGGAAGACTAAGAGGAGTGCCAAGTTATATGATCTGAGGCTCTTCCTCTGTTCCTTGATAAAAAGAATCAATCTTTTCCTCACAATATGCAACCGCATCAAAGTCTAAAGAGAATCCTTGCTCATAATCTATTAATTGAATATCTTCATGTGCCTCTATAAATGCCCTAATTGTTTCTTCATTCTGAAAGAGATCAATCGGTATGAGTTTTTGATTGACCACCAGGGGTTGATTGGAAGAAAGAGGTTCACTTGGTGTGGAAGACTTAGAATATGTTTCACGATGATTGATAGAAGAAGATGATGTGGGGGATGAAGAAGATGTGGAACTAGATGTCTTGGGATTAGAAGAAGGTGGTGTGGACCTACCTATATTATGGTATATCATCTGTAAACTAGTAGGATTAAGTCCAAAGTGTGTGGATTGCAACGCATGGGTTAATTTGGATGTTTGACTAGAAGGAATTTGAGTCACACAAATCTTCAAAGAAGGAAGACTTCATGGGGGTGATTGATGAAGAAGGTCCTACGAAGAAGGGGATGGTTATAATTCAAGAATCGCATTGGATGAATAATAATAAGGTTCCTATGAAGAAAGAGAGGACCGTGATTCAAGAATTTTATTAGATGTTTGATTAGAGGGATTTGGAGTCGTGCATATCTTCAGAGGAAGAAGACATCATTAAGGCGACTAATAAAAGGGGTCATGTGAAGAAAGGGAGGACACCGACGTAGGATTCATATTAAATGTATGATGAAGAGGGTTCTGCGAAGATAGGGAGGACCATGACGTAGGATTCACATTAGATGAATGATGAAGATAATTTTTGGCAGCACAAATCTTTAGAGGAGGAGAGCATTGTTTAGGTGATTGATAATAGAGGTCCTGCACCGAAGGGGAGGACCATGATTTAGGAGTCGAATTAGATGAATCTGAATAGTAGTTTAGATCCGAATAGTAGGTTTGATGTGAATCATTAGAAGAGTTAGAGGAAATATTTGGATTGGAATCCTCAGAAGAAGAGGAAATGTTTGGATTAGAATTAAAAGAAGAGTGGGGGAACCCGAATAATAATTTGGATCAGAAGTGTCCAAACCATACCACTGACTATGAGATGAAGGTGAGGAATGGGTTACCCAGATGGGTTCTCTAACACGAAGAACCAAATGGGGTTTAGTCATTATTGGCATCTTTTTATGCAAATGCTAAAATTTTGATTCCTTATTATCGTATGTATAAAGGACCTTGCAAAAATCAGTCATTGTTGGCGTTGTTTGATACAAAGGCCTATACATATATTGTATGATCAAACTTCTTCAAAGCGAATAAGGTTTTATGTTGATTTGGGAAACATAACGACAACCAACTAGACATTTTGTAAAGATGGGGATGCTTTTGTGATTTTCCAATAGGGAACCTAAGTAAAACATACATCATGATGACTCAAGATTGATAATCCAACAAGGTTTTAAGGCGTAAATGTCAAAGGATTGATCAAAATTTTAGCAACACAAAGGATACAAAGGAAGTATTTCCTATGTTTGATTTATACAAAAGTTGCTTGATAGGGAATGTTTTTACCAAGGTTTGAAATATATGTTCAAAAATGACCATGAACTTAGGGAAAAATAAGAAGATCAAGAGGATAAAATACCCAAAGGATTTCCCTAGCAATGATTTTATAACATGGATAAACATAAGGAACAATTACACAAGTTCAAAACACAAATCCAAATTAATGACCAAAGAATAATGAATGATAAAGAATTAATGGATCAATGTGATTGTCTGAAATGGATAAATTGATGTGACAAATGAGACAGAATCACACAATGTTTGTTTTAAACCAATCGATCAAATGGATTAATTCCTAAGTGTCTGATCAATCAATAGTTTGACACGTAAGATGACCAACAAAATGTCACCACTTATGCCAAGTTCAAAAATGAACGAGACATAAGTAATAACTAAAGGTTCATACGATTTCCAAAGAAGGTATACTAAAAGAGAGTTTAGATCTAATCAATACCTAAATCTCAAAAAGTAGAAATTACTAACATGAACGATGCAATAATACCACTAAGATACGTTAACCAAAATTTACGGAAAAGTAAGGTAATAGTATCAAAATAACATTATTACGACACACACAAAGGTAACAATAACACTTTCCAAAATCAAGGTAATGTTTGAAAGAAAACTAAGGCCAAAGTATACCAAGGAATTGTTACAATTCATGTAGCATAACGTTACAATCTAGACACTTAAGTCGAGTTTGCAAGAAACAAGATGTAAGTATGAAAATGGTGGCGATACGATAAGAAAGATAACACCTCAAAGGAGATTAAAGTGATGAATCAAGCCTAACTATGATGAAAATATTGACTTGGCTATCAAGATCGAAAAGGCTACCAATGATATGAAAACGTCTCCACACACTTTAGACATTTAACAACTCATCCGCAAACATGGATGAGCGTAAACGGACACAAAAGTGGCGAATATAATCAATTAGAAACACAAGGGTAGTCACTCTTCTTTTAATCAACAAAGTGTCAAAATAAAGTGAAGGAAATAGATCAATTGGGGATGAAAAATGTTGGCCTCACTTCGGCAGAGTTTCACCTCGCCTTAGGGCAAGTGAAAAATTAAGAAAAAGTAATGTTTCACATGTTTCGTGATGAACAAAGGCTCTCAACTCAAATTGGCTTTGATGTGGTCCAAGTGTGCTCCTGATCAAAGATAGCTTCCTGGGTGGTTCACTCAACTAGGTGTCACAAGTCATCTAAGAGCGAGCTCGATTCACCCAAAAAGTCACACTGACTAATTTGGGAGTATCTCGGCTTTACTTTACCCCCTTCAAGCATAGTGGGCAATAAATGCGTCCATCATGTACTCTCACTGGGGTCGTGATACGGATGACTTGTGACACTAAATCTCACAAATGGTAATACTAGTTAAGTACGTTGTGTGGAGCACTTCCCGTTTCATCCACAAGGTTCCCTCTTGTGTGGACTACTTTGGGGTTCCTAGGACCACCCCCATTGTTGTAGCTTAAGGCTTATGCCAAAGGGGCTATGTCCTAGTTTTAAGGATATGGGACATATCCTTATCCGAACCTGCAAATACAGTGTGATGATTGTGGTGTGTTTTTTATCTTTTTTAATTAGATGTGGTTTACTTGAACACCTTTTGGCAACCTGCACGGAAACTGTATTAGTAGTTTAATTTTGTTTTAACTCCACCTTTCTTTGACAAGCGTTTTTCGTTCTACACAATGGATTAGTAATTTTCCAAAAACACAAAAGAGGATAAAACATCATTTCTGATTCTCGAGATCGTCCTAGGACGCAAGAGAAGAGCATACATGACGTAGAATCCAACTATGAAATCAAAAAATGGAAAACACTTAGTTCAAATGCAATATTTGTTCATTTTAACCAACTTTTACATTCATCCTTTTAAGAACAAGAATTAAGTTAAATGAGATGTTTTCTAAAGAATAGACAAGGTGTAGAATCATTTCTGATTCCCAAGATCACCTAAAAGGTGCGAGGGAAGAGCATACACGATCCTAGCCTCCTAAAAAAATGTAACATTCATTAACTTTAATCAAGCAAAATTAGCATAAATTATCTTCAAATATACTATGCAAAAATAGAAATTAGTCTCAAATAACCCCTGTAAGTTGTTAGAACATCAAAGACCAAATTTTACAAAGCATTTAGACATGTTAGAAATTACTAGTTTTCTAAAACCTTAATTTTTGGTAACTCAAAACCCCAAATTTATGTTTCCATTGCATAGTTCACTTCAATACCTTTCCAACGCAACAAAAATAGAGTCATTTTGAATTTGGGAGCAAACGTTATGGCCTCCAGAAGATTGCTAATGAACATAGTTTAGCGTGTGTGTGTGAGTGCACTTTTAAAGGTACAAAATGAGAAGTATGACAGTGATGTGTGTGCTCCATTCAAGAGTGTATGCACACGTATGTGCAGCAGATGTGTGCATGTGCGAAGAAAAACAAAAGGTACACAAGCTATACAGTGTGTGTGCCTACCCGAGAGATGTTTGTGCTAGCATGTGGGTGCCTGTGCTGGACAAAAAGGTACAATACTGCTAGTGGTGTGTGCACTAACATAGCCTGCTAAGGATTTTTGCACCTAACTAGGATGGTGCCTGCACTAGGATTTGTGTGCTTGTGTTACCTTTCCTAGGTGACATCAAAAATACATCATTTTAATATAAACAACTTCAAAAAGGTCAAAAAGCTCAATTTTTTATATGTTAGTTCAAAATTGACAACAACCCATCAAAATTAAACCCCTAAACAAGACTCAACACATGCAAAGTTAGAAAAATCATAAGAAATTTAACATTATTTCACACATGTGCATATCAAGGGTTAGCCAAATATTGAAATAACAACAAAAATTAAACTACAATGCTACGGGACTAAGGACCCCTCCCACCGGGTGTGCCATATGTATACATGAATTTGTTAGGAATACAAAAAAGGAGTTAGAACTAACACCTAGTAGCTTCAATACAATACTAAACTAGACTTATGCATCATCATGCTAAGAGTTTAAACAAAGCTAACCTATCAACATTTCTACATTAAACATGAAATGAACATTTCAAGCTAATATGCTAAATAAATTAACTTCTATCTCTTATTGAATGCTAAAAATAAGATGAGATTGAACCTAGGTAGACCTCTAGCAATCAAAGAGTTGATTATGTGCTTGAAATCCCAAGGTTTCTAAGAATGGAGTCTTATCAAATCATGGCTACAAGACCATTTGACATATCTCCATATGACTTCAAAACTTGGGTGGATGAATACAAGAAATGGGGAAGGCAAGCTCTTCTAATGGAAGAATGCTCAAAGATGATAAATGGCTATAGTTTATGCTCTATGCTCATTTAGGAATGTAGGTGTGTAGGTGTAAATAGAAAGGTAGGATGAGGGATCCTTATATAGCCCAATGGATAGAAGAATCTCTACATCCCTCTTCATGTGGGATAAATGGAGAGGTTGAATTAGTTGTAGATAAGGGAGGTTTAGAAAGGTTGAGTCAACCTTAGGAGAGTTTAGTTTGTCCTTTAGTGACCCATGGGGTTTGAGGGGATTTATTAATTAACTAAAGTGATTAATTAATAGGTGTGCAAGCTTATAGAAGCTTTTTAGAGGAATAATTAGCATGATTTAGACTATGAGAGGGATTTAATCAAATAAATGATGATTTATTGATTTAAAAGAAGAGAGGATTAATTAATTAAGAATAATTAATTAGTCTAGATAGAAAGGGGTATTAATTAATTAGAAATAATTAATTAATGTAGATAGAAACGGGAGCTTAATTAATTATAAATAATTAATTAATCTAGATAGAAAGGGGAGCTGATTAATGAAATGTCGTTAATTGGCGTCATTGTTGGATATAAGGGTTAATTAACTAGCGTGATGTAGCTAACTAATGGTGATAGAAGAGGAAGTGTGTTATATTGACGATATGTCGTCAATTTGCGGGAAAGGGTATAATTGGTGCAATTTAAGTATTTAAATTGCTCAAGCTAAATTATAGGTGCCTACACCATCCATCCACCTATCAATAATATTTTTTAACTTTTCCTTAATTAAAATGACTCTAAGATTCACATAAAATCAAAAATAAGAGAGAAAAAAAACTCCAATTTACAGAAGAATTTTTAACTATGGATATATGTGAATGGCATAGAAATATTCAACAAAGGTCGTCACACTTAAAATGCAAAAGACCTAAAGACTCAAGAATTATGTTGCACTTCCTTCTTAAGTAATCCTTGTAGGAATTTTGGGTAGACTCCATCTTCACAAAGTCTACCAAGTTCAAAATAAATTATTTATTGCAAACCTTGGTTTCTCTTCTCTGCACTTTCACAAATTGATCATCATTGTGATCATGATCTTGTTATAAATCCCTATCAAAGTTTAACAAAATCAACAAGTTTAACCATAATGTATTAGATTGTTCATTTTGGAGTTTCCTCGTCGCATGTGATGATATTTTTCTTTACGGCGATAATGACAACAAAATGCTTACAACTCTCAACCATTATCAATGTGAATATTTATCTGCTTACTGAAAATATTATTCAAGTTTTACTGATCTTATAGAGTTGCAATTACCTCGAAGTGATGTTGTAAACAAATGTGTCTGATATCTTAAATTTTATTTATTTCATTCACATCTAACCTTCTCACGTCCACACACTTCGACATTTGTCTTGAATCAAGTAGGAACTAGCAAAAGCATTTATAAGTGCTTGTGAGAGGCCGATAGGCATATAGAAGGATTTATTACTTAATATGTACTTCATTAAATTAAAATTTGAATTCAGTTTTATTATAAACACATAATTGTAGTTATTATGGATTGATTCATTCATTTGTGACGATGGATTTACATGTAGAAAAATAATTATTTATTTTTAGCAACATCATCCATTAGTGCTTGTGGTAGGAGAATACAAAAAAATTTATTAATGTAAAATAAATAATGCAAAAAAAGAACACACTTAAAGATATAGATCATGAATGAATTTATGAAAATGTGTTAATAACAATAGTAGTGTTTATGATAATTTGGATTCTACAAAGCAAGGTTATGTCATAAAAGTGTATTTAAAGGTAGTAATTAATATTACACAACGATTTGCTTGATTTTACAAAAAATAAAGAATTGTGAAGTATTAATGGAGAGTAAATACTGCTTTTAAATTCCATGGATTTATATGTTTCCACATTTTCTATGCACCTGTAGTATGGCACTTAAAACTTCACAATATTAAAGAAATATACTGTGATGCATGAATATACATTTTTGTAGAGTTTCCAATTTGTCATATGTTTTTAAGAGACAAAAATCCACGAGAAATACATTTATTTTACAATATTTAAAGATTTTTTCTTAACACCATTTTTAGCATATGATACAATCATAATGTATTCCAAGATCTCATATCTATTTAAAAGGGAATTTCACTAAAAATTCCACAAATATTTAACTTGTTTTCATATAGTAAAAATATCTTAAAATTTCATATTTGATTATGATTTGAAATTGGTATTTATATTCTTTTATAAAGCTTTATTTTAGCATAAACAAGAGGTGTTCACTTGTATCTAAAATCCTTCTTATATGTTCAAACTGTAGCTTTAGAGACATAATCTTTCATAAAAGAAAGGAAAGTTTATCATCTCTTGTCAATTCAGCTTAATATAAGTATTGATCATCATATCCAAAACCAAAGAGTTGAATTCCCACAACCACATTCAACAATTTTTTGTTTTTCTATGCTTCAACGTGAATGAGCAAAACCACTTGTGGCACTTGTTTCAATACATATTTTGGACAACTTACGTAAAATATGACATATAATTTCAAGATAACTATTACAAACCTGCCACAATAATTGCAAGAGCACAATATTTTTCATGTTTGCTATATTATAACATGTAATCTAAGTGATTATATATAGAAATCCATTATATAAAATTCTTGCTTAAAATTATTTTTGAAATCTTGACACAGAAGAATTTTGAGAGTGAGTTATGTTTCGGGTAACATACACAACCTCACAAATATGGTACATGAGCTTCGTAGCACCCAATTGTTCCCAATAAGATAGTGCAAAGGTTGGCCTTTGGATGCAAGAGTAGGAGAGCACTTCATGTGTTTGAAAGATGCAATATATTCTCTGAGTCCGGACGTTGTAGTATAAACCCTTTGGCTCCAACACCACACCCTCGAGGTATATTGTCTGTTAAAAAACCCCTAAAACTTGCATTAAATTGGATGCAATATATTACTCAAATTTACACATGAAAATTAAAGCAGTTAAATCCATTTCTATAAGGAGCAAAAAGTCTTTGCCTTTGATTATATGATGTAAAGTTATATATTCCCTCGAGTTAATTTCGCCTAGGATGTGATCATTCATTTGGCTTCAATTATATGATCTTCAAAGGTAACTTTCCCTTGTATTCATTTGGGTTCAAATCAACAATCTTAAGATATTTATTTTTTCAATTCATCTGTCGCATATTCGATCAAGTTCACTTGGCTTCAAACGTATAATCTTAAGATACATATTCCTTTGAGCCATCTAGTTTCCATTTCCCTCGAAGTCTATTCTATGATCTTAAAATATATATTCCTTTAAATTCATTTCGCTTTCGTTCTATGATCTTAAGTCATACATTCCTTGGAAGATTCAATTTTGTGAATTTTGTAAATAAATAGCATTGAAGGAATGACTTGACAATGAAATATTTTACCTAAGAGGGCCTTGCACTCTTCTTCAGTAGAATCCACAAATCCCACAACATAATTGGGTTCATTGAAAGCCCTTAGCGTATACGTCTTATTTGCCCCCTTGTCAGGTATAATACAATCTTACAGCTCCGCTACGACCCCGCGCCCCCTAAGGACTTGAACCAACACCAACGTATCATTCTCCTTGTAAAACTTGTGCAGATCCTTTTGAAGGCCACCCTTGCCACCCTTAAAGGGCACAGTGAGAGTAGTATAGCTTTCAATCATCAACTCCTCAATCATGTTGCTTGTATGAAGCATGTTGTCGTTCCATTCCTCTGCCTTGGAGCTTCCAACCATGCCCTTAATCACCACCATGATGCTCGAAACCTTGTTCGACAATTTCATGGACGAAAATGAAGAAAAATAAGAAGAATTTGGATTATCTGAGCTCATGATGAGGGACGCAGGCAGGGGTCGTGTAGGCTCCTGTGGCATTTTCTACCCGAGGATAAATTTGGAGGATCTATGAAAGGAATCATATGAGACTTCATGACTGATTTAAAAAACAAATTTTTCTACTATAGATCAGGAAGGATCTTGTGGGCCACACTGGGCAAAATTTGTCAAGATTATAGCTCTCACCAGTGAACAATTTAGAGAGGTAACAGGAAATAGGACACAAACAGACAATAGATGAAGCGGCAGGAAGTGAAAGGTGAACAATCATGATAACCAAATGAAATATGCCATTTGAACCATTTCCTTATCCAACGCATCACAAATCATGTAAAAGAATATTAAAAATTTAAATAAATATAACGATGAAGACGATCAAAATAGCAGTTATCAAGAAAGTTGCCTCTAGAAAAGCCTATCGACCATTTAAAGTATCTTTTATGTCATCCTAAGTCTCCTTCGTTCCAAAAAAACTAATATGAAATAGATAGCTTAACTAATCTGAATAGGGAACAATTACATTATAGAATTGTAAAAAACATGAATGCAAAATTGAACAATGTTGCAGAGATCAGATTATAACAAAAACAATATAATATTGATTGAATAATGCTTGAGCATATTACATAGTGAGTAAGATTACAATATAAAGGATAATGAACTCCTTAATACAAGGATTTAATCTTCAATCCCACGATATACTCTCTTATCTCTCATAGAATTTCTCCTGAACACATCAATCTCTCACAGAACACTCAAATAGCTACAAGAGTTGTTTATTCAACAAACTCACAACTAGTACAACTATCCTATATTATTAATAATGAATTGATTAATAACTCATATTAATAATAGTGCAATCTTTTACTTTTTCACACACATAATATTAATATCTCACTAACTCACTACACTAATATATGAATATGACATTTTACAAAATAATAATGTGAGCACTAATCCTAATATTATTTCTAACAAAAACAAGGATTAAATCAAGATTTCAAATTATAGCATTAAAGTCCGACTCCCAATCTATAATTTGTATTTTCACAAGTCAATTTTAATATAGGACATCTTTTTTTTATAGAGAGCTTGAGCTTGTTTCATAGTGTACCGTTCACTAGGTTTTCTTCAATAAGTGAGATAGTATTTCCTCGAGCCATATGAATTTGAAAATTAGTTTTTGGAATTAAATGTCCAATTTATTTAATCAACATTTCACATCACTCAATGATCCATCGTCGAGAAGAGAATTGATCCATCATTTTTTTCCTGGTTTTCCTGAACTAGAAGAGTTCTTTGCTTAGGCCAGTCAGGGGCAAATGTAGTCTTCAAGAATCACCCCTTGACTTCAGATTCTACATGTCTGATCGTGTACACAACAGTGGACCCTGATCTATGCTACTCTCCTTGTGCACCGAGTAACATATATCATTTGTTGTCTACAACTAGTGATATCGACCCCACCCTATGGGTGGTAATCTCCAGGGAATGCTCCTGATGAAAACTATTTGTCCTTCCACCCAACCTTAAAGAAGCCTCACAATGATCTCCCATGTTCTGAAGAACCAGGGCCAAGTGAAAGAGAAACTCTTCCAGCAACTTGCCGAACGAGAAGGCATTGCCCTACACAATCGTGTGTTGGCTCATTAAGGCTTAAGTTCCTTCGAAGAGACAAAATGACTGGAAGCTTCTAAAAAACAAGATTTCTTCTTCACCATTTTTGCAACAAAACATAGGAAAATAGAGTCCAATAATGGATACTTTGGATGTTAAAGTAGACGCATTATTTTAATTCAAATTATTTAAATGCGTCCCTCTAGTGAATTTCTAATATCCGACTCTTAGCCACATCATTGTTTGAAGTATTATTTTGGCTTGTTTTCTTCGATCCTCTCAAACTTCTTCCCTACCTCAATCTCAATCTCACCCATTAACAATCTCAATCTCGCATACCATCTTTTTTTTTTCCCTTTCCACTCCCTTACACGTCACTTAATGCCCATGTTGGCCTCTTCGCTGCACCTTTGGGGTGCGATTGCTAGTTTTATCCCAACCTCAAAGCATCACCTTCCTGACAATATTATTCAAGACATTCAATCGCTGCCTGAAGTGCATTTGATTAAATTATTAATTTCAATGGTTTTCCTACACCCACGGGTTGAGCTGCAGGTTTTTCTAGCAAACACTAATTTGAATGAGCATTCAACAAATGTCTAGAGTTCTTGTGGGGTAAGTGGTTCCCTTGCCTTGAAATTATTACTAAAAGATATCATAGACCTAGGGGGTTATAGGGCAAATGACATTAGTACTAGTGGATTTAGAAGAGGGGCCATTTCCTACAGACCAAAATAAAAGGGCCGTGTTTGTTGGACCAGACTAGTTTTATGCAAAGGATTTTCAAGTGAACCTTTAAGAGCACAATCTATAGTCCCCGTGACTCTTTTGTTCAGGATGAAAACCTGTCTAATATGCTTGTACAAATTTTAGAGATCATGCAAAAATGTTCCATTATCAAAGCTATGGTTATTTGGCAGACAGACCGTGTACATATAATTTTGTTCTTTCTTACTTTCTCTGCCACCCACAATTTACGCTTAGATTTGGTTGCCATTTTCGGAGGGAGAATCTGTAAATAATGTAACAAATAGCCCCTATATGGTAAAATGACAGCAATTTACTTTTTGCTGAACTGATCAAACTTTTATTTATTTTTTTCTATTTTAATACTGTTGGAGAGTTTTTCAAACAAATTCAAAGTGACCCAAAAATGGCAACCAAATCTAAGCGTAAATTGTGGGTGGCAGAGAAAGTAAGAAAGAACAAAATTATATTAATGTCCGCAGATAGCCAAAATAGGTCAATGGAATTCAAGAATACATCCAATTACCATAGAAGTGCTAGGGTTAAAAGACCCTAGCAACTAGCTAAATAGAAGAGAAGATGACCATAAACTGAGAGACCATAGTTTTGTTCAATTTAGACAAACCCTTGTGTTAATGGTGTCAGCTCCTCCATAGCACATAATATAACATATCATTATCATAGCCATGATTGATGAATAACATTACTAAGCTTAGAAGACACATAATCATATTAAAAATGGAAAGAGAAAAAAAGATAAATTATACTATAAAATAGGTAAAGTAAATTATATTAAAAAGAAGCAAGATAGATTACATTAGAAAAAAGAAAACATGAATTTATGATAGCTAATACAAGGAGCTACTTTCCATTAAAAGTGTATTTTAGCTCCTAAATAATTCAAATTTTGAAATTAGAAATATACAAGTGTCAACCTCTTAGTGTTATAGTCATTTTTTTACAAACGATTCTAGTGGATAGATTGGTTTATAAAAACATAAACTTTTTAAATAAAATTTCAGTGTGGACTAGATAACTAATTTCTCATAGTAAGATACCTTACGGGCGTAACAAGAAGCTTCGAGTGTAATATTTGATTCTAACTGTCAATCTACATTTAGAATCAATGTGAGTCCCAACAAATAAGTTTGATACATATGCACTTCATAAACTATAACTGAATCTGCCCCTACTGCTCGGAAAAAATCCCTTGCATTAGTGTGACAAACAGCTCAAATTCAAAGACGGCAAGAGAATAATGGAATATTCATGTTTAAAAGTCCTTCCTGCACTAGTGATTTTCCAGTTTTCTGCTACTATTCAATATGTTATAGCATCGGTAAATCACAACCACAATGTTTGGCTTTCCGGGAAATAGTACTACAATGAATGGTTTCACAAGTTTCAGGCAAATGAGTGTCAAATTTTCAAAAGATAACTTCATTTCGTACAGTTTCTGAAGATAAATTGATTTTTTCTAACATTATGTTAGTCGCATAAAAGGCTAATCGATCCTAGTTGCTCAATGACTAGCCAAAAAAGTAAAAGTATTTTATATTGCTTCCCTCGTCATATAAACACTAGAGCATATTGTCTATTGCAATACTTTGTAAGAATACATTTGTGTTCTCAAGAAAACAGTTAGCATGCCAACATGAATCTTGTACTGATGCCGCACATATAATGCAATCATAAATCAGCCACAAGAATAGATGTCTGCAACAACTCATTACAAACAGTAATTTTTCTGAGCATTATAGCTGATAAGTTTTTTTGGGAGTAGATGCTCGATTCTCTGCTGACTGGAACTTTTGCCTCAGTTGAAAAACTTCAACCTGCACATCAACAATTCCAAAATTGGAGACATTGCACGATAACAAAAAATGCCACCCAGAGAAAGAAGAAAGCAAACACATAAAATATGTCTACAAATAGAAGGCTAAATCTGGAAGTGAGGCTGAAAACCTAAAAATTAGGATTTCTTTACATGGAGACCATGGGACTATAATCGTTCTCTAAACAAAGTGGCAACAAACAGTTAATTAAAATTGTAGAAAATTTGCTGGATATGGACTGCCTATGTGTTTTTATTTCCGACATTTCGAGTCCTCTACTGGATCCATTATCAGGGTAAAGAAGCACCAAGCATAGGTTGCTTCTTCCTAATGATGGGTCCAGCATAGGACTAGAGATGTCAGAAATAAAAAACATAGTCATATCCTGAAAAATTTCCACTATGATTCCTCACTGTGAAAAGAATCTCAAATCTCTAGTTATGTAAAGCGATCTACATGCACTTCTAACCAAAAGTATCAAGCAACTTCACATTAGCCTTGTTACAAAATAGGCATTGATAATTATTACCACCTTTGATTGTTGAGAGTATAGGTCATTAAGACCAATCATTTATGGGAAGTTAATCTGACTTCAAATTCATATAGGGGAGGACATACCAAGCTGCTTAAGCTAATTATATAATCATTAGAGCGAGCTTTTAAACATAAACATTTCTGCAAATGATACAATCACAGATTTAATTTTATTATTTTAGTGGTATGAATAGAAGGCAAATGCAGCCTGGTACTCTGAACACAAATCAGAAATCAATCATTTTCAATCGCCAGCAATCATTTTCCCAAAATAATGGATGTAAAAATTAGAAGTATATATGGCAAGAAACTCTCACATGAACCAAACAGATTTATCAATGAATTTAACTGTAGTACCACTTTCCAACTGTAGAAGGGAGAAATGCAAAGGAATAATCATTAACTATAGATTTTGAGGCACAATGGCAATATCAATACGGGGCGATATGAAGCTTAAAAATGCTGCAGTTATGACAACCGTTGTGGTAACCAATTTGAATATTGAAAATAGACAATGAGGGGTAATTATTTTAGAGCTCAAGGAATTTCTTTGTGGGGATGATTTACACCTTAAACAGAAACCAAGGGAGCGTTTAGTGTCACACCCCATTTTTCCCGATGCTGGATTTGTAAGGCACTTGCTTGTGGTTAATGTTGTAAGTTAACGTAAGGCATAATTAATAATGGTGATATTCAATTATTGATGTGCAGTTAGGGATACTAATTATTGATTAACCTGCTTTGTATGTTGTGAATCAATTAATTATTGTCACCTTCTCCAATACTCTGAATTTTGAAATGCAATTAAGAATTGTCATTTGGATGAATTATGAGGAATAATTGTCATTGTATATTATCATACTTTTACAGTTTTATTTCATGTGAATTTGATATCATGAATTGGATAACTACCTTCTATTCGTCTATTTGTGACGCAGGTTCGGCCCTTGGTGAGAGGAAGAGAATCATCAAAGAGAGGGAATTAGATGCAGATTATGGATAGCGATGAGAGAACCCTGCGAATTGGTTTGAGGCCATTCTAGACGCATCCTAGGCATAGACATCTGCCTTCACATATTTATGCATAGGTAGTGAACATTTGGGTTTGGGTGAGTGATTGCATGCTTAGTATTGCTTCGTCTTCTTCATTTGACAGTGTAAAGCATACAGTCGTAAATATTGGTGCACCCATTATATTTATGCATTCCATAGATGCTTGTTGCTTTCAATTGTCGATAGGCATTTTCGCTCTCATCGTGTCTTTACAAACCATTGATGCAATTATTAAACTTTTCCACCATCTGTGGTTCAACAAATTTAATCGATAACTTTATATTGATGACTATAAGATTTTGGCTGTAGGTTAGCACCCGCATACAAGTTACATCATGACCACTGGGTGAATAAGTCACTAATTGTGATGTCCCCTTTTCTAAAATAAAAGGTATTTTTAACTACTTAAAGCATTTAGCCTATTCATTATTATATGTCAGCTAAATGGATGAAAGGGAGGGGACTTTATGGAATAAAGTGAAAACATAAAAAGAAACTTATATTTCTACAAGGAGGTCAGTCCTCTTTGAGGGATCATCTTTTTTATTTTTGGCGCCACCTTTAGCTATATAAAGGGGTCGCTTGGCTTGGAAAAGGATATGCTTGGCTTTTTTATTTCACTTTCTTGGAATTGGAGAAATAAGTGACGGGGCTCTATGGTGAGTGACCCAGCATGGAGAAGTAAGTGACGGGCTCTATGGTGAGTGACCCGGCTTGGTTTTGGCACTATGATTCTTGATCTATTGGGAGGCATGTGGAGTTCTTTGGGCGGCTTATGGAGATTTGGGAGACATTTGGAGCTGGTATATATGTTTCATGAGTTATCTTGTGAGTCTTGTTATGCATTGTTATGTTTGAGGCTTGACGCACCTCCTTGTTGGTATGTACTATAGGATCTTGTCTTGGCACTGTGTGGGTACGGTAGTGGTTTTGAGTCATGTGGAGTTTTCTTGTGAACCTTAGTGGTGTCGCTCAGTTGTATCTTGTAAGTAGAGTCAAAAAAAAAATTATCCTGGTTTATTTGGTCTTGTCTTTGGGTCCCACCTGGTTGAGCGCTACAATTAGGTGTTATCCTGATTACAAAAGGAATCATGGTGTTGGCAGGATAAGGCCAAGCACATGCAAAATTCCTGAGAAGTAGGCATGCAGATCATATGCCTCAGTGAATTGATTATACATCCATGTGAGTAAACTATACATGTCACTACAAAACTATACAACTAATCAGCAGTGACAAAAGTTATGACTATGAGTTTCATCACTTTCCTTCTTAGAAGGAACTTGTTGCAACTTCTGTCTGAGAGAACCGCTTGGCCCGTGTCATAAAGGTCCATTTGCAGCTGACATGGTAGGTAATGATTTGCTTTTGATAAGTGTTGCGAGTCCGGACACCAAGCAAAGTATCCTCGACCAAAGGTAGTTGAAAGTGTGGAAAGTAGCTTCTGAAAAGTGGCTGAATAGTAGTTTCAGTTGGTAACATCGAGTCCCAACTGCTTGAAAGTAAGTGTAGAGCTGATATTTGATGGCTTCAGATTGTGACGTTACTTATCATGAAACCCATGTTTATACAAGGGAAGCTAGACTCAATCACCAACTTGGAAAGAATGAGGTGCTAGATGACAGTTTGAAGATCCTTCAATTTGGCATACTTCAGATAAACAATTTCCATACATTTGTCATGAAGTTTGGCCAGATTTTTTCAAGAGAACCAATATCTAAAGCTGCCCTATGAGGTTTGAGTTGTTCATCACATATTACCTAATGGTGCCTCTTGGTCATTACATACCATAAAGCTCAAGTAGAATTGTGCCCATGTGGATAATAGACATAAACATATAGCAAACAATATTTTCTCATTCTCGTCTCTGACTGCTCCAAAGCAAGAGATTCAAAGGAAGTATTTGAGATAGGTTTGTAAACCCTCTATAGATCAGAGTAAGTTTCCAATCTTTGAAGGGCTCTAACAAACTTTTGTCAAAATGTAGGAAATGGTGACAGAACTTTACCCTGTTAAATAAGCATTCTGGCATGGTGGTATAAGTCTGTAAATGGATCTACTCCTAAGAGTGATGGGAACGATTCTAGGAAACTGATAAAAATAGGTAAGGTTGTTTCTTTAATAGGGTGAGTTCAATAAAAGCAACATGGCAAATTGTCCTGTTGATATTTGCTTTGTAGCTTTGAACATTTATATAAGAATTTAGTCTCTCTATATTTCTTGGCATTCTAATCTCTTGTCCAGATTCGTGAGTACTTCCTAGAGCTGACAGAAAACTTTCTCACTCGCCACGATAGGCACACAAGAAACCTTCTCAGTTACCAGAATAGGGCTACAAGAAATGATTTGGGGGCCCTGTCTATATATGGGGGCAATAAATCAAGGAGGGGGAGGGTCCCTTTCTATCATTTTGAGAGGCTACCCAAATAGGCAAATACAATACAGAACATATATGCCTGTTCAAAAGTATATGGATACAACCAGAATATGCCCTGAAAAATCAAGATCAACACCTCTATGTCAATATGTATTTGAATACAGCCAGGATTTCAGAGGCACAGTGACATATCCAGTGGATATGCCCTGAATATGGCCTGGATTCAGACACGCAGTGATATATCAAGAGGATACAGCCTGGATAGAACAGTGCCATACCGGTGCTATATCCAAATCCATGATGACACATATGAACATATTCAATATATTTGGGCTGTATTTGTCCCCGTATACATATCAGATATGCCAGATATGCGATACGACAAAATTCCCAACCCTACTTGGTAACTTGACTTTCTAGCTGATAAAGGATTGGTCCTTAACAAATCTCATCAACAGCACAATGTGAGGTTCATCAGTACAATCCTAGACCAACATGATATCACTTCACAGCTTTTCTGATAGCAAAAAAAATCATAACTTCTTCCTATGGAATTGATGTGAAGTTTTCAAAAAAAAATCTAGACAGCTTTAGAGAAACATCAACAAATTTGATATGTACTTTTGCCTCTTGTTATTAAATACGGGTTACTGAATTTTTGATGAACTAACTTCCTCATTGACACGGTATTGCACATTTTTATCTTAATGTACATGGTGATGGTTAATGGTATAACAATGAGCATTGTAAACTACAAATACAATTCAAACGTAAAATAAGCCAATATCATATTACCTGAAGTTGAAATGCCCTTGTTCTCTCGCCTGTGAGAATTCCTCTTGTTGTATGCAGTTCCTAAGAGTGTTTGAAACAAAACAAACAAATTACTTCATAGGATCGTGCCAATGATTATTGTTTCTCCTGCATTATAATTCTTGTCCACAATGAAAAACTGTTTGATGATGAACTAGGTAATACCTTCTGGGTAGCATCCAGAACCGCCTTGAGGAATGCCATATCATGCTCAAGCCTGACATTTTCAGCATGAACAACATTTGATAGATTGTTTGCTTCTTCCTGCACAAGTTCAGCAGCTACAACCTTTTCTTTCAAAACTTCAATCTCCTTCATGGCATCTGACAGTACCGTCTCAGAATTTTGCTGAACTTTTAAAACAGCAGAGAGGCTCTTTTCAGCTGCTTCTTTACTTGTTATTGCAGAAGACAATTGATTTTCAGTAATGGCATTCTTCCTCAATGCAGCTGCTAGCATCACCTCATACTGCTCTTGGATATCTGACAATGATCTCGTATTCTTTTCTGGACATGTTATATTGTTTGCTTCACCATCTATTTCTGACTCAAAATAACTGTTTTGTGAATCATGAGCTAATTGGATCTTATTTCTGGAGAGCATCTCTGAAGGAAGTTGTACACGTGTGCTAGAAGGGCATTGAATTCTTGAACCTGGCTTTACATTTTGACATGTCCCCTGCCAAGATAATTGCTCTTCTATCTCTGTACTGCCATTTTCATTTGCTTGAATTATCTCACAATTATTGAATTCAGGAAGAACCTGGGAGTCATCTTCAGTAAAAGATGGTTCTACATTTCTCTGCCTAGTATGTTTCATCCCTTCAAAATGTTTTCTTCTCTGACACATAAAATGTGGAAAGAATAAACATGTAGTCACAAAAATGTAATGCTCAATCAATATTTGCAACAAGTCAACTGGCTGAAAGATAATGCACAATACAGTAATCAAAGATTCAAAACCTTACAAGCCCAGCATTTGACCTGAAAGCATGAAAATAGCAAGATATGGATAGAAAAATCTCTTTCAAGAATTAACATGATTACCAATGATTCGTAAGAAGTTAGAAGAACGGAAGGAATTATATTAATGCCTACAGATGATCAAAGTAGGTCAATAGGACTTACATTAGCTGATTATTCAAATTCTGCAGTTTCCACTACTGTTCATGTTTCTAGTGGTGAACCAGGTAATGGTATAAAGTACCTTGTCCAGATGCCAAAACTATTGGGTACACCCACATATCAGAATGGCTAGTACTATCTACATATACCTAAATGCATACATAAACTTAGCACGGACGTGCATATAACTTTATCAACTTTATATAATTACATATTGCTAGATACTGTTGTAAGCCAACATGTCCACAATTATAACAAGGCCAATTTGTGGTATATTTAAAGATTGTACTGGAGGAAGTTAGATAACCAAGCTCTTCATAGACAGTTCCAAGATACGAATTTGTTTCTATTTTTGTGACCATTGTTATAGTTGAGATTGTATTGGAGGAAGCGAGCTAACCAAGCTCTCTATCTACAGTTCCATGATGCCAAATTGTTTCTATTTCTATGCACATGACATTGATGAAAATGCAGAAGACCTCTCCTGGGTCAAGTTCCATAAGCTTAGCTGAAAATGCAAAAGCCTTACCTGAGGACACAGATCTGTTTGGAGGATCAAGACAAGGCAACTAGTACAATCCCCAAAAAATGTTAAGTTGCAGAAAAGAAACTACATTATCAAATCCAAAAATGGAAAGAAAGGATGCAAAGAAAGCAGTAGTAGCTGAAACACACATCAACCGAGGATGAGCGTAACAACAGACAAGTTTGTACGCAGGCTTACGTTCAAAACAAAACCTGTGAGCCAAATAAAGAAGAGGAAAACAATCCATATAGGAAGCTAGTCGAAGGTAGACAGAATCCAATGACAAAAACCAATGCATGCTCAACAGACAATATCTCCTTGTTCTCGAGCAGATATATAAGCTCTTAAGTGGTAATTCTGCAAAGGATTCTGCTAGTATATGATCAATTTATTGCTATAGAGATATCATCTGCATAAAAGAGAGGTCATGAGACAGATTTTACACTCCCATCCTGAATAGTCTAGTAACAAAATTTTCCCAAAAAACTTGAAGGAGAACTGTAAGAAAACACTATAGACACCGAGCAGAATACCGAGGGTTATTTAGTGGTAAACATTTTTGGCAGTGACTATAGGCAACACAGAAAGTCAGATGTGGAAAAATTCGAACAACCTCACAGCACCTTTTCATTAACCAAAGTACCAAGGGATAGAGAGTTTCATCAGTTAGACAATAAACCATACAGGATTCAACAAAGGCGATTTCACTTAAATATGATGTCTTTAAGATTCAAGAATAAATAATGACATAAATTACCTGAGAAAAACAGTAAGAAATCAAAAAGCTACATCCTTGTTTGAATGCCTTAGATCCATATTAAACTATGAAGTTCCGCTTTGGTATTATTATTAACTTAATCAATGGAATAAAAGAATTTGATGCAGGAGCGATATTCATATTAATCACAAACTCATATTTGGTTAGAAACTCCAATCTGATGTTTTCTTCAGAAGAGAGACTCCTCATTTGGTGCATTCAATAAAAATAAGATGATATTCAAGAGAGACTCTTAATCAAACATGTGTAAATTCTTTATATTTGTAAATTTTTACTCTCAAAAATGCTTTATTTACAGGCATTAACACTAAAGAAACTTGAGATACCCTGAACATGTAATATTTCGAACAGTATAATGACCATAGGAAGTCGACCTAAGACAATGTGAGCATTAAGACAACATCGTGGCCGTGACTAAAATAGCTTCAATAGGTGTAAAGGAAACAGCACAACATTTTTACTGAACAAACTCTATACAATGCTATTATCCTCCAAATGGCAATTACAGGTTTATAATTTGCAATAAGACTGCCCAAAATAAATAAATTAATAATATAAAACATTAATTTCATCACAATGAAAGAATAGCATTGCTTATTGAAACAAAAACAACAGTCATTATATGATCAAACTGAGATCAGACATATATAGCATGTCAATGCCCTTGTGATCCAGCGGGCAGTTCAGGACAAAACATCTAAATCTACTGAAAAACAAGAGAGTCACCTTGCTGGGGAGGGCAGTTTCTTCACTGTTTGTCTGAATTCTTAAATACTGGAAAGCTTTGGTTGTGCTCTAAACATGCCAAACAATATAGTTACGTTTTGGTCCCTTGATTTACCCCTAAAAAATTCTCCAAGAGGCCCCAAAACATTGAAAATAAGAAAACATCAAAAAAGTCAACAATTTGGTTTTCCAAATTGACGCTCCCCATGCCACGACAGATCCACTTCAATTCTTCAACAGACACTTGTCTTACTGACATTTCACATTCTAGAGGATAACCAATTCATTCTATTTTTAGTCTTTTCATTTCCTGCTATGTAAAGCTATAAAATAAGTGATATTTGAATGTAACAATTAGAATATTTTCGTAGCAAACACATCCCTTCACAGAAATAGGCATTATTGTACATAGCTCTCTCATATCAATAATGCTTTCAGTAACATTGCAATATTTTTCCTCCTTGTTTTTTATATTATCTGCTGCAATCTACCTTTTTGTACTGACTTATTTGATTTAACCATTTAGTGTTTTGTACACCCGATTGCTCCTAAAATTCGGATCATTGGTATCAGATCAGTTTGTTATGGCTTTGTATGTCCCATCGAATGAGGTCAGACTATAGGAAGCACAATCTCAAGACAGCCCTTCAGTATACCTTGGCAGTTCCAATGCTCTCAAATGGTAGTGTTGTCATCTGAAACGTGCACCTGTGAAACTCAGTGACAACATGGGAATTTCTATCAAGTGTGAGACTTGACTCGATGAGACAGACCTATGTTGTCACTCAGTGTCACGGGTGCCTGTTTCAGATGACAACAGTTTTGGTATGCCTGGTGGGACCAGTTGTGTTCTTGTTTAGATATTTGCATTACTTTAAGGACAGGGATACATGTTTTTTTTTTAATTTCGTAGTCAAGATTTGGTGTGTTCTTGGCTTATTTGGTTTGTGAACCATATTTTCAAGCACTTGGCAACTCCACTGGTCCTTAGGATCCAAAATTGTTGTCATCTGAAACGTGCACCCGTGAATTCAGTAACAACATGGGAAGGTCTCTCAAGTGTGGGACTTTTGACTCGATGAGACAGACCTCCGGAGAAAGGCCAGCTTTCTATACTAAAAAGCTCTAGATTAACCACTACTCTAATCTAACTAAAAGCTCAACAAAGTTAAAGGGGGAAAGAGTGCTAAAAATTGACAAGAATGGTGATACAACAGAGTATGAAGGGATCACTCTCACTGAGATCAAGTAAAAGAGGACAAATACAATGTAATGCCCAATCAATTTCTAAGTGTTATGAGTTTGTGCAGACCCTTGTGTTGTAATGTGTAATGCTTTCACTACCTTCTCAATGACTGTAAGACATTGTGTATTCCTTAAGCAATGATATTTGGTTGATTGTGACTCATTATGTCCTTTTGCTTGTGTTATTGCATCTTACATTTGTTATTATTGTATGATGATAGGATGCATGAATACGCCCAGCCCCCTGTCAAATCCCCCCTGATACGTATCGGAAACAAATACGTTAGGATACAAAAATGGATACGTACGGGATATGTCAAGATGCGTCATGGATACGTACAGACGTATCCATGACGTGTCCTAGTGTATCCCGTAGGTATCTTGCACTAAAACACGTCTTTTTAAAGTTTTATTTCATTTTTTTATTTTTGACTTTTCTGTTCCCTAGAACTGAACCCTACACACTAAATGAATAAAATAATACACCGTCGCCCCCACAAAAAGTTATAAAAAGCACCCACCCCTCTCATTTGAAATCACACAAACAATTTCATTGTCTTTTTGCAAGCGAATGAACAAAGAGCCATTGAAAAGTTGTGAAGAGCTTAGTGGAGGCAACGATTGGAAGGAGGTTTTGCAAAGAGCTTAAAGGAGGCAAAGATTTGGAGGGGCAGCCATTGCTTCTTTTGTTTGGAGTCCACCATTGCAAGGAGGAGAAGGAGAAGACGCTATTGTTGAGAGTTGAGAAGAAGAGATCGTTTTAAATTTATTGTTCATTCAAAAATCAAAACTAGAAGAGTAGACATGAGAGGAAGAGGTAGCATTTATAATTTTGTTTAGAGGCAACCAGGATCTACGATTCTACACTACAAGTATACCATATTTTAATTTTTTTTTTAATTCATCCTTTTGTTTTGTTTTTTTACGGTTATTTATTTATTTATTATGTTGCATTTTTTCTTAAGTTTATAGTTTAAACACATCTTAAATCTGTGTATACTCTCACCTTGCACCATTATGGTGATCTTGGTGACCAAAAACAAATTGGGATGGCATAGTTTGGGGTTATTTAATTTAATAATTGGTAAAAAAATCATTTTTTTAATTTTAAATGCATTGTTCAATGTTAATGTATATGTTTTCTATTTTTTTAGCTTCCTAAATCTGTGTATACTCTCACCTTGCACCATTATGGTGATCTTGGTGACCAAAAACGGATTAGGATGACATAACTAATTAGTAATTTATTTATGTTAAGGCAAATTGTTTTTTAATTTTTTAAACATCATAAACCTGTGTATGCTCTCACCTCGCGCCTTTATGGCGATCTTAGTGATCAAAAACATATTAGGATGACATAACTAATTTATTTATGTTAAGGCAAAAAAAATTTAACTTTTTAAACATCCTAACATTGTGCATGCTCTCACCTCGCACCGTTATGGTGATCTTGATCATCAAAAACAGATTAGGATGGCATCAAGTTCTGCTTCGGGTGGAGTGCAAGGCCAAGCTGAAAACAAATCAATTCCTATAAGACATGACCCCGATTCCCCTCTTTCGAGACATGTTATAGTGGTAGACAACATTGTTGGTGGTGGGTGTTGGGTTTGGATATGTCATGGTTGCCAAGCTCAATACAAATCCTCATATAGCCGAGTAAAAATCCATTTGACTAGCGTTGGAGGTGTGGGGATAAAGAGGTGCCCAAAAATAACAAATGAAAAAATGGCGAAGTACCTAAGAGAGCAAGAGGAGGCTAATAAACAAGCTGAAAGAAATAGAACTAGAATAATTCCTTTGCAAAGAAGGCCTTCATCACTACCACCCACACCTAGACCTACTTCTCATCCTTTCATTTAAACTCAAAGTCAACCACATGATTCCCCTTTTGATGAAGAGAGTCCAAAGAGTTCACGAAAAAGGCCAAAAGGAGCATTGGAGAAGCATTTAATATTGAAAAGAGGGAGATTGTTGATAGGTTGTTGCTCGATTTATTTGTGCATGTGGGCTGCCCTTTAATGTATTGAGATCTCCATATTGGCATCAAATGGTAAAAAGTATCAATGAAGCTCCACAAGGGTACAAATCCCTAGGTTACAAAAAAGTTCGAGCCACACTCTTGGGAAAGGAAGTGGAACACATTCACAAGACTTTGCAGCCAATCAAAGACTCGTGGAAGGAAACAGGGGTTTCCATCATTTCAGATGGATGGAAAGATGCTAGAAATAGATCCCTCATAAATGTTGTTGCAGTATGCCCTAAAGGGGCAATGTTCCTTAAAGCCATTGATTATGAAGGGGAAGTCAAGGATGCACAATTTATTGCCAACATTTTAATAGAGGCAATTGAGTCGGTGGGCCCTCATAATGTTGTCCAAGTCATCACGGACAACGCTAAAAATTGTAAGGCAGCAGGAATGATCATAGAAGGTAGATATGAGCACATTTTTTGGACCCCTTGTGTTGTCCACTCCCTTAATTTGATGCTCCAAAAGATTGGGAAAATCCCATGGATTGAGCAAATTTATTTTGAGGCAAATGACATTCAAATGTTTATCACAAACCATCATATGTCACAAGCCATTTTCAGGAAATTCTCAAGGTTAGAGTTGCTGAAGGTTGCAGAAACTAGATTTGTCTCTCACACGCTTGTTTTGAAACGGCTTGGGAAGGTGAGAGAGGCTTTAAGCAGTATGGTGATCAGCAATGTTTGGTCAATGTGGAGGCAGTCAAATACAGAGAAAGCTACAAGGGTAAAATCATGGGTCCTTGATGAGGATTGGTGGGCCAAAGTTGAGTACTTGTTGAGTTTTATCGAGCCCATTCTCTCCATGATCCGATACGTAGATACTGATGAAGAGGTGGAATAAAATGACCACCTCATTACATCTTCTTGCTTATGCACTGACCCCAAAGTATTATAGCTCTAATGTACTTGGGCTACCAAATAGGCAAGCACCATTTTCTGACTCCAAAGTTGGAAATGGGACTAGGGCAGCATTCAAAAGATTTTTTCCTGATCCATCTATAGCCAGTGTGGTCAGAAGTGAAATGGGCATGTTTAGTGGTTCAGAAGGCAACATGGGATCGATTGAGGCTCTTCTCGACAAGAGCAGCTTGACTCCAACCATATAGTGACGTGTACATGGCATGATGCTAAGTACTTAAGTCCTATTGCCATAAAAGTTCTTTCACAGGTATAACATTTATGAATTTTAAAATTTATAATCATTTCGAATATTTTAAATTTTATTTAGGATTATTTAAATTTTAATTTATTTTTTACACATTCTTAGTATGTTACTAATTTGTCTTTGAATTTCAATTTTCTAACTTTGTTGTAATAGGTGGCTAGTAATTCTTCTGTAGAGCGGAATTGGAGTACTATAGCTTTATCCAATAAGCTAAAAAAACGTAGGTATGATGTGTATGAAGTATATTTGCATAGTCTCAATCCACTGTGTCATCTATATAAAAGATTAAAGTCTAGTTTAATGCAGGGTGAATTGTGGCTTGTATCTGCCCCTTTTGCACTACATTTGTCCTCTTTTCCTTGGTCTCAAGGAGAGAGATCCTTTCATACTCTGGTGTATCACAACTCTTGTCAATTTTCAGCACTCTTCTCCCTTAACTTTGCAGAGCTTTTAGATAGATTAGAGTAGTGGTTAATCTAGAGATTTTTAGTATAAAAAGTCAGCCTTTCTCCAGAGGTATGTCTCATCAAGTCAAGTCCTGCACTTGAGAGACATTCCCATGTTGTTACCGAATTCACGGGTGCACATTTTATATGACAATAGGTAGACAAATAATGAATCGAATATCCATTCCAGATATTTCTTGACGAAGCCCTAAAGAAGCAGCAAGAGATGATGGAATAGCTCAACTATGTTCTCCAACAAGTCACTCCCACGGTGTCAACAACAAAACCTCTTGAAATCTCAACACATTTCAAGATACAAGTCAAATTCTCTGTCAAAATTTTTCTAATGGGGAAAAAATAACACTTGGGATTTTAAAAGATGCTTTTCCATGTCAACAAATGGCGGGAATCATGTTGTCTTAAACAAAGATAAGAAGAGGATGAAGAGTTGACAATTTGGAATATCTTGACTAAGACTTGGGCACACTTCGTTCATGTCATGACCAATATTTCCAGAAAATAATATAGTTTTTAAAAAAATTATATAATCATGGTGTAAAGCAAATCCAAAGAAGTATTATAATCAATTATGTGTATACTTATTACAGAAACAATTCATTAATATAATTACAAATAAAATATGAATATAAACACAACTAAACATTAAATTCTTTGTTTCATTAATATAAAGAGGGTTTAAAATACATATCTAGAAGGATCCCGATAGATGGCTATACAACCCTGTTAAGTAGAAGCACTCTAGCACACTCACACTTGCACAAATGAGGAATTTGTATCAAGAACACATGTGCATACAATTAACTAACCCCGGCCAGGGGCAATTAACCAACTCCGTCTCACTCGCAAGGTACTTACTTTGGGCCCTACTTTCAAAGGCTTCCAAATTATTCTCAATAATACAATTCTTTTTTCCTTTTCTATTTTCTTACCCTCATCCACCGGGTGATCAGCCCTTTTTATAATATCCAAGGGGTAGTTATAACCAACACACCCTTTCATTATTAATTAATGAACTCATTGCTTTACATGGTAAATCTCATTTATCCCCATTTAGCGGGTTGTTTTACCACATCTTTTTACAAGATAAAATAACATTAAATATTGTTTTTGGGTAATCTTTTATTAACCACTCTTTATTTACATCACTTTACACATTTACTAATATGTAGAGATTTAGTCATGTAACAATACAAGCCATCAAATATGAGTATTTCCCTACGATAAATTATGAAGATCAATATAGTAGTGGCAACAATTGTGTCAAGGTCAAGAAAAAAAGGTGCAAGATTATATTGAATGCATCCACTAAGAAATGGAGTTGTTAGTATTAAAATTTATTAGTTAACACTTAATGACCTATTAGTTATCTATTGACTAATGTTTGGTTAAGAAATTCCCCAACTACAACGTAACTTCTTCTAGCATAACAAAATGATGAACATGCACATATTTCAATATGATGTGTACCATTGCTCTTCATTCTCTCTCATCTTTCTCTAACATTGGTGTCGGAGCCAGTGTTTGGGGAAGTCCTAGGAATTGGGTACGAACTACAGAAAAGAAGATTGAAGAGGTTGAAGGTGCAGAAGCGAGAGATCGCAAATTAGATAAAAGCACTTGACTAGGGAATGAGAAAAGATAAGAACAATAGACTTGCGAGAGAGATAAAAATCTAGCCTATTTTCATGATTGGAAAGGCATTTCGTGCAAGGAAAAAAAACGCCTCTTTTTCTAGTGTCTAGGCCAACTAGACCAAAATCGTGCAGACATGAAGCATGGCCGACAAAGTACTTTTCATGACCGACAAATTATTTGTTGTCATAAGTATATCTCAATTTTTCTAAAGATAGTGTGCAAAAATCAAGAGTCAAAGACGGAAATACCAGCTGAAGAATATGATGAAGGCAGCAAAGAACTAAAATCAATTTCCATAGATTTTTCACATCTAGTGAACCAATAGGATACAGGGATCGTGGTAGGGTACAATGGTAAGCAATAGATCCAAGCGGAAAAAAAAAAATCGTAATTTTCGTCCAGACAACTAAGTTATGTTTCATAATTTTCGTGAATTTCAAAGGGTAAGACCATTTAAATAATCACAGTTAAAATTTTCAGTATGTTTTGACTATTTTCCATTTCACAGTGACGATCAATTTGTAATTCATTGGTATTGTTTCGCATAAAAGAGTGTTCAATATGGCCAATATTCAAACCTTGGCTTTGTCGAAAGCATAGAAATCACTTGGCTAGAATTACAATGTCTAGAGTCACAAAAAATTGACAATTACAAAGTATCGAGATTGCAATAAAATCATTTTGGTAACTTAAGGAAGGCCTATTAAATTGTTTTTAGATTATGACAAGCACCATAAGGAAGCCTTGTTGTTGAAGTTGTCTATGTAAGAGGATTTAATACCCGAGGGGTGGAATGCCACTAAGACAAGTGTGCTTTGGACCATTATGAAGGACAAGTATCAAACTTCGGAGAAAAACTGCATCCTATACCTGAAGAAGTTGTTTTCCGCAAAGATGACGGATGGATCCCTATCAGACCATCTTCCTCGGATGAAAGATCTCGGAGACCAACTTTTTGCGATCAATAAAAAGGTGGATGATGGTGCCTCTGTTGTGCATGTTTTGAATAGTTTGTTTCCCTCCTATGAAACATTAGTGAAGGCTACATTTGATGTCAGAAATCCAGACCCATATATTTGATCAAGTCACTTCCTATTTACTACAGAAGGAACGCAAACAAACAGATCCAATTTTGGACAAACAAAGAGTGCATTGACTACTTAGTCAGAGGAAATGGAAACGTCACTACTGTCATTGGGCATATGTAAAAGAATAACCAGAAGCAACATTATGACCTTCCTTTCCCAAAACAAGGTGATAGGTCAAGCAAATATGGCAGCAGTTGCAGAACAAGATAATGAGGGAGAGTATATTGTCATGGCATCATGTTCCATTGACAATGCTACCAGTCGGTTCATTGATTCCGACACATCCATATATTTTTCATGCTGTAGGGGACATGTACGTAACATTTACTACAATTTTTGATTCATTTTTATTAGCAGATGGAGAGTCGCTTGCAAAATAGGGGATGTGATATATTCACATGGTAATGAATCATATAAACTTCATTGTAGTGAATATTAGGTGTGTTCCTAACATGCATAAAAAACCTCTATCTATTTATCAATTAATTAAAACCCCCAACTTTGTTGCAAATTTATTTCGGAAAGAATTTATTGTGTCAGATGCGAAACAAGTAGGAGTAATTGCCCTGGACATTGGGCAAGGCAAGGGCACGTATAGGTGTGTTGACTCTATTACAATCATCTGAAAAGCACGTTTGGAGGGACACTCCACCATATAGGATGAGTTAGAGGATGACATTCCTCATAGGCTTATTGACCCTGCTTTGGTCAACTTACATACACCCTAGTTGTGGAGGGAATATCCACTATAACGAATGTGCAAGAGACTGAAATGCTTCATGAGCAGGGGGATGAAATGCCCCAATTACAAAATGTGCAAGAGATGCATGGTGAGCTGGCAAGAAAAGCTAGTCAAAGAATTGTGGAGGGGCAAGTCAACTACCCAAGACTGGTAAGGCGCAGGATGAAATGGCAAGAAAAGCCACTCATGTTGAGATGGTCAAAAAATCCATTCAAACAAAGGCATTGGCTCGAAGGACTGAGAACAAGGTGGTTATTTCAATAGAACATGGTCAATTTGTTCTCGCTTATGACCGTTTTAGGGTGTACTTAAATCGCCAGTTATACAACCCATTGGATGCAAATGGGTGGAAAGAGATGGCCGTTTCTCCTACTACATAGTTGGTTTCGAGTCCTATGCAGTTGGTTTTTACTCCTACTGCAGAGATTGTCGTTTCTCCTAATGCACAGTTGATTTTTACCCCTACTGTGAATACTACAAAGATGGTCACATATTTAGTTGCTTCTCTCCAAAGATTTGGATTAGGTCTACATGGTGCTACCTGAAGATTTTCAGGTACTTGAACATGATCATCTAGGTTGAAAATTGATTGAGTCTTTATATGGACTCAAGCAAGCTCCACGAGCCCTATACATTCTATTTGATCAGCATCTCCAAGATTCTAGTTTGAGAATTATGGAGGTTGGCGTGAAATTATCAGCCAATGATGATTCTTCATTGGTCAAAGAATCACCCTACAAACAATTAGAGGTAAACTTGATATATCTTATGCCTACACAACCGAATATGTGTGTTAGCAATCTTTCTCGCCTTTTTTCTCAACCAAAGCTTATACAACAGACAACAACAAAGCGTCAAAAGACTGCAAATTTCTAATTAGCATCGAAGCAACGGCCTTTTGAGTTAATGACTAAATCCTTTAGTCTCGTTGTGTTTGTACAATTTCAGAACAAACTTGAAGTTGTTTTCGGATTAGTCTCTAAGGCAAGGAATTAAAATATGTTAGTTAACACTTAATGAACTATTAGTTATCTATTCACTATTGTTTGGTTATGAAATTCCCCAACTACAATGTAACTTCTAGCATAATAAAATGAGGAACACACACATATCTTAGTATGTCATGTCCCATTTCTCTTCATTCTCTCTCTCATTTTCTAACAATTAGAGGGTAGGAGACTAAAAGAAGGCTACAATTATGAAGTCAAGATTGAAAAAAAAAAATCAAATGAAAGCAAGAAATAAATTAACCAAGGAACGAGACATATCCCAAGAAAGAAAGAGGACAAGGACTTCAGCCACCAAAATCAACCATCAAAACCACCTTAGAGAAATTTTCTAGGAAAACCACCAATAGAACAATGGCATGCAATGTACCATCCACGAGAAATTGGCACCCAAAAGAAGAATGTTGTGCTAGACATGCACTATTGGAAAAAGTGTAGACTCCTCTCCCAACTCCAACACCTACATTAACACCACCCCCCATGTTCAACAAAGGCAAGTAAATCATGTATCCAAGTAACTATTCCATAACTACCATGACACAAGTTTCCACCTTAACCAATATTATGCAGAACACCTCTTTTTCCCAATAATGTGGGTGAAGGGGACAACTATGCACATCAATTTGGATAACAATAGTCAACATGTTGAATCTTCCAACAACATCTCACTATCAATCATACGTAGCCAGTCGTTTGAATCAGCTCAAGCTTATATGTGTCAATCAACATTGTCACCACATATACGATATCAAGTCATTTTACAATAAGTACTATGCGACGTGGCAACCTGGATTTGTGATGTTCTTCTCCAATATCCCTACATGTGGAATTGCCATGGAGTCAATTCAAGGCACTTGACTATCATCGTCGCTTTGGTGGACAAGTTCTACATAATACCATAGTTACCAGGAAACAGGTACGTGTATGTGGAGACGGGTATGGGTACTAGTACGACATTTTTTAGAAAAGTGGGAGACAGGTACAGGGAGACGACAATATATATGAAATAACTAGAAAAATACTATTTTACATTATTAATATATTTAGATTCAGAATGCACTGAAATTTAAAATAACTATACTTTTTGAAATAAGGAAATCAAATGTCGACAAAAGATGATTAATTCTATTGATATTTAATATCTCACATATTGTGGGAAGAGTACATTGTAACAGAAAAATGCAAACAATCCCTGTGTGTGTGCATGTGTGTGTGTGTGTGTGCATGTGTGCGTGCATGTGTGTGTGTGTTTGTGGGGAGACAGGGGGAGACGTTAACAAAGATTCCCGCGTATGAGAGACATCTTTATATGTGACTCCCGTACTCGGTGCGTGTACCCATACCCGGTACGCGTCCCAAGTGGTGGGGAACACGTCTCCCTGCATCAATGCATAATACTAAAGGTAGCTCCTACTACTAAAATCTCTTTTATCAATAACAAACAAAACATAGGTGATCGGTCAAACCCAAACATTCATGTTTTTTACGATCAAGTCCCAAGAGGACCAGAAGATCATTAACATTACTCAAATTCCTACAAATTGTAAAATGATAAAGGAAAGACAAGTAGATCAAGTGTAGCAAGGTACAGAGACATATTCAAGATACCCACAAGAGCCTCACTCCATTGTCAAGTAAAGCAATTGATTGAAATGATCCCTAACACCACTTTTCCAAATTAACCCATGTATTGAAACTCTATTTTGTATAATGACGAAATCTAGCATCAGATTCAAGAATTGATCCACAAGGGCCATATATGCACAAGTGTGTCACCCTACAAAAGTCTGATTGTGTTACCATAGAAAAAGACAAAGACATAACGACTTTGCATTGATTGTGGAGCACTAATAAAACAATGTTAAAAACAGCTACTTAATTTTGTAGATTCGTGATCTTTTAGATCAATTGAGAGATGCATCATTCTTCACCGAGATTGTTCTAGAGTTGGCCCGTTACCAAGTGTCAATTGGGCCAATAGATGTGTGTACAACACTACAAGACAAAGGAAAGATTGTTTGAGTAGTTGATCATGTTGTCTGGCTTGACCAACACACCTGCAATGTTCATAGAAATGATGAATGATGTTTTTTGGCCCTTCAAAAACTCCTTTGATGTTGTCTACTTGGATGACCTACTCATTTTCAACTGAGCACAGGAATGACATCTAAAACATGTCCAATAGCTTCTTGACTCCCTCCAACACAAATTGGATGTCAAACTTGAAACATACTTGTTTCGCATGCAAAGGATTTGGTATCTACGCTACATATTTGATAGGGATGTAATGGACGTGGATCGATAGAAGATTTAAGTATCCTAATAGTTTCCCTCTACGAAAACCCGAGGCCCCATAATTAGGTGACAAACAAAGAATCCAAAGCAAAGTTCATTTGGACAAGGGCACAACAACAAGCGTTTGATGAGAAAAAAAGAGTCAACTCTACTCAATACAAGTTCTCACTCTTTCATATTTGTAACCATTGTTAAAGATAGAGAAAGATGCTTCATAGTACACATTCAATGGTGTCATCAATTAGCATATACATGTAGTAATGTATCGTCAATAAGACGTTTTCAGGTTTCAAGCTTTCACGTTTTCATTAGGGTCCCCTGTCATTTGGCCGGAATGTATTATTGCATCTTGTCATTTGGGCGGGATGTATTATTGCATCTTTTCATGTTGAATTATTTGTCAGCTAAAGTGCTCTGCGATTCTGTAGGGTTAGTTTGTGTACTGTAGCAAAAATGTTTCAAAGAAGTCGAGTGGGTAAGCTAAATGCTAAATGCTAAATGCTAGCAGTTGTGCTTTGCATAAGTCATCTTAATGTCAAAACATATGAATATATTTCAAGACTGGCCACGGTAAACTACATGTGAATAGTATCTGGAAGAAAAGTACCAGCTTTTAGTCTGCTTTGAAGTAATGTTGAACAAATCATTTTAATGATATTGTTGACAATTGCAATGCATTATGGTACTGCTTGAAGCCTTGGATTAATCATATTATGCGTTATTTTTTGTGGTTATTTAGCTTATTTTGTTGCATATGTGGTTAATTTTTCTTTAATAGGCTAGAATTTATTTAAGTTTATTTTATGAATTTAAATGTCTTTTAAAGTAGCAATAAAGTTGCCGAGAAATGCCAATTCCCGATTTCCGAGTCAAAAATTGGCCTATCAATTAATTGCCAATAACAATTTTTTGAACTATGGTCCAAACCTATCAATAGTAGAAGCCCTACATTCTAGGAAAAGAGACAATAGTCCATGCATATCGCAAGCCTCTTCAATTCATACAACCCATTGTGAATTACAAAACAGTTGCCATCATAAGTCTTCCACCTACCTACAATAGTTCCATACCAATATCAAACACAAGAAGGTACCAATAGGGTTTCCAAGTATCCAATTCAACCTCCAATTGCAATACTTGATTCATATAGACATGAGATTTCAAGTTGGCCCTCACAATATCCTAGAGATCTAGGCTTCACTGACAAATATTAAGCAATGGTTGTGCGTAAACAAGTTTCTAACTTGATTCTACAAAACATCTTTATGTTGAGTGTTCCATCAGGTGACAACACATTTTGAGTTGGAGAAGAGTGTAGCAGTATATGAATGATGTTTTCCGGCCCTTCAACAACTCCTTTTGTGTTGTCTACTCGGATGACCTAATCATTTTCAACAGAGCATGGGACCAGCATCTAAAGCATGTCCAATAGCTTTGTAACTCCCTTCACCAACACAAATCATATGCCAACTTGGAAACATATTTGTTTCACATGCAAAGGATTTGGTATCTAGGCTATATATTTGATGGCAATGTAATGCACATGGATCGGTAGAAGATTCAAGTTCCCTAATATTTTCCATCTACGAGAACCCATGGCCCCTGAATCAGGTGACAAACAGAGAAGCCACATCAAAGTTCATTTGGAAAGGGGCACAACAACATGCATTTGATGAGCAAAAGAGTCAACTCTACTCAACACAAATTCTCACTCTTCCATATTTGTAACGGTCGTTTAAGATAGAGAAAGATGTTGCAAAGTATACACTCAATGTTATCCTCCCTTAGCATATACACCTAGTGATGTATCATGGTAAGATATTCACTGACACATTTCACAAATACCCTACATGCGAATTAGCGTTGCATACCATTGCCCAAACCTATCAATAGCATAATCACGACATTATGGGAAAAGAGACAATCACCCATGCATATCACAAGCCTCTTTAATTCATACAATCCATAGTAAATTACAAAACAGCTGCAATCATAATTTTCCCACGTACCTACAATAGTTCCACACCAATATCAAGCACAAGACGCGAAGTGCTAATAGGGTTTTACAGGTGTCCAATTCGACCTCCAGTTGCAACACTAACAATAGTCTTTGATTCCTGTAGAGATGAGACTTTAAGTTAGCCCTCACAATATCCCAAAGATCAAGGCTTCACTAAAAAATATCAAGCAATAGTTGTGGGTAAACAAGTTTTTGACTTTGTTCTGCTAAGCATATCTTTGTTGAGTGCTCCAACAAGGGGCAGCACATTTTGATTTGGAGAAGATTGTGGCAGTATTGTAGAAGTACTTTTATTGGTCAAAGATTTGCAATGATGCCAATAGATTAATTCAATCATGCACCACATGTGCCATTGAAAAGCCTCAATGAATTTTGTCTTCAGACAACCCACAACAAATCATGGTCATGATTGCGTCTACATGGTAGCTGATAGACTTTCCAAGATGGCAATTTTAACATGTATGAACGGGTCCCATTTAAAATGCACAACAAAGTTTTTCTTCGAGCCTATGTGGATTCTCTTCAAGTCACCATAGACCATTGTGTCAAAGAAGGACAAAAGGTTTTTTTGTATCTTGTAGTGGAATTTGTAGTCCATGATAGATACCAAATTTACCAAGTCAACTGCCTTCCATCTGCTGAAAAATGGATAGATAAAGATAGTCAAATGCATGAATGTACACCTAAATATTTACTATTCAAAGCATCCATGCATATGGTACAAGAGGGTGCCATAAATTCAGCATAACCGCCCAGCCCTCCACAGCTCGACTAGACATATCCTCTTTCAATTGTCTCGAGTCCTAGTCATTGTCCACATTTGTTATAGCTGCGCCTATGAGCTTAGTAGAAGAAACTCCGATGTGCAAAAAGAATCAAACAAAGAAAGAAAAGTTGTCAAAAAGGATTCAGTATATTCCCAAAATACCAATTATCTGTACCCTTATGTACCTTGTGTTGGCTACCCTTCAGCTATCTTTTGCACCATGTATTATTTGTGATGTTGCTCGTACCATGTGTAGGATAACATTGACATTGAAGGAAAAAGATTGCACATTTTATGTGGAACAGACTTAAAGCAATTGCCAATTGTCAGTAAATAGAGAACTCTAGTGATGCCTTAGACAGTGCATCAATTATAAAAACCAAGTAAGGTAAGGTTAGTATTAATTGATAGAAATTAAAATTGCAACCAGCATAAATCAAAGGTATAACAGCTCATTCAAAAGTTCATTTTTTTCATTTTGGACTAATTTTGCACGATTAGGATTTTATGTTTGTGAGTTGTGGATTTATATGTGTTAGCATAGATACATTCTTAAATATGAATTAAAGATGCCAATGCATAGTGTTTAGATATGAAATGAAATTTCATTAAATGTTATTGCAAATTACTAATTAGCATTTAGCGTCGCCTTTTATAGACATTGCCGTTGCAGTTACACTGAAAGCAATCAAATGGATATTCTATAATTTGCATAACAAATTTTCTGTCAAAAACAACATGGAAAATATAAACTTTTACAGGTTTGAGACCATGCACCAAAGTGTCTTGCATCATTCAGATCTACTAAGCACATTTCTACAGGTATACTTCTGTGAGCATGCTGGTGTAAAATGTGCAATATAAATCACCATAGGTTCCTGCTCCTTATATATCTGTCTAAAACTCATGCATTTGGGACCCTACTCTCATGTGAGTTACACTGACATCCAAAAAGAGCATACCTGCATGAATATCAGGATGCAGATGTGGCTATTATAGTGACATCTAGTAAGAACATATAGTGTTTATATGTAAATATGTCCTTTATAGCTATTTGCATACTAAAGTAGGTCACAAAATAGTATTTTAAATAAAAAATCAGATGGCCTTAAATCTATAAAGCCACCTGTTTCGCAGGAAATCATCAAATTATTTTCATGCAATTTCTCACAGTTAAGTTCTTACTGAGAAATATTTCATCTTACTTTAACTGCATCAAATTTCCTGTAAAATTTCTGGTATTTAAGAACTTCATTTTGAAAATTAAATTAATAATGTAAAGATACAGTAGCAAAACCTCAAAGATGACCTTACCTGTAGACCTGTGCTCTCCTTTTCAGGTTGACCTGAATGTTCATTTTCTTTACTTCCACTAGAATTCTTTTGAGCTATACATTCTGCAATAAAGTCCTCTTCATGCTGAAATAGCTTGCGCAGAGGTAAAATACCTGCAATATCAGAAGTATTGCTCCCAGCAGATGCCTCTGAAAATGATCTTTGACTAGAGGTATGGTGGTCTATAGCAGATGTCAAGTTATGCTTTGCAACAGCAATACACGAGCAAGGGTGTTTTCCACTAGCCATCACAGGTGCGAGTGCACGTGGGGTATGCTCATTCATGCTTGCTGAGGAATCTTCCCTGTGTATCAACTCCTTTTGTGTACTTTTACGACTCTGTTCATTTTCTTCAGATAGTGTAGTGACTAACACTTCAACCTGAGCTTCAATATAAACAGGTTGCCTATTAGGACAATATAAATGAGTTATTGCAGAAGCACCAATGGATAGTCTCCTCATATTTACAGGAACTACAAAGGAAAAAAGGCCATCCAAACTAAACTTGTTCACAACCTACCTCATTTGAATACTCCCCATTATAACCTCCGAATGCCACGAGAAATGTCCCTTCCTTTCTTTCAAATAGCACTAAACTGAACCCCTACTCAATGATACTAAACGATTAGCACTGCATTCAAGAACAGTATCCAAAGCTAAACTATTTCTGTTGATAACTGTTTCCAAAAGAGTCTGCATGAATCGCAAATCTACCTAACAAGGCATCAATAATTTCTTCTAGAAAAGAGATCAATAATGACTAAATAATTATAGTACTAGCTAAAATCCTAAACATATATCTGTACAAGATGCAACCATTATGAAGAGGCCTGCTAAAACGTTTCAAATCATCTATCCCATAACAGAAACATGACAATCACCAAAAAACAGCTGTACTCTCTTTATACTATTTCTAATATACTCATTAATTACAATGTTCATTGGTACAGGCATAGCATTCCAATAGAGTGCTACGTTTTCAACCAACTAAAAGATAAAGAGTTGGGTTCCAGTGGTAAGAGAGCTGCTACCAACAATTGAACGCCAAGTAAACTTTTGAAACCTATTATTCCACATGCCCTCACCAATTCTTCTACAAGAACACAATCTTGTGGCGAAAAATAGGCAAGAAATTTGTTTGCGACATTTCCACTATCAATTCTCATTTACTGTCTCAGCTCTGTAGCCTCTTAGTGGCATTACATCGCATTCACTTTACTTTCAATTTAGATACTTTATTTTGATCAGACCACCTTTGTTTCCAAAGTAGTTGTGCTAGACATTGAGAGAATTCATCGTTAATATCTTCAAAACTCTCTCCACTAATTACTTTGTGTTTCAACTTCAGCTCTCGATTTACCAAATCCTAAATCTCCTTTCAGACAAAGTTTAGCCTTGTTTGATAACAAAGGTGCTATGTCACAAGGTTCTCCAAATTTTATCAAAAAGTTCAAATTTTGCCGAACTTTATTCTCATCGAACATGAACTCGAACTTTACCCATTATGTTTGCATGGGAAGTTTTTGACAAGATTTTGCATTATTTTACAAATGTGTGTATACATACATATACCGACTGAAAGTAGCAGTCAAAAAACTCTCTCCACTCTGTCACTATGACATATTTATGCATTTTTTCAAAAAATAAAAATGATGGAAATACAATTGTTTGAACTTAAAGAAGTTTTTTTCCTCGAACTTTGTCCCTAGGCAAACTTGAACTGAACTTTATCCTCATCAAACACAAATGCAAACTCAAACCTTGTGACTTAGACTAGGTGTCTAAGACTTCTTAAGTTTTTCCAAGGCATGGTACAAGACATCACCCTTATACTATTCTCCAAAATATAAAGATAAAAGTTCAAAAACTTGACCTTTGCACCCATCTTTACTTTTTAGTCCACGTGAACTCCCAAAAGTAGCTTATGTCATAATTAAGGGGCTGATTATAACCCGATGTCAAAATGTAAAAAAAAAAACAGAATCTTAAGATCTAGCACTTTTGCTATGCCTATTTACAGATTTTGTTTTAATGACTAATGTTAAAAAAATGAGGCAATCCATTCACCTACCCTTAAACTATATTTGACATAGCAGTAGGCCCCACATCCTGCAGCAGCAGCAAATGCATTACAGCAGCAGGCAAGCATAAATTCAACGATATTTCTTTCCCCAAGCCCAACAAAGAAATCAGTTCTACAGTTTCTGATTGTTAACAGATTAATATAAGGCTCTGCAAATTTTCCCGACAAACAATTCTGCACACAGTCCCAATGTGAAATATCCCTTTTCCAGATTTATTTTATATTCAAGATTTCCAACCAAATTTTCACAAATAACAATCTGATTTTTATGACAGCAGTATATAGAAAAATATGACAGCAAAGTACAGTTATGACAGCAAGGTATAAAATCAGAAAATAACCAATATCTTCACTTTTATTGCAATTAAACCAACATGCAAGTAACATGCATCAGCATGCAATGACATGCATCAGCATGCAATGACATGCATCAACATGCAATGACATGCAATAACAAGAAGTTCCACTAATAAAATAAATGATCTCTCTTACTGAATATGGTTGTCTTCTCTTTCTAGACTTGAAACTAGATCAGCAAGCCTCTAAAACTCTTAATCTGACAACTCGATCTGAACAAACTCCACAATAGCAAACTAGGGCTGGATCTTTAACCACCAAAGAGTGCTCTACTAGCTAGGGATAGATCTTTCACTACTGAAGCTAGGGTTCCTGCGGAATTTAACCTCCACAAGCAAGGAGAGCAAGCTGAAAGCTCCAACATAAGATGGCAAAACGAACCGAGGTCCTTTTTCCTCCCCAAACACCACCTTTTATAACTTTTTTCCATCATAAAAGTGCCCATAAAACCCTAATTCGACCCCCCTAGGAGATATGTCATGTTTTAATCATCACTTAAAGAGACTTTATTTCTCCTAGGCCAAAAAGTCCATTTAAGTGTCCCCAATGAAGAAATAGAACATTGCCCCACCTTTTTCACTTAAGTCATCGTAAAGTACATGCATAACGCCAAAACATAACATATAAGTTAAATGTAAGTGAAAACCATACCCAATAACTATCTACGCGCTAGCCCCTTGGGTATGACCAAGGCTAAGACGGAAAACCAGTCGCTAGACCGTGGAGGTAGGAATGGAGACATTACAGTCCGCCCTTCCAGAAATTTGCTTGTCGTCAAGCGAACGTAAACTAGGGTGCTATAAAATCTACTCTCCTTCCCAAGTGGCATCCTCTAGTGGTATGTCTTTCCACCGCACTAGATATTCTGTGATTACCCTGTTCTGAAGCTTCCTTTGTCTTACCTCAATAATAGATTATGGTTCTAAGACCAGCTTCCCCTCGTCATCCAATGGTGGTAAATCTGTGGAAGGCGCAATATGTTGTTCAAGTGCCTTTTTGAGGCACGAAACATGGAAGACATTATGAATCTTACTGTGCTCTGGAAGCTCCAACTCATATGCTACTGCCCCAACTCTGCACACTATCTTGTATAGCCCATAGAATCGCGGTTTTAGCTTCTTTGCACCGCTCTTCTTGAGTGACGATTGGTTGTATGGCTGTAACCGTAAGAAGACCAAATCTCCAACCTCAAATGATCTCTCAACTTTGTGCCTGTTTGCATATACCTTCTGCTGATTCTGCACTTTCTGTATGTTCTCCTTGAGAGCCTTTAGAATGTCCTGGTTCTCCTGAAACCAATCATGAGCTTTGGGAGCTCGGCTATCTGATAATACTAGGTCTACAAAATTAGGATGCCTCATAACCATATAATGCTCGAAAAGGAGTCATACCAATACGCATCTGGTAGGTGGTATTGTAACAAAATTCTCCCATATGTAGCCATTTGACCCATACACGTTGATGTCCTGCAACATAGCTACGCAAGTAGCCCTCTGTCCACTTGTTCACTGCCTTAGTTTGCCCATAAGTCTGTGGATGATGGTTGGTACTAGGTGTCAGCTCCGTACCTACAAGCCTGAAGATCTCTAGCCAGAATGTACTCATGAAAATCTTATCCCTATCGCTGACAATACTCTTAGGCAACCCATGATGCCTAAAAATACGTGTGAAGAAAGTCTGAGCCACCTGCGATGCTTTGTGCCCTAAAGGCACAGAAAGGAAATGGGCATATTTAGTCAACCGATCAACCACCACATATATGCAATCGTGCCCATACACTGAGGGAAGACCTGTGATAAAATCCATGGATATACTCTCCCATTTCTGTTCTAGAATAGGCAAAGGTTGTAGAATTCTTGCTGGGAAAGAGTGCTCTACCTTGGTTTGGTGACAAACCAAACACTCCCTGACATGGTTAAGGACATCGTCCTTTAACCCCTTCCATGTGAATCTCTCTTTGATGTACCTGTATGTCTTAAAATATCCTGGATGTCCAGCCAAGGGTGTATCATCCACTGCGGGAAGGATCTTCTCCTTCATTTTGGACTCGGGTACAAGGAAAATTCTATCTTTGTAGTAGATGAGGTCGTCCACAACTTTGTATCGATCATCCTGAATAATGCCATCCATAATCTCACATGCAAACTGATTTTTGGAGTATTCAACAAGTATATGAGCCTTCCAATCAACTGAAATCTCTGACATAAAGCAAATCATGGAATCAAAGCAAGGTCTCCTAGACAGTGCATCAACCACCACATTATTCTTACCTTTCTTGTATTCTATGTCGAAATCAGAAGTTTGTATCTTATTTACCCATCTCTGTTGGCGGTCATTGAGATCCTTTTGCTCCAAAAAAACCTCAAGCTATTGTGACCCGTATGAACCAAAAACCAAAAATTTGTTGCATAATGGCCAACATCTCCTTGTCGTAAATTGAGAATCCTCTCTCTACTGGAATCAATTTCCTGCTCTCATAGGCAATGGGATGCCTATCCTGCATGAGCACTGCTCCAACACCCACTCCTGATGCATCGCACTCGAGTACAAATGGCCGAGTGAAATTTGGCAATGTAAGAACTGGGCAAGAACTCATCACCCCCTTAAAGTGATCAAAAACCTATTGTGTTGAATTTGACCAAGCAAAAGCCCCCTTCTTGGTCAAGTCTGTCAAGGGTGCAATCAAGCGAGAGAAGTTCTTCACAAACCTCCTATAATATGTGCATAGTCCCAAGAATCCTCTCAAGTGTGTCAAAGTCCTAGGTGGTGGTCAATCCAAAATCGCCTAAATCTTCTCCCTACCCACCTTGACTCCTCCTCCAATCACATCACCCAAATTTAGCAGCTCTGTCATACCAAACTCGCACTTAGAAGCTTTCGCATAAAGCGAATTAGCTTCCAAAATTCCCAACACCTCATCAAGATGTTGAATGTGATCCTCCCATGTCCTACTATAGACCAAAATGTCATCAAAGAAGACCAATACATGCTTCCGCAAATGGCGGTTGAACACATGGTTCATGCAAGACTGAAATGTGGCCGGTGCATTAGACAACCCAAATGGCATCACCAAAAACTCGAAGTGGCCATTGTGGCACCTGAAAGCTGTCTTTTGCACATCCTCCTCTCTAACCTTCATCTGGTGATATCCAAATCGCAAGTCTATTTTGGAAAAATAGACTACTCCATGTAGCTCATCTAGTAGTTCATCAATGTGTGGCACAGGATACTTATTTTTTATTGTCTTCTTATTCAATGCATGGTAATCTATGCACATTCGCGTGGTTCCATCCTTCTTCACCAACACCGCTGAAGAAGCAAATGGACTAGAACTAGGTTTAAAATGCCCTAATGTCCAGAAGCTCGTGTATAGTCCTCTCAATCTCATCCTTAAACCGTTTGGGGTGACGATAAGGAGTAGTAACCACTGGCTTGTTGTCCCCAAGCTCAATCGCGTGCTCAAACCCCCTGTCTGGTGGTACACCTAGAGGTATATCCTGAAAAACTGCATTGTGTTTGTCCAATAGGCCTTGGACATCCACATGATACTCCAGACGGTCACTCCTTGTATTCTTGGTCGAAACCAAGCAATGAATGGCCCAATCCACCTCATCGTGCCGAAAGATCCTCTCCATCCTCTTAGTTGTGACTACCCTGGGTGCTCCTTTAGATAGACCCCTCAAGGTCACATTCCTGCCCTCGGACTTGAATTTCAGTTCCATCATCTGAAAGTTAGTACGAAATTCACCAAGGGAGTGAAGCCACTGAACTCCCAACACTATGTTGGTCTCTCCAATGACGACAATATAGAAGTCATCAGTAGCTGTGTAGTTCCCCATGGTGATGCTCAACTATGGAACTTTACGGGTGCATCTCATAGACTCACAATTGGCTACAACAACGTTGAAGCCCTCAAAGTCCTTTGTCTGTAGGTCACGCCTCTCATCCAAGGATGCATCAATAAAGTTGTGGGTAGCCCCACTATCAATAAGTACCACATCATGTTGCCCTTGCATAACTCCCCTAACTCTGAATGCCTTGTACCTCGGGGTACTAGACAAAGTGGCTATAGTCTCCTAAGGGAAAACTTCCTCCTATTCATCAGTACCATCCAAAGCATCTTCATCTCCGTTATCCATCTCCTGGGTCTCTAGCTGCTCATCTCCATCACTCTCTCTCCTCCTCAAAGACCTCAATGAGTTGGGCCTTTCCCTTTCCTGTACAATCATGTCCCGGGGCCCACGGTAAACGACAATCGAAACAAAGTTTCTTTCGCCTTAGCTCATCCTTAAGCTCTCGTGAAATAAACAGCTTTCTAGCCGTCTCTTGTCTTTTTGGTGACCCCTTCGGCTGGAAACCATCAAGTCTAAATGGGGGTCCTCTCTGCTGAACTCGAGGTGGAAACCTCGGCTTCAGAGTGGCTAACTCCAAATCTCGAGCTCTCCTAATGGCATCATGTAGTGAAGAAGGCTCGAATGCCTTCACAAACCCTACTAGTGAATCTGTCAGCCATGCTATAAAAAGTGAAGTCAACCTCACCTCAGAAACATCAGTAACCATCACTGACAACAGCCGAAAATCTGCAATGTACCCATCCAAGGATCCTGTCTGTCTCAAATGAGTCAACTCTCTAAAGAATTTGTCGGGATCCTGCCTACCAAACCTGCCCACCAGTCTCTCTACAAAATCCGCATAAGTGGTAATATGCGTGTGTCTCTGTGTGATAAGGCCATGATGCCACCAATCATGTGCATCTCCCTCAAGATGTAGGATTGCAAATTTTATTGTATCCTCTTCGCACATGGGATTCAAGTCAGTATGTTTTTAACCTCTGAATCCATGATGTCACGATACACTTCTTGGCTCCGTCGAAATGTGGAACTGAAATCTGCCCCAATCACCTTTGTAGCTTCGGAACATGAGGATAATGATCCCGCTTGGGCCGGCTACCGATCTTCATCCTGCAATACTCTGGGAAAGGCATATTAGCTTTGAACCCTTCACTCAAGGATTCATACTTTGCCCAACAAGTCTGCTCATCAACAATATCCCCCTGTTGCCCTACCAGTGTCACTTCTAGATCTTTCAAGAAAACCGGTTCATGCATGCTCAACCGTGTGTTTTGGGATGAAGGAGTGTGCTGCCCTGATCTGCCGATTTCATCTTTGTGAGTCCACAGCCTGGAATTACTGTTTTCTCCTCTTTCCATATGGTTCCCAAGGCCACCCTGTGATAATCTCTCTGTGAGTTGGCTCAAGTAGAGGTTTGTAGTCTCTTGTTGTTTCACCATATTTATAAACATTTTCTTCATAAACTCCTCATTCAACAGTTCCTCTGATTTTTCATCTTTGTCCGCCATGTTTGGACCTTCTTTCTTGGGTGTATTCCTCATGGAGTAAACCTTCATACACTACCCAACAGGCTGCAGAAAAGACCGTTATGATACCACTGAAATATCCCTTTTCCAGATTTATTTTATATTCAAGATTTCCAACCAAATTTTCACAAATAACAATCTGATTTTTATGACAACAGTATATAAAAAATACGACAGCAAAGTACAGTTATGGTAGCAAGGTATAAAATCAGAAAATAACCAATATCTTCACTTTTATTGCAATTAAACCAACATGCAACAACATGGAAGTAACATACATCAGCATGCAATGACATGCAAGTAACATGCATCAGCATACAATGACATACATGTAACATGCATCAACATGACATGACATGCAATAACAAGAAGTTCCACTAATAAAATAAATGATCTCTCTTACTGAATATGGTTGTCTTCTCTTTCTGGACTTGAAACTGAATCAGCAAGCCTCTGAAACTCTGAATCTGACAACCCGATCTAAATAAACTCCACAATAGCAAACTAGGGCTGGAATCTTTCACCACCGAAGAGTGCTCTACTAGCTAGGGATAGATCTTTCACTACCGAAGCTAGGGTTCCTACGGAATTTCACCTCCACAAGCAAGGAAAGCAAGCTGAAAGCTCCAACATAAGATGGCAAAACGAACCGAGGTCCCTTTTCCTCCCCAAACACCACCTTTTATAACTTTACATCTCCTAGGCCAAAAAGTCCATTTAAGTGCCCCAATGAAGAAATAGAACATTACCCCACCTTTTTCACTTAGTCATCATAAAGTACATGCATTACACCAAAACATAACATATAAGTGAAATGTAGGTGAAAACCATACCCAACAACTATCTACGCCGCTAGCCCCTTGGGTATGACCAAAGCTAAGACGGAAAACCAGTCGTTAGACCATGGAGGTAGGAATGTGGACATTACACAATGTATCAAACCTTTTCACTGTGGCTCTCATACCACATGATGAGATTAGAGGAGATCTATTGAGCTCAGCCAGACTTATTTTATTCCTGATGAGAGTATTTACAGGCTTGAGGGCATCTTCTCTCTGTTAGTCCCTCATTACAAATTTAGGGTTAAATTAAAAACCCTAAATGTGAAATAATCTAAGATAGGGAACGCCAACTATCACCCAAGCCTAGGCTAGGAAGGACAAATACAAAATTACTAAAATACTTTGTATCATATTTCCTGTAATATTTCCTGCCCTAATGAGTCGCTCCAACCTCCATTGATCCCCAAGTGACAATGATATTAACAAAGGTATCAGTAACTTCGAAACTAGGAGAACATGTTATTCTGGCTTTATAAAGATAATTTAGAAGAGCTCATCTTGAGAACCTTGGCAAATAGAGTTTGTTGCTCTTTGGGAATTCCACTACCATTTTACTAATCATTGATGACATTATTTTATCACTTGAAATAGATGAAAGGCTTCAAAAGTAGCTTGATATTCTTAGTCTATTTTGTGATAATCATGACATACGTGTCAACCTTAAAAAGACAGATATCACGCTATTCAATATGTATAATAAGGAAGATTCTACAATTAATCTTGCTTACAAAGCACAACTAGTGGAAATAGGGAATGGTAATCTCTGCCCTATCTCTAACTAAGCTCAACCCTTGCAAGAAAAGCAATATCTAGTATGGGTTAGATAACATTAACAATCTTGTAAAGTAATGTTTTCAACCCCAATTCCAAGATGTTTGGGCTAAAATCCACCTCTTTCACACTTTAGCTACCCCTTTCTCTAGAGGCATGAGACTTGGTTTCATATATGAGGCAGACAAGTTGGAGCCCTAAGTTGCCTGGAATTTGGAAATGTCTACCATGTCTGAAACCGAAATTCCACCAATGACAAGAACCCTTAAGCCCTCTTGAAACACAATGCCATATGAAACAATTAATTTAAATAAACGAAAAAAATATAGAATTTGCAGCAATGAGATTATAAAACAATAGTTTAAAACCCTATTGGCCCGATATATGATAACAATGCTATCACTCCATGCAAATACATATTCTTGTGGATGAAGGCAATAAATTTTGATACTCCTAAAAAAAAGATTAGTTAGCCTTAAAAGATTACACTAACACATTAGAGGTGCTTTTATGAGTACATCACTCCAAAAACATTAATGTTTTTCCTTATTGTGTGGCCATGACGTCATCACCAAGGTACTACAAGCTATAAAATTTGTTTTGCAAGTAATGTGAGTTATCATAGTTGTTTCCTAGCATATAATGCAACAGAAAGCTATTCAATGGATTTCCAAGAGTTTTCTTCCACAAAATTACAGTTTTGGCTCTAATTGCATTACCAAGCCGAAGACGCTTTGGAAAGCAAGAGAAATTTTTGGCACTGTTTTCGTTTCAGGAAACATTGCTGGAAATGTTTCCAACCATTTATGAGCAGTTTCAATTCCAAAGCAGTTTCCAAACGAGAAATGGTGGGAATCCACGATGTGAGGATTCTCATTACCATGTCATCAAAGTGCATTTAAGCACAGAAAGCAGTTTTGGATCCATTCATCTTAGTTGAATTTGTTACTCATCCTCTATCCCAATGATATTTAATGCATGGATGATTCTGATTTATCCACTGCATGTATTTCTATCTATGTGTAATTGGATATGCAAGGTTTTGGATCTTGTCCAATGACAAAATCTTGATATCAAAGGCAGATCATAGCTTGCTAAATCATTTCCCAATATCCACACTTGTAGAATACGTATTTCGGACCCTGAATCAGAAGGACATTCCATTTTCATGTGCTCTATTTATGATAAATTTACACATGTTATCATCTTTTATTCAAAGATTCACATTGCTCATTATGGACTTATGCAGTGTTAGGAATAGAAATAGCTTGCTCAGCTCCTGCATGAATTTCTTCCTTGACATTAGATATTAGGAAGGTTGCATGTTGGTGCTATGAAAAATGTTATAAGATGTTGCTGATTTAGTCCTTTTTCTTGCTACCCTTCTTTTAATCCTTGATTTTTTCAACTCATTTGGGTTTACTTTATCTTTTTATTATATTAACTCTCCGATGCCCATTATTACATCTCTTGTGCAATATTCTGCTACTACTTTTCCAAGATGCATCAGGCACGTCCATTATATGCTGTTCATTGTAATTTTTCAGCTCCTTCAGCCATCTTTGGCCAGACATGGACATTAATACCTGTATTGAAATTTGAACACGGTTAATTTCCATAGGTCTCTATTCCAATGGATCTTGATGAGGATGAATTAAGATCCTTGTTGATTAGAATTGAAGTGGAAGGCTTCTTGATATTAAAAACATCAATCTGATCTTTCAAGACTGTGGATGGATGGATAAGTAGAATTCAATGTGCTAACAATTGAGAAAGCAGCTCAATGAAATGACATACATAATTTTCTTTTAAGTGTGACAATGAAAAATGACTCTTACCTAAGACTAAAGCACAGTTCACTTGGTATAATCTATGATGATCATCCTTTTACTGTATGTATTGGTTGGGAGATCCTCTTGTTGAGAAGCAAGAATTCAAAAATTATTCAGCTGGATAATGAAGTGTTCACGAAATTTAGTAGTGTAGCTCCAATAGTTATTGCTTTGAACTTGATTTGAAGACAAGAATGGTGAAATTTTGACATTGATATTTATAATAACCATATTCTGTATTTTGTCTTTAATCCCTCTCATCTCAGTACTACATATCACATATTGGATTTTATTTGGCAACGCTTATTACTCTGTGGTTGGATTGCCTCTGAGTGGTTAAGTTGGCTACTCTACTTTACTGTTTCGATATAAAAGAAAAACATTAGCCCCTGTTCATCATCTTTACAAATTAATATAATGGCCTTTTACTTGTCAGGCATTTGAAATTACAGATGAATATGTGTCTTCATGCTTTGATTTGATACGTGGTGATATACTCTGTTATATATCATGATCTTCTTCCTGCTTAAACAGCTAAAGGCTTCATTCACAACACTTTGAATAGAAATATACATATGAAATTCTTTGCACACCCTTGCAAATACTGGAGAAGGAAGTACTAAGTTTATAACAATTGTGACAAGCAAAGAGATAGATGCAAAGTAAAGAAATTCATATTAACCAAAATTATAAACCATGAGATAGATGCACTTTCAAAATGATTATAATTTCTACAGGCTGAATATATATTTGCTACATGGGGAAATATTATTGAAAGTAGGAATGTTCTACCAACAAGTTTATTTATGAGTGATTGTAGTACATTTCTCTTACTCTTTTCCATTGTCTGGTATCTTCAGGCCAGTAATATGACCTACTTCTCATTTGGTGAGAAACATTGAAGTTTTTCTATAGGATGTTTTTCAACAGTGAGAAACTCAGGTTTTTGTAGTCAAATGTGGGTAAAATAAAATGACCAATTTGCTTCGAGTCTACTTTACTTGTAATGTGCAAAAGAATTTTAGATTCGTAAGTTCTAAATGGATGCAATCAAAATGCCATTGTTAGTTGTTTTTATACAGAAAACATTGTATGAAAAATTATGATAATTCTCTCCTATTTTGTTACATATATATATTAAGGAATTTGTGTGTTTTAAATAAGTTTACAAGCACGTGTTTTCTCTTTTCAAAACTATGTATGTAGTGGTTTTCTTTCCAAAGACTTAACTTTCCAATTTTTTTAGTGATGCTTTACCTAATGAAATACACAATTAATGTTTGTGGAAGGCAGAATAATTTTAAAGAATGAAAGCAAGTTTGTGATCCTGTGTAATCTTACTTGATAGCTGATAATGGAGTTGTTTGCTGATGTTAACACGTTGGACCATGTCATTGTTGATATGTCAAGAACTAATGTTTCCAAGCATCCTGTTGATAAAATAATTCTCATCACAACAATTTACACTATCTTGAAATAAAGATCTTTTAAAATGAGCAAGTTACTGAATGTAGTAATGCAAGATAAGCGTCTGACAAAGCAATTTATCATTTTGATCCTGTTGCCTCGTCCTTGCAGATCAATTAGAGAATGATATACGATTTCATTTTAACCCTATTCCTTTTAAAGTACTTGCAATATACACATGCAAACTTTAAGATTTATTAGGAGTATACTTCAAAAAACAGTCCTTATATCCATCCAATGTGGGAGCCAGTTGTTTTAACCATACATAGAAAAAAAAATTAAAATGCATGAAACAGAGTACATACAAACTGTTGCACTGTATAAACATCATAAATTGCACACAATTACAAATGATCTTGCTATTACATAAAACACTCTAAATTGAGAACTGCATTTAAAATTAGACAAAACCATGTCCTATTAACAAAAATAAACCATGTGACACATAAGCATCTTTGTAATACAATTAATGGCATCAAAACATTGGAACAGCCACACCATAGTTGTTTTATGATCGGTCATCAGAGCCTGAATGATTGGGTGCTGCCGGTAGGGCAGTGTTTTATCACTAGTTTTGCTTTCGCCATTAAAAGACGGGAGCCTGATGAAAATTTGTTTGGTAGCTTATCCTTTCACTTTTTTCAGCACCGGAATGGGAGTGGAGAATTTTTCTTTCTACCGTTCCCTTTATTAGGACTCAAGGACACAGCTAAATCCTCCTTGTCATCCGATAAAAGACATATAGCAGTTCCTCAATCCTATTGTTAGACTCATGTAAGACTTTATTAAATGTTTGACTCTTGCAATATTCTATCTATGTTTAAATTCATTGTTGTTCATACTACATTTGATAAACCTAACCTTGATGTCGTAATCTAACATTTTGTAAATCAATTGTTGTTGTTTTTGGAATTTGCGCAACTCTAAGTAAAGGGAAAAGCTTTGGCCTTTTAGTATCCTATTTGTGTGGCATTTAAGGTCCAACATGGCTTGTGTATTAAACCCAAAATGGGTCGAGGAAGCCTGGTAGAGATGTTTGTGTCCTTCTATGGTCGCTAGGCCCATCACAAAATGTGGAATTTTATTGTGTTCATGATATACATTGTGGTAGCTATTTGGGAAGACCCATTGTCTAGACAAAGTTTTCTCATAAGTCACGGTAGACTCTCTAATATAGAAGCAGCTCTACCCGTTCCTCATGGACTGGTTGTGTTGGCGTATGTAGGGGGGTACATGGCCTTGGAACCATGGAAGGCAATTCTGCAAGTATCTCATTGGTGTATGGCAGGGGATGTATGATTTGAGAGAAAATATACTACTCCTTGAGATCTTTGGGGAGGTAAGAAAGATGTCATTTCCCCTACAGCTTCCAACATGTAGACCATCTCACTCTCCTTATGCATCTTCGTGATTTGTTGTGTGAATGTTGGACATGATTTATTCTCTCTAAATTTAAAGAACTCTTACTTGAATGAGACCTATAATGCCCATTAATGAGCTCCATAATATTACATCAATATTCCTCGTCTAATACTCTACACAAGAAAGAAAAAAAGAAAGAAATTATATTAATGTCCACAAATGACCAAAAGAAATAGGTCAATGGGAATGAAGGATACAACCATTAGCAATATAAAATTCTAGGAACAGAGAATCATAGAAACGAACCGACGAAGCAAAGTACAAAGACAAAATAGAGCAACGTGCCACTAATACAAGTAGCAAAGAAACCAAATGAGGGGAGAACAAAAGCCCCAAGAACAAGTGCCAATGAAGACTGGAGGCAAATCTCATCAAATGTTATTGAATGTACCTAAAGTGGAGGAATCATTTGAGCTAGTATCGATCATTGTGAAAGATCTAATAATGTTATTTGGTGAGTATACAGGGTTGAAGGAGCCAAGTAGGGGGATCCTAGGAGGAAGCAAGAAACTTCTTCTAGAATCTCACCTAACATCCAAGGCCGGTCTCTCGTAGTAGAAAAGATGTTGATTATATCAGTTCGTCCCTGTTGTTTGGGGAGCAGTTGATAAGTAGTAGAGCTCCGAGGCGGAGCCACGCCAATGAGGAGGAGTAGAGCCACACTGACAAGGCAGAGCAAAGCCACATTGTCGAGAGATAGTAGGCTTGGAGATTTGAGTAGTCTGAGTAGTAGTGACGTCTAACTGATCTTTCAACTCCGATGTGCAATGTACTAGTGTCCAAAGGACGCTTAGTGTTGGTAATCACCTGAATGGGCTCAAAAGAGGTGATCAATGTGGGAGCTCTAGAGCTTCTTGGCTCCTCCTGTAGGGATCTACGACAGAAACTGACAGCCTCAAGAAGAAAGTAGCTAGAGTCAGACACCGTTGGTCTATAATTGTAAAGAAAGTAGCTAGCGTGTTGTCTAAGCCTCTAAAGAGGCAATGATATCTTCCCCAAATCTCATAATAAATAGGACATCTAAAACTGAAGTGGTCCTCGATTCCATCTCTTGGAAGGGGCAAAGATGACAAATTTGGTCCTGATGGAGAATGTGGTTTCAACCCATAATTGTTAGGAACAAACTCTCATCTAGCCAACAAGGAACCTCAAGCCATGAGACCAATGACGATAGAGATAGTAAGGGCAACGAATAGAGCCATCCACCTCCTGTAAGAAATGATCAACACAGTAAGCAAGCTTGGGACTAAGCGGTTCACATGGGGAGATCAAGGCGTTCTAGATATACTATATGTAGATGTCCTCTCTGACAGCCCTAGTGATGACATCCTTAGTGGGAAGGAGCCTGGGAGCGACGCCTAGGGAATACATGAAAAGGGATAGCTTGTCAGTAGAGATGTCAATTGAAAGGAGTTGCCTTGTCTCAGAGTACCAACAATGTCGACATTTGTTGAGGACCAATGACGCAATCCTCTCTAAGGAGCAAAGTGCTAAGTAAGGATACCTCTCACAACCAAAAGTTGAGTCCCCTTGGGATCCGAGTCTCTAGATGTAGAAAGTAAGCTTGAAGATTTGAGCGCCTTCAAACTAAGTCTAATGTGGCGGATTAGCTTGTATAAGCTATTTGAGAGGTTTTTAGAATAAATTGATGAGATTATAGAGGTGATTTAGAGTGGGATTTAATTAATGAAGGGTCATTAATTAATACAATAAGGGGGGTTTCTTTGTAATCGATAATGGGTTATTAATTAATACAATAAGGGGGGTTTCTTTGTAATCGATAATGGGTTATTAATTAACGAACGAAGAGGATTTTAATTAATGAGAGGTCGTTAATTAGTATCCAAATGAGGAATCTAATTAATTAATGTAAGGTCGTTAATTTATAAATGAAGATGGTTATTAGTATGATTTGAACCCCTTTAAACTAAGTCTAATGTGGCAGATTTTAGGTGTCAAAATTTGCCCCTCTTTAGGAGGGTGTCGTGTTAGCGGCGCCCTTTCAAAGAGAGTAAAATGCATGATGGAATGATTGGAGGAATGAGAAGATTGATAGGAGGATGCCCCCTCGAGAGACCGTGTAGTGATAAAAGAAGGGGATGGACTCGCGAAAGGAGGATAAAAGATGATGGCAGAAGGAGGTGTTCCTAACGGCATGGAAAATTGGAATAGACAAGGACTTGGAAATGTTGACCAATAGGCCACTTCAGCAGTTTCAATAACGGGATCAATTGGCTGATTTCACAAGATAGATAACACATGGAAATGTTGATCGATTGACCGATTTCAATAGATTTGGGGAAGGGATTGATAGAACAACTACACGAGTTCGATGACTATTGCATAAAGAGATACTTGTGGGAAGGATGGTTGATAGAATAGAAACTGTTAAATAGATGGAATGATTGGAGGAATGAGAAGATTGATAGGAGGATGCCCCCTCAAGAGACCATGTGGTCATAAAAGAAGGGGACGGACTCGCGAAAGGAGCATAAAAGATGATGGTAGAAGGAGGTGTTCCTAACGGCATGGAAAATTGGAATAGACAAGGACTTGGAAATGTTGACCAATAGGCCACTTCAGCAATTTCAGTAAAGGGATCAATGGGCTGATTTTACAAGATAGATAACACTTGGAAATGTTGATCAATTGGCCAATTTCAGTAGATTCGAGGAAGGGATTGATGAACAACTACACAAGTTCGATGACTATTGCATATACTTGTGGGAAGGATGGTTGATAGGATGGGAGAAATAGAAGATAGTGGGATGGGGAAATGCTACTTGTCTTCCACACTGATACGGTTCTGGACAACCTTTATTTAATATTATCATACAACAATAAGTACTCTAATATGAAAAACCATAATACCAGTGTTTGTAAGATGCTATAGGTCTGACTCAAAATAAAGGTACAATGCAATGAATTTATGTCATGTTCCCTTTTTGAAATATTTTAATAAGGGAAATAAATTAATAATTTAACTTAAGTGGCCAAAAAGTAACTTTACGTTATATCATAAAAAGGCAACTTATGTTTATTATTAAAATAATGGTAAATTTTGATAAAGCAACTCATAATTAAAATAAAAGTAGGGGAAGTTACTTTATGGGTATCTTTCCTTGGAAAAAGTGAAAGGAAAATTATAAAAGGGGCATTGGGCTCATTTAGAAAAAACAACTTTTATCAATCATTTTTACTCATTCAAATTTGCAAGTTTGAGCATTTCGCTTCATCTTTCAACCATTAAGGATGAAAACCCTCTGGTGGACAAGAGCTTGGGGACGAAAACCTTATGGTTCTTTGTGGTGATTCCATCTAAGATCACATTTGGGCTTTCAAATCTGATTTTTATCACATTTAAGCTACAGCAATGTTGGGCTTCAAATATACATCAATTTTTAAAGTGTCAGAATAATTAGGGCATCGTTCAGAAATTAAATCCTCATCAAAATCAATCAAGGAAATTCTATATTTTCATCAAAATTTGTTAGGGCATCCATCCAGGGGTAGCATTTGGGCATCAAATCAATGATTTGCAAGTTCAAATACATTTTAGCAACTAGGGCATCATTTACATCAACTAGGCAATCACTTCCAGGGCTAATACCACCACTAGGGGCAAATTTATAGGGTTGATTGCATTTACCGTAGGCTGCCGCCGCTATTTCCAATTTTTGCGGCAAACAATTGGTTTATTTCGTCCATCTGAAGTGCCATTTGCTAGGAATTTCGGGTGTATACGGTCAGCTGTAATTTTCTTGGTTTTTTGAGTTAAAAATCTAGATTTTAGGGTTTAAATATAGTAATCATACCCCTATCTATAGTTGTGCATTACAACTATTTGCACACTCATGTATTATTTAAATATTAAATAATACAAGTATTCAAACCATATGTTAACACTATGAACACAAATTTCCTAACATTTTTCCAAGGGTTTAGAAATTATTTCCCATCATTTTCCAGCAATCTTCATTTTTGTTTTTAGGGTTGGAAATAAAAATCAGTTTTTATTAATTCTACCCTAAGGATTTCCGGTAAATCCATAATTATTTAAAAATGTCCTCTTAGGGACATTACAATTTAAGGAAATAAACACACAATCAAACAAGTACAAGAAAACACTCAAACAAACAAGTGTTTAATGAATGCATTTCATTTTTTTGTTTTGTTTAATACTCAAGCGATGTAGTTTTACGATAGGGGAAAGGATGTTGCCCCAAGTGAGGGTTCACACAACAGTGATCAATGGGGGACCAATATGTCCCAAGGGAAGACAAAACGAGCTATTATTTTCCCCAAGCAAGGATGCATGTTGGGGAGATTTGGATGGCAAACAATGTCACTGTTGGTAAACTTTTGATGATGTTTCATCTATCCACAACCACATGGCCTGTATTAGATAGGATTTTTATTTTGCAGATCTTTTGGATTTTTGATGTGTTTAGATGTTTTTGGATTTTTTTTCATTTATGATTTTTTGGATTTTTGGATTTTTGCAAATGTTTTTAGACATTGAGATTTTATAGATGTTTTTTCAATTTTTGGATGTTTGCAAAAGCAAGAGATACCAAATTGATTATTGAAATGGGGACAAAGTTGCCCCCAGACATGGTAAAAAGGTAATAGATGCATACGAATGTCTAAGTGAAACAAAAGGAAAGTGTGAATGCGATGGATGAATATGGAAAAGACTTTTGAAGATTGGTAATGAGCAAGCGATGAGCCAAAGGCACAAGGCACGAGATGAAAGATGGACTAAAGGAGTGTGAACAAGGTCCAAACAACAACTGGTAACATACTAGTCATGTTGCTCAGTGAGATCCAATGTGTACACATGAAAGTTAATTGCTTCTTGAAGTGAAATATTAATGGGCAGTAAGTGAAGACAAACTAGCCAAGGTGTAGAAATAGTTGATTTTGATAGGCTATTGGTGTATGAAGGGTGGAAAGAGAGTCATGCATTGCTCCACTGCTAGCTAAACATTTGTAGCCCCAACGGAGATGTATTTGATTCTAGTCGCAACATTGCTTTACTGCCAGTCAAACGTCCATAGCACTAGTAGAGATACTGGAAATACCCCTAGAGAGTTTTGATTTTGTTTTTCTTTTTGATTGATTTTATTTTTATTTTTTTATTTTTGATTGATTTCTGAAAATATGTTCACTCTCTCAATTGTTTTAACAAGGGGTTAAAAACCATTAATGGCTTGATGCAAGGACGTGAAAGTGATGGTGCTAACTAGTGTTTTAAAAACCGGTCAAACAACCCGGCCGGTTTGACCGGTTTATACATTTTAAAGCACGAACCGTTTAGTAAACCGGACCGGTTGACCGGTTCCGTACGGAACCGGCCGGTTTGGGCTAAAAACCGGTCAAACCGGTCCGGTTTCATCCTGAACCGGCCGAGTCAGCATTTCTTTCCTTTTTTGGCATTCTTTCCTTTTTTGGATTTTTGGTGAAAAGAACACAAGCATAGAATAAAATTTGCCATTTTTGGAAAGGGTCCGTGAAGATGTAGCAACAAAAACTTGCATGTGCCATAACTTTCATTCTGTGGCTCCGTTTCAGGTGTCGTTTTCTCTAAAAGTGCATATTTTCTCGAGCTCTACGCATTGATGGCAATATTTTTCTTATTTTAATAAAATCTATTTTTGCACCTTTTTGGACCAAGCAACTTCTTGCAATCTTCTGAAAGAATCATGAGCTTTGATTGCTTGTAGACAAATTAGTAATTAAAAATACTGGATAGACTCGTTGAGTATTCTCCCGTGCTCGAACTAATCGTCCCACCTACCAACTTGGTCGCGACCTGCTTATTCAAATGTTGACTTAACATATCGAGTTATCAACAGATGCATAGGTTTTTTTTTGCTATTTTAAGAGTCTTTTTTGTGTTTAAACTCCAATTTGTGCATCCTCAGACACAAGACTGAAGGCTATCGTAAAGGTCCCAACAAAAAGAAAGCATTAATAGCAATGAAAGAAAACGCTGCAAATACATGGTTTTGGCTGCAATTTTATGTTTTTTTAAAGAAATTTGAGTATTTTTTAAGTTGCCGAGTATTCCCGAGTATTGGCCGAATATTTGCCGAGTTTTGTTTTTTTGGGGTCTGCCAAGTATTTGCCGAGTGCGAGTATTCCAACTATCACTATATACATGAGCAAACTTTGCATATTTTGTGTGTAATTGTTGGCATCATGGTTTCTAATTTTTCAAATATATTTCTTTCTTTAAAAATGTAATTTTTATGTGTTTTTTTAGTAAACCGGTTCATAGAGTTTGAACCGGTCTGGTTCCGGTCCGGTCCAACCCTCGACCGGTTCCGAGTCCGGTTCCGATTTTTAAAACATTGGTGCTAACGACATTGGCTAGTGATGCAAGAGCATCATATAGCTTGTCATTAAGAAGGATTATGTTTAAGGTTGAGTCTAGAATGATTTAAGAGTGTGTGCTCACTTTTCATCCAAAATTTGTATTTCAAATATTTGAAAGTTGGTAATTTGGTGTGTAATGCCTAAAATAAAGCCTATTGTGTATGAAGGCCAGAAATGTGCTAAGATCAACTAGGAAATCCATTCTCAACGTGGATCCAAGTCATTTCCATCAAATAAGGGAAGTTTGAACTATTTTCTAAGCCTAGGGTATGGTTGAGCAATTCTAGGGTATGGTTGAGAGATACTAGTAAAGATACTTTGAATATGCAAATTTGGAATTTTGACAAATTTATCAATAAATCTCGAGATGGAGGTTGTAATACGATGGCTTGAAGGTGAATAGATGATTTTCAGAGGTTACGATGATCATTTTAGTTTGTTTCTTGCATTTTCCTTACGGTTTTCAATGTCTTCTAATTAACAGTCTGTACAAGCAGCGAACTTGAAGCGTACAGTCACCACCCAGAAGCTTCTTTCCTCAACTGTGATGCATGGACTAGCTAGTAGACCTCATTCCAAGTCTAATAAAATTTTCTTTGGCTCTGGAAACCCCTGGAGGAGTTTGTGGGTCGATATTTGTCTTTTCTGCCCTCGAACAAGGGCATCATTGATCTTGAAACCTGTATGGTCAAAATTCTTGGATTTTTGAAATCTTTGTGCTCTAAATGTCATCTAATTCCTCCCAAAAGTGCAAAGCCTAATTCGTTGGCAAGAGTGATTTCTAGGAGCTCCCTATAAACCAAGATAGGAATACTCTGTTTTCCCTGCTACTGTAATATTTCATGGTGTTTTAGGGCTTTATAAGCTGGTTGCAAGATTGTAGCAGCTGTATGTAGGGTATTTTCACCTGATTGGATGAGTCTCACAGTGGAATTCACTATCAACACCTCCTACAACCGGGTTGTAGCTCTCAAGAGACCTAATTAGGTTTGTAGCAGGTTTAGAACTGCTATTTCTTGCAAAGTAACCTCAATATCAATTGCAACATTGTGTTCTAGTCCCATAATGGGCTCCTTCATCAGTAGTTGGTGTAGTCTCAAATGTGTACATAGTGGAGTTATCATCTCATTTCTTGTAGGACAAGGCTACAAGCCTCTTGATTTGTCTATGTGGGGTCTTGGGCCTGATGACCAAGTCTTGACATTTTGAGCTTTGATAGTCATTAGCATAGATGAGTGTATGGAATGAACAAGGGTGTTAGGTGTGAACGTCATGTATTGATGTACTTTGTCCCTTTCAAACATATGGACAGTCAAGAAATGTCTAAGTGTTTGATAAACCAAGTGGTGTCTGTTGGTTGATAAAGCAAAGAAGCATCATTCAAGTTAGAGGAAAGAATAAGAGAGGGTTACAGAGAATAACTAGTATCCCCATCAAGTGAAGCCAAGCATGTTTGGATTGATAAGTCAAGGTGTCATCATGAATAGGTCTAAGAAGGATTATGAGTGCTAGGAAGGGTGTTAGGTGGACTACACCAGCTAGTGTCAATGGATATGCGTGGAGGTCTTTGCGACATGTCTGAAACTTAAGAATGAAGTTGCATTTGATTCTTTCATTGGTACACAAGAAACATGCTACTTTCTCAATTTGATGAACCTTATAATGCCCCACCTGTCGATCACCCCCTTGTCCGCAATCATCTTCTAAAAAGGTTTTGAAATCCACCAAAAAATTTACAAGGATCGGTTGGGCACTATGCCCCTCGGTGCAACCCATGACTTTTTTCTTATCGAGAAAGGAAATTAATAGCTCAGGTTTCCTCCCTTGTGATATAATAGCCATTGGCTTTGGGAAAAAAATATTATTGGTTTGAATTTGGACTTCAAGAAATTAAATATCTACAACTTGTCCAATTGTGTGTAATCATTGTAGATGGGGATTCTTCTCTTTTAATAAGATTGATAACATAGCTTGTTTACAAATCCAATCTCAAGAAAATTGAACAAAGATATGACCTTTTCACTTGTTGGTTACACAAACTCTCCTATAAAAATGCAAGTATGGAAACCTTCAAACACCAAAATGACGTCAAGAAGAGAGAATACTTGTCTGAATGTTATCCAATCATATTCATGGCAATAGAACAGACCCTCAAACCATGATTTTTGTAGGGTGTGGCTTAGCCCCACTCATTACTTTAGTAATATTTTATGCAAGGATAATTAGTACACAAGATTAAACAAATAACCAAATCCCAAATTAGTGAAATTAGATATCCATATCTTGTACTAAGATCCTCCATGAGGCAAGGAAGTCGATGGGTCAACTCTTGCTAGTGTAGAAGAGCCTCCACATCACTCTCATTCATCTTCATATTTGTAGCCCACCTCCTTACAATTTCCCAATGGATGCCGTAAACCTTACCATCGAGGAGATAAACAAGGGCATTCAAGTAGAATTTTACAACTCCCTACAATCATCATGATCAGAAACTAAAGATTTGCTTTCCTAAAACTCCAACACCTCAAAAATTTATCTTCACTTCAATGATGGGTTGATCAAACCTCCTCAATACACTAGACTCAAATGCCTTACAATTTGAGGGTCCCACTAATACTAATCCATAAAGATCAAGGAAATCACCATAAGGGCTTGAGTTGAAGTATTTCTTTTATGGTTGTCAAACCATCACTTCAAGCAAAGTGGTGATTGCATAACCATCGAGTGGTTAGGTAACTGTATGTATCTACAAAGTGGCAGTGACGAAACCTCCAACCTACATTAACCAGTGATTTCTCCTAACTTGCCTATTTGAGCGTAGTATTGACACGTGACAATGTCTCTTAAGTTCCTAAGATGGTTAAGAGTCCTTTAGTGCCTGAAATGACATTCTTGAGACATGTTAGGAGGCACAAATTAAGATGAAGGAATCGAAGTGTGAGATCGCAAAGTTGGTTTTCAAATGATTGTAGATGGGGAGGGGAGAGAGGAACTGATCAAAACAGCACAATGCTTGTTGTACTTGTTTTTTTGATCTCTTTGTAATCCGTCTTTGGCCATAAAAAGATTGCAAAGATGGAAAAATTCCACTTCCATATAGGTTTTACCAACCTCGGGGTTTTTCAAAGCAAAATCCTTGTGTCATTAGTTTTTTATGATTTATGCTTGTTGTTTAGGGTTGATTAATTTCATGTTTCAGTTCTACAATTTTTTTTATGTTTCGCACAACACACCACCAATTCTTAATTCCAAAAACATTGTAAACTTTCCTTTTGAAGTGAATTCAGAGTACAACAACATTGTGTTTCTATAAATTCTATTATGGTAATCATAGTTCAAAAAATTGTTATCGGCGATTAATCGGCAAGCCAAATTTTAAATAGGCAATCGGGAATTGGCAATTTATCGACATTAATTGGCAACTTCATCGCTACTTTTAAAAACATTTAAATTCATAAAATATACTTAAATTAAATGTAAAAACAATGTTAAATGATACGAGAAGTGACTCTATAGAATGCCATATGCCCATATGCATATTTTCTATTAAGTCTTGATCAAAAAAAAGAGTACAAAGTTTGCAAACAAAAATGCTCATAGATTCATGTCACATGTGACTTTTGAAGTATCACTATCAAATATAAGTAATATTCTATTCCATCAAGCACACCTAAAATAAGTCTGTTGCATTTGCGTCTGCCTCGTGGAAGTGGAAGGTAAATATTCCTCCTCTACAACACCAACATTGTCATCGACAAACATATCATTTAGATCATCACCAACTTCTTATGTCCCTGATGGTATTGCTTCTTTAGTCTCCCTCTCCAAAGGTGCTATCTCATCTACAGTAAACATAGGCTCCGCATCATCAGGCTCAGCAATCCAGTCATCATATGGATCAATGTCAGCCAAGTCAATTGCATCAAGACTATGTGCCCCCTCCACTTGTCTCACATGAAGATGAAGTTTGTATCGCACAAAGACAAGGTCATTGAGGCGTTGGGTTGTCAACCTGTTGTGCTTCTTTGTGTGAACAGCTTCGAACATGCTCCAATTACATTCGCATCCAAAAGCACTACATGTCTAACACAAAATGCGGATGGCTAGCTTTTGAAAATTTGGTGTTTTTGCACCATAATCTTCCCACCATAAATCTACAAATAAGACATTTATAATTTTGTAAGTTAACTAGGTTTGAATAAATAAAAGAATTCTAGACTTGTAGTTTCTAGTTCTATGTGTAATGAGACTAAATACAAATGACTCAATTTGTTTTTACCTGGCTGAAAAGTGTTTCTTCTTTTCACACATAAAGCCGAAGAAAAGAGCCTCCCCTCTACAGTCTTGTAAATCTACAGCTCGTCAAGAATTGCATCTCTAATATCTTCGTCAGATACCATCCTTTATGCATGTATTAAGGTCATCCATAACCTCCTCATCAGCCTTAAATGATGGGAAATAGAAAAACTTTGGGTTTAGATAGTACGTCGTTGCATGTATATGTCGATGGAGTGTCTTGTTCCATCTCCGATCAATTATGCGCCAATATTGTTGTTGATTGTGCCCATAATATTTAGCTATGGCCTCCTTCGCCACATCCATAACCTCGTACAAATAACCCATTGGGTTTTTCTCCCCATCCACCATCCGTAGAACTCGAACCAAAGGCTCTGACACCTAAAACAAAATAACATATATATTTAAAATCAAAATTATATAACAAATGATAAATAGACGAATATTCAAGTTTAGATTACCTTCATGATTTCTTCCATTTTCTTCGTAAACATATCATCAAAAACGATCTTCACGACCCTTTCCCCTTCAGTCTTCTTAGCATAGGGAGACTCCAACCACCGCGTGCTCACAAACATTTGCTTAAGGGATGTTAATGAGGTTCCAATGCTCTGCAACGTAATGAAGTTTGTGGCAAATCATGTGACCCCTGATCGCACAAGCTCCTTTCCATTGGTGTGCTCTCTCATAAAATTTAGCACCCAAGTGTGATTGTAAATGAATTTTGTAATATTTCTTGCGTCTTCAACCACATTTTTCACCCATGAGAGTTTTCCTATGTCCTCCACTAAGAGATCTAAACAATGGGCTACACAAGGGGTCCAAAAAAGTGTAGGGTCTCTCCTCAAGAAGTCTCTATGCTGCTACATATGTCACTGCATTGTCTGTCACAACTTGGTCGACATTCTCCACACCCACCTCTTTCACCACCTCATCTAACATATCACACAAATTGCTTGCAATTTTCACTTGGTGGAAGGCATCAATTGATTTCAGGAAGACCAACTGCCCACTTGATGCCACTAGGAAGTTAATCAATGTGCAGTTCTTCCCATCTGTCCCACCATCAGACAAAATGGTGCATCCTTTTTTTTGCCACACCTTTTTTTGGTCTTCTACAAGAGATTTGGTATGTGTGACGGAATCCTCCAACAATGAGCCACTCAAATCATGGGGAGTAGGAGCCTTAAACCCCTTCCTAGCAACAGTCAATGAAGTGACCAAATTCTCCCAATATGGACTTTTTGCCACATCGAATTAGTGGAATTGTTGTAGTACCAAAAATTTTCTGCAACTATTCTTGTTTCATTGTATTTCTTTATTCCAAGCAGTACCTTCAAGTGAAGGTTGTGAACCAGGAGTACTTCGAGGAACAAAAAACATCGCTGAACTACTATCAGTGGATGAACCTCGTCCCAATGTCTGACCTCGTGGAGTTGGGGCATTAGAAGTGCATCAGCTTTCCTCTTCTTTTCTTCTTTTTTCTTTGCATATGCTGCAAGGTAAGAAGACAACTCTCATTGGACCTCAGGCAGTGCTTGATTGCACATTGTCACTTCATTAACTGGTATCCCTGCAATGTGGAACTTAAGGCGATAAACCCCTCCACTCATCTTCATGCCACAATAATTGCATACAACACAATTGCCTTCTGCTGGTTCGCAATGCTTCCAAGAGGGGTCATTTGATTTAAGCTTACTACGAGCAGCTGAACCTAATCCGGATCCCGATGCCTTAGAGAAATTAAATTGTATGACGAAATTAAGAATAATATTGTTATCGCATGAAGAAAACATCACAACAAAGCTATATTGAAGACGTATGATTCTCATTTTTTATATAGTATATTGTATTATTAAGTTATTAATATTATATTATGATAACTTAATATAATATTTTTAAAATCGTTATAAAGTATACTATTATAAATTTATAGTGTATCATTGTATAGTATATAATATATATTGTTCAGTTAACTATAAATTTCTAATAGTGTACAGTTTATAGTTGTACAAATTCAAAACGTATAAGTTACAATCTTTAAAAGTTTAATGTGATTGTGAGCACTCAGCATATACAGTGTATAAGTTATAACTTATAACTTATACACTGTATATGCTGAGTGCTCACAATCACATTAAACTTTTAAAGATTGTAATATGTATAAAACTAATTGTTATAAATTATTTTATATAAATGTATAACTATACACTATATAGTATATTGTATAACTATATACTATAACAGTTAACTATTAAATATATATTGTAATATATTAAATATATACAAAACTAACAAAACTAATTAATATATTAAATATTAAATATATACAAAACTATAATATATTAAATATTTTATTCAGCTTGTAAAGCTATAGACTGTATAACTATACGTATTACTATTATGTAATATAATAATTAATTATTAAACTTATAAATATAGTTATGTAATATAATTATTAAACTTATAGTTATAAACTTATAGCTTATACGTATTATGTAATAATAAATATAATTATTAATATTGAAGATCTTATAAAAAAATAAAAATACTGCAGTAGTACGGTTTACCTACGAAGGCCACGAGCATGAAAAATACCACTTTGAATGCACTCGAAACCAACTGGGATGAACTCGAAACCACCTAGAATGCACACAAAATCACGTCAAATGCTCATGAATGGAGGAAAAACGAGTCACTGGAGCAAAAACGCGTCGAGTAAGAGAAAACAAAAGAAAAAATGAATCAATTTGGTCTTTTTCCAGATTAAAACCTAACCCACAATTTTGTCAGCGATTTTCCACGATTTTGCATGATTTTAATCGCCAAAAATTGCCCTTTTATCGCGCACACACAAATCATGATTTTTAGAAAGTTTTATCATTTTACTTGCCTAAAAAGATTAATCGCGATTATGGGGCGATTAATCGCAATTATCGGGCAATTAATCGCGAGTTTTAAAACAGAGATGGTAATCATTATTAGAGTTTAAAAATCATTTTAGTATCAAAGCAAATTAATCTTTAGGTATTGTGGAAAGATTTGCTGATGTATTTGTATGACAATGACATGATGGGAAGGGGAAGAATTGCTACCTTTTGACCTTGAGATTTCTACAAGAAAATGGAATCAAAAGGTGAAAGAAATGGAATAAGGTGAAGAATATCTTGCCTAGAGAGTTATTGCCTTAGAGTCATGCTTGAAAAGCATGATGAAATCTCAATCTATTGTCACTAAACAACAAGAACTCCTAGCTAGGACCCAAGAATCCATGGACATCGTGGCTCTACTCTAGCTAAGAAATTAGACCTAGGAGAAGAAGAGCCCCATGGACAGATGCAAGGGTTCATGGATAAGGGTGGGCAACCTCCAACAGAAAAAGGTAAAGCTAAGGTAAAATCATCTGATCATACTCTCAATGTTGAAACCAAAGTTAAGATTAAATCTTTCAAAGGATAAGTACATGCTAAATAGCTACACAAATGGTTGAAATAGATGGAGGTATATTTAAGTGTACATAAGCTTACTAAGAAGCAAAATATTTCTTTAGCAAGTCTCAAAATGGATGGTGATGCTCTAATTTGGTGGGAAAATTATCTAGAATCTTCTGAAAAGAATGAAGCAAGTTGGAACTAGGTGGGATGAATCCAAAGAATTGTTACATAAGATTCTTTATTTAATCATGCATAAAATTGATCAATAAATTAAGTGATGGAATTCCGAACAAGGATATGGTCAAAGTGTGAAAAAAATATATTACGAGATTTCGTAGAGAAGCTATGTTTATAATATTGGACTTGGAGGATGAAAATAACTTGACCAAATCCTTGGGAGGTCTCCATACATGCCTAAATAGATGGGTCATCTCAAATAAGCCAAAGGACCTTCATGAGGCATGTGTGCAAGCATACTGCATTCCAGGAGTGAAAAGACAAGGAGAGGGGAACCCTCAAGGCCAAACTAGGCCATAAATCAATTTAAGAAAGAGAAAAACCAACCTTACAAACCCTACAAAGGTAAGATAAATTCCACTGCATTACATATTTGTAAGGATCCAAAAAAACCATTGAATTCACTATGTTATAGATGGACATACTGATGCAAGGAATTGGAAATTACATCCGGAATTGCATCCCAAGAACTTATCAAAGGAGGACTGCAAGAAGTCCATGGCATCTTTGACAAATAAGAGGTGGAGATAGAAGACAATTCCGACGTTGATGAGAAGTTAGGTCGCATTGTTACCGTTGCAGCTAGCAAGGAAACACAAAGAAGAAATGAGCAAGGTTTTCCAAATCAAGAAAACCAAGATAAATGCACTTGATGATACAAGTTCTCAATCCAATTGGATTTCAAATGAAGTTGTAAAAAGGTTTCCTCTACAAACATTTGATCACCCTCATCTTTGTCCTTTGGGTTGGGTGAAAAAGGGTGTAGATATTCAAGTGACCAAGTGTAAATTCAAAATTATTATTAACCCACAAGTATGTTGATGACATAAAAGCAGATGTCATTCCTCTTGATGCATTTGATGTGGTGTTTGGAAGTCCTCATATCTTAAGGATGTTATTTTCATGCGGGCTAACAATTATGTATGTGTCAAGGATGGGATCAACTACATCATCACACCACATCAAAGAAATCCCAAACTTTCTCTAGTAAGAGCCAATCTTGCTATAGTAAGAGCCAATCACGCAAAGAGATTCATTCAAGAAAATAAGAAATTTAATTTAGCTCTTTTTTAGGATAAGTAAGAGAATGGGTTATTGATTTTTGAAATTGATTGTGCTACAAAAGGAGTGAAATATTTAGATGAATCATTGCATCCTTCTCAAAAAGTGTTCCAAACTCCCAAAAAAAGTAGAGCATGAGATTCAATTGTTTCCTGACTCTCCTTTAGCTAGCATCCACATGTACAAGCAAACACTTCTATAGAGTGATGAAGTAAAGAAACAAATTCAAGACTTGTTGGAGTTAGGGGTCATATGCCCAAGTACTTCGCCATGTGGGTCACCTATTATGAGGGTACAAAAGGAGTACTCTTGGAGAATGTTCATAAATTATAGAGCCTTGAACAAGACCACCACAAAGTCAAGGTATCTACCCCCGTGGATTGATAACTTGTAGGACAAATTTTGTTAAGCCAAAAGATGGATCTCAAATCTGGATACCATCAAGTTTGTATGAAAAGGGACATTTGGAAGATAGCATTTGAGACAAAACAAAGTTTGTATGAATGGTTGGTACTCCCATTTGGTTTATGTAATGCATCTTGTATATTTATAAGATTGATGGATGATGTATTCAGGCCTTTCATAGATACATGTGTCATAATATATCTAGAGGATATTTTGGTTTTCATTGCTACATGGGAAAAACAACTAATTCATTTGAAGCAGATCTAGCAAGAGTTCAATGAAACCCACCTTTTGTGCCATATAAAGAAATACACGTCTAACAATCACTAGCCTATTTGGGGCATGTGGTTGGGGAACTAAATGTTTATCCACAAAAGGTTGATCCTATCAACAATTGGCCCTCGCTCTAGAGTACCACATAGACAAAGTTTTGTTGGAGCAGTATAGTACATGAGTAAGTTTATTCTAAATTTATCCACCATTGCAGCACCTCTACATAACATTGCAGCAAGTGCTGATGGCTTCCCAAAGACAAGTCCCTCAAAGCTTGTTCCACTAGGCTGATTAGTTCTTACTTTTAGTGCTCCGATGATCTAAGGAGAGTGAGAACCCGTGATCGACATCTAGGCTAAAGTAATAGATCTATGAGATGTCACAGACCCATGATTCCCTTGGTTTCACGCCAATCAAACACTTCTTTATGGCCTCAAATGTTAGAAGTGCTCCTTCAAGGAAGTCAGATCCGTCTCCTTAAGTGAGCCTTCCCTCTTCTTAAGCTTCCTCATTATTTCCAACGCTGTCATGTTCATGCTTTACATTTGGTTCTAAAATTGTTTTTCATTAGCACTGAGCCTTTACTGTTTTCACTCTTTAACAACAAATTCTCAGTTTCTTTTTCTACTACTTCTGCTCGACACTCTATTTGACCTACATGAGCTCTTGCCTCGCCATCTGTATTTTCTTCCTCAGCTTCCAATCATTCAAATGTCCTATGGCCATGCAGACAACGTCTAAAGCAAAACCCATTATTTTCTTTGCCTTTTAACTTTTCCCTTATATCCTCTTTCTTCATGAGACCAATCACTTGTGTCTCCTTGTTGTAAGGAGATGGATTCTACTTCCTCATATTCTTCATTTGCAGCCTCTTCATCTCTGCCAGCCATTTTTATCTTCTTTTCCTTTTACATTTTGCTTCCTTCTATCCAACTTCTCTTCTGCTCTCAAAGCTAACTAATACGCTTCTTCAAGTGAATGCAACTTAAACAAACCAATCCCATCTTGAATGGAAATGTTTATTACATTCGTATATCTTGCAATTTTCTCTCCATCTTCCACATGACCTGCTATTATGGTCAAACTGTAAAATTCTTCGATATATTCCTTCACGTGCACATCTTTCTGCTTCAAATTGTGTAGATCTCTAACCAAGCTCACATGATCCCCCTTTAACTTAGTAGCCATCTTATCCCAAGTCTTAGTCTTTTCTTTTTCTTCTTCAATCTCTTTTTAGTTGTACACTATCCCACCAAATTGATGCATGTCCTCTCAGCTTTATGTATGCAAATTTTACTTCCTTGATTCTTCTATTTGATCATAATTAAAATATTTCTCTAACGCTGCAATCCAGTCTATCGGTTCATCTAGATTCAAACTTCTAGAGAAGGGGTATCTATCCTTGACTTAATTCCAATCTTGGAAATAGTTTTGATGATTTGATCCTCAAATCTAGCATCTTGTTCAAAATGTATTGACTGGTCTTCAATGTTCCTCTTCCTCTTCACCAACTTCTGCAGTAACTCCTCTCTGTTGTGCAGTCTCTATAGCACTCAGTCTTGCTAGCATCACTCTCAAAATTTCTGCAAGATCTGAAATTCTTTGTGAGCCTGGTATTCCTTTGTGAGCCATTTCTCAAACTCCTTTAGTGTAGCTTCAATTTGCAACTTTGACATTGACACAACTAGTGCAACACAAATCTCCCATCATCTCAGTCGTACAATAAGAGGATTCCACCTCTTTTCATTCTTTCTCACTCAACTCAGCAAGTCAGGCCACTTTTAACCCATTCAACCTCTCACAACACTTCACACGCGCGTCTAACCCAATGTTGCAATCCTATGTAGGTCATCCACCTCTCTAGACCAATCTTGACCTTACTCCTACTAGCCTCTCTCTAAACATCTCTTTGAACTCTTTCTTCTCTACCCACCTATACTAAGCGGAAAAAACTCATACCATCTCAATGCCTTCTAGTGGTTCGATGGAAGACGTTTCTCTGACACTCGAACCTCTGAGCAACTCGTCAATGCAGCATTTAACCAGCTCTAATACCAAATGATGTAGAAGGGTCGAGGGTCAAAGGAACAACCATCAACCCATTGCATGCTAGAGTACACAACAGAGGCAAACATATAACACAAATCATTGAAAAAAAATGATATGGTTTCTTGATCTCTAAAAATGCATTGAATCATGCTCTCTCAACTCAAAAACATTACAATCTTGGTCTACATGGGCCTTCTTTGACTTCAAAACTCTACTTTCGAACACATACTTCCTACTTTACTCACAAAGAGCCTTGTGCTCTTATTCTAGCTACACTAACCATACATAAACTCGCCACTACTACTTAAGACTCTTCCAACCTAAGACCCCCCTCTCTCTCTTGAATGTGGTGTATTTTCCCTATTGTGGAACTTTGTTGGAACTCACAACACTACAGAAAGACTCTCCAATCCAACCCCTTCCCTACTGAAGATGGAACCTGTAGTGATATCGGAAGACTCTTCGAGCCCACTCTCTCTCTTACGGCAGTTAGAAAACTTTGTCTCACACCTAGGCCTATCTCCATTTAAGAACCCTTAAGACTGCAATATGTGATATTGTGGCATTCTGAGCATGATGACTTCAATAGGATAAAGTAATGCATCTTGGGTGATATACGGGCCTCTTTCTCTCCTAAAGGTGGAACCCAGACTGATATTGGTATCACTACTACGAGACTTCCAACTAACCTCTTTCCTACAAAAGGTGGAACCCATACTAATATTAATAAGCCAGAACAACTTCAATCCCACAATTAGGACAATCTACCTTCAAGAACCCTTAACATTAAAGCAAACATCCCATACATTGCCCAAGATGCATTACTAGAGCATGTTGAATTCAAGAGGCTCAGCTTACAAGAATAACACGTTAGTTTAAAAGCACTTGACCATCTACAACAAATATTGTTGCATGACATCGGATTCCTACCATTTTTTATGATTTTGACAAATTTGGTGGCTATAGGTCTAGCAATTTCGACAAGCCATTGACCTCTTATTCTTGTAGGAAAAACATCCATGAAGCATTGGATGACATCACTTATCTGTTGGTGTATATGACTTGTCTCATCGACACACGGCGTTTTGTCCACCTCTTGTGGTTAGTCATCTCACTTAGTGAGAATAGATCAATAGGGTTAGTTAGGGTTGGGTACACGTGTCATGCATAGGAGTTACACAGTACTCTTATATGTACCTCTCTTTTTTGATCTATGGGCACGTCGGACACATCGTTGTCTTTTTGTACTTGATTCTTATTTTGTGATTCCATCTCTTGCATACTACGTGGAGCGTTCACGACACCATTGGAAGTGCAACCTTGTTCGATGTGCACGAGGTTTCGTATTGATCCTCGTAGAACAATCCGATATGGTACCAGAGCAAGGTTTGGTAAATGTGCACTCGTTTGATCTCCGGTTGTTTTTACTTCGTTTTTTGGTTTTCATGCTTCTCGTGCAAGTTTTCGATTATCTTTTGAATCTTGTTTACAGGTTTAACATTCTCATTTTTTGGAGTTTGTGTCATTTTTCTTGTTTTACATGTGTAGGTTACAGGGGTTTTCCAGCCAAATCTAGCTAGTTACAGTGAAGTTTTGAGGAACCGCTAAATCTAGAGGTAGGTGCCATTTTTGCATCTCTGGTTTTAATCAGCAAATTTTAATTGGATGTGATTTTTTTTTTTTAAATTATGCCTTTAGTCTTGTTTTGGCCTTCCCTGCTGCCTCCTCCCATCCTGTTGGTTTGTATATTGGGTTTGTTGCTTTAGTTTGTTCATTGTTGTTCTCGTGTTGCTTCTTACACCCTACATGGTCAAGTTATTTGGTTACCTTGCATTGCTCTTTGCTCATCGAATTGGATTGTTTGATTCGTACATTTCGTTTGCATTGGCTGCGTTTTGCATGTCAAACCAACCCATCTTTGTTGGCTTTTTGCATTGAACCGGGTTTCCCCTTTTCTTCGAGTTGTGTTTGAGCCCTTGTCCGCATTGTTTTGTGCTTTGAATCATGCTCGGTTTGCACTCGCCTTTGTTGCTTTTGCCTGTCTGAGCCGAACTCTTTTTGGATCGTTTGGGTGTCGCTTTTGTTTTGCAAGGCTGAGATATTGTTTGGTAGGGCCGAGTTCCTTTGCTTGTATTGCATCGAGCTCTTTCTTGTTTGGATAGGGCTTGTTTTGGCCTAGGCCATGAGCCTTCTTTGATCTCAGTCCCTCCTGGGATGTCTCCGCGCCTACTCCATATAGGTCGAGCCTTGAACTTTGCTCCCTCATTCCCCCTTATGATGGCCTACTATATGTCGTGTCATGTCTTTTATCCCTGGACGGGTCATTTTCCTTGCCTGCATGGTCTGTTAAGACCTTGTCGTCTCGACCGTTGCGCCACTCCTTGTGCCCTTGGGGCATCTGCCTACCCCGGCCTCCCTTTGCGTTGTTTGACCCTACTCTCCCACCCACGTGGGCTCTCCTCCATGTCCCAAGCCGGGCTTTTTTGATCATTACAACCACCTTATCTCCCTCTCGACGGAGTCTCTCGGTTCCACCACTAATTGTTGACCGAGCATTTCCTATTGCTCTCGCCTTTCAAATCTTTTTCAAGCTTTTAAAAATTGAAAGTGGGTGTTTATTTAAGTGGGGTTTATTTTTAGAAGTGGGTCGATTGGGTATGTTTATAAGGTAAGGTTTTATCTTCTTAAAATAAGAGGCAAGTTTTTTATTAGATCTTAGTTTTTTTATCTAAGTTAAATTTATTAAAGTTTATTTAATTAATCTTAGGAGCCTTTTTTATTAATTTGGTAACTAATTTTTTAATAAGCTCTCCTTTTAATCTAATTAGTAGTTAAATTTCATCGTCTCTCTCTAGCGTTATAGTCGTTTTTTTTCTATTTACTTTTTCAAATTAAGTTAATCGGAAAATTTCAAAAGTACGATTTATAGCGTTAATAGACGATTTTTGCTACTAACCATTTGTTGAGTGTGTAGCGTCCCTCTTAGCATTTATTCCGCCTTCTAGGAGCCTCTGTTGTGTCTTGGAAGCCTCTTGGACTCTTTTTTTAGCCCTTTCTTCGCTTTGCAATCGCTCTTCTTCGCTTGCAAGTTAGTGAGCACGTCTGCCACAACCTTGCGACAAGAGAGCTTCCTTCCCTTTGTGTTTGTTCACTTGTTTCATTGTGCATAATTGAGCATATTGTGGTCTCCACGCTTGTGCAGTATTTCACTAATTACAAGGTGAGTAACCAATCGTCTCACGTCGCACAAACACTTGGGTGAAATCAACGCACTACTTATAAAGTTTGTATTTAGGGGGGCTTATCGTTATTCTTGGATGTCGTATTGCATGCAGATGCATTCTCAGCTAAGTCTGACGTCTTGCAACCTTGCGTGTATTCTTGTACCCGCATTTTCTTGCAGTTTGCATTTGTTTCTCTTTTTGCATTTACACTATAGAGATTGTTTTCCCAAACATACACTTCAGTGGACTATTTCTGCATTACAACCTCCACCTATTCTTCTTGGTAGGGTAATTATGCACTGTGGCACTTGAGCATGGAATGTTTTCTTATTCACAATGACCTTTATCTATTCTTTTATGGACGAGTACATGCACCCAATGATCCTGATCAGCTTGAAGACTGGCTTGACACTTGTAGCATGGTCATTGGTCATTTGTTGACATACATTTCCATGCCTCTCCACCATCATGTGGCACACACAGAGTGTCCTCACATTGTTTGGAGCATCCGTCATTCCTTATTTGGAGACCCTTCAGAGATTTTTGTAGTTGATTCTCCTATTGATACAATTGTCTCTCTACTTTCTCATGTGATCATAGTTCCGCTGACACAAAATCACTTGTTTCTTTCCCTGATGACTAAGATTATTATTCTAGTTCTGATGAAGAGCGTACAAATGAGGAATTTTCTCCTTGATGCAGAGCTAGTTCAATTTGAGTCAACACATTATGATAGTTAGAAAAAAAATTCCAATACAATACTCTCATTTCTCATTGAAATTCCTCACTATTGCGGCCTAAGCTAAAATTTGTCTCCTTCAAGAGCTCAAATGGTGGTTCTCCTACAAAAAACTATTTGCACGGGTGAAGTTATTCCAGTGCTGATAATCACTTCTCGGACTAATCACTTCAAACGCGGTTCCTGTTCTCCTTTGATGCGGGTCTACAGGGCACTGTAAAAATGGCTAAGGCTCACTGTTGGTGCTATACATAGTATAAGTGGCGAGCCCGTGCTTTCTCACCGTGCACTACTCTTCCTGTCCATACTTGCCACAATCTGCGCCATAAAGACACATGACAAGAATCTGCCGGGGAACCAAATCACACAATACTTTATCCTTATATCTCCCAACTTCCTATAATTTTGCATAGGACACGTTGTTCCATAGCGCAAGATATCAGGTGTCTACTTTCTGGGATCCATCTCGAGATTTGCCATTAAGACACGTTACAAGCGTGCATACAGAGTTTTCGAGGTCCTTTAAGGTTTCTCCGCCATCTGTAAAAAAGGGATAAAATTGTAAGTTGAAGCGCAGATCCGCTGGGACCCATATCAAGTCTCGTGGACACGTAGTCAAGGACATCATTTGAGGGCGTTGGTTAGGAGAACAATGTCCAGGTAGTATTTTAGATTCCAGAAGATATAAAATGACAAAGTATTGCTGTGATTTGCCCGTTCCCAATCACATGTTTGCTCATGTGTTGTTGGGCTCAGACCATGGCAGTATGACAGGAAAGATCAATGCATGGTGGAAAGAAGAATTTCATTATACTATTATTCCACCATTGAAGAGCCAGGACCATTGGACATGCATTTTTTGCTATCAAAGGAGAACAAGAAACATATGGCAGGATGTAGTCATGATGCTATCAACAAAGAGATACTTGAATGAAAATAGGATCTCAGTTTAAGGAAATTTGAATTTGACTCTTGAAGGAGGCATTTTAGCTCGGGCTAGTGCAATAATGGAAAACTTGAGATCCAGAAATTGCAGTAGTGTAATTTCAGAAGATTTTGAGTTTAACTATCTGAAATGATGAAAGTTGAAGGCGCAAAAAGTGAACTAGGACGTATGCATCATTTGAGTATCAGGGATGACATGTCAAAGTCCATTCTATGGAAAAGCTCCGAAAGTATTATCTTGAGATGTGATTACTCGCAAGACAGAATCAGAATGATGGTGCAAGTGAGTGCCGAAAAGTTGTGGCATGGCAACCTAGTCTTTGGAAGATCGAGGATGCCCATAGAATATGTGATGACTTGATGAGAAGATTGATTGATATAGAGCAAAATATGGGAGTAATGAGGATTTGTTAAATGAGTCTCATGTCAGAAACAAATTCGTAGACAAGTAACAGGTCCCTCGCATATTCTACTCTTTTGGGGGGAAAAGGTGTTATAGGCACCAAGGGTGAAGAATATGCCTCCAATTAGAACAATGATGCAAATATTTGCAATGATAAACGTGATTTGATACAAAGATGAGCAGAGGATTTGCGAATATAGATGAATGATAAGGTATTCTGCAAGATCATGATCCGATATGTGCAAGTATTTTTTATGTAGAAGAGTACTCTTTAAAACTAGGAAAAAGTGGATGTAATGGGTGTATTACCTAGATGCAATGATGTTTACTCTTAGCAACTGGTCGGATGTATGAATTCTTGAGGGAAATTGTTGAGAATGTGGTCATTCCCGATAGTGGCCAATGGAAAAAGTAATCATGAAATCATACAAACCACTATTAAACTTAGAGGCATCTCAATATTAGGAGAAGCAGCTGGTACTGTCATCAAGAAGAACATGAGATTGCTCTGGAAACATTCCCTTGCTGAAGAAAATAAGCAATTCTAGGAATTAATTTGTGTCTAATCTCTAGTAATTTTGTGTCTACTTGATTTTCAAAGGATCTACAATTAGTTTATCTTGTTCCTATTGCAATCTTATACTGAAACCTCTGTAAAATTTAGACAGAAATATCTACCCCAGGTTGACAATCTAATGAGATAAAAATGCAATTAGATTTCAAGAAGAGCCTTCTAAGTTGGAATCAAGATAAACAAATTTGACAATTAATTCACTGTCAGTGGGTGACTATAGCACTTAGGGTGTACATGACTTCGGGTGGACCTTAGGCGTGATTAATGAATAAATCATTTCTAGAAGGGGTTGTAATTGAGTCTTCTAATTGGATACATTACATCTAGGAGTATCAAAGGGGAACTATGCCCAAAGGTGATTGATTTGAGGTTGAATCCATTGAAGCACACTTTCTACTATTCATATTAGACGTCTGGACTGTTCTGGAGCAGTCTAGGAGAGGAAGTTGTTCATTATTGTGACCTTTGGATCACTTGAAAGATCCGATACCAACTTTGCAAGAGAGTTCATCTCCCGAAATTCATTCAATGAAGTATCCTACCCTGTAAAACCTCAGGTGTAGCAAAGGTGAATCCATAAACAAATGCAAAATCCCATGTCAAAAATAGGGGTCAGAATTCAATCAGGACTTCCAAATGTCTTTAGTAATCTTAGTCTTGTATTGAACAGATATAAGGCATAATCTAGGAAGTTACCAACTGTGAGTGATTTTGAGTGTGTGTGAAATCGTGTCCTAGGTGGCTCTTAGTGAATAAACGTTTGATAGCAATCAAGAAAGCTAGATGTAAAGAAATGTAGTAGATGTGTGCAAAATAGAATGAACTTCCCTCCTAGTAACTTAGGTAGAATAGGCACAACCCTTGTGTCCCTTGGATGGTGCTAATGGATGCAAATCCTCTTAAGGTGGATGTAAACCTTAGGTTGAAAGCCTAAGTGCTTAGAAGAGTCCTAGTATAATTGCTGACTACATATAACTTTATATTGTATATGATTTCTTGCTTTTGAATTTCATAATCAACCCCATGAAATTGATTGGTTACTAAAGAATTGTAAATTTGGGTACAGAACAGGTTGACATGGAAGTGTTAAAATCCCAAACTTTTGAACATTCTATAAGTCGGGTCATTTGGAGACCCTTTAAGGGGATTGAGGTTGTCATTGACGCTGGCATCCTTAGATGGAATGTTGTTTCTTGACTAAAAGCTCACTGTATTGAAAGTTTGACTAAGAAACATATTTGCTTGTTGTCTAGACCTGATGATGAGAAATTCTTCTAGTTCTGAAAAGTGGCCAAAGTACATGGGTTAATGCAGTCACTTCTCTTTCTCTCGGCCACCTTTTAGAGAATGTTGACACTCCTCCCTTCCCATCAGATATCCAAAGCAGCCTTGTTGTGTCAACCTCATATCGTCATTGACATCTGCCTTCTTTCCACTTGCTAGTGTGTGAAAATGCCGTTTTCCACTGCTCTTCCTTTATGTGTTGATGATTCATTTATTAGACATCAATTAATGTTTAAATACGAGCCACCCTCTTGGTGAAAGAGTATCTACCAGACCTTATTCATCTCTTCAAAGTGCCTACTTGTGTTAAGGACATACAAGGAGTTTTTCATCCTTCTATGTATGTTCAAGGAGTCCTTCATCTCCTTTATTGGGAACAGTGTCGCTTTGTGAGGAATTCTTATGATCTTCCACTTTTTCGGAGACCATCACTGATCCAACCATTTCTTGTGGATTCTCTTGATCTAATAAATGTGGGGGTTTTTAATTTTCCTTGCAATTCACTTGGGCATCATTTCAGCAGATGTTCCTCTTATACTCTGACAGTTCTACATTCGTGGCATTACCTTTCATGTTCTTGGGAACTGTGAATTGCTAGACCTTTGTCACATTTTTGTGGACCAAATTCAGAGTTTTGCGATACTAGGATGACCTTTAATTTTCTTCGTTGGGAGTGGGTGGACTTCCGATACTCCATTTCTGTTCTTCCTAAGGGCGGAATGTGACTATGTTAATACGGACGGATTTTCATAGAGTCTTGTAGGCATGTATGAGGACCACATCATCGACACTCTTAAATAGAGACTGTCATACATTTTCAGACTTTTTTAAATCCGGCTGCAGGCTTGTTATAAATGAGACGCTGGAAAAAAGCCATGAGTGAAACTTACTTGATGCTCTCGTTTTAGGGTGAGATCCCCTACTGCTTCCTCAACATCTTCGTTGGGTCTTATTGTTTCGAAGGGAAATTATCCCAAGTTTTAAAAGGTTGTCTGGATGAGACCTAGGTTCTTTATGATGGTGTGTTTTGGATTTAAGATGCCCTTCAAGGACTAGTTACAAAAGAAAATTCCACCTAAAACAGGTGGAGCTTTGTGCCATTTGAGAGAACCACACATGGTCACTTCGGGGAATCAATGGGTTCGTAACCTCACAGAGAGTATGAATCGATAGGTTCAATAGTCTACGGGAAATTGGATTTAGTTGGGTATGTTATCTCATGGTGTATTTAGAAAGATTGCAAACTTGGTAAATGATGCTGCCACAAAGGTGGGCTTACGCGACTAAGAAGTTAAGTGATAGGGGAAGCAATGGACGTTCATCTTTCTATAAACATGATTTAACGATAAGGGAAAATCTATTATCCCTTGTAAGTGGATATGAAATTTGAAATAGGATTTGATAAAGGAAGGATTTGACTTGATTGATTTTTTCTTATTTTACAAAGAGTACCTCATGGGGCCTAGTAAAAAGGAAGCATTCTGCTAGAAAATGTGCTCCTTTCCAGAAAGAAATGATTGAAAAATGATGGTACCTTGATGAGGCTCAAGTAGTCTAGGCCCCATTTATACATAAAGGTCACTTGACATAGTCATTGGTGAAGTTCTAAATTAGAATCTATCGATGATTGCATGACCTCTACCGGCGGATGCATCTATAGAAAGAAAGTGCTGGTATAAATGCAATTTGAAAAGCTCATTTGATACTCGACGTCTACTCCACCTTTGTGAGATTAAGTACGTCTGGACTTAGCCCTAATTGGTCGAAAGGGTTAGTTAGAGTTGTATTTGATCGTGTCATGCACAGGTTGTATGAGGTACATAGAGGCTTATGTGTACCTCACAGGAGCTGAGGTAGGTGATGTATGTTGGACATATTTTTGTATATTTTGTACTTGATTCTTATTTTGTGATACGAATCTGATAAGCACTTAGAAACAAATCGTGGAGCGTTCATATGAAATCACTAGAAATTTGGGACCTTCGTTAACGATGTGCTTACGAGGGTCGCCAACTGATCCTCGATAGAGCAATCTCACTAATGCAATGTCTACTCAAGATTTGTGAACACACTCTTCTAAATAGCATTTAAGTACTGGTTGTTGATATATTTAGAACTTGGTTTTGGCATGGACTTGTATGATTATTTTTTTACTATTTTTTTGTTAGATGTAGGACTTGTGAGAGATTGAATACATAGGTATAGGCGTCACTCGAAGATTTGTGAAGTGTACAGTATGATCTTTATTGCATTACATCATTGATGATTAATGTGTGCAGCTAATGGAAATGAGGTTGGCATTGATGGTCTACGGACGTGCCATTATAGGCATATCTATAGGGACATCGGGCTTATTTTTGGTGCTATTCGAGCACTAAGACCGCACTGTGACATAGCACTATTCTAGGACTGGACCTATAGGGAGATATCTTGTCATTTGGAGGATGTGCACTGGATACTTACGCTTACCTAATAGAGGGTGAGCTTAAGTTTATGCTTGATTCGACTAAAGGACTAGTCCATGAGCTGTCCAGTGTAGGATACATGATGTTGGAAATATTGTCATTGATGTCAAAAGAGGTGTTGAACTGGTAAACGAAAATCTGTCAAAAAGTAACAGAATTATTAACGGAATTGGTAAGTATGTCAATAGTAAATAACCAGCAACATATAGAAGGGTAGCAAAAAGAGAAGAAATCATATATTTATATATGTGAAAAGAAGTCACCTTTATAGGATAAGGATACAACAGTATCTATGGTATAAGCGAGACATACACAGCTCAAGCATAAGAGAGAAGATCTTGACAACGCATGATGAGAAGTTTATATGCAGCGCTTTTTCATGATAAGACCGAAGACTTATCCTTGATGGCTGGCAGCGATTTGCACATGATAAGAGGGCCCACAACTTGTCTTAGGAGAGGCAGCACTCATGTCTTAAGGGGCTGCATTGAATTGTTTAATGTGCATAATTAAATTATTATGGGGTAGTCTTTATGTGTGCACTAATTAACTCAAAGGGGGTAGTGATTTGGTTTTAGAAAGAATAAATTAACTAAATAAAGGCTGACAAATGCTAATGGAAAGGGTGTGATGGTTTAAACGATGTAATGTCCTTTCGAAAGGGTATGAAAGGCTATATAAGAGGATTCATATGAGACTTATTAAGCATGGATTCAAGTTGAATATCTGAAGGAAAAAGAAGAAGAAGAGGAAGAGTAAGGGCAGAATTTTAGAACAACAAATCTGAAAGTAAGAAGAAGTATTTTCCATTATCCGTTGAGGAAGTAACAAGTTCAAAAGTGGAAAGAAAATTTTGGAAGGAAGGTTCGTGCCTTCACATTCGAAGAGATCAATGTCTATTACTGAGTTGGTGCTTAGAAAAAGGGGTGGGTGCTCTTGTAGGTCGGTGCCTACAAAACTGTAATTTGGGGATTAATGTCTCTAGTAGGGTTGGTGTCTACAAATTTTTGAGAAATATATATAAAGAAAGAATTTTCTCCATGGTTTTCTCCCGAAAGGGTTTCCACGTATATCTGTGTCTACTTGTATTAAGTTTTGTGTTCTTCAATTGATTTGATATATTCACATTGCTCGTGATTATAGATCTAAGTTCAAGTATTAAAGTTTGAAATAATTTCATAATACTGATTCCACCCCCCCCTCTCAGTATTATCTTGTGCTCAACATAACATTGAGATCGAGGGATGCTCCTGCAATCACTTCTCATAGGCTAGAGGTGGGGGTATATCAATCTCCAAGAAGTTCAAGCTTCCATAGAGGTTTGGAAAAATACATATTTCCTCCACCTATCTTCTTCAACGTAATCCATCTCGTACATATTAAATTTTAAACTAAGGCGAGGGCATGAAGGGTCATGTCAAACCCCTTCAAGAAATGAAATAACTCGTACTTCATCTTTAAGGGAAAATACTCCAACCAAATATATATTTTTCCTAACATAAGGGATCGACCGAATTGGCAAGTCAAAGTTCCTTCTCTCTGATCAACCTGCAATGAATAAGGTCATGCAAACTCTTGTTGGTGTCATTCTTCAAGTGAATTATTTAGATCCCTCAACTCTTTTGCAGTGGCCCGGCTTCTTCATCCTAGTTTCCATGAATTTCTTGGTCTTGGGTGTACTCGGTCGGGAGGTGCACTATCCTTGTAATAGACATCAATGAAATACATTTTCAAAACTCTAGCAGTGAATTGATCTTGTTATTCCACCCTTATGGCAGCTCACATACACAACAATCAGCAAGGAAATAAATATAGAAAGTCCTATTAATTTAAAATGGCAGCTTCTACATACACAAAACAACTGGAAATAAATATAGAAATCCTTCAAAATATTTTATTCATGAGCTGGAATCAATTATAAGACGAGCCCACCGGAAAAATATATTTTTTGTATTTTTGGACCAGCTGGAATAAATCTAATGACAGCAGCAAATTAGCACTTTGCCACATGACCCTATGGCTTGGAAATTTTAGCCATCGAGTGCTCCTGGTTGGCCCAAATACAAGTCCGGTAAAGTGCTATTCAGCCTCTAAAAATATGACAAACCCAAATGTCCTAGATAGAAAGTTGAGTTCGCCGTGCCCTAAAAGTCTTCAACAAACTTAACCCCAGGAGGGGTCATGGACTCCTATTGTTTGCAGAGGGTTTAAAAACTGGCCATTGAATGCCCTAGGTCGGCCCTTTAATGGCACAGGTTCCCTCATTCCCAATCACTGAATCAATTTATTGAAAGCCCAAATGGATGTCCTTTCGAATGGTTGAATCCTCAAGGATTGAAGGGTTTTTGTTGTTCAATTAGGGAATAAGGAGGGTTTTCCTCCTCACTTGGTAGCCCCACAAGAGGGTTTCTGTCGTTGCAGCATGGAACCTACCCTTGAAACTGTAACCTGGCAGCTACCATTCATTTGAGGAACCTCACAAATGATAACATTGGTGATAAGAGAATAGATGCCATCCCTCAACTACAAGCCTACCATCGAGTCCCTTCCCTGTTTATTGGGCAAATGATGGCACTAAATCTCTTGAGAACAATCTCCAAAAGTTGGAATGCCCCACTTGAAGAATTAATTTGCATTTTATTATTGCCACTTCCCTCCAGTTATCTGGTTCTTCGACTTATTGGTCGGCCAACTTTATCAAAATTAAATCAATCTTTTAATGTCTTTTCTCCTTTTTTATGGCATTTCACTTTTCAATTCCTCATGAAAGTAACCCTTCCTTTTCAGAATCCTGATTTCCAAGCCAACATGGTAATTCACATACACAATAGGCACCAACTACTTGATTAAGTATTATGAATTACTAATACCTCTTTGCGATTTTAATTGATATTATGTAGAGTATTTCACATGCAATGTGTTTTCTTTATAGTACTGGGCCCAACTTAAAACATTCAGGAATGTAAATTTATTTTAGAACTCATCCTTTTGGACATTACACTCCCCATGGTCTTTTGAAGAATTCCTCGTTGAGTCGTTTTCACTCCATGGACCAATTTGCTCTAGTATCCTAGGTGCATTGAGGATGTCCTATGGTGCCTTGTAGAAAATTTAATGGATGATTTTGAATTTAACCTGCTCCATGGTTGTTTTCCGTTAATCCTTATTTTTGACATGTTGTCCATTGTTGTTAGAGATGATGGTATGGGGAATTCCAATATCGGCAAATGATTTGATTAAGGATGATTTTGTGGTAGTGGCTCCTATGACATTGGTAAGGGGACATCGGCACCTTCAACCCACATCAGTAAAGTGTTATGTAGCTGGTGATGCACATAAAGGTATGACTTGAAGCTCATTAGCTGGTAGAGTGAGATTACGCATCAAGAATATGATCAGCAATTTTCTCCTCGCATTGATGTTCAATTGAGCCATATGCAAAGAGGTTTGAGGTAATGACCCTCTTCACTAGAGAAAGAGGATGCATACAAGGAAATGGATTTAGTGGAACTTGTCATTGACATTGCTAGCACCCAAGCTATGACATTGCACATAGTCAACTATCCACAAATTTCGCATCAGAGTAGTAGTGTGAGGAGAAATGATGCTAGCATTTCATGTTGTCTTCAATAGGTGGATGCAGAGAGTAATTCATCAAATAGTTGCATCAAAGGAACTGGAGTGTAGAGATTACTCTCTTGATGAAAAAAGTGTTGCTGAAGCCTAGTGACTGAAGGCGAATTGCACCCGCACAAAGATTGCAATCTATTTAGGACCAATTTGTCCAAGTTTGGAGGTAAGTGCTGCAAGGTCATTATTGATCAGTTTGTCCAGCATTGATCCAATATTGTCTCTAGTCCCGATTGTTGAAAAGCGTGGTCCCTTGAAGAGGATTGTGCATTTAAATACTGTATGGGTCAATTGGCTATTAGAAGGACATTAGTTCACCTTCGACTGATTTAACAATGGTAATGTGTGACATAAAGATTGGTGTATATGAAGATAAAGTCCTATGCGATGCTATCTCCACCTTGGACTAATATGCCATTTTTTACTTGGTTGATTTCCTCCATGCCTTCAACAGTTTTATAGAAGAGCGCAACGGGATGGCCACACAAATTGGCATGTAACATGTTGAATAGCAGCTTGACAAAGGCCACTGGGTGTAAGTACACACTCAACCCTTTGAAGGACCTTGGCAAGCGTTCTTTAGGTGGATGGAAAAGTCTGCAAGTCTTTGCCGATTTCAGGAAAATAATTCTTGAGTATGGTGAAAGGGGAGTCCCCCTGATTGTTTGGCACAGGTCATCTCGAAGCTTGCACACAAGGAGGAATGAGGCATAGCCTTGGACGACCCTCAAGAAGTTTACTGTGAAGTCCTGAAGGAGATGCTCCAGGTGAGTTTGCGGATGATCAGTCCCTTGTAGGATACTCTGGACATGGTTTACCGCTCTACGTGCAACATGAGCCACTCCTAGATGGATCTGATTCCAGGGTGTTGTTTGCTAAACAAGATGTAATATAGGTGTGACACCTTTGTAGAACAATGAGATGTAGAAGCAAGTACAAGAATTCGACAGGTGAGAAAGGGTTTATCAGAGAGTCTCTCATCCTGTGGGAAGTACTTGGTAGTATTAGTGTTGAAGAAAAGGGTTGAATGGAGAATGTGTATTGAAATCTAGAGTCAATCCCAAACTGAAGATTACCATCAAGTATAGATTTCAATAGCCGCGTACTGAATGATTGATGGACCGTTTGCAGTGGACAGCGAATGAAATTCACTAGAACATTGAAGCTATGAAGAGTGCAATAATTCATCAAATCATCCCCATAAGAGAAGGTGATGAGTGGTAGATTGCTTTGAAAACATGTTAGGATATATTGTATGAGTGGTTGGTCATGCCATTTGGGTTAACTCAATCACATACACGAGATTGTTCATGCACCTAATTAACATCAGAAGCACTAAAGCCTCTTTTAGGAAAGTGATTGTCATTGAGGTATCCAAACCCCAATGAATGACATCTAAGTGATAAATCAGCCTTATAAACATGGAGAACACTTGAATATCAACTTGCAGAAAGTGTTGCAACATTTGCCCTAGAAGAGAAGCTAGTGGTGACATTTGACACCCCAAGTCGCTGTTTCATGGGAGAGGATGCCAATTAGTGTATTTGGGATCACCCTTGATAATCTTCTCCTTCAAGGCCCTGAAGATGGCCCATCCTGAGCAAGGTATTAAGCTTCATAGTGAAGTGACCGTCAACACCACCAAATTGGAGAGTTTTCATTCTCCAAAGTCACGAAGTTTAAACAAGGGTGGGTTTGGCGATCTTCCTTACAGGAAGTTCACTCAGATGGATTTTAGCCCCTGAGTATTTGAAATACTGATCAACCAACTGAATGATGTCAAGTAGATAAAGAGGGAGTATTAGCCATGGAAACTTGCCCGAAATGTAGAATATGCAACCCTTTCTATATCCATATGATGAAATAAAAAGTCACTAGAGCAACCAGTGTTGGCCTTGACATACATCCTTGAGAAGGGTTATTTTAGGTTTGAGCTTGTGATGCAAGCTGGAGTAGATCATTGTAGCCATGTTGAGTGAAGAAAGAAGACCCATCACTTAATTTATTGAGAAGACTAAATGATAACGCGATAAGGAAGTATTCAATTTATGATTAACTATTTTACTTCATAGTGCAAACTCTGAAGTGGATTGTGGCAAACAGCCTTACTAAATGGATTAGTCCCAAAAAGTTTGTGCATGTACAGTAAGCCACCAAGCATTTCCATTGAATAAGATGGGTACAAGGAAAGCTGAATCCAAGACACGAGTAGAAGAGTGGGTCGAATTCTTGCAGGGTTACTCATTTTCCTATAAAGCACAAACAGTGGAAGTCAAATGGAGTTATATCAAAACTGTTTGCACTAAGTAGAAGATGCGCGTCATGGTGTTAGGGTTTGATTTTCATTGAAGGAACCCTATGCAGGAGATTAGGACTTAGAGGAAACATGAAGAGAATTACGCTTAGAAACCAATGAGCGTCGATCACGCGCCTTGGTTAGACTACTTATAGGAAGGGGGGATTTTCAAAGGGAACACAATTGTGTGTGTCTGAGTGAGGTCAATGAGGGAAAATTGTGATGTTAGGAAAAACATCTCCGGAGGATTGGAAGGTCATTAATCTATAATACATAAGTTACCCTTGACATAGATGAGTGTTCTCCGACTTTGATACTATTGGTTGTAGATGGCTACAAATGTGTATAGAGATCCTGGAGTTATAGTCATTTGGCTAAGCCCTAAAGAGTCAGAAACACATGCTTATATCAACATCATTGTTCCCCAGTACATGGGAAACCTTGGTTATTCATTTCAAGTATGGATTTTGTTTTGGGATTAACCAGAACACAAAAGGGTCATGATTCTATCGTACTTTGTTGATAGATTCTAAAAATATGGTGGTCTATATGTCTATTGCTTATAAGTAAGACCAATGATGTTACAACTTCATTGCCCCAACTTGTTTTTGAAGGAAATCCCCCTTCGATGAGGCTGCATCGATTTCCATGTCCAAGTATTGTGTCTAATCAGTGTTGGATAAATCCTCCTTCTTGATTAGTACTCAAGAATATTATTATATTATCTCATTATATTATGTGTACTCAGTGCCCCAGTGTAATGAACACTCGTACACTATTCCCCCACATTCTATGCTAGTCGTACTGAGTTGTTTTTCTTAAGCAACTCACCTTGTAGATACTCTTGTAGGTCAGGATCATTGTATAGGGATTTGATGGTTCGTAAAGTGATAAGGTATTGACTCCTTGTATCTAAGGAGATCACTAGCCTATAAAATGTATGTGTATTTGATTGAATACTATGAAGTGAAGTTTGTTTTACCCTGTGCATGTCTAAGTATTCAAAACAATTTCTACACTTTGGTGATCAAAGTAGGGATTTCGACTAATTACTAATATGGATTTGGTAAATTGTGAAGGGGCGGTCCATTGGCATGTTGCCCTAGAGGATTTGACAATAGTAAGCAAACTTGGCGAGTACTCGCTCAGTTTGCACAAAGGCTAATTTTTGCTAGTATAACTCACCACTTGGGCTCGCCGAGTATGGGCGAATATTTGGCGAATATTCGCCAATACTCAACAAGTATGAGCCAAATGCTTGCCACAAGCTGAAAATGCGGAATATGTCAAAAATGCGGAAAAGCTGTAAAACGCCAAAAAAACGTCGTAAAAACATTGACATTTGTATTTTTAAGGCAACACACTCTCTCACTTCTAATCACACAACCATTGAGCATCCTTTGTATCAGTTGAGATTTTATAGCGAATTCGAAGAGTAAATTTGAAGTATTTCATTTGCAGGTAAGTTTTTTTCCCTTTTTTTCAAGAATGTAAATTCGTTTTATATTATTTATATATTGTATCCAAATATGATTTGCAATTTTGAATGCATTCAATTTAATTCGAAATGATTTTAATTGTTATTAACTTATTTATGTTTGTTTATCATCATTAATGAACAAAATTGCCGGAATGTATTGTTGTTTTTGTTATTTTTAATTTTTGTTGGGAATTTATTCTTGTTCGTAGGATTTACAATTACAAATTTGTAATCACGGTTACATAGGGTTATAAAGCCAAATTTTTAATTTTTAAATGGTTTTATAATGTTGTTTTTAATTAAAATTTTAGTTTTTTAAATTTTTAAACGGTTTTATAAAGTTGTTTTTTAATTAAGTTTATGTTTTTTAATTTTTTAAACATACATTTTGCTGCAAATTAGAGCTTAGCAATGACATTTGGGTCAACATCAGGTTAAGCATCTAGGTCAACATCACTAACAGGAACCATTCCTGGGACTGCCTGTACCGTTGTTTGGAAGTATGTTGTATGCAGAGCAGTTCAAGGAACTACTGTTTGCAATTTCTGCGGCAAAACACTTTTCTGGAGGCATCAATCATTTAAAGTATCATCTTGCATGTATTGTTTGTCAGAACGCTGCGGTATGTCAAGAAAAGGCAAAATGAGAGATGAAGGAAGAGTTGATAGAGCTGGAGGAGAAGAAAGTAGAGAGGGCAAGGGTACATGCAACCATAACAGAAGCCATCAGACTTGTAATGACAGAGGATTCAGAGGACAATGCGACAATAATTGTGGGCTTTACTTATGGTCCATGCATACGAAGCAGAAGAGGCACATCTACTTCATCGAGTTCAAGCAAAAAGATACATAGTTTTTTTGTACCAAGAAACATACTTAAGGCACAACCTTCGTTGCAAGGTACAGGTTAGAACAAGGATGCACACGAGGAAGTAGATAAAATATGTGCGAATTTTTGGTACTATAACAACATTCCCTTTAATGCGGCAAAGAGCCCGTATTGGGAATACTTGGTGACAACATCGTCCATTGTTGGGAAATGGTACATGGCACCTTCTTTAAAAGACTTGAGTGAGAAATTTCTCAGGGGTGCAGTTACAGATGCAACGACCATCCTAGAAAATCAAAAGAAGCAATGGCAGCAATATGGATGCACCATTCTTTTAGATGGGTGAATAGATGGAAGGAACCACATTCTCATCAAATTTTTAGTGGCTTCAAATGGTGAGATGGTATTTTTGAAGTCAATTGATGCCTTTAACATAGTAAAAAATGTAGAAAATCTTATGTTGGAGGAGGTTGTCTTAGAGGTGGGTATCCACAATGTTGTGTAAGTTGTCACAGACAATGCAACAACATATGTGGCAGTGGGAAAACTACTATAGGAGAGGCATCCATCACTCTTTTGGACCCCTTATGCAACCCATTGCCTTGACCTTCTTTTGGAGGACATATGCAAAATTGATTGGGGGAGGCTGGTTATAGAAGATTTAGGAAATATAACCAAGTACATATATAATCACTCTTGGGTTCTCAACTTGATGAGAGAACACACTAAAGGGGAAAGAGTTTGTGCGAGCCGGTGTCACAAGGTTTGTATCTAACTTCTCGACGTTTCAAAGTATTTCTAATTTGTTGTCATCATTGAAACAAATGTTTGTGAGTTAAACATGGCTAGACGCACAATATTCAAAGAAAGCCGATGGCAAGAGGACTTTAAAGATAGTTTTTGATGATGTCTTCAAAAAAAGCTATAGAGATCATATTTCAAGTTGATTCCTTTATTTTAATTTGCTAAATTATAAATATATTGTTATTTACTTTTTTACTTTATTTGTAAGTCTGTAACCTTACATTTTAATTTGTGTGTAGGTGTCAGAGCCGGTGGTGAGGGTTTTGCGTTTGGTTGATGGGGAGCAAAACCCTATGGGGTACATTTATGAGGCCATGGATAGGGCCAAATAGTCTATTCAAAAATATTATAAGGGGGATATCGCCAAATATGGTCCCTTTTGGGAGATTATTGATCGGAGGTGGAACAATCAACTCCACCAAGCTATTCATGTGACGGGATACTACCTCAACCCCAAGTATTTCTTCTCCGACGGCTTCACATATGTGAACGGAGAGGTTATGGAGGGCCTTTCAACATGTATTGAGAGGATGATACTGGATATTGAGACGAGGGACCTCATTATTTTAGAGCTACAAAATTAAAAACATGTTAGGGGGAGGCTCTTTTCTTCGGTGTTAGCTATCTGAGGGAGAACCACACAGACACTAGGAATAAAAATTAGAATGTTTACTAAGTTACTTATTAGTTACAAATTTGATTTTATTAATTACTTATAAACTTTTGATTATCTTGTTTGTAGGTTATTGGTGGGAGGATAGGGGAGGAAATACCCTGCATCTTCAAAAGCTAGCCCTAAAAATTCTATCTCAACCTTGTAGCGCTTCTAGATGTGAACGCAACTAGAGTTTGTTTGAGGCCATTCACACGAAGAAGCGCAACAAGTTGACTTAAAAACGACTCAACAACTTGGTTTTTGTGCAATACAATCTCCGGCTTCGCACAAGAAAAGTGGAGGCCACATCAGAAGAGCTTATTGATTTGGATGAGATAGATCCATACAACGAGTGGACCAGGCGAGAAGAGGAAATCCCTGCATTCACAGAGGATGAGATTGCTTCTTTCGAGAGGGAAGCTATGGAGGGAGAAGCACCAGCAGGAGATATTGGATTGAATGACATCTTTGGAGGTGATCTAGAACATGCAATAGAGGAGCCACCACCATCTACTACCATGTTGGACCTAGAGTCGCAACCTTCTAGGAGGATCGAGGAGACGCAGCTGAGTGTGGGGACTAGTAGAGGCACTAGACCCTCTCCCCAATATTTCTCTAGAGCGGGGAAGAGGAAAATGTAACTTATTGTATATTGTAACTTGCATAGAAATGAAATTTATGATAATATTTTTTAATGACAATCAACATAAATTCATAGCACTTATCAGCCAGCTATTGTATTCACATGGTGATGCAATTTTGTATTGTATTTGTATTCAAATCTAATAGAAAACACTTCTCCAACATTTTATGGACTCATTTGATACATTTTGTAGCTATAATTTGCTTAAAATTTATGTTTTTAAAGAAATTTGCGTATTTTTTAAGTTATCGAGTATTCCCAAGTATTCACCAAGTCTTGCCGAGTCAATTTGTTTTGGGTCTGTCGAGTATTCGTTGAGTACGAGTATGCAAACTATGTACTATATAATTAAGGAAAAGTTGAGGATGAATAAGTGATGCTTTATTTTCCTAGGTACGAGAAAATAAGATTGAAACACTTGATTAAGAACAATATGATGAACAATTTAACAATATGTTGAGCTTGACTCCCAAGAAACTGGGTAGTGATATTAAGGATTTTAGAATTTACAAATATGATTTTAGATAATTCTAAAAGTTGGAAGTAGTTAATCTGCAAATACTATGGCTCGAATTGTATAGATAATTTGTGAACCCATAGATCCTAGAATGTCTCTTGTGGGCATCAATAAACTTTAGAGAGATTAAGCTCTATTGTTATGGATCTTCGAATCTTGCCATGTTTCTTAGATTAGAGGAAATAAACAAATTTCAAGTTTAAGTACTAATGTTACAAACTATGTTTGCCACTCACCCTTCAGTTAAGCACTAATACAATAGTAAATTACCTTTTTCAAATTGACAATCAAAAGTTCAAGATTTGAAATGTAAAGTTTGTTGAATTGAATTCTTCATATATATTTTTATTATATTGCATTTATGTTTATGAAGTTGACTGTAGGAAATTCATAGAAAATTGCAATAAATACAACGGACATTTCCTTTTGACCTTATAGAATAGATATCACCAACTTCACCTATTTGAGGGGGTTTTTTCTAAAATATTGATGTTGATTATTCTTCTTCAACTTTTGCTACCAACACTTTGAATCCATGGAAAACTACTCCCCCATTGTTAGAAAATGTGGAGAGAGAAAGAATAAAAAAAGATCAAAATTTACACATTATTATTGTGTCGGTAATTTTATTACGTGAGAGATGGTTACAAAATGGTTGAAGCAGTTATAAACCGTTTACTAGTCAACACTTAACTAATATTAACTTAATGTTAATTACAAGCCTTATATTAAGCCCTATATTTCAATACCCCTCTTAAGGCTTACACTATAGAACATACTAACAAAAGATTAAAGTAAGAGAACCAACCAAGACCACACATTCTTTAGAAAATTTTCCCTTTGAAAAACAGTGCTATGACCATGTAGAACTCCATTAAGTTGCCTCCCTGACCCTTGCAAAGGTGTAGTTCCCAAGTTGAATTTGTGAGTTCTTAGATTCCATCTCCCCGAACTCCCGAATTATTGGACAACCATCCATATGGAGCTACTTTCATAGTGCTCCATCAAGTTGTCTCATGACCCTCGTACGAGTAAATTCCCGCGATCCACAAACTCAAATTATTTGGGCAGCCACCCATGCCGAGTTTTCTTACACTAGTTTCTTTCCTATCTTCAAAGTGTTGGGCTTATGTAAACCATGTAGTCTTCATCAAAAGAAAAAATCACCCATTTGCTTTGTTTTTGAACTTTTCCTCCTTGTGTGTAGAAGGAAGAGTTTTTAATATACTAGATTCGGCATCTTTGACATTTACTGTAGCATTGATTTCTGTTGGTCGCTTGATAAGAGACCTTAGATTGTCTACGAGGGTAGAAATAGTGACTTCGTCAATCATTTTTCACTCCAAATTTTAATTTCCAAACCACAAATTAATGCAGCAAAATGAAAGTGATAGTCTATACTTCAAGTACGGAAATAACGTCAGCAGAAAGAAATACAATTCTATATTCTGAATTTGGAAATCAATGCAAGAATTTTCAATGTCTGAATTTGTTCAATGTCATAGTCATCTACAATATATTTTTGCAAGATTAAAATGACTAGTGTACCTTTCAACATGTAACCTTCGAAATTCCCTTCTAAAGTAGTTATCTCATCCCTTGGTTTGCAAGCAAAATGTCCCTTTCGAAGCAATCCAAAAATCAAGACTGTAAATTTTTATTTTATTTTGCCCTCGATTTCGTATTATCTTAATCAACTGTGTTATTCTCCTGAAATTCATGATTCACGACCGTATATTTTCGTGACTTTTTGTAACCGGTAAATCAATGCCAATTTTGAAGTGCCAGAAATAATAAATGCTCACAACTAGTATTGGAAACCAATGGCAACTTCATTTCTCTTTGTTTTTGAGTCTTCCAACCCTTACGACCACTTTGCAGGTCGCAAAGATCGCAATTTTCTTCATAGTCTCCTCTTCGACATTTTGAAATTGATGTCATCTAGAACTTGCATATTAAACAAGGGAAGATTTTGAACGTCCATGTGGGTCAATGTTTTCAGTGCCTTTGTTGATTTACAATCATGAAAGACTGTACTAAACAGCAAAATACCCTCAATTTTTGCCCCCATGCTACTGTCACGAATTTTCGAGATGAAATTTTTGCAATTCGGTCTTGCAATAATGTTTGCACATCCTTTTGTTTATGATTTGTAATCTTCTACTTGAATTACAAACCCTATCGAGCACCAAAGGTTTTGATACCAATGTTAGAAGATGTGAACAGAGAAATAATGAAGAGTAATCGGAATGCACACATTGTTCATTGTGTGTCAGTCGTTTTATTATGCAAGATACAATTACAAAATGGTTGAAGTGGTTACAACCGTTTATTAGTTAACACTTAACTAATATTGACTTACCGCTAAATATAAGCCTTATATTCCTACACCATTGAGGTTCACGTCTGACTACTTGATATTTTGTTAGAGGACCCCTTTGACCTCTATTGTTGACTATTTGTATCCACCCCAATGACTCAGACTTCAACATCTGAACATTCATGTGTACTAGCTCCATTGTTGGCACACTCGTCTTTGGTGCACGATGTGACCGATTGGTCACTTGTTGAGTTCATCCTTCAATTTATAAAATTCTTATGAACTCAACTTCGTAACAATGTTTTTATCCAATGTTTTGGATCCCAATACTAAATCCGTCTTCATACTTTTATATTGCTCCCAAGATGATATTTTAAACTTTAATGGCACTCATACTAGGAATTGAGAGAGCATATTATTCTTGCAATTCATAATGTCCCCTACTCTCACATATTGTTCCCATGATGATTTGTGAAACTTTGATGGCACATCCACCAAAAATTGTAAAAAACACTAATATATTGATTCAGCTACGCAATAGGACCCCACCCCAGTATAGCCTGGGTACAGGGTATGGATCCGGTTTGTCTGAGATTCAGACAAAGGTAAAGCATGGGGAATTCAAATTCATCTAAGTTCTTCTATAGAAAAACCCGAGCGAATCGGGGTTCCTGGGAAGAATCTGTGAGGAACCTAAGCGTAAAAAAGTTTTTATCATTTTGTTTCATTTTGGATCAAAAATAAGCACAAAGTAACAATAAAATATAATAAAAACACTTTTCAATCACTAAACATTAAGTGAAGCACAAAAATATGAGATAAAAGAACACAAAACATAAAAGCAAAACACAAAAGCAAAAGCTCTTACCTGTAATTTTCTCATTGCATACTTGCCTTCCATTGCTCTTGCCTCTCATTTTGTCACTAATTTCCTATTTACTAGGCTAGAATTTCTATATTTTTTATTTATTATACATTTTTGTATAGCTGAACCCCAGCTTGTATCTGAGGCAAAGAAAATATCACCATGCCGCCAAATCCAGTTCTTCGAACCCAAACTCGAACCAGACATGAATTGGTAACTTAGAAAAAAAACATATTGCCTCCACACATATTGCTACTGGCCAGGCTACAATGCTCTCCTCTTCCAATAGAATAGTATGGCCGTTAGAATAGCATGGCTGGTAGAATAGTACGGCACGTGGCCCTGCTGGAACACTCTATTCAGCACATACATGCTTAACATACACTTCAATTGCCTAATCTCCCTTGTGAAGATTGTGAAGAATAAGAGAGTACTATCAGCAAATAAGAAATTAGCATACCTCACTCCCCCTCACTGATGTCATGCCAAATTTTATTTAAGTCATGCTTTTCGCATCAATCTACTAAAACCTTTTCCCATTATTGCGAATGGATATAGTGACAGTGGCTCCCTCAAGAGTCATCTTAGACCCCATGTGAGCTGGAAATTTGATCCTGAAATGATGTTAATTTTCAGTAATTGCATTGGAATTATCTAATTGTCGTGTATAATTTCCTGGCAGCTATGATGTTATCTAATATTTGTCGGCTGAATACAAAGTCTATTTGAGCTGGAAATTTTTACAGCAGAGGATGACCCCTTTTGGCTGTAATTTTTGTAACAATATTGTGAACCATGTTGCATGATGAATTTGGCCTCAATTCCTTCCAGTTACTTTCCTTTGAACTGTCTTTGACATTGGAACAGGAGACGAGGCATTGTATTAAGTTTAGGTTTTTTTATTTTTCCACAGCTTCAAGCAACTTGATTTTGATTACATCCCAAAAATCCTGATATGGGACAGCAATTTGGCCTGGGCATCTTTTCACTACAAATCACGTATAGACTATAGAGACCACATTTTAGAAATATTCTATAACTATTTTCAGATTATCTTCTTGGCCGTCCACCTTACCAGTTACCACCATCTGGCAGACTGATACATTGTATTAAGTTTAGGATGTTTTCTAAAATGATTTATGGAATAATTTGGTGTTTCCGTCTCCTTCCTTAATCCATGTTGCCCTCGATTTTTGCCTCCAGTGGGACTCCTTATTTAGCAGATTGGCCAATTTTTCTATGAGGGATTCTTCTTGGTTTTCCAGTTCAAGAGTGGAAGTCTCATCTCCAATCTGATTTTGCAGTTTATCCAGGCTGCTTCTTGTTTCGGTTAGTTGCTGAAAAATATTTCTGAATTCTTACAGGAAACAATGTTTTCATTTTATTTTCATTTAGGAGTTTGAAGCCTATCTGCAGATTTATACATTTCATAGCCGTGAATTTGTCTCCCTCTGACCACCATTCATTCACTTTAGAGCCAACTGGCCTTTGTCTGGCTTGTTGGTAGGCTAATGGTCAGATAACGCGTGCTTTTATATACGTGCAAAAATACATCATTTCTGATTCATCCACTGTTCTGATATTAAAATTATCCAGCGTTTAGATATGGACATTTGACTATTAGATTTTACTGAACACTTAATATTAAATGTCCTATAATTTACAACACAAATTAACATAGATAGGTTCTTAATGTTTATTGTTAATTTTAAGTGTTTTTATAGTTTCCATAGTTTTTTTCCTAAGTCGCAAGGTTTGAGTTCAAGTTCATGTTCGATGAGGATAAAGTTTGATTCAAGTTTGCCAGTGGAAGAAATTCAGAAAAAACAACTTTAAGTTCAAGCAAAAGAATTTTTTATCATTTTTATTTTCTTAAAAAATGCATAAATATGTTGAGAGGGACAGACTGGAGAGAGCTTTCCGTCCTCTGCTTTCAGTTGGTACATGCATACATACACGAGTATAAGTTCAGCATGTTCGAACTTTTTCAGTAATGTTTGGCATACCTTGTGACATAGGTTTTTTCACACATCCTAAAAACCTTCTTGTTTTCCTCAGGCTTAAGATTTTTTGTTTTACAATTTTGGATTTGACATGCATTCCACATTTATGACACCTACACCCAAGGATGTACCATGAATATTGATTATCTTTGGGAAATAAATAAAATTCTAAAGCACATAGCAAATATGCTCGAAAACCTGAATGCTAAGAAATCACACAAAGATCAATATAGCTATAGTAAATTATGTTCCAAACAAAAATTACAATTTTAGTTATAATCGGGAGACTTCTGATTGAATTTTATGGATTATAGACTTCACAAATCCAGATGCTGTTAAATCTTAATAACAAGGTACAAGTCAGCATATGGAGCTTTATGAACATATCATAGGAAGTATAGACTGACGAAAGTTATTCTTTTCAACAGGCAAAATACAAACAAACAACGGTCAATTAAACCAATATAATCAGCATTTACCAGATAGCTACTTTCTTCAATCATAAGAGATGATATAAGATTGGCTAAACCTGCTTTTAGATAAATAAATTGAATGGTACACATGGTCGAGAAGATATTAAAGATACATCAACAACTACAATGATTTTCCATTGTTTATGTTAAAACCTCGTATTTCATTTCAAACTATGACCTTAAATTCGGTTTTAATTGGAACATTAAGCTTTGTTATCTTCTATGATCACAGCACTATTCCTGCTTCTTTACTGTAACTTCAGAAAGGTTGTACTCAGGTGAGTGCAGTTTAATGGAGGGAAGTTGTTCCCCACTTCAATCAATAAGAAGAATGCACACTCAAACAGAACCACTTAATCAACAGAAGCTAAGACAATCATAAGTTGCTTCACAACTATAGCTCGGGGAAATATACTCTGACAAACAGGTAAATCATAAATACCGAATGGCTGGCAGAACAATTTAGTAATCATCTTCTAGGTACCTGCTTTATATATCAAACGTGAGGGATATGTGATTTGGTGTGGGTGTGTCCAAATACACATACCAAGACAGTAATAAGGACCAGTAAACTGATGAGTACATGCAGCCAAATAGCTTATGAATGAGTCAGCAACTGTATAGCTATTTTAACTGAAATCACAATATTTCATTGCAGATGGCTACTCTCATACATCATGAAAGGATGATGTAATATTTTGTAGGCCTGTGTTTAAATACACTAGCTGAGACAGCAATTATTATCGTAAATGTTAGAATATTTTAATTTAGCCATTCTATGCTTGTAATAACATACACTATGTGTTACATTAGTTTGTTATAAGCTTGTTTGTTTTGATTACGAGTTGTAGTTCCTTGTGGAGCCATTCTTGGATATCAGTTAGGAAGTTCTCCCGTAGGTTTGTCCAAAGCCATGTTTGGCTGAATTAGTTTGTAGGTGTTTCCTAGATTGTAGATTTATCTTGCCTATTTAAGAGGCTTCTATATTGTAATGAATTACGGATTTTGGCTTCTCTAATTACTTTTTTATGGTATTCAAAACTCATGGTTGGCATTATCCTGAGGGAGAGAAGAAGCCAAGATGATTGCCTAGTGGAAGCTTCTGTTTTCTTGGTCATCCTAGATGTGAAAGAGTGAATGAAGGCAAAGAGGCAGTCTGGTTAAGAAGCTTGAGTGTGCGACAAGGATGTTGAAAAGGCGTTTTTCCCTAATTTGACGAGGCATTCTGAAATCTCAAAGTGAAGAACACTATTGCTGAGTGAAACGTTTTGATAATTCATGCTAAGCATTGCATGTATTTTCCAATTGTGGACAGCCTTGCATTTGTGATTGTGGCGCTTTCCATTTGTGGAGGTGGCATTCTTTGCTTGAGCATAGCCAAGGGAACGTCCAGCTGGGATGAAGGATCTGTTGAGCTGATTTAGAAGGACTCGTTTTTCAAAGACCTGAGGAGCGTGTGCCAAGGGAGGAGTGAAGCAAGGAAGCCGTCTTTGTTCAAATCTCCTATGAATCAGCTTCAATTGTCAAACTAAGAACAACAAAAATCCTGCAAAGAGTGGCGCCATGTTGAAGAGTTGGAACGCCATAATGTGCAGCTAAACTAGGTGGAGTTTGATTAGATTGATTAAAATTGTTCCATTTTAATCCAAAGTTTATTGCAAATCCGATGAAAAATAGGTAAAAAGTAATATTTTTACTAGTTCCTGTAAACATTTAAACCATTATTAAGTGTCAGGACTAACCCTAGTATGCCATATGCCTAGGAAAAACTTGGAGCGTTAATTCACGTATCCGGAAAACCAGTGGTTTGTAAATGGTCTAACAAGTTTTGCCAGCATTGTCCAATAAAGCTTTACAAGTATATGCAAATTGTATGCAAAAATAGAATTTTGGTCGAAGAGTTAAATGTACCAACTTGGAATTTCATTAAAATAACCTACAGTCTTTTTAAAGCAATTTTGCCCAGCTCAAGACAAGTTTAATTTGATTTCTGAAAATCAATAAAGTGTTTGAAGCTAAAAAATAGAAGCATTGTCTACTTTGGGTGTTAGGATCAGTGTGCGAAAGATATTTTTGTGATATGTCTTTCTAGTTTTTAAAATTTAATTGTTGTAGTAAAAAAATAGGCAAAATGGCTAGCATTCAACATTTGTAACTGCCTGACAATCAAGAAGTTGACTGGAAAAAATTTCAGTCTCTAGTAGTCATAAGATACTTACAATATGTGAGTTCAAAAATATTGATCAAATTATACTTGGTATTGAGGCACAACAAAATGATGATGATGATGATGATAATGATGTCAATGACTATGACAGACGTTATCATGAAGCTTTAATGTTGCTTACACTTTTTGTTGATGACCATTTAATTCCAAAAGTTGAAATGTAGTGGTAGCTTTAGAATTGTGGAAAAGTTTGACTTCAAAGTACCAAGCTTAAGAAGTCAATATGGTATTGTATTTAAAATATATGTTATTTTCCACTAAAATGCAAGGTGGGTCGGCTTCTAGTTTTTTGTTGCCGCTGAAGGATATCTATAATCAACTAAAAGTAGTTAAAAACCTGTAGATGAGCAGGATTTGATTGCTTTGGTACTGCAGAACTTGTCGCCATTTTGTGACTCATTTGTTGAGTCATTGCACGTGATCGTGGAGACACAGGAAATCAATTATGAGAAGTTGTCTACACTTCTCATGCAGAAAGAAAGGAGGCTAGATCATTCGGTAGCCTCTACATCAGTTGCTACAAAGAATGTTTTCTTCATAAGTTCATAATGCATGGGAAAATAGTGGAATGCAAAGAGAGACACCTCCAAAGGCAACAAAAGCAATGCAAGTCCTAATAAGTCAAAACGGAAATGCTTTTATTGCAAAGAACTTGGTCATTTCAAGAAAGATTGTTGTAAGCGACAACAAGATATGGCTAATGGAAATACGAAATATAGATGTTCTCATGTTGTAGAGGAAGCATATACTGATTTCGCCTTTGTAGCATCACCTAAGCACTCTAAAGATTCACACATTTAGTACCTTGACTAGGGCACATCGCGACACTACACGTATCACAATACGTGTCACAAAGATTAGTATGTAAGTCTCGTTGAGGATGATAATGGTAAAGAAATAGTTTCCTTAGGTGATGGATGGACACATTATGTTGGAGGATGTGGCGATGTTCAAATCACATTAAACAATGATCACAAATATATATTTTGCAATTTTAGATATGTACCAGATATGAACAAGAATCTCATTTTCAAAAGTGCAATCACCAAAAATAAAACTGTGGCAGTGAAATTTGAAGGAAACAAAGGTTATGTAACTGCTCTCAATGATAAGATAGTTTCTATTGGCATTAGAGAAAGAGGTTTATACAAGCTTGTAGATCCTAAATCACCATAATACTATGCATTAGCATCAGTTGAGCATACTAGTACTCTTTGGCATGAAAGATACGGTCATCTTATTTACCATTATTTGAACATGTTGTGTAAAACTAGAATGGTGAATGGACTTTTGTCAATTCAAGAGAATCAGAATGTTTGTACAAGATGTCAAATGGGTAAGCTGTTCAGGAATCATTTTCCTACTGGTAAAGCATGGAGGGTAGAGAATGTATTAGAATTGGTTCGTGTAGATCTATCTATATGGTCCAATGAGAACTTGTACTGTATCTGGAACACTTTATTGCTTGTTGATTGTTGATGATTTTTTTAGAAAAATATGGGTCAATTTTTCCTAAACATAAAATCAGAATGTTTTTCTAACTTTGTTGCATGGAAAGCATTGGTTGAAAAACAATCAGATAAACAAGTTAAAACACTCAAATCTGACAATGGAGGCAAGTTCTTCTCAAAATTATTGTACAGAGGTATACATAGACAATATACTACTTACACTCCACAACAAAATGGAGTCATGAAATGGAGGAATAGGACTATTAGGGCGTGCCCAAATGTATGGTGCAAAGCAAAAAAGTATCTTTTCGGTATTGGGCAGAAGTTTACAATACTACAATCTACATTCTGAATAGACGTCCTTGTAAAGTTGTGCAAAACATCACTCTTGAAGAAGGATGGTTAGGTAGAAAGCCTTATATAAGTGATTTCCGTATTTTTTGTTGTATTGCTTTAGCATTAATTCCTAAAGACAAAAGAAGTGGTTTAGATGTTAAAAGTAAAAGGCACATATTTGTGGGCTATAGTGAGCAATCGAAAGCATATAAATTACTAGATATCTCTACAAATAATGTTGTTATAAATAGAGATGTGGCAGTAGATATAAAAATTTTATGTTTCTCAAGTGATGGAAAACCCACTGATATTAGTAATCTATGGATAGCTATTGATGATGATTTTGAATCAAGTTCAAGTACTAAATTTGAACAAGACTTAAAAAGGCACACTAGAGAAGTCCAGACCCATGGAAAAATCTAATGATTCATGGTCATATTAGATAAGTCAAAATAAAAGACCAAAGATGCACTATTCCACATTGAATGATGTGAAGGAAGACAAATGTCCAACCGTGGAAGGTCAATGCACAAGATCTGATAAACAAACAATGCAAAATGATGACCTGGCAAATTCTGCTCTCAATTCAGTAGTTTCACTACTTTTTGAACACAATTATTTTGCCGAAGCCAAAAGAAAGTCAAAATGGGAATCTTCCACAACAATGCAATATGATACATTAATGAAAAAATGGCACTTGGGTTTTGTTTGGTCTACCTCAAGGTAAGACATCCATTGGTTGTAAATGGATTTATAAGTTGAAATGTAAGTCAAATGGATTTTTAGATAAATACAAAGCTCATACTGTTGTAAAGGTATATGCACAAGGAGTATACTATGAGGAAACTTTTTCTCCTACAATAAATAGTAACATTTAGGTCAGTTATTGTTATTGCCGCTCAGTTTGATTGCCAGGTATATCAAGTGGATGTCAAGAGTGATCCTTAACAGAGACTTGGAAGAAGAGGCGTGCATGGTTCAACCATAGGGATTTGAGATTCTTGCAAAAAAGCATTAGGTTTTTAGGTTAGTGAAGTCCTTGTATGCACTTAAGCAGGCTCCTAGAGCCTAGTATGTTAAAATTGATAATTATCTTAGAGATTCTAGTTTTAAAAGAAGTATTTCAGAATCTACTCTCTATATTAAGTTGGATGGTGTTGACATAGTCGTTCTAGTTGTCTGTGTTAAAGATTTTGCCATCACTGGAAGCAGTAATGACTTGATTAAGCAAGTGAAAGCCAACATTTGTTATGTATTTAAAATGATTGATCTATGTCATGTCCCTTTTCTCCAAATTAAGGAAATTCTTCTCCATGGAATGAAAAGAGAAAAGCAAGGAGAAGACTTATAATCAATCTTTTATTATTTTATGATGTTTTTTAGTGAAGTTGAACTCAAGTTTATGGGTCGGCCAAAACACAATAAAAAGAAGAACATGCAAGGAGGAAGTCTACAATAGGATTCTTAGTATTTTTTATGTCTTTTAATAAATAATTATAGAGTGTATGGGTCGGCCATGGTGGAGAAAAAGTAACATGAAAGGTCATGAGGCATATGAAAGGTCGTGTCTTTTCAATTTTGGGGCCACCGTTAGAAAATGTATAAATAGGGGTTTCGGGGCAGCATTTGGGATAGGAACATTCATTTTGTAAATTCAGATTTTAAGAGAGAACTCTAATTATTTCTCCATATGGGATGAAAATCCCATATAAGGTCCATTGGAAGGATGAAAAACCCTCTCCAATTGACTTTAAACATTTATATTTGCAGATTATCATTGAATTAAAGATCTTTTTGAGCATATTTAGATTTATTCCAATTATTTCTACCTATTCGACTTGCATGTGATTGAAATATAATTTGTTAAGTGCAATAAATATCAAATCAATTCACTATATCAAGTCACCATACATTTTTAAGGTTGAATCTATCTTTTCACGCAAATCGAGGCACTATTTCATGCAAATCGAACCATTATATGACTATTGTGATGTCCCAGATTGCACAGTTATTTACAGCAGTTCAATTTCTACCTAAATCAATTCAATTTGGCTTGAATTCAGTTCAACATTGTTTAATAATTGTTGCTAAGGGTTTTTTGGATACTTGTTGAAGATTTTGACACTTATTTCCATAATTTTATTCCGCTGTAATAAATTTCCAGTCTACTGCAAATTAAAATCAGAATTCTGGAATTTCTTTAAATCTCTCAAAAAGAGACATTACAATCTATGATTGCTTAAATATTGTCTAAGCGTAGAATTTTGGAAGTGTTACAATTTTGGTTATACTATTTTTATATCCCAAATAAAATCTGACAAATCCTTGTTCGACAAATTCAAAATGTATGATTTGCAATCCAACAGCTACCCCTGTGGAAGTTGGGATAAAACTCTCAACTAACATTGGTTCAACATCAGTCAATGAAACAGTGTACTGCAATTAGTAAGTAATTTGATTTATCTTACTACTACTAAACCAGATTTGTGTTTTGCAGTAAGTTATCTTTCTTGCTTCATGTCCCAACCACATGAATAACATTGGCAAGCTACAAAAAGAGTTCTCAAATATGTCAAAGGAGCTCTTGACTTCGGCATTCTATATCAAAAATATGTTGATTTTAAGCTCACAAGATATATTGATTCAAATTTGGCAAGATTAGTTGATTCCAGAAATTCTACAATAGGTTATGTTTTCACTCTTGGTTCGGGAGTATTTTCATGGTTGAGTAAGCTCCAGAGCTAAGTTGCCTTCTCCTCTACTGAAGTCGGGTACAAAGCAGTTGAGAGTACAAGTAGTGAGTTGATGGATTCAAACAGTAATGAAAGATTTTCAAATTGATTCATTTACACCCACACCTATTTTCTGCAACAACCAGCATTCTAAAGTTGGTGAAGAATCATGTCTCTCATGCTAGAAAAAAACACTTTGAATTTCACCACCACTACATCCAACGATTGGTTAATAATGAAGACATGTCTTTATTATTGTCTTGCCTCTGAACAACCAGCTGATATAATGACTAAACCTTTGAGTAAAGATAAACTTGTAAAATTCAAAGATATGCTTAGGGTTTTTTCAGGTTTAGTCATTAAGGGAGGGTGTTAGAATATTTAGCTATTCTATGGTTGTAATAAAATAACACTACATGTTACATTAGTTTGTTATAAGCTTGTTTGTTTTGTTACAAGTTGTATTTCCTTATAGAGCCATTTTGGCTATCAATTTGGTAGTTCTTCCGTAGGTTTGTCTCAAGCCATGTTTGGCTGAATTGGTTTGTAGGTGGTTCCCATATTGTAGATATATCTTGCCTATATAATAGGCTTCTATATTGTAATAAATTACGGCTTTTGACTTCTTTAATAAACTTATTAGTATATATGACAAACAATCTATGAAGAAGACATCGGTAACTACAAGGCTTTTTGGCTTCTTTACTGAAAGCCTCAAATTTCATTGTAAATTCGTAACTATGACCTTAAATTCAATTTCAACTCAAAAATTAGAATTTTTTCTCCTCTATGAGCAGTCCTTTAAAACAGTTTGTTCTGTATCACGTGCTTTTTTTCCTTGTTTACTCAACTTCAAAAAGTGTTTGTACATGTTGATGGCATTTTGTGAAAAGAGGTGTATTCACAAAGGAAGATGCATGCTCAAGTGCCAACCAGAACTTCTTGGTGGACAGAATTTTCTGTAAGAGGAATAGTTAGAATGAGGAAAACCTGCAATGAACTACCTCTAAAGAATTTCAATAGATAAGAAATATGCCTGTGAACTCGAAAATTTCATTCCAGGTTCTCAAAAACATTCCTAGTCCTTGATGAAAGAAAATGAAATTTTATTAATAAAACCAAGTAATGACAATTGGTCAATGCAACTGGAAGACCTCAGAATACAAGATGCAGCCAATAGGAAAGTATCATGAGCATCTTGCGAAGCTAATACATCTAGAAAAATATATTTCATCAGTATTGATTTGATTTTCTTCTTTTGCTATAGTCACAAAAATGGTTGTGGTTATGGTGTACCCTATAATATCATCTAGATGTAGTCTGCATCTCAACATGTTATGATCTTCGGATGAGATTCTGTGTGTTGACAGATGGAGAGTCAAAAGTAGGTATGTGATGACTATATAACACATGTAGATATAAACATAATATAAAAGGCCTTATCCATCCATGATATATACCTTTGAAATCACTCAAAATGTCTAGTAAGAAATCTGTGGCAATTGCATCATCTCTAGGTACATAATATACACCTATATATAGGTCACAGTAAAAAATTTATTTATCTTTTTATACAATGTGTCCTGAAAGACAATTTTTATGAACTAAATATTTGTTCACATTCCTTTTATCTATTTTCACAAATAGGCAACACATAGCTACCTTAAATTTTACTAACACATGAGATGTGTTTACATCAGAACATGTCCTAATATTTTTTGGTATGAGATACTGACAGGTACATACGCTTCTTTCGCCCCTTCCCTCCTGTAATGTACCACTTATCACCCGATAGAACTGAACCACAACCTGCCCTAGGGGAAGGACTGAATCCTTGAGTTTTGATTTTGGACCATCCCATCTGAGATCAGAAACAAAACAGAGCAATAACAACATGAATAATCAGGATATGGCACCACACATTTAAAGCTTTGTTATTATCAAACAGTTTTTCCCAGTAGCAAGGAGGCTATTGCAGCTCTTGTGGATTTGTGAGAGTGTATGTAGGATACAACATCTATGAGGTCAATATGCCGATCATACGGATACAACATTTTATCAACTACATTAATGAAATCTAAGTTTCCATAAATATGGGATGACAATATGTTCCACATCAAAAAGATAACATGTTCTAGACATTCACGCACTGTTTCAAAATCCAGAGAGAAAAGATCATTCAAGGCCTTGGACTTTGATGCTCCACCAAATATCAGCAAAAATCTATCATCATTTAATGCAGCTACGTGGTTAGATCTTGGAGAAGGTCCGCCACCCCTGTAAATATTATTAAAAACAGTGAAACAAAACACATCTTTAAAATATTGCATACAAAGACACACATTTAAGATCCAAACAATAAACGATTCATCTTACTTAAAATCTGTGGAAATAGTTTATAAACAAAAAAAATTACAATTTCTTTCTCAATTTTTAACAAAAACGAAGAATTTTAGAAAACAATGTTAAAACCATAAAAGTGTTCCCTGCTTATTAGTCTTAACAGATAAGAATTCAAAGAGTCGGTTGAGAATCCTCACGTTGTTTGGAGAGGAAGCCACATGAGGGATTTCAAATCAAACATGTGCAGGTCTTTCAGCTTCCTTCCCTTTGCATCTTCACCCCCAAACATGATAAGAATGGAACCAGCTTTAGTCACACTTTGACCACTACGAGCAACCTACAACAGAGTTCAAGCATCAATAAATCCTTTACACTTAGACGTCTATCCATGTATAATTGCAGCAGTTTGCTTAATAAGTAATCCTCATTGTTAGTCAATCCTAGACAATATCACCAAACTCAATGGGAACTAAGTAGACTATTGATTGCTAACTGAACAAATGACCATGAGTAAAAATTTAGCATGAAAATGTGAGTGTCAATGACAACATTATACTTGGTCCATTTTCCATCATAAATAATGAAGTGTCAGCCTTATACTTGTATGTCAACAATCATATGATAACAAAAATTGTAGTCATTAAAAATGATATCATGGGGTCTTAATTGTATCTATGAACCATTATGTAATGAGGTATTATATTATAATAAGTGATGCAATTGGTAGAGGTCTCAGTAAACTTTTGCTTCCAACTGACACGTATATTCAACATTAACAGGATGCTCATTCCATTTACTAATTTAAACACCACTCCACCATCGAATTTAGAGTCCCACATCCATTTTGTGCCTTTATGGCCAAAGTTACACATAATCGTATATGTGGGCCATCTATGTTACTTATTTAGTGGACTTTGCCCATATTCAGTGATTTGCTACAGTGTACTTCCAGTACCCATCATGCTAATCTTCATACAAGGTGTTGAATTTCTTAGTGTGAATGTATTTTTCTGTGAACATACCAATCACTGAGTAAATCTCTGTTCTCTTTATTACTTGCGTCACTGACTTGGAAATTATGAAAAGGGTAATATTCTATTACTAAATTTGTTGGGTTTTGGTAAACATTAGGAAAGCACGGGTAAAGCACTGAAGAATTTGAAAGCTTGACATGCAACAAGGGTTTCAGATTGAACTTTTCCCATCACCAAAGCAACACAAAGAAAGGACTTCTGTCATGCCTAGAGAAGCCAGGTGAGAAGATGTATGCAGGTGGTGCAAAACACCAAGAGAGGCAACTCACGGAAAGTGGAAAGGCAATGGCACATGAAAGGACAAGATCACAGGACAATGTGTCAATGTAGGTGGTGGCAGATAGAGGTCACTGCAGATGAGGATAGTACAGAGACAAGGGTGAAGACATTCAAAAAGCAATGGCATCACTCAAAGAAAGAAAGAGTCTTCCCACATTCAATAGGAGCTTAAGTGAAGATCTAATAGGATGTTGTTAAGCTTGTGAAACAATATGGTTCACTAATGAGCAAGAAGACAAAAAGCTTTGGGAGAAGGCATTTTCTACCATGTTAAGGAATATTGTAAATGATTCATTTAAGGAACAAAACCTGATCTACTAAAATATGGCTCATTATGGGATGAACCCGTGAACACAAGCTCTTAATAGGTACCTGTGAGGCAGCAGACAAAATATAGAATCTAACGCAAGAAAAGAAAACTAAGTGTGGAGAATCTATAAGTCTTGTCACAAAAATGGAGGCGAACCCCCCTATGCTCTTTAACAGAGGTGATTTCTCAAAGTATTACCACCTAGGTAAACCATTAACAAAAAAGTTGTGAACAAAGCCTTGATCTTGAAAAATAAAAAACCTACGCTGCACTAATACACTTTGTACCGGCCCATATGAGGTCCAAAATGTACCTGGTACAGGTACCAATACTCTCTTGGTATATTGTGGGTACATACCCACAGTCCACAAGTACGTACCCATACGGTTTTTTTTAAGTGAAAAAAATAAACTCTAATTTTAAAAAAGCAAACCCTAAACCTAATTTACCTACCCATCCCGCCTAAAAATACCACGACAGTGTTATTTATACACCCCTTTGCCTCCATTCTAAACATACACTCACATTTTCATCTTTTGCAAATTGGGAGCTTGAAAGTTGAAGGAGAGAGACAAAAGCTTGGAGGACAGTAAGAGTTTGAAGGAGGATCAGCTTCAAACAACAAAGAGGAAGGAGTCATTTCACGTATTTTCCATGCATCCATTGTTTTTCTTTTTTGTTTTTGTTTTTTTATCAAAAAAAATTATGTATTACTATTAAGTATTAAGTGTTATGTGATCAATGATCAATGACCATGAATGATGTGCTTACACACATCATTCATGATCATTGATCATGATCTATCTATATTTATTATTTATTTTACGTTTTCTTTTTAATATTAATTAATTTTTAAATTTAGTTTTGTATTTGAAGTTTAAAATTTCAAGGTTTTTGTTTTTTTCAAGTTTTAATTTGTTAAACGTCTACCCTCTGTGTATGCTCTCACCTTGCACCATTAATGGCGAACTTGGTGATCAGAATCAGAGAATGACGTGTACAAGTTAATAAATTAATTAATTTTTTATTAGTTTTGTTTTTTTAAGTATTAATTTGTTAAACGTCTACCCTTTGTGTATGCTCTCACCTCGCACCATTTATGACGAACTTGGTGATCAGAATCAAAGAATGACTTGTAGGGGTTGATAAATTAATTATATAATTTGTATTTGTTGTTTTTTGATAGTTAATTAAATTATTTTACAATTTTTTTAAAAATATCTCTTATTGTAGGTTAAAGCAAATCAAAAACTATAGCCATGGCATCGAGTTCAATTTCAGGGGGGCATGGAGAAGCAAGTCATGAGGGAGGCACACAAGGAAGTGTTCCAGGTCCCACAAATGTGAGACCAAATCCTTCTTATCCTTTATGGAAGCATGTAGAAGTGTTGGAACTCATTGTTGGTGGTGGTGTTCATGTTTGAAGTGCCCTCATTGTAACATAACATTCAAGTCCTCGTATACCCAATTGAAGGCTCATTTAACTGCGGTAATGGGAACGGGCATTAGACCATGTAAGAAGGTGGACAAGAATAAAATATCTATATACTTAAAAGAGCAAGAGGAGGCTACCTTGCAAGTTGTAAGAGCTCGCTTTAGAATTGTTTTTATTTGCAACAATGGGTATAGCAAAACCACCAACAACACCATCATACCATCCGTTCATTAATAGTCACACTGAAACTCTGCCAGGTGAAACTCCTTTGGATGAGAAGGCCACATCACAAAAGAGAACAAAAATACCTCTAGAAAAAGCATTCAACTTGGAGAAAAGAGACATTCCAGATGAATTGGTAGCTCGGTGTATCTATGCATGTGGGTTGCCCTTCAAAGAATTGATGTCACCATACTGGCAGCAAAAGACTCGGAGGCATTAATGAAGCGCCGCATGGGTATAAAGGCTCTAATTATGAGAAGGTTCACACGTCTCTCTCTGCAAAAGAAGTGGAGCACATACAGACTTCATTGCAACCGATTAGAGATTTTTGGAAGGATTTAGGAGTGTCTATTATATCAATTGAATGGAAAGACTCCCAAAATAGACCTCTTATCAACATTATTTCAGTAAAGCCCTAAAGGGGCAATGTTTTTTAAGGCAGTTGATTGTGAGGGGGTATAAAATATTCATAATTTATTGCAAACACTCTAATCGAGGTTATTAAGTTGGTGGGCCCTCAAAACATTGTCCAAGTCGTCACGGACAACACAAAAAATTACAAGGCAATAGGGTTGATAGTAGAGGGTAGATATGAGCACATCTTTTGGACACCGTGTGCAATACACTCTCTCAATCTGATGTTGTCGAAGATTGAAAAAATCATATAAAAATTGAGAAAATATACATAGAGTCAAACAAAATTCAAATGTTTGTCACCAACCATCACATGTCTCAAGTCATTTTTAGAAGATTCTCGAGGTTGGGGCTGTTGAAGGTAAGGGAACAATTTAATTATTTTAAGTTTTTAAGGTTTTTGTTTTAAATTTTAGTTATAAATCAATTTGTATTGTTATTGAAGTCTTTTTATTCCTTTTTAATCTTTTATAGGTTACTGAGATTAGATTTGCCTCTGAAAAATCCCTGGATGTCCTTCTTGTACTCTACTGATTTTTAATCAAGCAAAAACAGCAAATACAGTTTTTAAGTGTATTTATGACAATATCCCTAGTACAGATCTGGAAAGTGCGACTAGGTTCTAGGAGAGATATCAATGTAAATTACACCCAATAAAATTACTTCTAATTTCTGATGACTGCCCAGATATTTGGGGGCTGAAATACACAAAAAACTGAACTTATAACAATCCAAAATGCCCCGAAAATCAGATCTGAAATCTGTTATTATTCAGATTGAAAATCTTCAAAATATACTCCAGAAATGATAAAAAAAGTACAGCGATCAGATTACAGAATGATGGCAATTATTTGACAAATATTTTTAGATGAAAATACCTCTGAAATCGCTCCCAGACTGTTTACAAGGGACTGATCCAACTTCTGGTTGCAAATCACTGGAAAACACCTTCAATTCCCTTTCCACACATGGCTGAACTGAACCTGGAAGTCTGATGAAGAACACTAGGAATTTCTGAGTGAAATCCCCTCTCAATCTCCTGGGGTTTTCGTCCGCAAGAGATAAATTCACAAGGGTTTTCGTCCTTGGAATTTCTGGTAAAAGCTCAGAGCTCTTAGCAATGCAATAGATAATAATAAAAATCTGGATACTCCCATACAAATCGACTTGTTTATTTAAAGGAAGATCAACCCAACTACCACCTTCAAATCGGCCAATCAAATTGTTTCATTTCCCTATGCTGGTCGCATTTTCCTTTTTGGGCTGATTGGCACATTCTCCCAAAAATGATTCCCAAGGCAAGTCGCATTTTCTCCTTTCTAATACAATTACTTTTAATTGTATTTTGACATTTTAATTGATTATTAACTTTATCATTTATTATATGTGCTTTTCATAATATTATTATTTTTTAGAAACAATAGCACCATATAATAAAAATAATAAAGTTATGTCACCCTTAAAAACTCCCCTTTGGCCGTCGGGTATACATAAAGGGCCAAAGGTCTTTGATTTGGAAAAGGGGACATGACAGCCTCTCACACACTCGTCTTACGACGACTTGTGAAAGTAAAACATGTTTTGAGCAGTATGGTGATTGACAATGTTTAGATCGTCTAGAGGCAAACAAATACAAAAAGAGCCCATAAGATTAATGCATTGATCCTCAATGATGATTGGTGGGCACCAGTTGAGTGTTTGCCAAGTTTCACTGAGCCTGTTCTTTGTATGATTGCATTTGTAGACAAAGATAGTGTTTGCATAGAAGAAATTTATGATGGAATTGACTCCATGTTTAAGAAAATGAAAGAAATCATACAAGCCAAAGAGAAAGACCTTAAAGAAAACTTCTACAATGAAGTTAAGAGTGTGGTCATGAAGAGGTGGAACAAAATGACCACCTCATTGCATCTCCTTCCCTATGCCTAGAAGTAATCAAATACGGAAAGAGCCCATAAGATAAAGGCATTGATCCTTGATGATGATTGGTGGGCACAAGTTGAGTATTTGTTAAGTTTCACTGAGCCTGTTCTTTCTATGATTAGGTTTGTAGACAAAGATAGTGCTTGCATAGGAGAAATTTATGATGGAATTGACTCCATGTTTAAGAAAATGAAAGAAATCATACAAGCCAAAGAGAAAGACCCTAAAGAAAACTTCTACAATGAAGTTAAGAGTGTGGTCATGAAGAGGTAGAACAAAATGACCACCCCATTGCATCTCCTTGCCTATGCCTTAAATCTCAAATATTATAGCAATGAGGTTACCTGGTAGGCAACCACCATATGATGACCAAAAGGTTGCAAGTGGGACTAGGGCAGCATTTAGGAGGTTGTTTCTTAATCCATCTATATCTAATGTAGTCCGCAATGAGATGGAGATGTTTGTATCTTCATAAGGTAGCATGCGAGAGGTAGAGGCTTTTTGCGACAAGTCCACCATGACTCCAATCAAGTGGTGGTATGTACATGGCCATGATGGCAAGTACATATAACCTGTTGCCACTAAAGTGCTCTCACGGGTATGAAGTTTGTTATTTGATATTTTGATTACCAAATGAAAATTTTAATTTAAGATGATAACGCTCATATTTGTTTATTAATAATATTTTTAACTTTCATTTATGTGAAAGGTGGCTAGTAATTCTTTAGCAAAGCAAAACTGCAGTACGAATGGTTTCATTCACTCAGCCAAACAAACCATGTTGGCATTCAAGAAGGCTGAATATTTGGTATACGTACATTCCAACTTGCACCTCCTAGCGCACAAGACAGAAGAGTATACTAGAGGTCCTGACAAGCTTTGGGATATTCGACTTGAAACCACTGATTTTGAAGCTTATGCTGGTTGTTTGTCCAATGTTTCACTACTTGGCATTGATGATGAACATCCACGGATCCCTTCACAAGGGTTGGACAATGGAGCTAGTGGAACTAGGAGTGGAGCTACGAGTGCCATTCATGGAGATGATTTTGCGGATCATCTAGATGATATGTTCTAGCCTTGAAGCAAGTTGAATGTAAGATGTTTTGATCATTCATGATTTAATACAATGTATTTGAAATATGTTTTCCATGAATGATGAAATTATGAATCTATATGAATTTATTTATGAAATACTATATTTTAATATTTTGTAATTTTTAAAAATATATTGTACGAATGTACCCGTAGCATATTATACCCAAAGGTTTTTAAAAAATTGTCGTTTTAGCATACCGTACCCGTATTCTAGCAGTCTAGATAAAAACAGAACATAGGACATGAGATTACTTATATGGGGGTCACCCTAGCAAGCCATTAGTTGTTGAAAATCATCTTAAACAAATAATCAAGGTTGAGAAATTTCCAGAAAAGGAAAAGGTTACATCATGTCCCCTTTCTTAAATATTTTTAATTAAAGAAAATTTTAATAATAATAATAATTTTAATTGTTTGAGTAACTTTATTTTCATAACATTGTAAAGGGACAATTGTATTATTATTATTTTAAAGTGGACCTAATGTAATATTTATTAAAAAGTGGCTTTTGACACTTCTAGAGGGAAATCACGCGGGAAAAAGAATTTGAAATTAAAAGGGTTATTATAAAAAGGGGGGCAGGATTCAAAAAAAGATATCCATTGTCTATTGAATTCAAACCCTATTTTCAAAGTGTGAGCACTTGTGTTCATCTTCTCACCCGACGACAAAAAATTCTTTGGTGTGTCAAATCGGAGGACAAAAACCCTCATCCATTTGTGGTGATTCCATCTAGGGATCGCATTTGTACCGAAAGATTAAAGGGCCGCTACAATACTACCGTACCACTGCTACAGTGTCACTACAATGACGCTATGATACCACATCATTATGATAAGTATTTATTTCAGTTTGGTATCATTTTAGCTTGGTTTGCAGTGAAATATTGTCAATGTGAGCATTCAGAATTAGTGTGCAGCCACTCATTGATTGATATCTATAAAGGAGTTCATTCTCCTATATTTCTGTTTATTGCTATTTCAGATATCAATCAAATGTGTTTTGAGATTTTCAATATAATACTATCATTTGAGGTGCAGTCATAACTTTATAACAGCGATGAATGTATTCAGCATTGTGTTAGGGTTTCCTAGTTTCCATTTTGTTCTGAGAACAGCAATAGTGCATGTATGCCAACTATTTGGAATTGCCAGTGAATAGTTTGTGTTTGCCAACTGTTTGTGAAAATGTCCTGAATACTTGTGATAGTTACAGTTGTTCCTAAGTGTAGAAATCAGAGAATTTTTCATAAATTATTGTTTTATTTTGAAAGGGACATTAAAGGTTATGGAACAACAAATACAATCATTGGCTTGTTTGTGATAGGCAGTGGTTAAGGCATTTCCTACCACATTAAAGGATATTGCAAATTATTGGTTTAAGGAACCAAACCTGGTCCACTAAAACATATCTCATTGTGGGATGTACCCGTGAACACAGACACTTAATACATACCTGTGAGGCAGCAGACAAAATATAGAATCTAAAACAAGAAAAGAAAAGTAAGTGTGGAGAATCTACAAGTCTTGTCACAAAAATGGAGGTGAACCCCACTATGCTCTTTAGAAGAAGTGATTCCTCAAAGTATTACTACACAAGTAAAGAGGTAGTAACAAAAGATGCTGAACACAATACGCCCCACCATTCACAAAATAGCTGTGAACAAAACCTTGATCTTGAAAAATGAAAATAAAACGTAAAGCATGAGATTACTGACATGGAAGTCAGCCTAACAAGCCATTAGTTGTTGAAAGTCATCTGAAACAGATAATCAAGGTTAAGGAATTTCCAGAAAAAGGAAAAGGTTGTGCAAGAACAAATACAAGCATTGTCTTGTTTGTGATAGGAAGTACTATCACAGATACAAAAAAAATGATCTTGATATTCAGGAATTTTGTCTTCTAACCAAAATAGTAACATACAGAAAGAAGTCATGTGCACAAGCATGGACACAAGGAACAAGAATGGAAGTGATCTAAAATTTATGAATGGTCAACCAGGGGTATTGGTATATAAAAAAACAGGTCCATTGGCTGGTAGCATTCAACAGTCATCCATCATTGAACCTATATACAGGAAAGCAGAACCACCTTTCACTCGTAACATTTTCAACATTTGTGCAATGGTATAAAGGCTGGCACAGCTGCAGAAAAAGAATTCAAATGCCCGGAGCTCTTTATATCTATCCTGCATGTTGGAGGAAAAACTCACGAGTCGGTAAGAAACTTAGGTGAACTGTTAGCAATAGCTAGCTAGCATCATGCATGTGAGAAATAGTTCAAGGCAGGACCCACAACTTTAAAGTATTGACACGCCAGATCCACTTAGTATTAAAACAGCAGAAAGTGTGCAGCTAAAAATAAAATGGAATAACAGGGACTCTGCTCTTCATCGTGCTCAAAGGATGACAAGTGTCCACCCTTTGCCACTACCAATGTCCTTGTGGGAAGCACACAATGAAGAGAGGGACAAAGGAGGAGGCCAGAAGATTCCACCATTCTGCTCAACCATATTGGACAATGTGCAGTTAAGAGTGGGGAAACACAAAAGTCAGGATCGATCCACCATCCTGCTCTATTTAACTGAAAAATGACTAAGTTCCCGCAGGCAGCAAAAATTGGAGAAGATAAAGACAATGGAAGGGTTGCAATGTTTTGTTGCCCATTGAAATTTGGGCTGTCCATCCTTAGTCCTAATCATCGGAAATGCACCAACAGAGCATAAAGGACAAAAGGCCGGATCAGAGACCCTATGCAAGTATCTTCTAATTCACTGCCCCAATGAGATCTAGATCATAAATTTGTAGCGGTGACGATGTAATAGATTTGATACCTCTTCTCAGAAGTAAACAGAGGGCAGGAATGTTGCGAGAAAAATGAAGATGGTCTTGCCTATTTCATTGCTTGTTGCAGTATCAATCATTATCAACTACAGGAGATCTTGCCGTCTGTCACCGTCAGGGAATACCCTGAGCTTACCCTTTTAGAAGGCTTAAGCAAAGTCCAACAACACATTGAAGAGGTGCACAAAAAATCGATTTACATTTTAGAATATGTTGTGATCATTCATATAAACTTATTGTTAATGGATTTCGAAGATTTGTCAAAATAAGAATAAGAATCAATGAATGGTGGAAAGTCGAAGAGATAGTTGGGGGCGTCCAATGGTGACATGTGACAGGGGCAGTAAGTGCACACAGTCCAATTTTCCAAAACAACAAGAATGCACAAGAAAATTATGTCAATGTTGTGCACCTGGAGACCATGAAGATATTGAGTAATTAGCATAATACATTTGTCACCTTGACAAGATACTAGCAAAAGACAGAAATCTCTAACCCAACAATTTAGAAGGCATGAGTGAAGTCCAACAAGTCATGAAAGAGGTGTAGGGGCAGTAAGGAAGGTCTAAGCATAAGAGATTCAATCAACCAAGCATTAAAAACAAAGGCATTCATAAAGTATGCTGCATTGCTTGCAGACATACCGAATATTACAGAATGGCTGGTGAAGCAAGAATAAAAATGAAAAGGAAACAAGTGCAACAAGTTGGGTGTGAACACTAAGCAACCATTGTTGTGGTACTTTGAGATATGAAACAACAATTTATGGTCAGAGTCTGGATAAAATGAGGGAGAAATGTTTCTAGCCTCCTTTCCTGGAGAGACTGCCGAAAAGGCCACAAAGATAACCGTCCATGGGAAAGATAAATGTTTTGAAGGCAACAAATGTGAGTAGTTTCTTAGGCATTAGCTTGTGGCTCGAAGATGTGGAAGACATTGGTCAATCCAACGCTATGGCCATCCTAGTTCAAATTAAGGATTGTGAATCAAAGTCAAATGGTAGCCAAGGGGATATCTATGGCCTGTGAAATTCTGATCAAGAACCAAAGGTTTCTTAGCTGACTTTTTGGAGATTTTAATTTGAATTTTGAACAAGTGTGCAGACTTTCAAAACATTAAGTTGTAGATCATAGTTGAAGCAACTACAAGTTATATAGGAGTGGTAAAAGGCATGTTAACAAAACTAGGTTGTCTCAATCACACTGCCAATAAAACCACATTTGCAATCTTGGATGGGCGAAAACTTATAACCAGCCATTATGTGTTGACAAAGTTTAAAGTAACACCTTTACCATGGAGAGCCACAAAAATACAATTGATTGTTTTTGCATCCTACGTGATGAGTGTATACACCTTATTTTTAATTCTTGTTAATGATTTATCTTTGCAGGTAGTTGTTGGATTCATCTCCCTGAGAATCTGGCTTAAGGGGTGTACCAAGAACAGGCAGGTTGGTTAGCATTACTTGGAGAGAGAGTCGTTATGCACTCCATATGCCGGAGGTCACCCTAGCATGCCTTAGTGTTGTCATACTACGTCCTTAGGACCACTTGGTATCCCTAGTTCTATCACCTTCACGCCTACTTACAGTACCTTCAAATCCCCTTTAGTGTACCTTCACATCTACTCCCAAGTGTCTACTCCACTTCCATGTCCTTTCCCTTTAGAACCCTTTAGTTGGACAGTTGCAATCCGACGACATCAACTATGTATGACTTACTGCTAGCCGACTGCATCCACCACGGTCAATATTGTTGGCTAAGAGAGTTTGTGACTATATATATAAGTGTCATTGTTATCATTTCTTTGAACCCATATCACCACATCATCCCTCTACCTACGCTCACCAAGTTACCCTAAAATTTCTTAAAGATTTAAGGTTTACTGGAGCTGATATTTGGAAGTCTCCTTTGGAACATTGGGTTTCTAGGAGCCACAAGAATAGGAGTTGCACCACCAAGGTTTGCCAAATATTTGGAGTCCCCAACTTTGGTCCAGTTAGGACTTCCACCTATCCCTCTTGTGATCTACCAACAACAACTCTCTCATTAGATGCTAAAAACCCTAGGGGTGGGTAATGCACCAACAATGTCTTTAAAAGTTAAGTATCACTAACCTCTCATTTTTCTTTATAATTGGTATGATTGATTATGATTGATGTATCATATATTATACTAGGATAGAGTAAGCATATTCTTATATGTTACATAATTCTTATTATCAACCCTTATCTATATCCACCACATGGCTTTACAACCCTAGTCTAGATATCTTGTGGCACTTACTTATTACCACTTATTTTTCCTTACAACCTAGATCCTAATAGGACATCTCCTATCCTAGATATAGTCTTGGACACTTACACCTTTGATAGAGCATGGATTATCATCTTCCAAATCCACGACTCATAGACCTTTGGGTTTCTATCTTGGCTTGTGTGTTGGCCCTAGAATGGACTTCTACTTATATCCTAATCTATATTATTAAGAAGAGAGAAAACAATCAAAATGGATGACATCATATGGAACATTCAAATTCAAAACAACGATCTTAATTAATCGAGGATCCTTCTTTTCATGTCTTGCTCCACATTTCTCCAAACGCAATGCGAGATCCTTGCTCCATGTAGAGTAGTCTTCAATTACATCATCATCTAACAAATCGAAGATCACAAGCTCTTGTTGAATTTGGCTAAGGCCTTTATTTGATTTTTTAATAGTTCTTTCAATCAATGGCATACCTCTTTCAAAGACTACTCGCCGCAAATATGAAAGCTTATTTCCTTAAAGATATACGAAGCAATACCAAAGCCTTCATGAAAATTATAAATGGACATTGGACAACTTTTTCTGAGAACATGGTGTTGCCAAAACGAACTAGCTACTTCATTTCGAAACTAAGCTTTGTCACTTCTTGTTCTCACACATTTCCAAAACTTTCACAATCCTTTAGGTGATCTTCATCTTGCAAAATCTTATAATGGCAATATGCAGTTAGTTTTAGGTGTTTTCAAGACTTACAATCAGCTTTGGGAGATGCTCACGCCTCTACCAATGCACTTACATTTTGGAGTTTCCAAGCATGTTTGCAATTTGCATGCAAATGTGCTCCGAAAATCTGGATCCCCATTTTCTAAAGTTGTTGATGTCCCGTCACATTGTCCCAACAACCAAAGGAACATGAGGGACAAGAAAATGTGCCCCCCTCTCCCAATCAACCCCTAGTCATGAGTGGAACCAACTTGCTCCCAGAAGCTCATTTCCAACATCTCCCATCTCACTAACAATCTACCACAAGTTGCCACTTGTCAACATCTGGTGCAAAGCACACTTCCTTGCCCCTCTTGTCCCTTTGCACATCTTGTCCCCTACTTTTTAGGGTGTAACCACACTCCAACTTTCACCCAACCCCAGTTTAGCCTGTGGAGTTAAAACTAAGTTAATAATTGCAAAATGCATGAAATAACTTCAAACCAAAAACACTTAGAATATTTTTGCATTTTCAAACCTTTACTTTTTCCCCCCAAAACTCAATTATTGCCCAAAAATGCTGCTGAAATTTTCCTGGACCATCAAGCTCAAAAATTGACTTTTGCTCATATATCCCAATCCGTGCACCCAATCTCTAGAAAACTTCACCAGTGCACTCCCAAATACATCATTTTCCTCATTTGATCGTGTCACACAAGTGGCGTTCAAGAATGGAGCCTCAAGAGCAAGTTTTTGAGGCGCAGCAACAATTCTTTGCTTGTTCAGGAAGTTCTTCCTCGGAATATCCTTGTATAGTATACTTTGAGCAAGTTGCTTCTCGAGAGCAAGTACATCATTCACAATTTTGCACCAAAGAATCTATAGCTCCGGAACTTGAGCTTCGAGCCTTGTCCTTGCTTGATCCTTTCTTAATTTTTCCATACATAACAAGATCTTCCACATCTATCACAAGTTCTTGGGCCTCATCCAAAGTAATAGGTTGACCTCTTCTCAAAATAAATCCGACCTTTGGTTATTTGAGCACTCACTGGTGAAGAATCCTAACCAATTATCCTTCGTAGGCCTTGCAACCTTTGGAATTTTGTAGAGCATCCTATTGAACTTAATAACAAAGTCCCTCATAGGTTCATGTGGTTCCTTCTTTAGTTGGGAACATTGTGCACGTAGGGCATGGGCATCTTTAGTAGGCTTGAATCTTGCCTCAAACTTGGATTTCAAATGTTCCCAATTTGTGATGGATCCCCTTGGCAACTGATAAAACCAACCAACAGCATAGCTTCTTGCAATGATTCCACAAATATAAGGGTCGAGACATCTTTGTATGCAACTCCCAATACACCACAATTTGTGATGAATGCAACAATATGTTCATCTGGATGTTGTTTCCCATCCCCTCTGAATTTGGGGAAATTCTTCCTCGATCCTTTCAGCAATTCATGCAGTGGAGTTAGGGCCAATGGGCCTGTATTCTTTCCCCACGGCACAGGAGGAACCATTTCTTCTTCCTCTTCTCTTTTTTCTTTTTCTTCTTCTTTTGGAGGAATGAGATCTAACGGTGTTGCAACTGGTTCTTCAAGGGGTTCTTCAACAAGAAAGTCAGGATTATATTCGGGAAAGTAGTCTTCACCAACTTGTTTTGTTGTTTCGACAATATGAAGTCAGAAATTAGCTTGTCGTTCTTCGCATGCAATGTCAATTAGGCCTCTTGCTCGATTAACTCTTGTATACCTTCTTTTCGCCAACTTGTACAAGATTTTTCGAATAGAAATATGGAATTTGCAGCGTGGAACAACTAAGGTTTATGCAGAAATCAACAATTAATTTTTAAGCAATGAACTTCTAAACATTTGAGCTTATATTTTCTGAATGTTGTAACTATTATATATATGATTTTTATGATTTTGTGAATCTTAAAAAGGTGCAAAAAGAAAAATCTGCCCCACAGTGGGCATCAAAAACTATTGGCGAAATAATTTGTCGTAAGGGCAAATTATTGATTTTTCAACAACGTTTTGGAATTAGGTCCCTCCTCTTGGGAATGGGGAGACTCCCATTTATTGCATGCAAGAAATGTAAAATTTGTGGTGGTCGTTAGGCCGAGGATCGCAAGAGAATACTCCACTAGACCTGTGGCAAATTGTTTGTATAGGATACAAGGGAGGAGTTTGCTTAGAGAGAGGAGAATATAGAGAAATAGGGAGGGTTAATGTAATGAATAGGTACTTGCAAATTTCAATGACATTAACCAGAGTAGGTCCACATCCAACAAGAAGAAAACAACCATGTAAGCAATAGAAAGACTAATAAATCAAAGACACAAAGTTCCATGGATTCATTAATCAAAGACACAAAGCTCCTTCTTGGTTGCAAGATTACAATGTTTGAAAAGTTGAAAATAGGAAGTAACGAAATAAAGACAATAAAAATAGAAGAAATAGCTTCTTACTTGTAGTGAGAGAACAATAGCTATCAACCCCTTAGAATGGAGAAGCCACCCCAATATATAGCTTTACAATATGTCTCTTCATCTCCCCCCACATGAATTTTCACATTCCCATCACTTGTGACCTTTCATATTCCTATAGGAATAAAAATAAGACCCTTTGTTATTAATGAAAGAGAACTTTTACAACTGTCAAGTTAAAAATTCACTTAAGTGAATAAGACAAAAAAATTCAAAAAAGTACATTCCCAATGAAGAATTAAAACATAGAGTGACATGGAAGAAGAGAGAGAAGAAGATAGTGATCAATCTGAGGATGAAGAAGCTTCTGATGATGAAGATCCGAACTCTTGGAGAACTTTGTGGGAATGCTCTTGGAATGAGCTCCTCACCTTTTAGTTCCTTACTGAAACAAGTTGTTACGAGTGCCACCTTCTCTGCTTGTGGAATAAAAACACAATGGAATGCAAACACAACTCAAAGCACTGATCCAAGTCTTAGGAACACCACCAACGGTCATGCATTGGTTGAACCAGACTTGATGATCTCTAGCAGTATTAGCGATTGAGCCTCTAATTTTTGCGAGGGATTCCAAAGTATCTTCAATGAAAGAAACTGGATCCCCTATCTCTTTCTTGACCAAATCTTGGAAAGACTTAAAGAGCTCTTCCAAGGATCATTGTTCACTGAGCAGACGTGATCCAAACTTCTACACGCTCTTGTTGACACTTTCCAAGATCTGATATGCATGCTCTCCACAAGACTCAAGTTCTGAGATAGACATCATTTATCATATAATATCTAGCACTCATTTTGTACGAGACCATATGGGAGAAAAATTATCAGAGATAGAGGTGAATACATTTTTTATCACTAAGGAGTGAGAATCAAGACAACTCATCTCGAACACCAATGGGAACACACTATCCCAGTGGGCTTTTTCTTTCGCAATCTCCTCAGTCATTTTCACTTTGGAAACAATGGCAACAGAAATTTGAATAAAGAGAGCACCTCAAGTACCAGTATCTTTCCCTTTTCCAAAATCTTCTCCACTATTTGTCATTAGCTCTCCCCTGTATGGTGTACCTATTAGTGCGAAATTGGATAATAGAGCTCTCTTGATCACTTGAGGATCGAAACTACTGATGGGAAAGATAGCCTCTACTAGAAGGAAGTGGTACTTTATTGGGTTCCAGGAAGGATTATACATAAGCAGTGAGGGTTCTCACATGTTCTTCCAGTTGCTCTACAGTCTATGTTTGATTTCTTTTCATTTATGGCAATCAAGCGGGCTGCAAACTCTTTGAATAGGTGCACATCTCCCTTGTGCGTAGCTTCAATCAAGGAAACCCCTAGTCAGCTCATAGTCATCTCGTGTCTTTTCTCCCATGAGTTTTACAACTTGTAGTCATGCAACTTCCACATACTGACATCCAGAAGATCCAGTCAAAAACGGGAAGTTGTCTGTGCTTTCTTGGTCTGTTTGGTCTTGATGTATTTTGAGATGGCCTAAAAATTAGGTGTTATGGCCTGCTACAACGTTATTGATTCACCTCCAAGAAACTCTTGTACCAATGGGAAGGTTTCCTCCGGTGTGGACATAAAGTAAAGCATAGGAGAATTTTCAGGTGCTTGATAAGAAATCACAATCTACCCAAGATGAGGTGATTCAACTGTCGAGGAGGACACACTTGGATTGTGGGGATGAAAAAGAGACTGTGATGGATCAATTTCTCCTAATTCAAGGGACTCAATGAGAATTTTAATGATATTTTCCCTTTTGTGAATCCTCCTAGGGGAGAAACTTCAGTGTATTCTGTTTCCACAAGTTTTCTCTTGGAAGATTCCTCTGAATGAGTAGATCCCATAGATTTATCATATGCCTTGAGAGAAGAACTATGAGACGCTTGCCTAGAAAAAGACAAAAGACCACTAGACTCAATGAAATAATCCCTCTTTCATTTGAACCAATCCTTTGACCTTTGAATTACTTCCATGGTTCTCTCTTGATGTCACCTGACTCTCAGATGTTCCATGGAGTAGGAGGAAGAGGGGAAGATTGCACCGCTTGATATTCAGGATCAAAAAGGTCTGACCCATCATCTTTTATTCCATCCGCGAACCAATCAAACTTGAAGTCTCTCATCTGATCCACTGTCATTTGCATATAATCATGTTTCCTGACCTCGAAATCATTTGTGCAGTGGATCCAATAATCCTCAATTTGTGGGGCATGATGCAATGCTGGCAAGATGAAAGTTTTTGGATTCTTCCTAATATCAAAGTTAGACTGAGATATGTAGGAATACAAACTGAGATCAACGAAGGATGTTTCAATATTTGTTGCATCTGTGATATTCTTGCACGAGTAGATTCATAGAGAGATAGGAAAGGACACACCTTTCTTCTTAGCATTCTTGCGCCTGGTATGAACATGGGACAATTGTCTACACAATTCAAACATGATGATCTTATCACTCAGGTACCTCGGTAGCCTGTGAGGAGCAAGATCAAATCCTTCGACCCTTATGTAGGTGAAGGTGGGAAATTGGATGAAGTGACTTCCATACTTCTCGATCAATGCAACTGCCTGGGATGACATTCTCCGCTCAGGATCTCCTTCGAGTAACCTTATGATGCACATGGTGAATGCATCATTCACCCTAGAATAGTGAGAGTTACTCTCCTGATGTGTGAGTTGTGAATATTTCTCATAGGCCGGTGACTTTTGGGGCACATTAGGAGCAGTGGATAGGCCTCGGAAGGGTCTTGTGAAAGCGAGGGCGTACACCAGATAAGAAATTGTGAACTTCATAAAGATGGGCAACTACAAACTTGTCGATGAAGGTTTTTACTTATGATTTGCCCCCAATCCACCATTTGATCTCCTTCTGTAACCACCAGAATGAACTGAGCCATCCAATCTTGGAAGTCCTTTGTTGTCTCTTCTCCCATCACTCTGTTCAATAGGACAATAGCATCAGAGTATGCTTCGTGAAACTCACTCCGAGATAGATACTTAGGGATCCGAGAGGGCTTCCGATCCAACTGTCAGGCCCTACAAGTATGAGTCTATCCTCGCCCATTCTTGTGAAGCAAACTCTCTGGTGATGATAACTATGTTAGTACTGATGGGAATTTGCAGACATTGAGAAATTCCCTCTAGTGTGAGGACTGCAAGGATTGAGATATCATCTGCCCTGAATGTTCTGAAATCAAAATCATAGTGTTGTGCACAAGCTAGGACTAACTCAATGCTTTGAATGCACAGAGGGTGACCAACTACTCTAAATAGTCCGCTTGAGAAAATCTTCTCCTCCACTAGTTCTTGTGGTTCATTCAACATCCTTGCCTTCAAATCTTCCAGGTCCATATCAGTTACATCATTGTCACCCACGTTGGGGTACTAAGTGTTCAGACTGGAAATTGGTTCCAGGCCTGAGTATTTGATCTTCATGATGCGGAAAACAGTGAGACAGATGGGAAATGAATGGATATGAGTGATTTGAGCCCAATCCCAACACTTTCTATTTTTAGCAGGTCCTACTCTGAATGGATATTTTTAGTAAGTTTCCAAAATTTTCACTTTTTGGTGATTTTTACTTGCAAGGAGTAACACGGATGCTGAAAGTTTACTGTTTTTGAAACTTGCTATATTTAGACTGAGGGGACCTGTCACAACTTACTATTTTTAGACAGAGGTCTTCTGGGTGTCGGAATGGAACAAAACCGGTCTCAAAAGTTTAGGTTTTGTCTCAGGACCTCCTACTCCAATTTTCAAGGAATTTTGATCTCCAGAACTCCGTAGATCTGAAAAGGCAACTGTAGGGGCTGCAAATTTCTTCTGCTTGCTGCAAATTGTATAGAGCATCAATGGTGTTGCATTTACAGTCAATGTGAAGGCATTTTTGGGAGGAGTGCACTAGTGAAGTTTTGCAGAGATCGGGTGCACGGATTGGGAGATATGAGCAAAATTCAGTTTTTGAGCTTGATGGTCCAGGAAAATTTCTACAACATTTCTAGGCAATAATGGAGTTTATTTTGAGGGGGGGGGGAGCAGAACATTCAAAATGCAAAAATATTCTAGGTGTTTTTGGTTTGAAGTTATTTCATTCATTTTGCAATTTTTAACTCAGTTTTAACTCCACAGGGTATATCAAGGTTGAGTGAGAGTTGGAGTGTGGTGCACCCTAAAAAGTAGGGGACAAGAGGTGCAAAGGGACAAGAGGGGCAAGGAAGTGCATTTTGCACCAAATGTTGATAAGTGGCAGCTTGTGGTGGAATGTGACTAATACGGGAGTTGTTGGAAATGAGCTTCCGGTAGCTGCAAGTTGGTTCTGCACAAGACTAGGGGCTGACTCGAAGAGGGGGGGCACATTTTCTTATCCCTCATGTCCCTTTGGCTATTGGGACAATGTGAGGGGACATCAGCAGCTTGAGAATGCGCCATGGGTCCTTGCATCATGAGGAGAGGGGACATGGTGGAACAGGACTCAAGTTTACATGCTTCCTAGGGGCGAAAGTTTTATGTTTCAAGTTGCGGAGAGAGTGCAACACATGGAGGAGCACACTTTTGTGTCCCTCCCTTTGCAGCTTGGGACAAGTGCAAGGGGACACTCAACCTCCCAAAGTGCGCCATGGGTCTTCAGATCATGAGAGGAGGGGCCAGGTGTGTGTGGAAGACAAGTTTGCAACATCTCTAACACTCCAAGTTGTCACTTAAGTGACGCAGCGAGCTCAAACATGGGGTAGCGCATTTTTGTGTCCCCCATGTCCCTTTGCACCATGGGGACAAGTGCAAGGGGACACTCCACCCTCAAAAATGCGCTAAGGGTCTTCAAATCATGAGGAAGGGGACCTGGGTTAAGTGAAACATCCATATGCACCTCCTAACAACATAAGTTGTTTAAGTGACGAAACAGCTTAAATGGATGGGGGAGCGCAATTTTGTGTCCCCCATGTCCCTTTGCACCCTGGGACAAAGTGCAAGGGACATAAAGGCTTCAAAGGTGCACTCAAGCTTTTTCCTCTTGCTAATGTCATCCCGCCAACTCAATTTTAGAACACCAAGAGTGTTTTGTTCTGCCCCAGGAGCCTAGAATTGAGTTTTGGGGTCAAACCTTATATGATTTTGACTCCAAATCACCTGTTGAGACCATTCCAACCACTTTCAAGAGCCAATTTTACCTGCAATTTGATTTTCAAGGCATGTTCCTCTTTTAGCTCGAAGGGGTAGCTGCAGTGTCTTGGATCATCACAGAGAATTTTGAAGTCTTGGGAAGAAATTCATGTGTCCATCATGTGGAGAATTCCAAGAGTTTTCCATTGCCTATTTGTTTGGCTTCCAACTCTTGGAACTCCCAGAATCTTCAAGACAAGTCAACTTTCTCCGTTGAGGTATGGCATTCCTTGCACCCGCAATGACCCTGTTTTGCTTGTTTGATTCCCGACATCACATGGCTCTACAGAATTCCTCCAAACTTCCTTGGATGCATTCAATATCCCTCTGCACCACTTCCAAATAAGTTGTGCCCTTGCAATCACCTTCCGGAGGATATTCATTGGTTGCAAATTGGCCAAAAATGCCCTTTTCTATGCCTCCGGGGATAGTTGTTCCACCTTTGATTTCGATAACCTCTTCAATCACCTTAGGTTTACTTCATTGCACATGAAACACACTTTAAAATCATGTTAGCACATTTCTCCTAGTCAGAATGAGGATGGCACTATGGAGAGTTTGGCTAGAGGAAGGGTTTACAGTGACCGGGAGAGGAAATTTTCAAGTGGGGACTTGGTTGCCATGGCCAAAATTTTCTTTGCATGCTAGACATTTAACATGACAACAAGACTTTTTTTACTCTATGGCAGAGAACTGGACTTTAAGAACACATTTGCTTGTAAAATGGCAAATTGCTTCTCAAGCTCTTAAGCCCAATCAACACATTCCAATGTTTGTCGGGATTCTGAACTTTCCTCGCAATAACCAATTTGCATGCAAATCACTCAATTAGTTCCGGTTTCCTATTAAGCCCAAGTCTTTTGTTAATCAGATGTAACGTCCCTTTCTAGGGCTGAATTGAAAAGCAATGAAATAACACAAACCCAAACAAAAAATATTCTAATTTGTATATCAGTCAACTAAAAAATAGAACAGCAGTGAACAACAGTCTGAGTTTTAGAACAGCATCAAGGAAAAAGCATTAATTCATCAATATATCACCATTCACATCATCCCAAGAATGTAGAGGCACTTTTGGAATATTTTTGAACAATTATCATCCAAGAAATCAACCTCTAAACACAACTATAAATTAAATAAATGATAGCTGATGTACAACTCACATTAAGGGCTGGAAATGATGATTTTGAACCCCCAAAAAATATGAAAATGTAGATTCCGGCCTTTTAAAATATGAGGAACCAAAATATCAACTCAAAATACTGAAATGTGACCTACTAAACACTATATTCCTCCTCCACCCAATTCTCCACCTTAGGAAAGGGTGCAAAATGAATGTAGAAATCTTCTTAGTTCTTTCTCCTTCGAGCCCTAGCCTCAGACAAGCAAGATCACCATCTTTGAAGCTCTTAAGAATCACCAATTGGAGAGTTTTCATTCTCCAACTTGAACAAGGAAGGGTTTTGTCCTCCTTGTGTGCCACACCAAAGGATTTCACCCTCTAGTGGAATGGAATAGAGCAATCAGCCCCAAATCCAAGTAGTGTAAAGTTAAAATAAAGATACATGCCCAAAATGAGCCCAAGCGACCCCTTATATATCCTTTTGGTGGCACCAAACCCTCGTGAGGAAGTTTCCCCCATGACCGACCTCATAATGAAGCTTGTTTTAACTTTCAATTGTCTTTTTACTCCTCCAACCCAGCCGACCTGCCTCATAAGGGAAAACACTAAAGAAAAATGTAAATGCTCACGAAAACAAGACTAAAAACATAAACAAATACTTCCCTTGTTCAATTTCCTCCAGCCCACGAGAAGTGGAATGGGCTAGAAATTTTCAAAATGAATTAGCTTGAAAAGGGGGACATTACATTGGACTTTCGAGAATTGGGAGCAGGCGAGCAATTTACATGTAAATTGCATCATGAGGCCCAAAACCCAACTTTGTCTTTGTTTAGTGTTTCCAAGACTTTAAGAAGCCTCGAGCACACTTGCATGAAAAATGCTCATGAAATCCCCAACCCCACGAAGACTAGGGCGGGAAAATCAACTTGTGAGAGCAAGTCAAATCTCAAGAGGGTCAACATTGGAGAAACCATGTGCGCAAACAAGTCAAATCCTTGTAATTTGACTAAGGTGGTCTTTTCAAGTGCCCGCACAAGTCAAATTTCCACGAGGGTTAACATCGGAGAAATCAAGCGCGTGGGCAATCCTTGTTAATCGAACTTTCGGAAACCAAAAACATGCTTGCAAATGGCATGCAATTTGTTCCCCGAGTCCCAAATCCCGACATAGTCACATTTCAATGCTTCACAAATTTTTGAAGGTTATGAGCACCGCTACTTGAATTTGCGCATGGAGTCTCGAATCCCAAAAACCCATGGTAGACCGTGTCAAGGATTCCAAGTGCCCAAGCAAAACAAATGTCCGAACAAATCTATAGTAGAAACTCTACATGCACGTGCACATTAAAACTTTATGCAATGCTTGGCGAATTTTCTACGTGTGTGTGCAAGAACCAAACCCCGTGATGCACTACGTCGAAGAATTGGCATGTGCATGCAACGTAAAAGCTCGCGTTGACTTTTGTCTAGACAATCAGTCCCAGCAACATGTCCCAATAAAAAAGGGGCAAAAAACAACCATAGTTCGCATACTCGTACTTATCAAACCCAAAAAAAATTAACTCGACAATATTCAACCAATACTCGGCAACTTAAAAAAACTCAAAATTCTTTAAAAACCATAAATTTTAAGCAACACATAGCTACAAAATGTATCAAATGAGCCCATAAAATGTTGGAGAAGTGTTTTCTATTAGATTTAAATACAAATACAATACAAAATCGCATCATCATGCGAATACAACAACAGGCTGATAAGTAATATGAATTTATGATGATTGACTTTGAAAAATATCATCATAAATTTCATATCTATGCAAGTTACAATATATAATAAGTTACATTTTCCTTTTCCCAGAACTAGAGAAAAATTGGGGAGGGTCTAGTGCCTCTACTAGTTCTTACACTCGGCTGCGTCTACTCGCTCCTCCTAGAAGGCTGCAACTCTGACCCGATCCTGGAAGTAGATGGTGGTGCTAGTGGCTCCTCTGCAGCATGTTGGAGATCACTTCCAAAGATGTCATCCAATCTAATATCTCCTCGGAGCCCTGCTAGTGCTTCTCCCTCCATAGCTTCCCTCTCAAAAGAAGGAATCTCGTTCTTTGTGAACGCGGGGTTTTCCTCTTCTCGCCTAGTCCACTCACTATATTGACCTTTCTCATCCAAATCAATGAGCTCCTTTGATGTGGCCTCCACTTTTCTTGTGCGAAACCGAAGATTGTATTGCACAAAAACCAATTCGTTGAGCCATTTTTGACGCACACTGTTGCACTTCTTTTTGTGAATGGCCTCAGACAAACTCGAGTTGCGTTCACATCTAGAAGCGCTACAAGGTTGAGATAGAATTCTGAGGGCTAGCTTTTGAAGATACAGGGTATTCCCTCCCCAATCCTCCCACCAAGAACCTACAAACAAGATAATCAAAAATTTATAAGTAATAAATAAAATCAAATATGTAACTAATAAGTAACTTGGTAAACATTCTAATTTTTATCACCTGGTGACTACGTGGTTTTCCCTTGAATAGCTAACGCCGAAGAAAAGAGCCTCCCCTAGCATGTTTGTAACTCTGTAGCTCTAAAATGACAAGGTCCCTCATCTCAACATCTGGTATCATCCCTTCAATACATGTTGAAAGGCCCTCCATAACCTCTCCGTTCACATCGGTGAAGCTGTCAGAGAAGAAATACTTGGGGTTGAGGTAGTACCCCGCTACATGAATAGGTTGGTGGAGTTGATTGTTCCACCTCTGATCAATAATCTCTCAACAGAGACCATATCTAACGATATCCCCCCTGTAATAGTTTTGGATAGACTCTTTGGCCCTATCCATGGCCTCATAAATAAACCCATGGGGTTTTGCTCCCCATCAACCAAACGCAAAACCCTCACCAACGGCTCTGACACCTACACACAAACTAAAATGTAAGGTTACAAACTTACAATACAAATAAAGTAAAAAGTTGAAAACAATATATTTATAATTTAACAAATTAAAATGAAGGAATGAAATATAAATTGAAGTTTGAAATTACCTTGATGGCCTCTATAGCTCTCTTTGCAAAGATCATCAAAAACTATCTTTGAAACCCTCTCTCCATCGGCTTTCTTTGAATATTGTGAGTCTAGCCATGCTTGACTCACAAACATTTGTTTCAAAGGTGTCAACAAACTAGAAATACTTTGCAACGTCAAGAAGTTAGTTGCAAACTTTTTATAACCGGCTCGAACAAGCTCTTTCCCCTGTGTGTTCTCTCATTAAGCTAAAAACCCAAGCGTGATTGTATATGTACTTCGTTATGTTTCTTGCATCTTCTACAACTAGCCTCACCCAATCAATTTTGCCTATGTCCTCCAAAAGAAGGTCAAGGCAATGAGCTGCACAAAGAGTCCAAAAGAGTGATGGATGTCTCTCCTGCAGTAGTCTCTCAGCCACCACATATGTTGTTGCATTGTCTGTGACAACTTGCACAACATTTTGTACACCAACCTCTAATACAACCGTCTCTAACATAACACTCAAATTCTCTCCATTTTTTACTATGTTAGAGGCATCAATAGACTTCAAAAACACCATCTCACCGTTTAAAGATGCTAAAAAATTAACGAGGGTGCGGTTCCTTCCATCCATCCACCCATCTGAAAGAATGGTGCATCCGAAATTTTTCCATTGTTTCTTTTGCTCTTCTAGAATGGTAGTGACACCTGCAACTGCACCCTCAAGCAATTTCCTACTCAAATCTTTTGGAAAGAGTGCATTGTACCTTTTCTCTACAACAGTCAATGTCACCAAGTACTCCCAGTATGGGCTCTTTGCCACATTCAATGGCAAGTTGTAGTACCAGAAATTTGCACAAGATTTATCCGCTTCCTAGTGCATATCTTTGTTCCAGGTTGTACCTTCCAATAAAGGTTGTGCTCCAGGTGTGTTCCTTGCCACAAAAAAACTATGTATGTCTTTGCTCTAACTCGATGAAGGTGTGTCTCTTTTGACTCTTCTGGTTCGTAAGTGTGGACCACAAGTAGAGCCCACAATTGTTGCCGCATCATCCTCTAAATCCTTTGTCATTGCAGCCCTAGGTCTAATAGCTTGTGTTATGTCTGCATGCACCCTTACCCTCTCTAGTTTCTTCTCCTCTAGCTCTGCTCTCATCTCTCGTTTTTCCTCTTTCGTCACGTTGGGGCAAACCGCAACATCTCGGCAAACAATACATGAAAGGTGATATTTCAAACGATTGATGCCTCCAGACATTTTTTTGCCACAGAAATTGCAAATTACTTAATTTTCACCAGCTCCACATACACCATACTTCCATGCTTTGGTACGGGCAATCGCAGGAACGGTCCCTGCTAGTGATGTTGAACATGATGCCAAGCCCGATGTCGTTGTTAAGCTCTTATCTGCAACATAATGCACATTTAAAAAATTAGAAAAACGTAAGCTTAATTTAATTTTTTTTAAAAGCATGCCTGAAGAACAAATTTGCATTAAAAAAATGCATACCTCTAGCAGCAAAAGACTATAAAAAAATTAGAAGCATTTGATTTTACATTACATGTATTTAGAATTACAAAATGAATCGATTGCAATACACATACATAAAATTTAACTAGTTTAGAATGAATTTGAGGTTAAAAAAATACATACCTTTGGTTGCAAATGAGTATAAAAAAATTACAAACATTCGATTTTACATTACATGTATTTAGAATTACAATATGAATCTATATAACATAAATAATATAACACAAAATTTGAAAAAATTTGAAAAAAAAAAATTTGAAAAAAAACCTACCTTCAAATGCATCTCTTTGAATTCACTCCAAAATCCACTCAACACAAGCAATGCAAGCTCAAATGGTTGTGTGAGTGAAAAATGAAGGAGTGGAGGGCCTTAAAAAGGGTAAAAACGATGTATTGCCAGCGTTTATTGAGTGTGAAAGACGTGTTCCGCATATACACAGCGTATGCCAAGTTATTTTCACGGACTCCCGAGTTGTGGCGAGTACTCGACAAGCCCCTTTTGGCAAGTTTTATGGGCGTTTACTCGTTTATGCAAACGAATGGCGAGTACTCACCGAGTTTTCCTACTATGAAAACAACTATAGTTAAAAACAATTTTTGCCCTAAATTTTTGGCACGGACTATTTGCATATATTTGTATTTTTGGCCATATCTTTGGATTGGAGGGCATCAAATCATGCAAGATCAATTTCATTTGAGAGCTCTCGGAAAACATTTGTTGATAGGGTTTGTTCCAAGTCATTATTAGCGATGATTCGAAGCTAGTGGAGAAGCAAAGATGCCAACAAAGATTCTAACAAAGATGCCAACAAAGGAGAGACATGAGAAATACCGGTTATTCTAACATATTCCCTCCTCTTCTCACCTTCTCTCTTCTCTTGTTTATTCTTCCCCTCTTCTATATATGGCAATTGTACATATTGTGTAATGTCCCTTTTTCCCACTTAAGGACCTGAATTTGGACTTCTTGCCATCCTGTTTTCCATGGCAGCAAAGTAGAAGAGTTGGGGAAAGGAATTGAGCTTACTTTGCATTTGTTTTCTAATTTTAACGCTTTTTTTTTAGTGTGGTTTTGCTTTTAACAGATCAGCTGGGTTTCATGCATTTGAAGAGACATAATAAAAGCATATGATGACTTTCTATGGGTTGGCCATGTCTTTCTACCCCTTGGCGCCAAGATGAGGATATAATGGCGAATTGATTCTACTTGAACTTGTGAGTTGGTGTATCATCTATTTTGGCGAATTGATTCTACTTAGACTTATGAGTTGGTTGCTCTTGGTTCTTCCACTCTTGGGCGAAAATCCAAGTGTGCGGCATCTTCTTAGAAGGACGAACACCCTTCTAGTGGTTGGTAGGGGGACAGAAACCCTCCTTCCTTGTGTAAGTTGAAGGATTGTTGCAGATTTGAGGAAAAGGAATCCTAATCAGATTTGTATTTGCATTGAGTGGCCTCTCCTAGATAGAGTGACCTACCTTGGAGTGAATTTTGGTGCCTTAAAGGGCATATATTTGATATTTCACTTCATTTTCAGATTTTTCTCTTTTTATAAAGTCAGAATCTATTTTGTGGTGAATTTTGGGAGTTTCTAAACCCGCTTTTCATAATTATTTTGGAGCTGCACTTTTGTTGGTCTTTATTAATTTTCAGTTGAGCATATGCATGTCTTTTTGGATTGAAAACAATTCTAGAATATCTCTAAAAGGTTTATAAAATTTGTAGATGCATTGATAGATGGTATTTTGGGTAAATTTGTGAGTTATCATAAAATTGTGAGTTTTCCTAAAATCAGTTCGCTGTCCAAATCTGGGTTTTTATTTCAGTCTGCTGATTTGAAAATCAGATTTGATTGCTTTGGGATTTGAGCTAATTTCCTTGATTGTTGGTTTCATCCCTAGGGATATTTCATGTTGTAGAATGGTCTTTTCCCTTGGAATGCAATTTTGTGTCTCAAATCACTATTTTTGGATTTCTGCGAAGTAGGTTATACCGTTATTCTGCCCCTTTTGAGTGTCAAGCATCCTTTTGTGTCTCAAACGTCTGTTTTGGATTTCTGCAAGGTTCCCACTCTTTTCTACTTTGTAACAGGTTATACATACTTAGACATTAATATAAAGTTAACTGCGGCTTATATTTGCCCTTTGGCATTGTGTTTTGTTTTCTTTCTTCCTGCTTCTTGGTAAATTCAGTTTGTATGGGTTATATTTGCAGAGTTTGATTCACTATGTTGTTGAAAGGCAGAGGGAATCCCCTTACATCTTTAGTGCATCACCATGTTTATTTTCAGTTTCCTTCTGTTAAGATAAGAGTCGGCTTCCTCTAGAGGTCTAACCCAAAGGAGCCAAGATGCCACGCCTTGGGGACATTCTCATTGTTTAAGCTCAGACGTCAATCCTCTTTTGGTGCTCTTGGGTACACATTTTTAGCAGCCAATACATGGATCCTTTTCTTTGGTAGTAAGTCATCTACTCTTTAGTATTTGTAACCATTAAGCATGATTGGGCCTGAAAAATATACCATTTTGCAAAGCTTACAATGAAAACTTGGATGTCCCCAAACACTGTCATCTCCACCATCAATGCATAAAGCTCAAGTAAATATTTCTCACACCTTGAACAAGAGCAAAAGAAGAGCCCATGTGTCCAATTTACAGCCTTTGGAAGACCAAGTATCCAAAAGCCCTTTTCCCTTCAAAAACAATTTATATTTTGAAATATAATTTCAAGAATAAGTCGGTGCACTTGCATGCAGAAGGGGCCACTCTGATATTACATATTGAGAAATGTCATCTATACACACACACAAAATAATACATGACATGACCCAATAAGCAGCAACACACTAAAATGTTAACGAAGTAATGTACATTAGAAACATATTGGTAACATAATTGCATGTAAACTACCAATTACTAGGAAAACCATGTCTCGATAATCACTAATCTAAGGACTTTTGATTAGGAAGAAAATGAATGCTGATATTCCCTCCAATCAAAATTCCATCCCCTTGACTTTAAGCATAAGCACATAGTCTGCTCTTCATGAGTGACGATCTTTGACAGCTGCCTCAAACATATCACGGCTGGATGACTCGTCGTTTGAACCACATGAGAGATATGATCTCCTGATGCTAAGTATTTGTACAACCTAACATCTTATGCCTATTTACATCCATTGTAGCCTAATACACAAATCTGAAATGAAACAGTTGTAATTAGTGACGTGTTTGCAATTAAAAAGACACTTAAACACATGTTTGTAATTAGTGACATAGTCTGCTCGTCATGAGTGATGATCTTGGACAGCTGCCTCAAACATATTGAAACTGGATGACTCGTGGTTTGTAGTTTTGAACCACGTGAGAGAGATGATCTCTTGATGCCAACTACTTGTAAAGCCTAACATCTTGTGCACATTTACATCCATTGTAGCCTAATACACAAATCTGAAATGAACCAGTTGTAATTAGTGACATGTATGCAATTAAAAAGACACTTAAACACAGGTTTAAAACTCACAGGGAGCACACCAGACTTACGACCCAAGGTGCCTCGACAAGTAACACGACAGAAACTCAACAAACGAGTTCTTGGTGATTACTCAAAGTTTTTCAAAGAAAAAATCAAGAGTTCTTGCCAATTTGGGGAAAATTGCTTGTTAGTATTAAAAAAACTGAATTTCTTTTAATCTTGCTAGGGATTTAAAGGATTTTTCAGCAACTTTTAGGTTGTTGCGATATTATGACATGCATTGTATTCTTTCTTAGTCTAAAACTAATAGAAAATATACCTTTGTGTTCTAAACTTATTTCTTATTCTTTTTAACAAATATTTTGCATCTCAACCACACCAAGACATTTCTTGTTCTTTTCAACAGTCTTTTGCATCTCCGTCACACCAAGACATTTGTATCAGCTCATACATGCTCCACTTTGAAATGTCCCTTTTTGGGCTGAAAATGGAGAAAAAGGGTTTTACCAGCTATCACCACAAGATCTGATCTGAAAATACCTTCAAGCATACACACAACAAATTGAAAATAGCTGAGAATATCTTAGAATGATCAACCAATACAAAATTAGTAGTCTCCTAGGACAGCAAACTGCTAATGAAATTTGAATCCACTTTTCACTATGTAAATCACTGTAGAATGCCACGAAATAATTTATCTTTGCCACAGCAATATTTATGCATCACAAATCAATTATTGAAGAAATATTTGATAAACACAGCTGGAATTAAATATTTATGACAGCAGCAGTTGAGCCCAATCCGAGGGCTAGAAAAAATAGCAAATCCTCACATAAATTCTCCAAAGTTAATATTATGGCCTTATAAATTATGTCGAACAAGAATATCAAACCAAAATAGCAAAATCAGCCCTAAAACATACAAAACCCTCCACTCATGCAAGACGCCTAGGGTAAGAAGGGAGAAAAACCAGCAATAAATCACTTTGAAGCACTTTTGAAACCCCCGTATGGGATTGCCCTCAAACTTGAGGAGTTTTTGTTCCTAAATCTTCCCTAAAGGAGGTTTTCGTCCCTAAAGGTTTCGTCTTTAGTGGAGAGTAGGCACACTGTGCACAAACCCGAGATATAAATCTTTAGAATAATTATGCATAACCCTTCAAATGAACCTTCATGTCCTGATATATCCTCAAGTGGCGCCAACATCAAAATGGAAGCCCAATGCTTAGGCCGACCTTCAAGTAATTCTATTTCTTCCTTAACCTCTATGTAGGCTCTCCAATCAAGGCTGACTCATAAGGATTAGATGTCCTTGAACCAAATAAGAGGCCTTCATGCCCAACTCGCCATCAATAGTATTTGAATATACTTCTACGTCATTGCATCAAGTAGATTTCATCATCCATTGAGTCAATATTGACTCAAACAAAGACATAATGGGAACTAAAAGAAATATGAATGCAATTCTCATTATGTCCCATTTAGGGGACATTACACGCTTCCATTGGAAAAATCTTTTAATGTTAAATGGTCAATGTCATTCCCCAAATCTCATTGGCAGTCTACGGCTTGAAATATTTGGTGGTCTCCACCGAAGCCAAATGTAAATTATTGGGCTGGCATATTCTGCATTTAAAGCTACCTGTTGGTCACACATTATCCAAACTTCACCTTTCAACAGGCAACTACCCTTTCTGGTCCACTCTTGAAATTGTTCCTCATCTTTTCTAATACTTCCCTTCCTCCTCTCAGATGTGGTTTGCTCTTTGCTCCTTAATTCCTAATTTATTTCCCGTTGATTTAAACCAAAAAACTGCCCTCCTTGGTCTTCTTTCCCTCTTCCCTCTATCAGTCATTTGGAATACTACTCAGCTGGTTATTCTTGTCCACATTTTAAAAAATAATTGCAAATTGTACACTAAACATGGTATCACCTTGGCCATTCAACAAGCTCATCTCCACTCTTGTATTTATCTAGAGTCAGAGCAAAACAACACAAAACCAGTAATTAATTGTGGTTGTTGATAAGATCAAGGATCGTCTCAAACAATTGCACCATTAAATTTGTTTATCCTATTCAACTATAATTGTTCTATCTTGTTCCAAATGGCTTGTTTGCTATAGGAGTGCTCCGGACTCTTCGACTTTTGCACTTTGATTTCTTAATTTTTTAACAGACACGGCATCTTCAATTTTATAAAAAAGCAGCATTTTGAATCTTACTAGAGTTTATTTTATGAACTTACACATTTTTTAAATTTGCCGAGTTTTGCAAAGTTCAAAATCCAAGATAAAATTTTGGGCTGCCAAGTTTTTGTCGTGCCCGAATTTTAAACCTATACTTAAAACACACATTTACCTTTGGGAGATGAAGACTAAGCAACAAAATCAAGAATGAGAAAGAGGAAATGCAGGACCAGAAAAAAAAATATGGACAAAAGGATGATGGAGGCCCTGAGGATGCTCTGGACCCTAAGGGACGGGACTCTTATGCCACCTTTAGTTCTGAAAATCAGTCACAAGTGGCATATTCAGCAGCATCCAAATTTTGCAACTATAGCAAATTCAACAAGCCTATTTTGCAGCTGCCAAATATGTTAAAATCGCCTGTTTCAGAACAGGTGAATTCAAACTCTACCAAATTCATGCAATATGACAGACTTGGGAAACCAACCGCCCAACAAGGAAGCTTTGTAAATCCATATCCTGACTATTGAGATGGATTAGAGTTTGGTCTCGTGCAATGGTTTGATAGTATAATGTAAGCATAACTATGCACATTGGGGGTCTTGTTGGGGCATCTACAGTGGTAGTAGCCATACCAGCTGTGTGTAGGAAGCGTTATGACTCTACGAGATGCTGTTGAGGTGCTGTACATTGTCCCATAGTAATTTGGTGGCTCCAAAAAGAGCATAACTTGTAATCTTCCTGATTTAAGTACCCATAAGGAGGCAAAGCTCCAATTTGCTAAAGTTTTCATCGCTAGTGGGTTTCTCTAGGTTATCTTGTGTCATTCATGTCTGTGTGATGTTATTTGTGTCCATTCTTTTATCAATTATTCATTCTTTTCTCAATTGTTCATTCTTAAACTGCTCTCTTCATTTCCAGCACTTTGGCAAGCATGTCAATTCTATGTTATATGCGAAATTGCAAATAACTTAATTATAGTAGCAATATATGTGAATTAGGTCATGATTAAATTGAGATATGTGCTACAGAGTTAGAAATTAGAATAACCAGCCTTATTACATGTCAGATTGGAATCAAACCTTTCTAGTGGGCCTTGGTTTGTGTGGAATTTGTGTTGTGACCAGATTTCCAAGCTTATGCCATTGACAAGATCAGAAAGGTCAATACACGAGCAAGAGGAGAAGGTGAATTGATTTCCTTGCAACAAGAGATGCCCACAGGGAGATGGAATCAACAAGCAAAAGGAAGTTTGGCTCAACAGGATGAAGAGATATGCTCTTAGGAAATAAGAGATAAAATATGCGGAACAATCCCTCATAGAATCGCAATAGTAGAAACTAATATGCAGAAATTATTACAGATCTCAAATAAAAGTGCAGAATAAAATAACACAACACAAGGAGACAATATTTAACGTGGTTCACCCAAATTTGGGCTACATCCACCAAGAATCACTTGCTCAAATTTTATTACAAGCCACCGCTCTCTAAATACAATACTCAGATCTGTTTAGAGCTATGCTCAACAAACTCTACAAAATTCACACCCGAATTCAAAACACATCTGCAATGTTACATTATTCCTACTATATGCATAAAACCATATAAGTAGACAACTGCTTAAGCAGTTTTACAAAACTGTGGGTATCAAAACCATGGGCCAAAACCATCCCATAAACCTATGGGTCAAAATCCCGCCCATATGAGAAAAGCACGTTTCCCGGTATATCGGGCACGTTTTAAGGCCAAAAATAAAATTCTCGGGGGTTGCGCCCCCAAGCCCCCGCTCGAGGCCCGGCTGGCGAGACAACTGTGGAAAGTGTACAGTACTCTTAGTGTACAGTCTTCAACACTTTCTCACATGAAAACAGGCTCAACAACCTAACAGATGCCCCAAGAGTTGGAAGACTATCATGAAGAGAGATTCATGAAGTTAGAGGATAATGTTGCAAGCATAACCCAATCCACGGGTAAATTTTACAAGATGGAGAAGTGGATGGATCCTCTCATTAGAAAGATTGGGGATTTCATTTGAGACAAACAATACTTATGACAAGACAAGAGTGTTGTCACTCAAATACAAGGAAAGAGCAGTCCACACAACAACCACCTCAACCATCCTTCAAAGCAGAAGCCAAGGTGGAGATCATGCCATATGCAATAGAGAAGGGCACAAAAAGCTCTATAATTGACTTTCCAGCTTGATGTTTATTTAAGTTGGAACCAATTAACTGAAGAGAAACAAATTTCATTTGCACACCTTAAGCTTTCTACACATGCACTCACTTCGTGGGAAAGTTTTGGTCATTCTTTGGATATGGAGAAGTTGCCAACAATTACCGAATGAATGGATTTTTAGAAACTAATCAAAAATCAATTCTACCTTCTATGCTATTTGATATGAAGAAGAACGCGAGGTTAAATGGCAGTACTCTAAGCAAAGACAATGGAAAAGTGCACAATAGTATACTACCAAATTTTGGATGCAAAAAATCCAATTGGGATTGTGCACACAAGCTCACAAGACTGGAGTGAGCTACTGAAGTACTTTGGAAGAGTTCATAGCCAAATGAGGAGGCCAGTTTTAATGACCAAGCCTAAGAGCATTGATGAAGCAAAGTATTGAAGATTGCCATCTTGAGATGGATAAGGAGAAGGGACCCCAACGTCCATCATCCTCCTCTTCAAATAAGCAAAGGTGCCACAAAGCCAAACAATAAAGGAAAATGGAGAGTTAAGAGAACCATCACTATTATTGCAAAGAATAAAGAAGCTAAAGGTTAGTAACACCTGGTGTTGATGGGTCTTGTATCACTCCACATCCAGACAAACTAAAGTTGGTGTTTATCTGCCCGTTACTAGAAAAACACTTGAGCTACTTAGGAATATAGAATTGGGCATTATCAGACCATTATAAAGCAACCTTAATAATAATTATTACAACCTTCAACTAGGATAGTTGACCAACATTAAAGTAGACATATCAACCTTGGGTTAAATTGTTCAAAAGGTGTTAAGACGCTTTTGAGTTGGATGCTAGTATAGATACATTTGCACTCCTCCCTTGTGTTGAGAGGAACCCAGTATGGTGATTGCTTAGCCATCTGATGTACTATCTCATATGATAATATGATAAAGTGAGCTATAATGTAATATACAATGCATTTTTACAAACAGTACAGTGCCTTCTAAAACTATTAAAATCAGTAACCACTACTTGATCATAAATAGTTTGTAATTTTAAATACCAGTAAAAGAAGTGAATGTCGTATCTAATGTTAAACACAGCCTATTTTTAGTTTTTCAAGACATGATATCTCTATGTTTGATTTAACCCTGACAGAAATTTCTAATCAGCACCCAAATTCTATGCAAGATCAAAGAATGCTGTTAAACAAGAGTTTGAGAAAGTACAGGGATGTCTCCTTTTGCTTCAATGCTTGACCAGCTTTCATTCTCAATATCAAATGCCCAAACTGCACAACACAAGAAAAACATAGAAACGGTATTACTCTCAGAACAAAGACAATTAGATGCCAACTCAAGAGAACCAAACAGATTAAAAAAAATCAGAAAGTCGTCATCTCTGCCCACCAGAAACAAGAGAACCAAACAGATTAAAAAATATTTTAAAAAGACATCATCTCTACCCCCGAGAAACAAGAGAACCAAACAGATTAAAAAATGGTACATACAAATCCTATACCCACCTGAAACATGATCAGAGTGTGGGTTCATCTGTCCTCCAATTAAAAGGACCATTCTACCCCAGGAAACCTGCATAACAAAGGCATATTATGCATCTATTCTCTGATGTAAATAGCTCATTTTCTGAGTCTTTATGGTTTCTAGAACAATATTATCTTGTCAATTGCTGGGGTTAGTCTATAACCTTACTGAGTTAGTTTTAAAAGGCCTTTGTGGTGTCTTGCATGAATCTTATTTTGAGCGTATGAATGTTCTCTTCTATTAATCTTTATGCCTGAGCTTTTTAATTTTTTTTCAGTTTAGGCTCGATACTTGAGAAATAATTTTCACATTCCTCATTTTCTACTAAGTTATTGTGGAAGGGATTAGTTCAAATTTTATTTTTTTAAATCAACTAAAATATTAATCATGAGCAATTTGTTTCAATAAAAAACTTGCAGGATTTTTTGTATAAATTGACAATTAATCGCTTCTATCAATGTATCTACATCATCATTGCATATACTCCATAACAAAACAAGAAATAAGATCTGAAGTTAATACAGAGATTTTATTTTATGCTATGACATATGAGAATTATTTAGAGTTAGTTTTATTTTTTGTTGTTGGGCAATTATAAATGGTGACAGTTCGGTCAAATATCTTACAAATTCTCTTGAAGGGTACATATGTAGATTGTACATAATTGTTTGTTGCCCATCAAGAAATATCATCATGTGAAGCTTCAGACCTAACTAGTAGCAGAAATTGTGCATCGGGAGTTTGTTAATGAAGATATTATTTTCTAATATTGTTTCTTTGGATAAGAAGTTTATATATGTGAAGAAAAAGTAGCAGCCTTTGAGAGACAAAAACAAGGGCCTATAACAGTTGCTAAGACTTAAGAAAGAACTGATAAGGACAGAGCCACTGAGAGCTTACAGGAGTACATACAATTTAGAGCATCATGCTCAACTACCAAAGCTTCTGGTAAAATTATCTAAAACTTAACTATCTTAATCCTACTAGACCACCCATTAAACAGCATGAACATTATATATCGACAGATATTCTTGGACTTCTTGGACATACAACAATAATATCATCCAAAGTATCTGATATTAAGAAACAAAAGGCTTGCAAAACAGAGGCCTGTATGGTGTTTTTCGGATCATGCATTTGTGTGAGGTCCCTGTTGTCCACAAGCTCCATGAGCTTGCGGAAATTGCTGAGAAGCCAGGAATAGCTCAAGGTCCCTGCAAAAACTGTTATAAACCAAGAACCCACCTTGCATGAATAAACTCCCGGCAAAATAGCTGCAAAATGAAAATAAAGAAACCCTATATTAACTTCTCACTTTTTCAAGCTCAACAACATAAGAAATACATGTGTCTGAGTGCTCTCACGCATCCATAGGTATTTCCTCATTTAATCTATTTTCTCAAATGTAGGAGAATGAAGTTCTTTCAAAGAAAAAGCATGCCCTATTAAATGTAGATGGTTATCCTAACTTACTGAATGAAGTGGTTGGCGAAAACCCATGTGGGTAGAACGCAACCCATGTGGTCAAAGACACCTATGCATATTTGTCATCATATATGAGTGGAAAATCTCATGTACATCTAGAAGGTGCAGAAATATTGACATTATTTTCCTAAATTTGGAAAAATCAATCTAAACTAGGTAAACTACCTAAGTAACTATATCCAATGGTGTATATCTATACCAACACCCCCCTTATGGACAACTTATGGAGGTTACAAAAAGAGAGGCTAATACCTTAGATACAGGTCCCGACAACTAGGCCTGATCAGGTACCCGTGTACAATATACTCAATGAAGAAGGAATGAGAACTTAGAATACCCTCCCTCCCAAGGACTACTTTCTTCAAGCCAAATGCTGAAAATGATGAAAAGAAAGTGAGCTAACAACTGAAGAACGTCGATGAAGAAGACCTCCAACTCAGTCTGAAGAATGTCCACTTGTACCAAATAACGTGTCTTCCCTTAGCAAAAGGTAAATGTTGTGGGCTGCAAATCTTCCCACTCCAAGCCTGAATAGGAGGAAAGCAGCAAGATCTCTGAGACTGGCTCCATATTGAGTTTGGAGAACAACGCCTGGTAACATCATGCAAAAGTACTTGGGGAAAGATCACCATTGAAGTAGAACCAACAATAGTAGTACGTGGACTATTTGCATGATGAAAGGCCATCAGAACAAAAGTTGTATCTCATCAACCCTCGATATAATCAATGAACAAGGATCCTTGTGAGAAGGTGGATCATCAATATAGTGAGAAGCCCCAAGAATCTCAGTGTAGGAAATTCCATCAAGCAAGGACACAAGATCCTCGGTACAAGCAGAAGATGGCTCCAAAAATAGATGATAAACATCCAAAACCTAATCATCCCATAAAGGCGTGTCATGTCCCTTTTTGGAAACTAGAGGAATTGAAGACCTCGACTCATTCTTCCTCCCAGTGGGTTTAATGAAGGAAGCAAGGTGAAGACTTGGATGACATTTTCTAAATAGATATTTTCATTATTATCATGTTTTCCTATTGGGAAGCCAAGCGCTCCAATAGAAGAACTCATTTAATTAGAATATAAAGTATTTTGAGCGCGTAGGCTCCAAATACAAATTAGATAATTAAAAGATACTTATTATATCGTCGGCCATAAGTTGTGATGTAACACCCCTTATGTTATAAAAGGGGGGTGCTTGGCATTATATGGACATGTTGAATCTTATTATTTCTTTTGGGTAAAGGTTGTACCTTTCCTCTCTCTCATCAAGGACGAAAACCCTTGTTTGAGACCACTTCCAAGGATGAAAACCCTTGATAATGGAACTTGTCTTTGGGACGAAAACCCTCAAGCAAGGATATTTGGAATTATTGAATATCTCAAGGAATTTTAGAGCTGATATCTCTCTATTTATCCCTAGGGGACTTGTACCATGAGCATGTTGGATATGTTTTGATGGATGTATGGTATGATTTCTTGCATGGATGGACTTATATTAATTATTAAAGGTGAAAACAATCATTTCCTTGCATGTTTGAGACAATAATTCATTATCTCCAAGAGGGGTGAATTGCTTGTAGGTCAAATTTGGCATGTTCGGGTGGATGTTTGGGCAAATTGATTTGATATTTGCATTCTTCATATTTTTAAACCCCAAGATCCCTAGTTTCATGAATTTTGGAGCTTCCTAGGTAAAGTTATGAATTGTTAAAGTGGCTCGGCAGACAAGGGTTTATAGAAATTCATATCTTCAATTCGAGGGCACTGAAAATCAGTTTTCCTTCATAATTTGATTGTTGGTAATTAATCAAAAAAATTGAGCTTGATTGGGCATATTTTCAAAGAGTTTAGGGCATCCAAAAGTGATTGGGAATTCCCAAAACAGGTCGCTGCCCTAGGAAGGGAAAAATTGCAGGTTTCCGTGTGCATTTTCAGTCATATCCAGCCCTTGGAAGTCTGCAACCATCTAAAAAATTAATTTCAGTCATTTCTCAATCAGCCCTAGTTATTTCCGGAAGCCTCCCAGAAAGGGACATTGCAAGGTGGCTCTACAAATAGCAAAGCAATGTCCTGCATAAAGGACCTATCAACAGTTGTGCAGTAGCTGGAGGAGAGGCAGAAGTCTTAAATGTGAAGTGTTTCCAAAGAGTTGTTGAAGGATTTTCCATGCAATGAATGGACACTGAGTGCACTCGATGTGTTGGTGCAGATCCATGGAGATGGTGAGAAAAAGGTGTTCATGGACCACATCACAATGATCAATTCATGAATTGTATTGGTCAGTCTGTCAGTACAAATACCACTTCTAAAAGATAAGGACGAAGACCTTGCTGAGTGGAAAAAACCTCCATCTGTAGTCCCCAAGAGTGGTAGTTTTTTCCATCAAAAATAATTGTTGGAAATGCCACGGCATGTGGTTTTAGATGTGATTACCAACTTATTTTGTAATAGATTAGTTGTCCACTTAATGTACTTAAAACAAGGTGAGGCAGCAAGCAAAGAGAAAGCCGTAAGCATGTTTGGAGTTGTGCACACATAAGAGAGAGGCACTAAAAGCTATCAAAATTCCCCAAGGTGGAGAAGGATGCAAACACCAAGTGCGCCAAAGAGATGTCCCCCCAAAAGGACAAGACACGAACACAAGTGTGTTAGATACAAATATCCCCCAAAAATTATTTTTGCACAAAATATCACCACAAATTACAAAGCCGTAAAAAGCAATGTCAAGTAAGGATGTGTTCTCCCCGAAAACCTGGTGTTCAGGACATTTTGGGGATGACGGGATGGGGGGGAACATCCCCGGCACATTTCCAAACTGTTGAAAAAGCTTGGGGATGTCTTCAGGGCATCTAGGGACATCCCCCTTGTTTTGGCGATGCCAGCGAAATCCGGGGGACGTCTGGTTTTTTTATCGTTTTTTAAAGAAAAAAATGATTTTGTTTGCTGATTTCTCTTTGAAAACTAACTTTTTTAATTGTGCTCTTGTAGTGTAACATTGTTTTTGGAAGCCACCCATCTTTATTCAACAAATAAGTTTGTATGTATACATCTAATTACAAATTTAATATTCACTTTAGAAGCTCCAATCACTTATCAAACTCGCAAAGCCTATATGTAAATTTCTATGTGAAGAGAAATGTTGTGTAGATGATAAAAGCAATAAGACAAAGATTATAACATTTACGGGTTAACCATAAGCCGGATGTATTGTATTACAAAACATAAAAAGAATCAAGAGTGATATATAAATACAGAATTTTTTTAGCACAAATGCACATGGCGGACTACCACAGAGTGCTATTCATTAATTTTTAAAAATTTATTTGTACATTTTTTATATTTATAATTTTATATGTTATTTTAATAGCCGTGCCCCGTCGTCCCAAAAATTTGGAACAAATTTGTCGTCTTGGAAACTCCATCCTAGAGTCTTAGACAACTATGGTAAAAATTGGAAACAAAACAAAAGTTGGTTTCTAGGACAACATTACAAAGTTGAATCTACAAATCTGAATTTTGGACGAAAAATGTGCACTTCAAAAAAAACAGCTCCACAAAAGGAACTCGCAGTGCAGAGAAAAGCATCTGCGAAGTTCGAGGACAAATGAACACTGCGAAGGTAACCACACAAAAGAAAGTGGTCTTTGATGTGGGGCATGACCTCCCACCAAATTGAACCAACCCTCCAATCTTCTACAATGACCAAAAAATGCCCCTAAATGCTCCAACAATGAATTAGCTTTTCTATGGGGTTGTAGAGCAATATTTTTTCTAGAGATTCCAAGCAGTATTGTTGGTACTCATTGTACTTGGAGAGGAGATCAATAAAGTCATTTTGATGAGTTGCCAAGTTGGTTACATGGATCAAACTTTCTTCTATCATTGTATCAAAGTACCCAAATTTTTAAATTTAATAAACATGCCAAGTCTTCTCTCAAAAGGCAATTTATTGCCTTAACCAAAGCAACATAAATCTTAACTATCTCACAATATTTTTATAAATTGTGATCTTTTCTTACATGGGATGCTTTATTCAAAATAATATTTCATTTGTGTAGATAGCCATTTTGTTTTCCATGATGTTTGGTCTTGTCAGTAGTTTTATTTATAATCTACATTTTTGGCATCACTTCATAAAGAATACTAGCTTGTCCATCTGTGAGGCCACCAATTTACCAACAGGCCCGATACCCAACAGTTGTCCATTGTCATTATGTTAGATTCGTCAACCAAGATAATTGGAAAAATAGTCAAAAAAAAATTATAGAAAACCAATAAACATTGATGGCCCGTATAAAGAGAGAGTTGGCAACAAACAAGAGTCTTATTTCAGACATGGCACGTACAATCTCACCCTCAAGGAATTTAAAGATAAGTAAACTTCCTTTGCTATGAGTATTCTTATTTGGAATAAGTATGTCAAACATACCAACATATTTGGCTCATCGTTACTTGGATTTAAAGAAGACCAAAGAAGAGAGACAAAGCAAACCCAAGTGACAATTTACTCTTCAACAATATGAGGATTGTCTACAAAAACAATAAAACGAGGAATGAAGAGAGCAATGTCAATGAGGGGATTTAATAATTTATTGATATGGAGATGTGTCATAATAGCTAAAAGAACTTAATTCCTGTAATATCCCCTTTTGGGATATTATTCAAATCTGAAAACAAACTTCACCAAATCGATGTTAAAAGGATTAAATCCTCCTAATTCGACCTCAAATAACCCAATGTTAGCTTCAATACAACCCAAATGGGGTTGGAGTGAGCCAAGATGGTGGGTTAGATGGGAGAACTAGTAAGAAAGTTAATCAATTCCATATCTGAAAATTATTGCAGCAGTAAATAAATTTAAAAGCACCAGAACATCTGAAAACTTCCAAAATTAATAATTTCCTCCAAACTCAATATTTTCCCACCAAATAAGATGCAGATGATTCCATAATTCAAGGCCTTTCTAATGACCTATGATTCTGAATTTTTGAACCATTGTAACCCTTCCAAAATAGTCCCCAAAATCCTAAACCCAATCGCTAGGGTTGGGAAAATTTGTAGAAATAAATTCCAGCACTACTAACTCTCCAAAAACCTTTAAAACATCAGCCCAACAACTAAAATAACTATTAAATTACAGCAGTATGAAAATCTAACACAAACACCCCAAAATATGATGCAAAAATACCTCAAACCCAATCGATTTGCTTTAGATAATTTCCAGCAGTGAATAAGAACACAATAACCCCCAAAATATCAGTCCCACACTTGGAAAAATAGGCCAAAACAGATCAGATTGGAAATACTGCTTATTAACCCTTGTAACATGCCAAAAAAATACCCAGATCAAGTCGCCATAGCTGGAATAAATGCGAACACAGACCAAATTTATTAATTACTTTAAAAGATACCCAAATGTGCCTCAAACACCCACCCAAGCAAGTTGCTATGGCTGGGATAATTGCAGCATTAACAGTAGATCATTGGCACTATAAAATCTTTCCAAAATTACTATAACGTCTTGATTTTTATAAGCTATTATGATAATCTCTTTTCATGATGTTGTAACTGTGGAAATGAGGATAATTATGTTAAGATATATCTTTTAATCTTAAAAAGAATGTGTTACTAATTTGGACTCTTGTTTACTGTAATTTGTTACTTGGGACGGAGGTTATTACAATTTATGTTTTGCAAGAGTGAGACAGCAGACTTGCTTATATGATTGATGAACTCTTAATGTTGATTGACAGCACACCTTGAATCAATTCCATTGATCCAAGGTATGTTGTGGCCTTCTTTGAGATCGCTTTGTCGATTTATTTTCTATAAGGAATGAAGTCTGAACCAGAATGAAGGTCATTATAAATTTTACAGAACCTGGTTACATGTATAAATATTCGGTACCTTGATGCCAATGGAAAAGGTTCGATTTTCAAACTATATACAAATTGTAACGCTAGACAGCGTAAGACTATAAGAGTGTTGGTGCAAGCGAACAAAGTTTAGATATGTCGGGCATGGAATGAATGTCCTGCATATGCTGAAGGTGAACGTAAGTTGTAAAACTTACTAAGGAACCTATTAACTAAAACACTAAGGGGTTAAGCCCTAACCTATGACCTAACAACTATCCTAGGTGGGTTTGATAAATTAAAAGGAATTTAAAATGTTGCAAATCCTAATGATTTGCAACCTTGGTGAATACCTAACTATGGACAATGCAACCTAAACTATTACTAACCTAAGAAGGGGACCTATGGACCCATGTTGATGAAGCGGATAAGAAGGGAAGGTTAGAAATTTATTAGGACAATAAATGATGTCCTTGCAATTTAAACACCAAGTTTGGCGGGAACATGGAAAAGTTGGAGACATCCAACTAGCTATATAGCTAAGATGGAAAAAGCATGCAAAACTTTAAAAAAAAATGAAACTCGCCAACCCGAGTCGGTGATGGCGTGGAAATCAAAAAAAAAGGTAATGCATTCAATGCATTAATGGTCTTGGTCTTAGCGACCAGCTCGCCTTGGAAAGAAGATAGAGGAAATTTTGGTGGTCATTGTGTTCTTTCGGGTTTTGAGACTGCTCTGCATTTCTTTCATGGTTATTTCGAACCTACTATTATTCTGGTTATAGTTGTTGTTGTTTGGAGTAGCCACGGCTATTTTTGAGTCTGTGGAAGTTAGGAGATTGTTGGGAGATCCTTGCTATTGTCGCCATGGAGAAGAATAGCTCCTGTGGGCGCGGTTTTCTTCAAGCCACAAAAAAAAATTACAGGCATGTTGAGCCCTTCCTCCTTAAACCGTTTTGCTCTTTGTTTAAGCGTCTTCATTAAAAGAACTCTGTTCTTATGTTGGGTGTTTTTGTAAAATGGAATTGTTGATTCAATTAATGTGATTTTCGTGTTGAGATGCCTATTGGGAATGAACATGAATTTGGTATTTATTTGCAAAGTGAGTAAATGAAATAAATCTATCCTTGTTGTATTAGTTTTGTTGACAGTGTTGGGTATTCATTCCTATTACCCATTACTGGTTTGAGTTGATGAATGTACTAGTCGTGTGAGTATTGTTTTCTGAGTTCTATGCGTTCTTGTAAAAAAAAAATGAAATAATAAAATGATTCGATGTGACCTCTGGTTTGAGCTGTCATTATAAAACAAACACGATTTGGGTATTTTTGTTGCGTTTTGAAGAAAATGAGTGTTTCCTTACTAAAATAATTAATGAAACGAGTTTTCTCTTTCTGCTATTTTGAATTCTGAAGGTAATGGGTAATAGGATTTCATTGTGCATTATGGGTCAATCTTGCTGAAGGTAACAACAATGTGCAAATTGTTGTCTATGATTTGTGTGCACTAATGGATATGAAAAGCCGTAAAAATGCTTGACAAGACTCTTGTATGACTGTTTCTCTTGTCATATTACAGCGTATGGCATATGAATTCTTCAGGGACAGTAAGATCATAGTAGCATCGTTACATTGTTTGTTCTAGTTTGATATGATGTTCTACCTGCTTGTTCTTGGTATTCGTATATGACTGTTTGGAAAGAAGTTCTGAACTGAATGGGAACAGGGAAGTCAGTCTATAGAATGGACTGGGTAGAGCATACAATTTATATTTTGTCTAGTTGAACTCAAATATAATTTACGGATTGAAAATTCTTCATTGTTTTCATTGAAACAGAATATGAGTGGATTTCTTACTTCGGTGTTTGGAAAGCGAATTTTTTTATTATTACGATGAAAGTATGATTTGTTGTTGCTGTACACTCTTACTTGTTTATATCTGGACGAGAATGTCCATTGGGTGAAAAATTAAAAAGGAAATGATTTTATTTAGAGGTGTCGTTGATACTGAACCTTACGGACCAGATGCCAATGAATTCTGGCAAACTTTTTGGAATGGTAGTTAGTAAGTTGTAATTTCTAAATTATAATTGTTAGAGAAAATCACCCTATGGGGAACAGGTTGGCACTGCATAAGTTGATATTCAGCTAAGCAAGGAGAAGAGGTAATATGATACTCCTTTTATTCGAATTTTGACTTCAATTACTTTCTCTTTTGGCTGTTATCATTGATTGATATCACTTCTGGTTTAAATTATTCATTACAGTTATGATGAAAAGAAAGAGAACATTGGATGGGTAATTTGAGGTAATGATTATTTCTTCTCTTATTCAGTTGAAATTCTATATTTGATATTGAAGGAATTTCTTACTGCCTTAGGCGTAAGCATCTGCATTTAATTGTTGTTTTCCTTCTTTTCTGATTTGAAAGAAGTATTATGTTGTTTGATGAATTTTGAGAAACGACACCAGTGTTTTCATGGTGAATGACTACTTTTCTCTTCTGCATTTGATTGTTTGAATTTAAATGAGTAGTACGAAAGAGAAGTAATTTTGTTTGAATTCTTAGTTAAAATTTATCTCTTGAAATTTCAACTATTACAAGGGAATGGAATTGATAGCAATTGCATTGGAACAGCATTATATACATATGTGTATTAAGTTCTTACAGATGTTTTATTCTGGAACTATTTAGAGGAAAGTACTTTTTGTAGTAATTATTTGGGAGAAAGTAAATCTTTTTGTCTGATTGTGATGGTAATTAGATGATTGGGTTGTTAAGCTGCTCATCCTTATCAGTACTTAATTCGTAGATGATGTCCATCTCAATTTATTAACGTTTCATAAAAGCAGAGTTCTTTTATTGAGACAGTTAATTAAGCGCACCTCAGTTTAATGATAAGTGCTTAATATGCTCAGTTCGATGAACTGACCCGTGCAAGTAAATTTTGCAGATGGTTCCTTGAGTAAAAACAAAGACATGTTTTCTGATGCTTCTTCTGAGTAGCTAAGGATGGATCGTATTTGATAGTTTATTATTCCTCTATGAGGAAATGGGAAAAGAAGAAGTTGCATTCTTCTTCCCTTATGTGTTGTAATGTTGTTGATATAAATAAAGTTCAGTTGTACGAACTGGTAAATTGTATAGATTTTAAATCTTAAGGATTGAATACAAGGAAAGGTGTGATATTTTAATGGTTGTATCACTTTGAAACTGTTTGAATAAGATTGAGAATATAATTTTATTCATTGATTTGGGAATTATTCAAATGATAGTTGACAGATTTTTAGGGACATAATATATGTTCTTTACTTGAATGCAACTTTTAAGTTGGAATGTGCAATTAATTCATACTTGGGTTAATATGAATTTTAGATTGACATTGAAAAGGGTTTAAGTGAATGTGAACCCTTAATTGAACGATATTCGGAATAAGTTTATAAGCTGAGGAATATCAATAAAAGAGGCAGTTGAACCTCGTACTCGGATTTTGATAATATCCTCGAAATGTTTAATTCAGAGGATATTCGGTATGAGGAAACATATCTATTCGTAACAAACCTTAATTGAAGTAAGGTTATGGTAAAAAATGAGTATATTCAATTGGAATTAGGCCTCATTTAAATGGCATCTAATAAGATGGAATTCTGAATTTAAATACAGTTGCGGATAAAACTTGGTTAAGTTTAATAGGTTGAACTTACTACGTTAAGCTGTAGTGGACTGTTAGTCTGAAGCTTGAAGTAAAGAACCAATACGGAAATATGCAATCCTTAGGTACGAAGGAGTAAACGTATATAAGCTATAGACAAATTAAGTCTCTCTCTTAGCTATTCAACTGTAACGAGCAATGAGGTTAAAGGATCAGCACGGTTGCTGAAAATTGATCTTAAATATTTAAGATTATAATCTAATCATTCTCAAGCTAGATGTGTATTCCTTGATGAGAGGATTCCGTAGGACCTTGACACACGCCAACTGAAGGCGGTGCCTTCATGACGACACAATGTTGTAGCTGACATGTTACAATGCCCTCCCGAATCGATTCATCAAGTTTACATAAGCTGGGACTAAGTTACTTAGACGATGATAGGAATGTGACCGCGTATACGGAGTGACTCCGGAGGACTAAAGGTAACTAGACACACGCAGTCGTCTAGGGTCGACACAGTATGTCTGCGTACCTTTAGTTACTGTGAGTGCCTTCCTATACTCTTTCATATTGCTAGTTTGCATTAGAGCTTAACTTTGGACGGAAGGACTGACAGAGGTCAGAAAAGACCATTCTAGATAACAAACAACGTGAGGTGAAAGACGTATTCCATTGAGGCGTATAACGTCTGGGAATATGATCATGCAAAACATGTGAAAATCTTTGGCCAAAGTATCGCAAGTTGTTGGTTGCGTTGTCCTAATCACCTAGTTTAAGAAGCAGGATATTAGATGAATATCAGTAACAGATATTCAGATATGCCTCTTAAATGGAACACTTCGATAGCCGAAAACGGTGAAAAGAACCCTGTATACTTAGTATACAATGCATGGATTAACATGAAGGATCGGTAAGTATACAATGCATGGATTAACATGAAGGATCGGTAAGTCGCCGAGTCATGAAATGAAAGATCGCTGAAACTCCGAGCCATAAAATGGGAGATCGGTAGTTCTTCGAGTCATTTACAGTAGCATATGGTATCTGTTATATGATTGAATGGCAATGAATGTGTGTTCCATATTGTAAATATGCAAACAGAGAACATTGGTTTTAAAAGTAATTGTGTGATCCGAATTACATTAATTGGACAGAGAACAATTATTAAAACTTGGTCGTGTGTTTTGAATTACATAATTCAGAACAGAGAACGTTATTAAAAAAAATATATATCCCTTGTTCTAGTGTCTTAAAATGGGGATGTTACAATTACTTAAAATGGAACTCCAACATGCAAATTTAACTCAACACATTTATGCACCAACATATAAGCCAAGTTGTCAATCCTATAATGGAAATACAATGCATAAAACACCTTCCACACAATAGAGCACAAATAAGAGAACAAGACAGACTTCAATATCTTCAACAATGGCTTCAAATGAAGCTTACAATGAGAGAGAGAGAGAGCTAGGGCATACATCCCATTACTCCAACCATGGAGTGAAATCAAAAGATTCATCAACATAACCCTCCATCAATGCAAAACATGTATTTATAGTTTTCTCCCAAGGTGGAGTGACTCCCTTTTGGAGGGAAAACCATAATTTGAAATAATAAGGCATGCCTTATAATTTCCCTCTTTTATTTTATTTTCCCCCTCTATGTGTGGCGTCCCCTTTCTAAGGATCTTTTTGACATTAAAAGCCACTCTATTATTATTTAATTAATTCTTTTTTATTTTGTATTTTTGGGAATTAAATTAAATAATAAATTACATTAATTACTCAATAAATATTCTTTTGTGAGCAATACTACAAGGTGGTGGAAAAACCACTTAGCATCCATAATTAAATGAGAACAAATAATCAAATGAATACTGTTTTATAATGACAAATGATTAAAATCACTCTCCAGGCAATATCATTCAATTACTAGTATAGTTTTCCCCTTGCAACATCCCAAAAAGCCCACGGGGAAAGATAGGCTGAGGGTTTTCAAAAAGGGGACATTACAATTCCTATTCTGAAAAGGAATTAAGGTACACAATAATAGTGGAAAAATAGCATAAATGATAGTCAATAATGGAGACTGCAAAGGAACCACAGCAAAATTAGTGTTTGAACTATAGAGAACAATGTTGATGCAACGATTTATTAATTTTGTGTTGTGTTGTGCTAGCTAGAAGCATTTGATTCCCATTGTGAAGAGGAGTTCGGATCAAAAATGCGTGGATAACGAAAAAATAAAAGAAAATATTTTCATTCATGGAGATGGGTAGGGAATCATGGCAGTATCAATGTTGAAATGAGAGGGAAGTGAAGCTTTTGTAAACCATCGACTAATGACAATTTAAAGAAAGGACAACAAACAAATTGATAAGAATATTGAAAAGGGAAACCTCATAATGCGGACGAAGAAATAGAGGCGATCATCAGAAAGGCAATCATTGCTAGAGAGAGAATCTTCTACGTGAAGAGGACTAATGATGACAGCAAAACTCAATTCCATATGGCAAAATCATCGAGGATGAAGAGACTAGGCTTGATAGCAGGAGGATATTCAACGATTGGGAAAGAAGAGCAAAGTTGCAAGAATATATTCCTATATTCCTTGTCATCGATGAACTCTACAAAGCAATGTAGTAAAGATGTACAGTAAGAAGTAGAGAATATCACAAGAACAAACAAAATATGAATGGTACGCATAATGTACCAAATTAAAATAATAGCACCAAAAAAATTACATTACCGAAATAACACGCAACCATCATGTATTTATACATATTTAGTCACCTATACTTGGGTGATTATACTACACGTTGGCCTCCATTATACACAAGGTAGGCTACAGTGATTCTTCCACACCAATGTAGGCCCAAATAAACCCAAATCCCAAGGAACCTCAAGCTTGTACCCAATTGGATTTGATAAGCAATAATCCCAAGTCCCCAAGCCTCCTATGGAATACCCCCAACTGGTCAACCAAGGAACCCAAAAAGGAGAGTTTACATCAAATAGGAAAATATGCACAAATATCCTTGTTTAAAATTAAATCGGAGGACATGTGGAAGATGGCATTGGGGAAACTTCTTAAAGATAACTAGGACACAAGGTCCACAGCCACAAACCCCTCTCTTAAATCCGGTCTAGTATCAAAGCCTTTTAACACAGTTATCATCAACACTGCACAAGAACAAAAGCCAAAACCAATGGATCAAAATTACATCTCCTAGAGTCCAAACCACAACTCTTCACGAAGAGAAAGATATAAACAACATAATATAGTTAATGAGGAGCCACTTCAAACTCCATGCATTATCTAAAGCTTGAATTCTTAACCTTGAACCATGAAAGCTCGCCCAAGAGCTAAAGAACTTTTCCACAAACCATGAGAGCTTGCCTGAGAACTACTAAGATCCAACCCTAACCAAAAGAAGCTCACCCAAACGCCAAACTACCACCAATGCCTTGATCAAAATGAATGAGCACCACACAATCACTCCCTTGTATTTGAAACGTGATGGGTCAAGAAGAAATCAACCTCCATAACAAGACATCATAAGCCACGAGAAACTAATACTACAAGAAGAAACTTCATAATTGGTTATTCAATGACATCACAAGCATCCATAATCATGTATCAAAGCATCTAACCCACCTCAAACCTCCAAAATCCTTAGGTCCAAAGAACCAAACTTAAAGAAAATATCAAGCGTATATAACCAAGTTCCACCCTCCCACAATTACAAATCAAAGTGCATGAATGTTCAAGTGCTCTTAAGCAAGCTCCATTAGGGCAAACGCAAGAATCAAAGAGTTGGCAGTGGCTAAGTACACATAAACAAGCTTTATCCTTCCAAGAGTAAGAATCGAAGTGCACTAATATCATAAATCGTACCAAAAATATCCACATGCCTTGAATGTGGATTGCAAAACAATCATCCGCTCTCAAGCGACACGCACTAGTTTCACTATCATCAAAATGCCTCATTGTGACCATCTTATGTAATGAATAGTCCCATAAAGCTTAGCAACAAGAGCCTATCGATGAACTTGTAGCATACATGAAGGGGTCAAAATGTAGATATCATGTAGAAGGAACCAACCAATCATTCTACAAAACTTATAAAATCATCAAAGTATCCAAGTCATAAATCAAACCAACCCAAACAAATTGCATACCATATCAACATATCAAGGTCATTCACAAATCAACCAAGGACAGTATTTCAAACAAAGTCACCATTAATGGGCATAGATGGGAAGACAAGCAAATCTTATTGGTGTAGGTCATTCCTATCAACCTTGAGGGACGTTCTTAATAATTGGTGCAAAGAGCAAGACAAGACAGTTAAGTAATTGGGTTAAGTTGGGAAAATAGTTTGCAAAAGGGTATAGGTTGTTGCAGGACTATAACAAGATCACTGCTAAGATGTACAACACCAAGCAAGTAAAGAATGATTGTCTAGGCTTACAAACAACTAAAGGATTGATTTCCAAGTTAGAGAACACTAGCAAATGAATAGAAGAAGTGATGATTCATCGAATGAAAATGGCTTAAAAACAAACAAAAAAAGATGAAGTGCCATCAACAAATTGTAAGGATGTATGTGACCAAGAAATGATGCTTGAGAGTGCAGATAAGGCTAATGCTTAGGCACACAAACGACTAAAGGCTTGATTTCCAGGTTGGAGAACACTAGCAAATGGATAGAAGAAGTGATGGTTCATTGAATGAATACGACTTAAAAACAAAAATGTTACCAAGAAATGATGCTTGAGAGTGAAGATAACTCTAATGCTTGGGGCACACATCGTGAGTGTTAATGTTTTATTTTGCATTATTGATTATCATATAATGGCACTTAGGCATTCTAGTCTAAACAATCATCATTCATACAACTATTACATGGCAAACTGAAGCAAAAAGAAGGCATCGCACATACTTATAATGAAACAATTCACAAATAAGATTCATAATAAAGAAAAACATAGCAAGGTAGATTAGATCATTAATGTTAAGCTAGATACATACAATCAATCCTCCATGATTTTAGCATGTAATGCTCATATTACCAACTAGGTGTATCTTATGTTCTCTATGTTACACAATCAGCCTTATATATAGGCTACAATTAGTTACAAAACAGTTATATACTATTCTTGGTGCTCACTATTGAACCATATACCTTATATCTATCCTTTCCTACTCATTTACGTATGCTTCACATTTGCTTCATATAAAACTTGGGGGGTGCACATATACAAATTTATATGGTATATATCAAGTAACATCCCCCTAGCACTGACTCCAACCTAGACTGCACAGATACGGGTACGGGTATGGTATGCCGATACGGCAAATTTTTAAAAATCTTGGGTACGGTACATTTTTGGGTACGTTTTATATATATATATATATATATATATTTAAAGAAGCATTTGCATACTTATTGAAATTTAATTCTCATACATTGCATACTTATTGAAATTTATTATTTCTCTATCATAGTTATTTATCTTAGTGACTGTGATAAGATTCAAGGAGTTTTGATTGTTCATGGTGACCTTCCTTGATCCACTCAGCACGATAGTATTGTCTGACATATTTCCCGAAACATCATAACTAAGTAGGAAAAATATGGATCCAAGCTGGCAGGTGGGACGATTAGTCCAAGCAAGGGAGAATACTCGCCGATTTTTGGAAAGCTATCCAGTATTTTTAATTACTAATCTGTCTACAGGTGATCAAAGCTCATGATTCTTTCAAAAGATTGCAAGAAGTTGCTTGGTCCAAAAAGGTGCAAAAATGGATTTTATGAAAATAAGAAAGATATTGCCATCAATGCATAGAGCTCGAGAAAATATACACTTTTAGAGAAAATGGCACCTGAAACAGAGTCACGAAAAGAAATTTATGGCACATGCAAGTTTTTGCTGCTACATCTTCCCGGACCCTTTCCAAAAATGGCAAAAAAATTTCTATCCTTATGATTTTTTCACCAAAAATCAAAAAAAGGAAAGAAACGTTGTCTTTGGCAAGTTTTTTTTGGACAGGTACGGCTGGAAACGTACCCACAGGCCACAGGGACAGGGTACGATTTGGGTACAGCAATACGGTACCCTATCCATGTGGGTACGTTTCCAGTGCCGTACCTTGTCCCTGTGGGTACGTTTCCAGCCGTACCCACAACATACCGTACCGCGTACTAGTACTTGGTACATTTCCAAGCTGGTACGGGGACCCCAGGGCGTTTCCATGCAGTCTAGACTCCAACAAGTATGGAGATGACTCAACATACCTTGCATCCATATGTATCCTTAGATATAAAAAAATTATGCAGATGTTCGAATATATGGGGCGGGGGGGAGGGGGGGTTGTGGGTGGGGTCGGGCGGGTGGAATAGAAAGAAAAGAAAAATGTATAGTGCGCAACATATTTCACTAAATGCCACACAAGTATGAATTTTTCATGCAACCACCTATGTGATTTAAGTAAGTTCCACACGACATTCTATCAAGGGCCAACTTCTAAGGAAGCCATGAGAGGCAAATTCTAGAACCCTCAACATGGTCGGCGACAAAACAAAAATCAAATCAACAACTGGGTAGTCAACGGATTGAAAGGGATGACAATGGCCGCCCCATCATATAGTGCCAAAAATGTAATGAGAGGGGTCATTATGTTAGGATATTAATATTTACATTATACTTGTGTATTCAATAAGTATAAATGTTTGTAGTTATATTATTGTTATATAAACAATAATATATTATTAGAGTTGTTTTAACAACTCGTATGATTTGAGTTGTGTATTGTTACGTGAGTAACAATCACAACTAAATAGGATTATTGTTGGAACAACTTCCTAGTTTATAGGAGTTGCATATTCCTATATATTTGTAATTTGTTCGAATGAAGATTATACAGAAGAAATCTATTGTTTAGTTGTGCAAAGCTCTCTGATAATTTATATTTGGTATCAGAGCATTATTATCTGTGTGCCTATAATGGGTTGTTGAAATTAGCGAAGGGGAAGTGTTGGTATGCGCTTGACCCCAACAATGTATATATCTGTGTTCACCTGTGATGGGAGTCTGATTAGTTTGTATGGGCAGAGATAATTTGATTGTTCTGCTATAGATACGACAAATAGCGTTGGTTTTTAGAAAGTGTAGGGTGCGCTTAAATTGCAGTGGTCAATACTCTTGCATTGCAGATCTCGCTTTATATATTCTTACATTGATCCAAGTGCCATGAAATTGGAGTACATCATTTTAGCCTGTATAGACCTATGCATTTTTCTCTAGCGTACTAGAACGTGAAGCATAGACCATGGTGTTTTGATCATTTTTTCTATCCAAAATATTTATTGGTCTCTGTCAGATCTCTTGCCTTCGCGTACAGACCTACGCATATGGTAATATCTAAGTGTTAGTTCTATTGATCCTCACACTCATACAGATCTCTCCATGTATGAGAATCTAAAATCTGGCACTGTGATTTTTGGCACCTGTCAGTTATTTCTTGTGCGCCTATTACCCCAGTGAAGCAGTGAAGCTGGAATGACTGAAAAATATTTATAGTGCACACAGATTAATCGGGTCAATCTTCAAACCACCATCTATTGTCAGCTATTCACAACTCCATCCACCTCGTATACGCTGGTATTTCCTGTCACTCCATTAATCCATCGCTAGATCCAACAAGGAGAGATTTCAATTTGAATGGAAATGGTCAATCACTATCCATTGATAATAACGTGAATACTTTGGGGCGCAGCAATGGATTGTTAAATGTATGGTGTTGTATTAATATTAAAAATGATTTGATAATGTATATTGTCTATTTGGATCAAAATTCATCTCCAGCTGAGTAATTCAGAACACGCCATTAATTATTTGATCAGTTCCTCCAATTCCATCTACATTTGGAAGATCCTGGGCGGTGATTGTGCAAGAGATCAGTTGCAGTGATTTAGCAGTGTTGACCAATCCAATTTCCCCTTACACACGTAGCATTGGCAATTCTATTCAATTTTGTAGTTATGTGACAAACCTTATTTCCATCAATGATGTGAAGATTCTTTCCTCTTCAATTCAAATCATAAAGGTATTTAGGTTAGTAAGTCGATTTCATTTCCTTAATTCCATAACATAGATTTAAAAATACGACTCTTCAATAATTTAAATATATAGTCTATACATCCGGTCATTATTTTTAGGGGTCAAAGTTTGTTTAGTTAATGTTATTTTTTACATTAAATGTTCCATTAGTCATAGTTATTTTGTTTAGTGTTAAATTATGTTACATGTTATTAGAGTCATCAAAGACATATAAAGTCAAGAGTAAGTGTGTACAAATCATAGGTCTATGTCAAATTTGTGAGTCATCATCATTTGTCATGTCAAGTTATCTTTTGTCGAATTGTACGAGTCATCGTCAAAGTTCAAAAAATCTCTAAAAGTGACTTAAGTTTTTAGTTTTGTTATTGTCCAAACACATCATTTATTGTAAAAGAGTCAAAATTCATATAGGTGATTTTAGGTTGTCATTATGAGTCAGAGTCAAAAATTGTAAAAGTCTTAAAAAAAAAATTGCCCCATGGACGCATTTTCGGTGTTACCCGACGTTCGAAAAAATAAAGTTTTTCACATTCCGGGAGGGAAGATATAATAAATAATGTGGAAACAATTGAGCTTCATATCCGAATCAAGTTGAGTTAGCAACATGATATTCGAGAATGGAGGCACCGGAGGGTGGAGAACAACCAGCGACCTCTCGTCAGTCACCAAAGATGGGGCCGCACAGAGTTGTGGTATATGCTTGTCAGTGTGGTTTCGTGCACTTCAGTTTTTCAGTTTGCAATTTTCAATAACTGGAAATTTCACATTGAGGGGGGGAACATGATCAACATGATCCAATGTTCCATTTCCAGCTTTTTAGTTGTGTATGTGATTATTCCTATTTCCCCAATGCAAAAACATAGTAAAGAATAGATAGCACAGTGAAAGGCAGCATCATGAGTCTTGATGAGGTAGAACAGTCAGATGTGTTCTTGTTCATACCTAGGTTTGTGGTTAGCCTCTTGAAAACCATTGAAGGTTGTTCAGATGTGTTTCTGCTTGAGTTCCCACACTACTAGGTCAGATGTGTTCCCTAGAGTGACTAGTTAATAAGCAAATGATTCCTGAACATGTTCCCATCCTCGTCGGTCAGATGTGTTCCCAACAGTGTATGGTCGATAAAAAGTTGATGTGTTCCTTCTTCTACCTTCAGTTCGAGTGTGTGCCAAGATCATGAGCGCGCAGAGGCGGAAAGTTGCAGAGGAAGTGTGAAAGTTCTTTTGTTACCATGCAAACATTAAGGAGGGGAATGTTAGGATATTAATGTTTCCATTATACTTGTGTATTCAATAAGTATAAATGTTCGTAGTTATATTATTGTTATATAAACAATAATATATTATTAGAGTTGTTTTAACAACTCGTATGATTTGAGTTGTGTATTGTTACGTGAGTAACAATCACAACTAAATAGGATTATTGTTAGAGCAACTTCCTAGTTTATAGGAGTTGCATATTCCTATATATTTGTAATTTGTTCGAATGAAGATTATACAAAAGAAATCTATTGTTTAGTTGTGCAAAGCTCTCTGATAATTCATACATTATGCAAGAGATTGGCCAAAGGAATTTTAAAAAAACTTAATTAAGTGTTAACGGTACGGTATGAGAGATCATGATGTTAACAATTATTCAAATCACAAATTGACCAATAAGAATTCGGTCAAGACAAAGTGCCTAGCCGTGACAAGATTATGGGCAAGAAAAGCAACATATCTCAACCCACTCCTAGAAATAAAAGCATATTGGACAGTTTGGAGGAGAATAATAAGGCTTTGTAAAAAGACGCTCACTCAAGCATGAAAGTATCCAATTCTTCACAAAAATTGACCAATTCGGTTGTCATGACTATGGCAAGCCAAATGGATGAGACATTAGTGGAAGTGAAGGAGTTGATTAGTACAATCCTAACTTTGCACATTACACTTGCCATGCTAGTGGTGTCAATGGAGTTTCCAAATGGAGATCAAGTGTAAATCTCAATGGCCCTAACGATTAAAGTGATTGATTCTATCTTAGTGTATGCGGATATCTCGGGTCAAACTCTAACAATGCAATAGACAACTCACTAAGTTAATGAAAACTTAGATGTGTCATAGGCAGAAGCAATTAATGACAACCATTGAAGAACAGACGTAACGACCAAAATGTAACTAAATGAACCATGGACGAATAGTTATAAAACAATATACATAAAAAGAATACATGTGGTAAAGGAACTAACTACATAGTTAGTTTGACATGTATGTACAGCTATCTCTAAGAAGATGCAAGGCATTCCTTTCTGATTATTACAAAAAAGTAGTAGTCTTTTAAAAGAGATGTGAAGCTACCACATTATGCTTTGGCTCTCTCTTGCTTAATTTATGCAATTGCAGTGTAGTTGTTTGGGGAAGAGTGGATGAAGCAAGTCATATAAGAGTGTATGGGAAGAATTTACTCTTTACAAGAATTTGAAAACCATGTGACAAGCATTCCCCCAAGAAATTCAGAGGATTTGCCACAATATCGAACTTAATAAAACACAACATTTTGGTTTTTTGAAAAACTCAAAACAAATTATACTTTTTTGTATTTCATAATTTCACACTCTTCGAAGCATTTTCGATGGGTGAAACTTATTTGTCCAAAATGCATACCAACAACTACCATTTTGGGGGTTATGGAGCATAACCTAAGCTTACATTAAGCACTTTTGAGTTCTGATCAATACAAAAATAGTTACACCCCAGCAACGTGACATACTCAATGATGGCGGAGCTTGTGGTTATATGAGAAGACTTTTCAGTGTTCCCGAGACTGAAATTCTGAGGCCTTATCTTTGGCTCAAAAGTATCTGATCAGGGCGTTGACCTGTGTATCCCATTTTCTTTAATAGCTTAAAACATTAATTTGGTGTGTTTTTCAAAACTACCAAATGAGTATGGTTAATGACCAAATTGCAAAGAACTAGAAAATCATAGCATATTTTCATTGGACATTATATGTGCATCCAAGAACATGAGGTTTCTTCTCTTTCATCTCTTTATCGTCATCCTATAATATGTCAAGGCCCTATTGAATTTCGTCACAAAATTCTTTTTCAGCCAGCTCTTATTGCAGATTCTGCATGGATTGGTTGCATATTTCCTTTGGTCAATGCAATCCATTCAACTTGTAGTTTCCAAATCGGGAAAGATTCTTCTGCATTTCTATAATATGCTCCATGATGAGGCTAAGGGCCCATCCAACAGTCTATTCTGATCCCTTAGGTGTTGTTTTTCTTCAAAATTTGTGTCTGCTGCTCGTTCTAGGGTGCTAAAAGCGGATCTGCACCTTGGATTTGTTTTTCTTAGCACTTCTTGTTTGCCTTTCTTATAGTGGCTACAGGATGTCTACAAAATGTATTCAACTCCTGCTCTTATACAATTGATCTATGTTTAAGCAGCAATCTAGAGGACAACATAGTAAATTGTTAGAATTTCAGGTGTGTTATTGGTGGAAGCAATTAATTACAAGAATTGTAGGATGGAATAATTTCAGAATTGAACTAAATGATCCATGACTGAATGGATATAAAAAAGAGAACGATTTCCATAATAAAGGAACCAACTACTTTACGAATTTGAAAGCTACGTATAGATATCTCTAAGAAAAAATGTAAGCCATTATTGTCTGATTATTAAAAAGGTAGAAATGTTAAAAAAAAGTGAAGCTACCACACTCTGCTCTCATTTCTCTCTGATATATGAAACTTTATTTTTAGCTGCATTGGGAAGAGTAGATGAAGCAAATTCATATGTAGAATCCAAAAGAGTCATTGTAGAATAAAAATTGAGTCTTCTAAAATTTTGAAAAACCATGCGACGACACTTTACCCTAGAAATTGGGAGGATACGTCGCAACATGAAACCCATCAAAACAGAAAATGTTGGTTTTTCTTTTGAAAAATCACCATTTTGTTCATTTTTGTATTTTGCAATTTCAGTGCCCTAAAAGCATTTTTCGAGGTCAATTTTTACCAATCAAAATGAATGCCAACGACAACCGATTTGGGGGTTATAGAGCATGACCTAAAATTTAGCTGTTTTCAATTTCCATCAATGGTGAGTCGTGACAAAGTAACACACCCAGCAATAAGGCATTTAATTATTTCGGTATGTTTTCAAAAATTTGTCCAAAACTATCACCTAGATTAGAAAAGCCTCCTTGGGAAAGCAAGGGGCCAATTGCTTCTAGTTCTGATTTCTGGTTAATTTAAGAATTTCTCAATGCGAAAGTGTCTCTTCTAATTAGGTAGGGGGTAATCGATCAAAAATTCATTTTTACCAGCTGTGAATATTTCTAAGTAGGAATGCCAGCTAATCAATCAGTAGATTTCTTGCAATTGCTCTTCCTACATAATTAACAAGGATGAAGATTCCAACACTGAATAGACTCGAGACCCCTTCTGCCACAAATAACAACAAATGATAGGATAAAGAAATACTTTCTACTTTTGTGAGTAGGATGCCTGCAGTGCTGCTGAATAAGTTGTGTTGTGGTAACAAAAGTGTGAGGATCCACTTCTATTACATATACATGTGTGATTGCTTCAATGATTTAGGTGTCCAACTTTCTTGACCCTCTCTTAGTGCTAAACCAGCTTCTCAATCCCGCCCATGCAAAGGTTATGATTCATCCCTTGTTATTAATAGGCAACACTTTAACCTTGATTTTCAAGATATCTCTTTTAAAATGGAACTCTTTGACTCTCTAGCTAAGTCCATGCCATTGACTCTCTTGTTAAGCCCAAACTATCACCTAGATTAGAAAAGCCTCCTTGGGAAGCAAGGGACCAATTGCTTCTAGTTCTGATTTCTGGTTAATTTAAAATTTCTCAACGCATAAGTGTCTCTTCCAATAAGTAGGGGGTAATCGATCAAAAATTCATTTTTACTCGTGAATATTTCTAAGTAGGAATGCCAGCTAATCAATCAGTAGATTTGTTGCGATCCCTCTTCCTACATGATTAACAAGGATGACGATTCCAACACTAAATAGATTCATGACCCCTTCTGCCACAAATAACAACAAATGATAGGATACAGAAATAATTTCTACGTTTGTGAGTAGGATGCCTACAGTGCTGTTGAATAAGTTGTTTTGTGGTAACAAAAGCGTGAGGATCCACTTCTATTACATCTACATGTATGATTGCTTCAATGATTTAGGTGTCCAACTTTCTTGACCCTCTCTTAGTGCTAAACCAGCTTCTCAATGCCACCCATGCAAGGGTTATGATTCATCCCTTGCTATGAATAGGCAACACTTTAACCTTGATTTTCAAGATCTCTCTTTTAAAATGGAACTCTTTGAGTCTCTTGTTAAGCCCACGCCATTGTATGGGTCAGAGATTTGAGGTCATTGTTTGGGAGGAGGTTGATTGGGCATAACTAAGAGATTTCAAACAGTCTTGCTTTAACGAATGATTCAGTGTACACTGATATTTCCATAATTATAGTACAAAATTCTTGCTTTAACGAATGATTCAGTGTACATGGATACTTCCATGACTATAGTACAAGATTCTTGCTTTAACGAATTATTCAATGTACGCGGCTAGTCCCATAGGTTATTGTACAAGATGAGTTTGGGACTCACCCAATTCGGTTGGAGACTATCTTCAGGATTACAGCTTATTTGCATAGGCTTTGTTCTCTTGGTGATTCAATCTCTAGGTGAATAAGATATCCCAATTTGTCTCTTTGCTTATCATAAGAGGTTGCCTCATACTTCCCTATGTGCATTGAGGAGGAAACAATGATGGTATTCAGAAGTATCTACACTACCACAATCTATTGAGATTTTCATTTCTATTGATAATGTTCCTCCCTGACAGTACTTTTTGGATATTTTGGCCCCTACAAAACAAGAAATCAACTATGCAGTTGGGGATGATATCTACAAGAAATTCATCAAGGTAATATTGTTCAACCAAGGTACATACAACAACGTTGATCTCATGGCTTGAGAATTTCATTGGATTATTTTAGAGTTTGGTCCCACCAGCTCAGGATTGAGACTAATCATCACAACATACCCAATGAGGATTGGATTTGTAGGCTATGAATACTCCGCAAAGTTGACAGTGGGGAACATTCTATTTTTTTATTTCCTATCTAATATGAGATTTAGGGGAGATATATTCTTTATTGCCCTGGCCAAAATATTTGGCCCTCCTCCTTCAGGAAATGATTGAACAGCCCCCTGGCCCCAAAGGATTTGAATCGACCGGGAAGTTGAAGAGATGGATCAGATGATGAGTTAAGGTGTTAAGCCAAGAAATGTTACAGGGTAGAAACCAATCCCTTGAAATTAGTTTTTGGATGCCTTTGCTGGGGAGCTTGAAAGACTCAATTGGGAGGAAGAATAAGAGAGATAAGCTTCGTCGGGAAGACAATAAATTTCAGAGGAGTTCAAAGAGAGATTTTAGGTTTGTTGCAGCTCAAGAACAGGCTCGGCAAGCAGAAAATTTAAAGATAAGTTCTAACGGAGCATCATTGAGGTAGCCTAGGTCCATTATGTTGTTCATAAGCTAAGAATGAAATAAACAAACTCAGGACTCTGCAACTTTTCGGCAGCCCAAAAATTTGACTCATAAAATAAGCTTAAATAACATATAAAACACTCTTAAATGACATGAGAAATGAATGTAAAGAACAAATTTCACCTCACAACAACTGTGAAACACACAAAATCACCTGGCAGAGAAGGAAGAGAAAAAAAACTGAGTTTTTGAATTATAAAATGACTCCTTTTTTTCCTGTGGGACAGTATTATGCAGGATAGCCGACTTTTGATGAGTTTTCGAGGGTCAAAACTCGCGAGTTTCAGAGCCTTAATCTGTTTGCAAGTACTGTGCCAGGTTATCGTTTTCCGGGGCAAGCAAGTACTCGCCGATTTTTGAATAATCTATACTTTTAAGTTTTCATATTGTCTACTATCTAAATATTGTCTTGCAGGTAAATATGTTAATATTCGGAGTGTTGGCAAGCCTGTTGTGAGTCTTTCAATGTTTGGAAAACACCAAAGAATGATGTTAGTTCATAAAGGAAGTATGTTGCTTCATGTTGATTATAAAACAATCTCAGTTTGCATTAAAATCAGAATTTTGTATGCTTCGAGTAAACTTGGATTATTGACTGCAAGGACAAGGCTGTGATTCAATTGACCCCCTATCCTTGACATTCATCATTCTTACACGAAAAAATCTTCAAGGACCGTGCAGATCAATCAATCTCATATTTCTTTCATTTGACCTCTCTCCGATGTGCTACAAGTCATGAAGCAAATTCTTTTATCAATGGTGACTCTACCTGGGTAGTTCAGAGACGCTACCTCTATAAGTTCTATAGACAGATTACAAATAAGCATCTGAGTACAGAGAAGATTGCTTGTGGACATTGGAGATCCATATATTGTCACGAGACGCAACATACCAGATTCATTAACTTTATTAATAGCTCAACGACTGTGGGTGTTTGGAGGACAAGGGAGCGGATACTAACATATTAACTCCAAGGATAACATCGCCACCTCCACTCAGCCAAGGCAATTCTCCAAACGCAATTCATAGAATTTAGCTTGTAGACATCCTTCAAATTGATAGATCAATAAATACTTATGTGAATACAAGATGGTCAAAGGTGTATTGTGTTTTCTGTTTTCAGCTAATTTTTCTCGCATGCTATACCATGTTACGGGAAAATAATTTATTTTTCAACTTTTCCTTCTTCGCAGACTATTAGATCATTCCCCCTGTCTACTCAATGTTAGTCGTATGTTTCCAGTTCCATTGACCTGCTCTGGTCATTTCTGGACATTAACACATTTTCTTCTCTCTTTCTTTCTGCATTGACCTCCATGGATAGAAATTGTTGAAGCACTTCATTGTCCCGCCTTGTCTTTGTCATCTTTTTGACATACTCCATTATAGGGAACTGAATTGTCATTGTTAGATTCCCACCATGTTTAGTGCTTGATGTTTTTATGCTAGCTTTTCTTGAATTGAAATGTTTTGATCCATGTAACAAACTAAACCAAATGCATAATATTCCTCGATCACTTCGTGTCTTTAATTTCCATTTAAACCTTGAACATAAGTCAACAGATAAAAATACATGCCTGCCTACTATTTGCAACTTCTATCCAAGTTTCTTGGTTTACAAAACCATTCAGCTTGCAATGTTGTGAGAACTAAGCAAATTTGGCGCTTGCATCAAGGGATTTTGAACACTCAATTTTATCTTAGTTATTTTAATTGAAGTTGCTGGAAATGGTTAAGCAACTTTGCGTGATATTTGACAGATTGTCTCAAACAACTCTGTTGGGCAACAAAACTTTCTATCTGTATTTTTATCCACTAAATTTTAACAACAGCCTCAGTGATATAAATATTTATACTGATTTCCTTTAGCATTTAATAGTGATGCAACCTGCATTGACTATTTGTATGCATTTGTATTGATCAACACACATTTCTATGAATTGTGTTTGAAGTGAAACAGTTTTTATTTCAATATTCCTTGGTACTATGGTATTTAGGATGTGCATTGGATGTAACAGGTCTTTTTTTGTTACTTTGAATAAACAGAAAGAAACAAATACAACCAATCAGCAAAAAGGATTTTCGAGCTTGCATCTGCATATCTTAGGGTTGTTTTGGAGAGACCCGTCTCCAAGCAAATAATTATATATATTATGAAATCGATTGAACAGTAACCATCCAGTAATTTTTTTTAATAAGATCATAAGCTAATTGAGGAAAGAAAAAAAGAGCAAATCCTTTAGTCATTTAATGTCTATGTATCCTAACATAACTGTTTGATAGGAACTTGGAGAGATACGTAGCAACTCAGTCAAAAACAATCTTCATTGTACGAAGCATGGGGAAAGGACCATTAGATATATACCAAGCTATGTCCCTTGCATGCAGGAAGTTGCTGACTTTGCACTGTTTTTGATAAGCTCTCCTTAGTAGCACTTTTGGGGATTGGTCCAACACTCAACCAAGAGAGTTTCCCCAGATGCAGCACCTACATATACATGGCTTCCTTAGTTACTGTAATTGACAATACCAAATTTAAGAGAGTAGGCACAAACTTAAAATAAGTTTTTACGAAGAAATTAACAACAAGCATCACATTACATTATCATGCCCAGAACTGCATACATGAAAAAATATCATACAAAACACAAATGTTGGCATTTGTTGACGAAGATAGTGACACGTTACCTGAACATCATCCAATAATCCATCAGAGGATTCTCCTCCAATGACCACCATCTTTCTTCCAACCACTGTTGCTGCATGCTGTTGTAATGCATAAGTTATATCTAGGCACAAACTTACCCAGCACTATTTACAGAGTTCTACTTCATGAAATAAAACAGGAACTTCCCACTCTATTCAAAGAGATACATTAACGGATTTTATCAATTTCTAGTGATTGTAAAGTAAATTCCAGCGACACTACATCAGATGAAGAAATTTTCCCGTCCTTACAGTACTAGGCCACCATAGAAAGCATATAAACCATACTTAAATGAAAAAGATAAATAGAAAAATTATGGGAAGATACTGAGATTTTCATTTAGTTTAGCAAAACCAGCTGTGAAAACCAACATCTACCACTTTTGTAGTGGGACACTTTCAATGGACCATCAACAAATACAAAATTTCAAAAAAGAGGATCCTAATCCAGTATTCGGGATCATGCCAGATGCAAACTACCTGCCATCAATTGCAGTTTGAAAATGAATGATAGCTAACTTTGACTGCCACAATATTGACAGTGGAAAGAACTCCTCTTACATTATATCTAGGTTTAGGCCTTGTTCCATGTGGAGACAAAGTGATCCAACAAGCACCAGAAGAATTTTTACATCTACTGTCACCATCATCTGTTTTTGTTTCTGATGACGAAGGACCCGCTAAATTTGAAGCTTCCACCTGCCACAATACACTACACAATGTTTAATGCCAACAAAAACATCTACACCACAACGAAGTTCAAATTTCATGTTCTTGAGCCATCTCTGCTAGATTTTGGTAGTGGAGCCTTTCCCATGAACTTGTTTATCATGACAAGACTCGGTATTGATTAAACAAACTCGAGTAAGGATCCATATGCAAAGAAAATTCTAACAGAAATACTTGAGCAGGATGTGAAAGGAATAACCATTACAGGAATAGCCGGGGTTTGAATCAAGTAAAATACACAATGTTGTGCATACTCTATATGTACATATTCGTCTTTAAAATGCTAATTTATATATAAAAAGAATGACTCAAGTTCAAATCTCTATGTTACAATGGAAGAGCTTAAACAGCCGGTGCATTAACATAGACCGGCGACATTAAAAAACATGCTGTTTAGAACTTTTTAGTGTTTTTGAGTGTTAAAGGCCCCTGAGTTCAACACCACTCAATGTGAATGCACAGGCTGTTTAAGTTAGGCCCATCACAATAAGGTGAACCACAGCTCGGCAGACGGGTAAAAACGGTGTAAAACTAGGCCTGTGCAAATTTTGAATCTTATGCCACTCTAGCTATAATTTTATGGAAAGACAAAAACACATAATTTACAACCTACCTGAAAACTGAAAGACGAATTCAAATACGCTAGAATTCAGAAAAGAATCGAATATTCTGGCTACTCTGTTTTTTTTTTCTTTTTTTTTGATCGAGAGAAAGAACTTCTGTCAACAAACTCTCGCAGGTAAACTCAAGTTTCACTAAAGGTTTCTCTAATCTACCTAATGTCTACAAAATACCGTGTAAACTACTACAACAACGATCCAGGTAAACTTAAAATTTGTCTCCCGCATACAATAGTTAAGAATCTCAATAAAAGTGTTGGCTTCAACAACGAGCCAGGTAAACTGAAAATTTAGCTGCTATGTACAATATTAAGAATAGATCCATAAAATTGTGAAAGCAACAGGTATGATGAAATTTTAGCTCACAATTATATTACTAAAAATCGAACAGTCAAATATTTTTAAAAGTTTAATTGAGTTTGGAAAAAATTTACATTGTTGCGGCTCTGGCGCTTTACTGTCCTAAGCGCAAGCCATCTGGTGCGAACCATCTCCAAGCCTCAAATTTCTACTCGCTTTCTCTACTCTGAATCAATCACGAATTAAAAATGCTTTAAATAACTCCCAATGCATTTTATTATATAACTCTACCAGCCACTGAAAAGATCGACTAAAGGTTGCCATTTATTTCAACGACGCGAATAAAAAAATAAAGCCAAACAAAATAAAATTGGAACCTAGTGCATACCTGCGGAGCTGGCAATGGCAAAAAAATTGTTCCCGTGTGAGCAACTGTAAAATAGAAGAGCATCGTGAAGTTTGCAGGTGGTTAAAACAGACAAGAATCCCGTGAATAACATTATTTATTTTGTTTGGAATGAAGAGTTAGCGGATTCGAGTCTCGCCCTGTTGATGACAGATGCTGTCGACAACGCCTTTCTGCTAATAGTATTTACAGCCCAGGCGTTTCGGGGACCGCAACAGCCAGCTAGGGTTTTGAAGTTCCAGAATTCAATTAAAAACAAAAACAGGTCCAGAAACCGCTACAGTAACTTATTGAAGCACCTTCCGTCGGGCGTGGATTCCAAAAGATATTGAAAAATTCAAGAAACTGACAAAATACGTTCCAAGAGGTTTCTTCGAAGTTTGCGGGAGAAAAGATTAAGTTTGGACGATACGATAATGCCAAATTATTTATGCGGAGTAACTGCAATGGCAGAGTGTAAGGCAGTGACCGGCGGTCCTTGTATTTAGCAGGCCTCCTCTGTGGAAAGGAGTGATTGCGAATAAACACGAGACGTTTCGTGTCAGAATCCATGTAACGTGAAGGGCATTCGAACAACATGTCAGCCACAACTGCGGAGAAGCAATCAATGCTACCCACTACTGTTTTTATTAAAAGAAACTGAAGCTTAAGTAGTGGGGCAGGGAAATGTACTCAAGTGCATCGCTGTCCATTTATGTTTCTGGAGAATACATTTGGCATTACATACAGTTAACTCATCCCTACCTAGTTGTCGCACTCTTAAAACACTTGAAGTGGCAATGGACATGCGGATAGGGATGTCAAAATTAAATGTGAGAGAAAAAATAGGGGACCTGCAATCTTAAAGAAAAGTTAATTTCCTTTTTGGTGAAAAGTTAATTCCATCTCCCGTGAAAAGTTAAGTTGGTTAAAAAGGAAATATTGTCATTAATTTCATTTTTCCAAATAATAATAAACTAATCATGTTTTTAAATTAAAAAAAATAGATGGGTTTACCAATATTTCTATATGTGGAAATCTCAATTATAATTCATAGATATAAAATTAGACCTTAGGTTCATTTCACTAGTAAAACATTATAAAATCAAAGCAATCAATTCACAAATATAAAATTAGATCTTAGGTTCATAGTTCAACACTCACTAGTAAAGCATTATGAAATCAAAACAACCAAGTCACGGATATTAAATTAGACCTTAGGTTCGTTGTTCAACACTCAGTAATAAAGTATTGTAAAATCAAAGCAACCAAACCAGTTGTCGAAAATGAAGCCTAAGACACATAAAAAACTACGTTACATCCATGAATATGAACTCAATGAAAGGATTGAATGGATGTAAAAATCAAGCTTGTGTGGATGGAAAATTTGCAGCCACAAATATAAATCAAAAAATATATAGCAACCACCAAAAAATCTTTATATTGTGGCTAACATTACCAATGTTTGGAGTGGGACACGACTAATAATTATGAATCTTGTATGGGGTGCATTGATTCTAGAAGTGCTAAGTCGAAGAATAAGTAGTGATTCACAACCAACATATATAATCAAAGATTATGAAATTGAAATGGATTGAATGGGAAGAGAATTGATAGAATGAGGGAGAGAAAGAGGGACAAACAACAAAATATAAAACACAAAAAAATTGCTTACATATAGATATTCAACAAAAGAGAGAGCTTCGGCTCCTTACATAAGATGTTGGCACAACTTGATTGCTTCATGCCTTCGGTTTAAAAACAACTAAAGTATGTTTGTTTATGTAGACAATGGGAGAGGATGCACTTACTTGCTAAGCACCTAGCTCCACATAACATTCAACAAAGGTTGTTAAGAAATCTCCCTAAAATCTTACAAAGTCAACTAACAAATTTTCCTAAAATTCTTACAAAGATAACTATCAAATTTGTCAAAGTCTTATAAAGCAACTCCTAAATTCGTTTTGGATCTGTAATATCCCCTTACCAGTTGGAGACCCATAGCCTATTTTGTCTTCCCGACGGCGAAGGAGAAAATTAAAAGGGAGACTTACGTTCTATTATTTTATTATAAAGTACAAAAAAAAACATTATAAAAAACACTTATAATAAATTAATGGACTTAATAATAAAATAAATATAGAAAAAACAAACAAGGGATAAACACTTATTAAAATTGTTTATTCCTATGGAAAAGTGCGACTTGCTTAAGGAGCAAACAAAAAGGGTAAAAAAAAAGGCAAAGGCATATGGGCAAAAGTTATCCACACTAGCAAAATGCGACTTGCATGAGGAAGGCCTTTTGGGTAAAAAAGGAATTAAATATTCAAGTGTGTTGATTGGTTGTTTGGGAGGTCACTTTTGGATCACTTCCTTCTATAAAAGAGGCAAGTCGACTTGCTTTAGGGGCATTCTATGATCATTTTATAATTTCTGAATTGTATCTGAAGCTTTGAGCTTTTGTTTAAATTATTATAAGGACGAAAAACCCTTAGAATTTACCTCTAGAAGATGAAAACCCTCTTAGAGCATGTGAGGAATTTCTACACTAGGAATTTTATTGAGCTTGCAAAGATTTTTAGTTATTTCTAGCAGTTGTTTGAAGGGATTTTTGCATATTTGTGTAACCTCGGTTTGAAGAATAAAGGCAATTGTGTTCTCAACCTTTATCTTGTTAAAGCAACCCATACCTTGGGTGTATTGATGATGTTTTAAGGTGTTTGTGGGTTGTTCTGAGCTGTTGTTATAATATCAAGTTTTTATGAACCATTCCTCATAAATTTCTAAATTTTTGGACAAATAAAAGTTTCATTTTTCAACTATATTAGTCTGCAGATTTTTTAGTGTTATTTCAACTCATTATTCTCTAAAAAAATGAGTTTTTATTCATGCATGGGTTGTTAAAAATATGAAAATTAGTTTGGAGTGAATCGATTTAAATTTTATTGTTTATTGGTTTGGGTTTCTCTAATAACCCTAGTCACATTTTTTAGCATAATTCAAATATGCCTTGTTAATATTTGTTATATCCTCTACAAATCTGTTTTTGGTGAGTTGGGTTTGCCTAGAATCCAACTTGGTGTCAAAGTGTACCATTTGGGGACATTACAGTGGCATCAGAGTGATGATTCTCCCAACTTGTAAATGAAATTATGAAGATAAAGAAGGTGACCATATAAGTAGATAAAATGAGCTATATGAATGAAGTGTTCACTAGAGGCAATAGAGAATTGCAAGCTTGTTGGATGGATGCTCAGAGAGATCTAAAAGACTCCATTATAGGAGCCTTTACTGATTTGAGCAGATCTATACAAGGGATGAGTACTGCCATATCAAGCTCTACTAGATCAGTTGGGACCTCATCCAAGCCTTCACAAATTTTCAAAGGCACGGAACAACCAGCTGAGGAAGATGACATGGAAACATGGGGTAAAGAGTATGTAACACTCAATCCTAATGTAAGAGCTATGCTAACCTTCATTGATTTTTGTGAGTTAAAAGATAGTGAATGCACAAGGAAAAATGACATGCAAAAATTGGAGAGAAATCAACCCATTGTGTATTCCGCCATGCAAAGGAAAGAAGAAGCTTCAAGAGGTATGATTTCCATTGAGCAAAATAAATGTGTTAGTGAGGAAAGGACATTTCTTGCTATAGAAATTAATATTAGATAGGAGAATAAATTCATATTTGCAAGCAAGGAGGATGTAATGGAAACTCAAAGAAGGTGCGAGGAGTGACAAAGAAGAGTGAGAGCTGCTAGATTGATGGTTTCTCAAGGGAAACAACACCTACAAGAGTTTAAGGCAAAGAATTCTTCAATTAGTGGGTAGCAAGGTATGAGGAATGGTATTCCTCAAGTTTTGGCAACGAGGAACGTGGAAAGCTCTTTCCAAGGAGGGAATATTGCACGGGTTGAGGATTGTGTGGAAAAAGGTATGTCATCTTGTTTACTGCAGCAATTGACTTATAATGGTGTTCAACCCATTGTTAACAAGAATGTCAAGGAATCAGTACAACAAAGTCAAAGTATCATGGAAACAAATAATGATGAAGTCCTTGGTGTTACTCAAAGGTACAAAGGGAATACTAATGGGTCAATTTTATTACTACATAATAAACCATTTCAGATTTGCTTTATTCATGAGGTGTACGGTTATGCAAGTTGTCAAATAAAGCATGTGGATTTCTTGTTCCAAATATGCGGATATGGGCATTATGAGAGTTATATATTTTTGCAAGATCTGCTTCATTTGACGGGTACATGGGCAAGGATCTTGGAACACTTCAACATGTTTTGTCTATTGTGCATGACACTTAGACAAAACAAATTTGGAATTACTTAAGGGCAAACAATTTTGGGAAGGGATGACTATAATATCCCCTTCCCAGTTAAAAGACCCTTAGCCTATTTTGTCTTCCTAGCTAAGGAGAAAATTAAAAGGGAGACTTATGTTCTATTATTTTATTATAAAGTGCAAAAAAATAAAATAAAACATTATAAAAAGTACTTATAATAAATTAACAAACTTAATAAAAATATATATATATATATATATATATATATATATATATATATATATATATAAACAAGGGAAAAACACTTATTAAATTGTTTTTTTCCTATGGAAAAGTGTGACTTGCTTAAAGAGTAATAAAAAATGGTAAAAAAGGCAAAGGCATATGGGCAAAAGTTATCCACGCTAGAAAAATGTTCCTTGCATGAGGAAGGCCTTTTGGGTGAAAAAAGAATTAAATATTCAAGTATGTTGATTGGTTGTTTGGGAGGTCACTTTTGGGTCACTTCCTTCTTTAAAAGAGGCAAGTCGACTTGCATTAGGGGCATTCTATGATCATTTTATAATTTCTGAATTGTATTTGAAGCTTTGAGCTTTTGTCTAAATTATTCTAAGGACGAAAACCCTTAGAATTTACCTCTAGAGGATGAAAACCCTCTTAGAACATGTGAGGAATTTCTGCACAAGGAATTTTATTGAGCTTGCAAAGATTTTTAGTTATTTGCAGCAGTTGTTCGAAGGGGTTTTTGCAGATTTGTATAACCTGGGTTTGAAGAATAAAGCCAGGTGTGTTCTTAGCCTTTTATCTTATTAAAGTGACCCATACCTTGGGTGTATTGATGATGTTTTAAAGTGTTTGTGGATTGTTCTGAGCTGTTGTTATAATATCAAGTTTTTATCAACCATTCCCAATCAATTTCTAAATTTTTGGACAAATAAAAGTGCCATTTTTCAGCTCTATTAATGGAATTGAGCACATGCAGAAAGTGGCATACATATTTGGTAGGTTGAGTGGAGGTGGTTAGGGGGAAGATATTCTAACACTCCCCCTTAAACATAATTATTTCCATCTCGAACTCCTAAACATTCTCTTAAGTACTCAAAGGTATCCTTTCCTAGTGGTTTTGTTAAAATGTTTGTATATTGATCTTCTAATTTGCAAAACTCTAAATAGATTTTGTCATCATTCATCAACTCTCAGTTGAAATGGTACCTTGTATCAATATGCTTTCTCCTCTTGTGAAACACATGATTTTTTGAGAGAACAATTGTTGAATTATTATCACAAAACTTTGGTTGCTTCTTGTTGCTATGTATAAGATCAACTATCATTCTTCTCATCTACACTAATTGACAGGCTGCACTTATTGCTACTACATATTCTACTTCTACCGACAAAAGTGTAACAATGCATTGCTTCTTTCATACTCATGAGACTACTCGTGTTCCAAAATGAAATACATAGTCAAATGTGATCTTTTTGTGATCAATATTACCGTCACAATCACTATTTATATACCAAATTAGTTTGAACTCATCTGAAGAGGAATACCAAATTCCATAATTTATTGTTCCACATAAATATCTTAATTTTTTCTTTCCTACTTTCCAATGCAAGTCTTTTGGAGACTCCATGAACCTATAAATCAAACTTATTGCATACATCAAGTCAGGTCTTATGGTTGGAAAATACATAAAATTCCCAACAAGTCTTTTAAACAATGTTGGATTTACTTTGTATCATTGTCTTATTTGCTCAATTTCAATCCTAACACAATTGGTGTAGGAGTTGGTTTGGAACTCAATATATTAAATAATTTTTAAAATATCTCTCGCATGTACTTGGCTTGAGAGATGAAAATGCCATTTTCAGATTGGCTCACTTCAATACCTATACTTCATTAGACATAAGTTTATCATTTTAAATTCTTTCTGTATGGTTTCCTTGAGCAAGTCAATTGATAAATCACCTATGAATATCAAATCGTCACCATACAAACAAACTATCAAAAATTGACCTTTTTCATTCATTTTTATGTATAATATTGGTTTGTTGTTGCACCCACTAAAGTCATTTTCCAGAAGGTAGGAATCGATCATATAATACCATGTTCCATGAGCTTGCTTAATTTAGTAGATTTTTTTCCTTAGTCTATACACTTTTACTTCATGACTCATTATTTGATAGCCTGGTGGCTGCTCCACATATATTTCTTCATCAATAAATTATTTCAGAAATGTGGATTTCACATTCATTTGGTAAACAAAACATTTGTTCTAAGCTACAGTGGCCAATATTATTCTAACATTATCCAATCTTACTACTGGAGAAAAAGTTTCATTATAGTCAACTTCATGTTGTCGCGAGAAACCTTTTGCTACTAAACGCCTTGTGCTTCTGCACTTCACTATCTACACTTAGCTTGCTCTTGTAGACCCACTTAACTCTTATCATGTCCTTTCCTTTGGGAAGGTAAACTAGATCTGATATTTCTTTCTCAATTGCATCAATTTCTTCTTAAATGGCTGGTGTCCAATGTTCATATTAAATTGCTTCATCATAGTAGATAGGATTGATTGTTTGTGAAAATAATACATAGAACAAATAAACACTATACTCACCTTCATTTTGATCATATACATCCTTAGTACTTCTTATCTTGTGCCTTCTTTGACTTACCAAAGTTGGATTTGAGTTGTCTTTGGAGGGATGCCTGGTATAATTTGGACTTGATGGTCTTGCACCTTGAATGCTTGTTGAAGGTGTTGCTTCTCCTTTGCCTTATGGAAATTGTGGTTGGCTTGAAGGATTGATTGCTTAAGTGCATGGGGATCCTCTTATGCTTGATGAAGGTGTCACTCGATGACTGACTTGGTGAACTTGTCCTGGTGTGGAAGGAGGCACCTGGGAAGGAACACTTACTGGAGAAAATTCATAATTAGATTTTTGTAGTAAGTTTGTGGTTATACTCATTGTTTTCTCTACATTTACATCCCATGCTTCTTCTTCTATGAATTTTACATATTTTCCGATGAGCAAATTATACAACGTGTATGATTTAATGTCCTTGTCGTTTCCTGTAAAGATTCATTTTTCTACTTTATCATCAAGTTTTCTCCTCGATTCATATGGACATGTGCATAAACCACACACCTAAAGAATTTCATGTGAGCTACATTGTGTTCTATCCCAAACCATGCTTCTTGTGGCATCACATTCTTGATACTTTTGGTTATACATCTATTTATAATGTAGACTAAAGTTGCTACACTCTCTACCCAAAATTGATTTGATAAGTGTTTTGTCTTTGACATGTTTATGTCCATGTCCATGATTGTCATGTTCTTCCTTTTCGCCACACCATTGTGTTGATGCGTATACTTGATAATGGATTTATCATGAATTCTATGTTCCTTGTTGAAATTTGGGATTGCTTTTGAGATGTATTTGTTTCTTCTATTTGTTCTCATAACCCTGATGTAATGCTCACTTTTCTTTTCTACCAAGGCTTTGAACTGGCAAAAATAAATGAAAGCTTCATATTTGTGCTTTAGAAAGTATACATGTGACTTCTTGTTATAGTCATTAACAAATGTTAAGAAATATGTACACCTGTCAATGGAAGATGTATGCATTTGTTCACATATGCCAGAGTGAACACTCTCAAGAGGCAATTTTGCACGAATTGAATTGTTGGTTGGGAATCATTCTATTTGTTTCTTTCCCGTGATGCACCCTTCACAAAATCTATTTGGATTTTCAATTACTGGTAACCCCTTTACCACGTTTTTTCTACTCAATAAATTCAAACCTCTAAAATAGAATTTATCAAAATGAAGATGTCAAAACCAATTTTCATCTTTGACCTTTTCCTACATACTCATTGTGGTAGTATCTTGAAGTGACGAAAAATAATTAGAAAGAGGTGTCGCTGAAGGGAACACTCGATGGCATTCATGGCTAAGTGAGCACCTTTTTTTTAAATATTTTGAGAAATTTGCTGCCGAAAAATAATTAGAAAGAGGTGTCGCTGAAGGGAACACTCGATGGCATTCATGGCTAAGTTAGCACTTTTTTTTTTAATATTTTGAGAAATTTGCTCTAGAGGTGTCTCTAGAACAAGATCTTCAAAATCTCCATTTTCATTTAGTTTTGACATAATATTGGCTTTCAAAGATGTCGTTGGGGTGACTACTTGCATGGGAGTAACATGCATATTTTCTCAAAAAAAATCTTCACATGAAAATGTCACTTCAATGAGAGAACATCATGATTTAATTTTTATTGCCACTAATTTTAATAATTGTTTTGAACATGATTTGTGTCATGGGAAAGTATCACTTCAAGGAGAATTTGGCGGGAATTTTGATAATTGCATTAGGAGTTGTTTTTGGTACCATAAGATCTTGCTAGAGCGGGATCTTGGCGGTGATTCAAATTATTTTCAACATGGTTTTAGATATATGGTGTATGCAAGATTTTGAAATGCACAATCTAAAATACGAAGTGATACCACACCTACAAAGTTTACTTTAGATTAATCATTGTAAGTTAATTACATCTAGATAAGACATTTTTAAGAGAAATGAAAGAGAACAAAATTATTAAAGAAAAGAACCTCAAACCTCTCCCTTGGATGTTTTGATTTGCCTTCAGTTCGTGGATGTCCTTGGTTGAACCGAGAGCGAGACAAAAGCAACAACATTTTGTTGCTTAGAAGGGGGTTTTGATGAAACAATAGGCGTATTCAAATTGGCACGAGCCATGTTTGGATATCCCTTTATTTTAAACAAAGGGGGTTTCATAATTTTGCCTTGCTTTCTAAAAGTAGAATACTAACACGAGAATTGGGTGTATTTTAGGAAGGGGTAGAGGGTTTCTTTTATAGCATTCATTTTTGGGAAAAGTGTAATTCTCAGTGAATGGGGGATAATGGAGATGTAGGATTAGGCTTAGTTAATTAGGATTTGGGGTAATTAATTCAAATTAATACTCTATGAGAATTAGATGGGAAGAAAGGGGGTAATTAATCACCTAGGAATTGATTAATATGCCTAAATTAGCTTGTAGAAGCTATTTGTGGTGAATTTAAAGGAAATTGCCGAGGTTTAGAGGTGATGTGAAGTGGGGCTTGATGAAGATTCTTAACTAGTAAATGAGAGGAGAAAATTAATTAATTAATAATGGGTTATTAATTAACAAGTGAATCGTGTTTTAATTAAAAATGTGTTAATTAGTATGCGAGAGAAGAAAATTAATTAATTCACCGTTGATTAATAAACAAAGATGGTTGTTCGTGCAGTTTGTGTAATTTACATTTAAATCGACAAGACGAATTTTATGTGTTTACAATTTCCCCTCTTTGGGATGGTGGCACACAAGCAACACCATTATAAAGATAGTAGAAAAATAATCGACAATTTTATTATGAAAAGAAGAAAAGATAGTCTGGTATAGAAGATGTCCCTTCAAGCAACTATGGGATTATAAAAGAAGTCGATGGGCACTTGAAAGGTTTAACAATGATCACATCAGAAGAAAGATCCATCAGGGTGGTAAGAACGTTCACAGTGGTCGAAACCATCACAACAAGGGATACATATCGAAAGGAACATGTGAAAACAATTCATTTTCACCATTGCGAGAAGAAGAACTGAACTTCGAAAAATTGAGGGGATAACCATGGTGAACATTCCTTTTTATTCCCATCATGCCAAGCTCATTCAAGATTACCACTAAACACCATGGCATGGCCCAGAAGTAGGTGGTGTATTTAACTTTTGTGTTGTTGATTAGTGTATAATAAAATGCCCCCATTTGGGCGGTGGGCGAGGCTGTTGAAACTATGAATTGCATGTTTGGAAGACTTGCTGGAAAAAGTAGCTATCACACATTATCTCGTAGTGGTTCTATGGAAAAAATATTAGCAAATTCAATGCATTCTGTAACAAAATTACTAGTTCAATGGTCACGCTACAAATGGTGATGGTTACGTTAATTAACGGACTTGTTATATAACATAGTGACCTCACATAATTTAGTTATTTCGTAAAACATTATAGCAGATTTTACATTCTTATTGGTTTTTCTAAATAGTATAGACGTTTCCCCGTTCATTAGATTTTTTACCAAGTATCATGAATTTTCTTCGTGGTTTATACGTTTGGCCGGACATCTTACACTTATGTGAGTAACACTCAATGGCATTAATACTAATTCAAGAGTTATCAACACATGATTAGGTTATGCTTAAGACAAATGGGTTATATCATGTGGCCTTGATGATGACATTGTGTGACTATACAACTCTAGTGACATCACTTGTTGAGAGATGGTACTTAGAGACGAGTATAATCCAACTCATGATAAGGGAGATGACCATCACCATTAAGGATGTTTATTGATTCCTTCAGTAATTGATTATTGGGGAATCAATTTACTATAATACTATAGATGTTTTAGGGGATATGATTAGAGTGACAGGTTGGGATGACCTACACTGACATAGATTAGGTGTGTGGCTATTTTTGTATAGGAAACTTTGTTCTCAAGCGGGGTGAAGGCCGATACTGGAAGCCACCATCAAATTTGAATGATGGAGGGCTTGGGACCTCAGATACAGATGTGGATCTACATGTGCGCAAAAAAGATAGATGTATGATATAAAGAAGCTAGATCTGTAAAACTTAACATAGATAATATTGGATAACGATATACAAGGGTTTCCCGGAGATAGTGCCAGTTCCAAGAGGATATTAACTCCCTTGGAGGATGTCAACCCCCATGTAAGATAAGATAGTAATAGATTATAAACAGTAGTTATCATGCAGAAATAATGAAATATAAAATGACAAGAAACTAAAATGATGAGGGGACTTAGCTTGAGCTCTGCTATAGAGATGAATTGGACATCAAGATGTTAAGATAACGAACTATGGCAAATATTTCTCCCTCAAATTTTCAAAACTTAATTAAGCTCTTTCTTCTCCTCTTTAGGCCTAGGTCTCTCCGAGTCTTCTTGAAAAATATATCTCGGTCTTCTTGAAAAATATATATCAGTCCTTGAAATATGGGGGAAAACCCATATTTATAGCTTGGAGGTGAGGTTAGATTGGGGTTAATAAGTAACCAGAGTTGGGTAGAGTAAATTGAGTTAAGAGGTATGATGTGATTATGTGGGGACCATGGTTTGAATTATTAGATGGAGTGGGGAGCATGATTGACATGATAGGTGAGATGAGAAATTGCAATTTGAAATTTAGAAAGGGGTGTCGGATGGGTATATTAATACCCATGGATTGAATAATATATGAGAGATGGGGGATAATTGCCAATAGTCCTAATTATCAAATGGGTCCATATGGATCCCATTCGACAATTAGTTAAATAAGATTGAGTAAATACATGAGATTTATTGAAATTTAATAAAAATAAAAGTGAGAATGAGAAGTGACTTGAACGCGAGATGACGGAGGGACGCTATACCAAAAATTGGTGTCTGCATTTGCCCCTTTTTGTTGAGTGGTTTGCGATAACAAGCCATGAGACAAAAACAAAAAGGGTTAGATGAAATATGTGTCCGAGGATGGATGAAGACATGACCAAAGGCAAGATGCCTTAGGCAAAAAGGATCGCAATAACAATGAAAAAAAAGTATGGCAGTGACTCCAGTATCACATCGGTAGAGGAAAATTGCAGTCTCAATGGAGACAGATGACAATGTTCTATAGACTAGTGAGTGGATGAAGACCACTGCAGTATGGATGTAAACCACGATGACCAATAGGTCATAGGAAAACATCAAAATAAGTGCAACTGAATGTGAAAGATTTGCACAATCCTTTGTCTGCGAGGAATCGTGTGAAAAATCATGCGTCCGCAAAAGGAACGAGGATGAAGATAATGATGCCCTAATATAAGGCATAAATGGATGTTGAAATGAGATATCCTAGGGGGAATACTCATAAATAGGGACAGGATGAGAAAATAGGATAGAAGGGTGAGATAAAATGCACTAAAAGGGTGATAAATATGATGGCAATCATGTTTCATAGGAAATATGCATAAGTGTTAGCAAATTAGAAGATAAAAACAGTCCTACTTGTTTGATAAGTAGGACAAGAAGTCAATATAATTTTACGACAAAACAAAAGCAAAGTAAATATTCATGGAAGAGAACAAGATCATATAGGTGATGGCCGTTATTGTATCCTGTAAAACAAAAATGTCAAATGAAGATGGGAAAAGATTCTTAGAAATGGATATGATGATGCCCCTGTGAGAAGACTAACAAAGATAAAAGATGTGACCGAGTTCTCAAAAAGATAATAGGTCAATGTTGCCAAGATAAGAACGAGAACGATAATGAAAGGGATAGATGGCAATACATAAACGGAGAAACATTGGCATTGACCATGAATGCCAAATGTGAGGGATGTTAAGAAAGAGAAAAGGGAATAGATAGGAGGATTGGTTGATTATGAGAAGAGTAAGAAAGATCGAATGTGAAGGCGACAATGGTATGGAATAGAGGGACAAAGACATAGGAGGAGAAAAGAAGGAATGAAAGGGGAGGAAGAAGATCTAACAGAGAAGGATTATAGAGAAAGGGGGAAATGAAGAAGGATAAGCAAAGAGGAGACAAGAAAAGGACAAAAGAGAGGGTGAAACTATGAAAAAGAGAGAGTTTTTTAAAACGACGAGTGTGAAGGAGGATGAAGCAGAGGAAAGTAGAGAGGTAATGGAAAATGAAAGAGATGATAGAGAAAATAAAATTGAAAGAAATTGATCATAGTGAGGAAATCTGAGGCAAATAATATGGAACTGACCGCATGGAAATGCATGTGGATGATGAGATGATAAAGGAGATGGGATAACGCTGAAGAGTCAGGTTATCGATGGGGAAGTAAGGAGAAAGTGTGAGGTAAAATGGGGAGAAGGACGATGTAGAGAAAGTGAAATAAGATGAGGATTAGAAAGGAGGAGAAGACAATGGAGAAAATTATGAAGAAGTAAGAGAACTAAGAATGGAGGTATTTGATAAAGATTAAGAAGCACAAGGAGCGTAAAGAGAAGCTTGAGGGGAGGAATGACATCGATTGGAAAAGAAGTGGAGATGCATGAGATGAGGATAAATTTATGAGAAGAAAATAGAGAGAGGTTGCATGATGAAGATAGTGAAGAAATTGGAAAGGAAGAATGAAAGATGGAGAGATGGCAAGGAAAAGAAAGGAAGGGGTAGGAGAGGAAATGCTAGTGAATGGATGTTAGGAGAAATCCACTGATAATTATCCGTAGGAAAAGATGGGACAAAACATGAGACAAGGTAGAAAGTAAATAAAGAATGGGAGCGGGAACGCCAATGAAGGGACGTTAGGAGAAGTTCCCCGATAATGATGAGAGGGCACAGAGGAAGGAAGAAATGAAGATAGAATTGAGGAGGTCAAAGAAAAGGATTCAGACTGTGCAGAATGGGGATGAGTGGTTTTGAGGAGAATTCTGATGATAATTACTAGCACGGAAACAAAAGATGATGATGAAAAAATGTTAGGGGATTATTAATGACCATGATAGATAAGTATGGGGGTAGATATGTGGGAGAACTCTAGAAGATGGAGTGGAAAGAGTAAGGAAAGGAGGGATAGCGATGTGTAGGAAGATGAAGATGAGGAGAGGATGTAGTAGATGAGATTGAATGACAGAAAAATGATGAAACAAGACACAAAATGAATGGAGAAGGAATGGTTAAGTAAGATTACCCAGTGGCGGATTATGGAGATGAAGGAGGGACCAGTAGGAAGTGGTGTATGTGAGATTAAAAGAGGAGGTGAGAGGATGTGATGATGGGGAATGATGAGAAAATTTAGGTGGATAGAATGAGGGGTAGTGCGTGAGTGCAGGATTCCTGACTCATGCTTAAGATGAACTCCTAAAGTAAGATCGCCATGCCGCAGGAAGAATTAAGTAAGATCACCAAATGGGACAGTGACAATATAGAAGGAGAAAGACAACATTGTACTGGATACAAGTGCATGGAATGGCTGGTTGCAGTGGATGAGTATGATGAGAGGCGAGGAGACAAAAAATGAGGAAGATATGATAGGAGGAGGAAGGGTCAGACGAAAAACTATTCTTAAGAGTAACTCTTAAGTAAGATTTCCCTGCAATGGGGATGGTTAAGTAGGATCGCCAAGTTGAAGAAGAAGAAGGATGACGAAAAGATTGAGCAATGTGTACCAAAATGGAACAAGAGATGAAAGGATGTGATATCAAAGTGATAACAAGGGAACAAAGGAGTGTGACATGAGTGGATGGAGGAACATATGCAGTGTAGATGGAGAGTGTAAGGGTAATCCGTAATTGGGATGGCCACATGGTGGAAGTGATGATGTAAGAGTGTTAAGTGGAATAGCAGAAGTGGAAAGACGTTTGTGGTGGGTGATTTTCATCTATTGAAAGAGGAAATTGTTGAGAATTTTATTTACACTATGAATATCTCAAGGAAGAAGATATACCTTAACTAAGATTCTTTGGATGTATGAATGGTTAAGTAAGATTGTTAAACATGAAAGTAGAAGAGTAAAAGGGAAACTCAAAGAGGAAAGACAAGTATGATATCTGACGTCATGCAATGGAGACAAAAAGGTGAGAAGAATGATGTGGAGACAAATGGTGATGAGTGGAAATGGAGAGCGAGGAGCAATGGATCAAAGACATTGTTGAACAAGTTGAGATTTTAGGAGCTACAGGATAACAAACTTGCCTTGAGAAGGATCCTTGAGTAGGATTTGCAAAGTGTAATGGCGTATCAAGTAGAATTCGCAAACCTGAAAAAGTGTATTTGTGAATGCATTCATGGACATTATGGATGAAATAGTGTGAAATGTGATGCGCTTTTGACAATATATTACCTTAATGAGATAAAAGAAACATATTTGTAACAAGGGCATACAAGGAAACTATGTTTCGAACTGGATTAGAGATAAACAAGAATGGTTAGCACTCAAGGTATTGCACTTGCTGCCAATAGCAGGTGTTAATACATAACCAATGATAGTTAGTTATACCAAAAGACCATGAGGGGAAATATGGATGAAAGATGCTCGTAATCCTAATGTTGACATGAAAAAGGGATTGAGATGTAACTTTTATGCGGGAAGGGGGATATCTCAAAAGGTGGTGTTCCTTAAGTCTATGCCCTAACTCTAGGAAAGGGAAAGAATAATAGCAAAAAGCTGATCAATGAGGGAAGCTTTCAGAAAATATTAATAAAACAAAGGCTAATCAATGTGAGAAAATCTTCCAGATCCCATAACAACAACGTAGCCATCCTTCGAGGGTATGGTCTACTCTATACATACTATGTATGACAAGAATAATATGATAGCCGTCCTTTAAGGGATCAGTTTATTTCTTTTAATTTTGCTTTGATTTTGATTTGTATATGTTTATGTTTTTTTTTTTGCATCAATAGTTGTCCTTCGAGGCATCAATATGTTTTTTATAACTTTGATTTTGCCTTTTGCATACGTGAATTTGAGCTTCACATGGGGGAGAGTTGGGAATAGCTAAGTAGACCACATAAGAGGGGATAAGGAATGTACAAGAGACACCCTGGACCCTTTGCATGTCTACAATAGGAGAATGAGAAGGTGGCTGATGTAATGGTTACGGGGTCACATCAAAGTAGTGAAGGTGAACCACATAATTCGAATCATTACAATGATAAATGAAAGGGGCGAAGGATGGAAGAATAATCTAAGGATGCAACTAAGTGCTCATTAGTAGATATGCTAACAATATACTGGTCATAAGTGTAATGCATTAAGAGGTTACGTCTCTAGTTTACCACCAGGAGAGAGAAGATAGTGAAGTTGCAATAAGATGAGATGATAGACAAGCAGGAAATAAAACTATATCCTGAAGGAAATAAACATATGACTACAATGGTGGATTTTGATGAAGATAAATGATGCCCCAAGAGAGACATAAACATAGAAGGAAAATCATGACCTCAAAGGAGGACTTGATGAAATAAACAGTGTCCCAAAAGAGACACAAATATAGCCACAATAGTGGACTTCGAAATAGATGGTGCCCCAAAAGAGACACAAATATAGCCACAATGGTGGACTTTAGAAAAAGGGGTCCCTCAATGGAGAGACAAACATGGTCTCAAAAGAGGACTTCAATGAAAAAGATGATGCCTCAAAAGAGGCATAAATATGGCAAAAATGGTGGACTTAAAACAAGTGAGGATTTGGGCAGAAATAGTTTAGATTGGATGAATATGAAGGAGGTAAACAAAACAATGTCAAAGAGTGAAGTCCCCTAGTAACAAGGGAGTTATACAAATGATGTGCTCAAGGGTGAGGGAAAGTTGTTCCCTAATGTGAAGGAGTTAAGGATTTCAAAAGAGTTTAGATGAGATTGTTTTAGATTTGGATGGGATAAACGGTTGGAGACCACAAGTGTTTAACAAGATAAGCGATATTGATGAACAATGGAGGACCTTCCTTAGGAGGAATGTCATGTGTAGGAGGAATGTTAAGGGATGAGGTGGATGAAGGAATCATGGGAGACCCGACAAATGGGATATGAATTGGATTTAATGTAGATGGAGAAGGAACTTTCCCCTGAATGAGGAAATCATCTTTCTCAATAAGGTTGTGGATGATTGTCTGAAATGCCTTACAATGTTTGATGTCATGGCCCGGGGTATGATGATAAACACAACTGAAATTAGGATTGAACCATGATGGCTTGGGACCATAGGGATTAAAGGCTTTAATGGGAGGAAGTGTGCTAACAGATATTCAAGTTAATTGTCAAAAGATATCTGCATAAGACCCCATTGAAGTGTCATGGGGAAGGTAACTCTTGTTGGTTTTGATAGGATATCTCCGCTTTGAGTTAGGAGAAAAAATGGATGTAGATTGGATGTGTGAATTTCATGTTTTAGAGGAAAAATCAAATTTGGTTGAAGGATTGTATTGTTTGAATGTGGATTGATCATTGCAAGATGTCGTAGATGGGGAGACTGATCCTAACATGGATGTTGTGGCATTAGATTGTTGAAAAGAGGGAAAACCTGAATGTTTTCAAGGATGTGCATAGGACTATCTGAGATGTTTGCCTTGAGCCTTAGACTTCAACCAAGAATATTTACCTCTAGTAGGGATGACAATAATTTCAACCGCAGGATCTAATAGTGGTGGTGTGGTTATTAATGGAAAAAATGTCCTAAAACAAGAGGAGGACGTTAATGAAGAGATAAGTGTTTGTATGATGCGATTAATGATATCTATGCGAGATGTGGATTGTTTCGGTTTTGGCATGGGAAGAGTTGATTTTGTAGAGGGAGAAGGAAAATTATCTTTATTTGATTTAGGTGGATGTGTTGGTTTAGTAGATGATCCAAGGGGTATATTTGATAGGGTTACAAATCAAGAGGATTTAGTTGGTGTAATTGACAAACTAGACATAGAGTATTGGGATAAAGCTGGTGATGTGGCCATGGGAAACATTGTCAAGGTAGAGATAGGTGGAATTGTTGATATGATAGGTATAGGGGTCGTTGGCATAGATAAAGATGTAAGCACTTTTGGAAGATTTGGAGATGTTGGTGGTGTGATAACCGATGGAGTAGACCTTATGGGTATGGGTAATGTATGAGCATTTTTAGATGTAGAAGTAAAAGGGACTGGTTGTTTCATAAATGTTTTAAGGGGTAAGAATGATATGTCTGCTAAGGGGTTTGACGTCGGAGGTAGGGTTGTAAGGGTGCATGTAGTAGAACTGAGTTTTGTTGGGATGGTTGTGAGCAATGTAGGTGTAGTAACAGGTGTGTTTGATGAAGATGCCGGTGAATGAATAGGTGTGAGAGACGTAGGGATATGTGTGGATATGAGTGGGGCTGAAATGGGTGCGAAGCAGGAATCTGTTATCCCAAATTAGCCCCCCAATAAAATTTGGTCAAGACAACTCCTGCACATAAGGAAATTATGAAGGAAATGACTCAGACCCACAATATTGAGTTCTAGAACCATGCAAATTGAAAATAGAGGTTCGAGAAAAAAAATTTCGACCCTACAAAAGAAGAAATAGAAGAAACAATTCTTCTGAACATTTCCATATCTTAAATCTATTCAAAGGGTCGAGGGAGGACTTAACAATGGAATTACAGGGTCAGAGAAGAAGGGGTAGTACTGCATAGGAACCGAGAAAAAAAGGGGAAGACAAAACGAGTGCCAGACTGACTTTTGACCCAGAGGAAAGCGGGGTGTCGGGGGAAAAGTTGATTCTTTGCCCCTTGTTATCACAAAAAGGGTAAAAGTTGCAAAATGGCCCGCAACTCCGTCGGGGAAAAAGTCAACGTTAGAACCTAAGTCAAAGCCAAGGCGGGGAGTTAGAGGGAAAAGTGAAAATTTTCCTTTCGTTCAAAGGGAAAAAGATAAATTGCGAACCCACAAGACTGAGTTTTTGTTCTAATCTGGTTGTCACATGTCCCAATCCAAAAGGGGGGCCATTTTTCTAACTGTTTTCCCCGTCCATTCGTATAGACCCGATACAAACTTTGAAGGGGCATATCTTTCGACTCAGGGCTCGAAATATTGCAAATTTGACACCATTGGAAAGATCTCGGCCTCACCTACGCCATGGAGGTATGAGACTTTAATTTGAGGAGGTTAGCTAAAGGAAAATGGAGGAAACATCTTCAAGCCTTCAATGCAGGATCCATCTGTCTCAATAACCAGATTGGATTTGATCTGTTTCCGTCGTTTCCTCTTCTTTCAAGGTGCCGAATCAAGGGATCATGCAGTAAAGAGGGATTTGGGGAATATTTTATCATAAGCATTAACAGTAGTGGTTGAGTTTAAACCCACTTTTTCTGCTTCCTTCTCTCTTTCTTCTCTCCGATCAAATCTATAAATACAGGGGCATGATTCATTGTAAAGGGTTGTTCATTCTTCTTCCCTGCCCCCCTTCTCTCTTTCTTCTCCAGGGTCGAATGTGGAGTTTAAGCCTCCTCCCTTGGCTTTGTAATGGCATTTTCTTGCCTCTTTCTTGTTAATGGTGTACTGTGTGAACTCCTAGAGAAATAAAATCTATTTAGTGATGCGTTTTGTCCATACTTTGCTCATTTTGTTGTCTCTTCTCGCCTCTCACCATTGCAGGGTATACTTTGCATATCTCTGATGTCCATTGCAGGTTTTGGGAGTTGTGTTTAACAGGTTTGAAATGGTGTTCTATGTGAACTTTATCCTTGGTCTATGATGCATCTGTCCATCCTCTCCATTGCTCGCCTCTCTCCATTTCAGGCAGTTGGGTTTGTGATCAGCAGTTCCCTTTTCTCGGTGTTATCACCTCTGTAGTGTAGGATTTCTTTATTTTCATGCTCTCTCTCTCCTTAGTCCCTTGGAATTGTTAGATCAAGAGTAGATAGTCACATTTCCTTCCTTAGAAGTAGTTTAGTGCTAGGATTAGATAGAGGAACCAGCCTTTTCTGGAGAATCATTCCCATTTGCAAGTCCCACAACTTGGGGAATGATCCAATGTTATGCAAATCACACCAAATGACCCTACCTTAGAAAAGTAGATCCATAACTCATTTGGGGGTGCTGTGATTTCACACTAACAGTTTTGGCATGCCCGGTGGGACAGGTCTGAAGCACCTTACCACTTCACTTCATCAAGTTCGATGCACTCTTGGTGAATATTTCAGCCTTTGGAGGCACTTTCAAGCACATCTGGCGACTCCATCTGGTCAAAAACCCATTCTCTGAGTTGCAGACCTTTTCCATCCATTTCCACTCATTTTATCCATTTTATTCTTCCATCTCTTTCAATTTCTCCCATTTCATGAGGTTGTGCAATCATGACTTCATTTCCTTCATGGAACTCACACTTACAACAATGAAATCCACCTCCAATGCATTTCCCAACTCCTCCAAAGCAACATTATGATCAGATCCATGACCATTATGCTTACCCATATGAGCAAAGTCAAAGTCAGTTTGGCCATGGAGCTTATCAAGAACAAGGGGGCGCATACAATGATGACAACTATGTGGAGAAAGCTGGTTTATTGGAGAAAATTCAAAAAATGGAGGCTGGCATGGTTCAGTCAAGGGGCATAGCATGAATAAAGTCATTTAAGATTGGTTGCAGGGCACCTTGTCCATGGGAAGGCCCTTTTCCAAGACATTACAACCCTCAAGAGAATCTTGACTTCATGGTTGAAATGCTGCCCCAACTTGCACAATGGATTGAGGAGATCATGGCTTCTGAGTTGGAGTCAAGACAACCTTGTCAATGGGTAAGTCCAACATCTCATAGCTTTTCTTTTTCTCTTTCTCAAGCGGCACCATCTCAACCCAAGCTCTAATTTCCAAGCTCTTCACTTGCTGCCCCAAGTGTTGATTTCATTTCTCCATCTCCTAGTCTTCCACCTCATCTCAGTTCTTCTGTCCTTTTCCCTTCCAAACAATCATCCCCTCCAAACAAACAAGAAGTTACACCTCCCATCCCACCACAAACAATTACAAAGATGGTTGAACCCCAACCTGCCACTCCTCTTGCTTTCCCAAGTCCATGTCGGGAGGAGACTCAAGAATCTAGTCAAGGAGAACAACAAGAAGAGGAGCCCAACAGAAAAGAAATGACAGACAATCTGAAGAGTTGGGTTGCCAAATTTGGGTTTACAAAGATCCGCTTGATGGTCAAGCCAATGGAGGAGGTCAAGATTGAAGAACCAGTGGTAGCTGAGGCCGAGTTTGCAGCAGAAGAAGATCAAGAACAAGAGGAGGAACAATCAGTCCCAAGCCCCATTGAAGAGGAGCAGCTGGGAGAGATCAAATCAGTGTTGAGGCCACTCAATGAAGAAGGCATCATTGAAGATTTTTTGCTTTCATTTCAAGGGCCTGATTTGATTGTTGAACCCATGATGGAGGAGGACCATACAGTTTCAGAGGCTCTAAGTGTGGAGCAGGCTACAGGGGAACCTTCACTTATTTCTCCCACTTCATCCCCTTCAAGATCTGATGTTAAAGAAGAGTTTGATCTTTCAAACTTAGTTTTTGAGGAAGAGAGAAACCATGGTGAGCAAGTTACAGATCAAGAGGACACCATGAAGGAGGTGGAGCACTTGCAGCAGAACAAGGAGGCAGACTATCTGTCAGACTTGAGATATTGCTTTAATGAAGAGGAGTCCACAGAGATTACATCATTCACTCCTCCATCCATCTTCCATGCACATGAACCCGCTAACACGAAGGAGAATATTCAAGCGCAAAATCTTGTACTCCATAATGGCCCTCTGGAACTAGGGTTGGAAGATCTTGATCTTCCATGTTCTTCAAAAGAGGAGGAAGGCAAAAGGTAGGAGCATGTCACCATTTCTCCCACACCATTCATCCAAGAAGGTGCATAAGAAGACTCCATTTTTGGAGTTGAATTTCAGAGAAATGGGCACATCCAAAAGATCAGACCATGCCTAATCAGGTACTTGGCTTCATTGGAGCCAAAGGAGAAACCATAACCAGTCATGCTCATTTCAGGGCATGAGGATGAGCTACAAAGCACCAAGGATTAGTTTTCATACCTCTTTAATACAAATGCAGAGCAACTGAAAGAGGTATTAGTTGTCTTCAGTTGATACTTTGGTGATTTGGGTGGAAGATCAGCTTGTAGTTAGTTTTTCACTCATCCAACCAACCATGTTCAGTGCCAAATCAGTTGCATGGTTGCCATTTTTGAGGAAGGGAAGCTATTTCTCCCTGCCAGTTGTAGGTTTTGTTTGAGTTTCCTTTTCTCTTGGTTAGAGTAGAGTATGTAGGTTTGTTTTCAGCAGAAGAAGTGCTTTTACACACTCTGCATATCCCACTTGGGGTATGTATGATTTTCAGTTTGTACATAGTTTTTGGTGCTGTTGTTTTGCTCTTACACAGTCCATTTTAGTTGGCTTTTGGTGAAGTTCAACTCCAAGTTCAGTGGGTTTCCAAGAGGCTCAGAGGTCAGATCTTCAAAAGTTCAAATCAGTTTTGTATTTATCAAGCAGACTCCATGCCCAATGGATGCTTCAAGGCCACTAGTTTCTTCATCTAGCAGGCAGATGTCCTCGTGAGTCGCCAAATTGTTATCCCAAATTCACCCCCCTGGGCAAATTTGGTGAAGAAAACTCCTACACATAAGGAAATTATGAAGGAAACGACTCAGACCCACGAGCTCGAGTTCCAGAACTAGGCAAAGTGAAAACATAGGCCTAAGAAAGTAAAATTCAACCCTGCACAAGAAGAAATGGTTCTTCTGAATGTTTCCATATCTTAAATCTATTTAAAGGATCGAGGGAGGACTTAACAATAGAATTGCATGGTCAGAGAAGAAGGGGCAGTGTTGCAGAGGAACTGAGCAAAAAAGGGGAAGACCAAACGAGCGCCAGACTGACGCGTGTCCCAGAGGAAAGCAGGGCGTTGGGGGAAAAGTTGATTCTTTGCCCCTTGTTATCACAAAAAGGGTAAAAGTTACAAAATGACCTGCAACACCATCAGGGAAAAAGTCAGTGTTAGAACCCTAGTCAAAGCCAAGGTGGGGAGTCGGAGGGAAAAGTGAAAATTTGCTTCAAAGGGAAAAAGTTAAATTGTGGACCCACAAGACTGATTTTTTGTTCTAATCCGGCTGCCATGTGTCCCAAACCAAAAGGGGGGCCATTTTTCAAACTGTTTTCCCCATCCATTTGTACGGACCCGATACAAACTTTGAAGGGGCATATCTTTCGACTCAAGGCTCAAAATGCTACAAATCTGACACCATTAGAAAGATATCGGCCTCACCTACACCATGGAGGTCTAAAACTTTAATTTGAGGAGGTTCGGTAAAGGAAAACGGAGGAAATGTCTTCGGGCCTTCAATGCAGGATCCATCTGTCTCAACAACCAGATCAGATTTGATTTGTTTATGTTTCTTTCAAGGTGCCGAATCAAGGGATCATGCAGTAAAGACGGATTTGGGGCATATTTTATCATAAGCATTAACAGCAGTGGTTGAGCTTCAACCCACTTTTCCCACTTCCTTCTCTCCTTCTTCTCACCAATCAAATCTATAAATACAGGGGCATGATTCATTGTAAAGGGTTGTTCATTCTTCTTCCCTACCCCCCTTCTCTCTTTCTTCTCCAGGGTTGAATGTGGAGTTTAAGCCTCCTCCCTTGGCTTTGTAATGGCATTTTCTTGCCTCTTTCTTGTTAATGGTGTACTATGTGAACTCTTGGAGCAATAAAATCTATTTCATGATTTTTTTTGTCCATCCTTTGCTCATTTTGTTGTCTCTTCTTGCCTCTCACCATTGCAGGGTATACTGTGCATATCTTTGATGTCCATTGTAGGTTTTGGGAGCTGTGTTTAAGGGGTTTGAAATGGTGTTCTATGTGAAATTTATCCTTGGTCTATGATGCATCTGTCCATCCTCTCCATTGCTCACCTCTCTCTATTTCAGGCAGTTGGGTTTGTGATCAGCAGTTCCCTTTTCTCGGTGCTATCACCTCTGTAGTGTAGGATTTATTTATTTTTATGCTCTCTCTCTCTCTCTTAGTCCCTTGGAATTGTTAGATTAGGAGTAGATAGTCACATTTCCTTCCTTAGAAGTAGTTTAGTGCTAGGATTAGGAAGAGGAACCAACCTTCTCTGGTGGATCATTCCCATTTGCAAGTCCCACAACTTGGGGAATGATCCAATATTATGCAAATCACACCAAATGACCCTGCCTTAGAAAAGCAGATCCATAAATCATTTGGGGGTGTTGTGATTTCACACTAAAAAAATTTAATTTGGTAGATTGGAGTGTATTTGAAGTGGTGGAAGTGGATGGTATAGTTGAATTTGATGTGGATGTGATAAGGATAGGAGAAGGTGTAGGTTCAGGACAAGTAGTGAAAGTTGATGTAGGTGTGACATGTTCTGAATAAGAGTTGGGAATAATGTCTACTATGGGAACATGCAAAGTTGGTGATAAGATAAGATCTTGACTGACAGTGTCAATGATATAAGCATTCGACAGTTGAGATGTAAAGAGCGTGGCTTGATTTGTTGGTGGTTGATTAGTTTGCGCAGTGGAGGTATCAATTTGGATATCCCCTTGATTTATGAGTTATTGGACACGATATTTGAAGGAACGACATTTCTCAATGTCATGACCTTTTACTCGATGATATTTACAATAGTGGGCTTTGTGATACCAAATAGGCTTAGCTTTTGATTTATCCAGGGGTCGTATGGGAGGAAGTTGGATAGAGTTTACGCTCATCAACTTATCAAATACATAACTGTATGATTCTCCTAAAGGAGTGTACTTGGCTATTGATTGAGGATATCATTGTTGAGATGTGCTTGATGTAGATGGGGATGAGGGATCAATGACCACAGTGTTGGCCGTAACCTTGAACTCGTCATTATGTGTGAATGGTTTAGTGGCTTCAACTTTAGGTTTAATTAAACTTACTTTAAGATGACCCTACTCAATGGCACATGTTTCAAGTTTACGAGCCATTGTGAAACTTCATCAAAGGCTCAGAATGATTGGATCTGCAAAGTGGATGATATATGTTTTACACTCGAACGCAAGAATAATTCGATGAGTTCGGTTTGTGGGATAGTGAAGGATAGTTGGTTTATAACACCATAAAATCGTGTGACAAAGTCAGCGATGGGCTTGTTTTCAAACTGTCAAATGGTATATATATTAGCGATAGTGGTTTTATGTGTGATATTGATAGAAAAGTGTTCTAAGAACAACTGTGCAAGTTAAGTGAAAGACAATAAGGAATGTCGTGGGATACTATTATACTAGTCCAACCCGAGACCAGACAAGGACATGGGGAAAGTGCAAAGAAGTATATCGTTATCATGCACAATAAGATAACATGCGTGTTTAAATGTGAGGAGATGTTGTTGGGGATCTTCCTTGTCATTGAACTTAGTAAATGTGGGAAGTTTCCAATGAGAAGGGTAGGGCTTGATTGGAACCGACAGATGAATCGGTTCGTTACGGATTTGTTCACAGGATAAGGTATTTTTGGGTGCTATGGTAAGGGTTTCTAAACTGGCCAACCAATTCATTAAGGCGTGAATTGAATCACTCGAGGTGTTGTAAGGTTGAGATTGGATCGACTGTGTGGTTTGAAAAGTAGTTTGATAACTCGAATGATGTGTTTGTGGGTGTGTGGGTAGTTGGGGAAGTGTCTGATAAAGTGGTTGATAAGTTTGTGGATAGGATGTTTATAGAATGGTTTGATAAGACAATTGATTACTTTATGGATATGTAGGCGTATGAGGAGCTGCTTGGTAAGGGATAACATGTGTCAGAGGTTGGGATTGCTGCATAGGCTGATTTTGAGCAATAGGGGCATGATGTGGTTATTGAAGTTGGGTAGGTAGTTGTAAATGATAAGTGGGGATATGGGTGTTAAGATTTTGAAACGACTGGGCAGGCCTATTAATAGTGGATGAGATAGAATTGTCAAAATGGGATGTGGGTGGAATGCGATCCACCAATTTTGGAGATTGGGAGGATTGAGAGATTGTAGGATATTTTTGGAGTAATAATTCATATATGAGGTTAGGAGGAGACCCAAGTGTCTCTAGAGGAGTGGGATATGGTGGTGTGGTTGATTTAGGAAGACTGGACTTGACGAAGAGATATGGGGGTTGGTGTCAAGGTGGGGACAATTTTGGATGACATGGTTCTCATGAGGTGAGACCATGGAGACTAGAGGTTGGGTGACTAACGACGTGGCTTTGAGTTTAGAATCCTATTGGGTGAGATTGTTAGGAGAATTAACTTTATTGGGTGGAGCGGATTGTTTGTTTGTCTCGATTCAAGAGAGAGAGACAATAGGTGTGAAATAGAGAAACATTTGTTTATGTATGTTGTTGACAAATAAATCAATTATAATATTTTTTATCATCATGATTAATTTCAAGATGTGAATAGAAAAGAAAAGTAGGCAATAAAGGTACCTAAAGAAGTCTAAGATTAGTTCAGATAGCTTTGGATGGGGAGATGTCTGAGACGATTTCCTGTTAGGTGTTTAAGTCCCAATCAGTTAACCAAGTGAGAGGAACATTTTGATGTGTTAATTATGTTCGTGCAGTCTCAGGCAGTGTGTGATAAGTGAAATACAGAAGTTAAATCCCTCAGGCTATGTAAGCAAGTAGGATGCAGAAGGTTCGTTTTAGACCAAAATGAAATGTGATATTCGATGCAAACAGTCACTCAGAAAAGGTAAAGTTTGATGCTGAAAAGAGAATAAAAAAAATGAGGAATACCTGGAGAATTGCTTATCGTTTTCCTTTGTGATTAGATTGCAAGTGATAATGGTATTAATCACGGACCTGGAACATCCAGTGACCTTAAAAGTGCACTATTCATGACTGGAAGAGGGATCTGGTGAAAGAGATTTAATGCGTGTTTTTTTAACAAGTGATATCTAACGGCATTGTTGGATGGATGCAAATTTGTCAATTTCACCTAGAAAATAAGATAAATGTAATTAGTTGATATGGTTAAGAAAGGCGATATAGATGTTGTCAAAAAGTTACTTCGTAGAAAAAATAACAATAATGAACCTAATTAATTAAGAAAAATCATAGATCGACGTTTGCATATAATAAGAGGAAATAAGCTACGAAAGCTATTAATAGACCATAAACTAAGAGATAAATTAAGAACTGACATCCTTATTAAAATAAATGATCAAAGAAACTATGAACACAAACGGTGAAATAAATGATTAAATGCTAAGATACACTATAAACTATCTGCAATAATAATAATAATCTATGAAAGAAGCTATGAAATGGACTTTATGAAAGAACTTGAAGCAAATTAATTGATTCAAAATCGATTTGAGATGAGGGATGCATTTAGTTTTTCCAGTGGAACAATTCACACACACAACTCGAGCGCTTTATAGATTATTGGTGTGTGTCCATGCTATAGTTGGACTATTTTCAATCAAACATGCAAAAGATGTCTCAACTTTAGTCACCCATGTGTGTGGGACCAACAAATTGACTTCCCACCACAACAAGCGCCAATGGACATTCTACGTGGGGAAGAGTGTTTCCAAAAGGCAGATCAATTTACAAAAATGATGGATTGTTTTGATGGAAAGGAAAACCAAATAAAATCTTGCCTTTAGGAAAAGCAAAGTCAAATGTTGAATCTGGGAGGACAGGTAGATTGAAAATGGTTGGTCATATTGCACATGGACGTGGCTCTTCACATGTTTGAGAATCACGAAAAATGTGTAATTGGATATGGTGACATGAGCACTATTTATAAATTTGTAATAGACCACAAAGACTATGTGGATTTAGAACTGAGCTGGAAATAGTTGGAAGTGTTAAGGATCGAAATCTTGTGAGTATAAGTTTATTGACCTATATACATTGATATAGACTTTCCCAAATCACGCCTTTATAAGGAGCTATAGAATGATGTGGTTTTTCTTATTGATTCGTTGTGTCAAATTTTATGGTTATGAGGGCTGAGTCATTTAAAACTTCCAGTATGGAGGGTATGAGAAAACTTCCCATATGCAGTAAATATAACACAGAGTTATACGTTTAATTGCCCCACATTCAAGTGATCTACTTTTCCATTATTTTCAAACCGGGTCTGAAATTCAAAATTATCTTTGCCTAAAAAATCAAAATTCACTGATGGCTTAGCTCTGTCAGGTGGCTGTGTAGGGGAGGAATCCAAGTGGAGGTGTTGGGAAGAGTTTTCCAGAGTGTGGAGAGTTGGGATAGGAGAGGGAGTGAGTCTGCGTGGGGACAGAATGTAGTGTGGTTGGGAAGAGGTGTAGAGACAAGTGTTTGAGGGGAGTTGTTCAGACTAGCTCGGATAGGAGCTCAGGGATGTTGGGAGGTAAGTGGAGATGGCTTGGCCAAGGCCGGGACTATGGGAAAGGAGCGGAGGAAGTGTGGTGAAGGAGTCATGGAGGGAGGAATGGAAAGAGCTCGAACAAAGGAGGATGGAGATCACAGTCGATGGAGAGCAGCGCAGGAGGCTGGGAGTGAGCCCGTGGATGGAAGGAGACGATGAGGCATGAGATTTCTTGATTTGGGTGTGGAGGAATCGGTGGCTCGTGGAGAGAAGGGAGGATGGTTGGAACTCAGTGAGGGAGTCATGGGGAAAGAGTGGAGAGAGGTAGACGGTGGAAGAAGTCAGTTGGGGAGATGGATGAGTACGTTGGAGGGAGTCCTGGGGTAATAAGAATGACTCAGCCAAAGGAGAGGTGTGTGGGGGTGCTAGCTTAGTGGAGTGGAAAGGAGACGGGAGCTTGGGTAGAGGAGAAGTCTAATGGGAGCTCGCTGAATTGGAGGGAAATACGTGGGAGTCGGGATATGAACTCGGTGTTGAATGGGGTTGAGTAGAAGGGATATGGATGGAAGGGAGTCGGTGGGTAGATAGGTAGGTGGCCGAGTGGAGTAATGGGATAACTCAACCGAGGGGAGGGAGATAGCTTGGTGTAGGGAAAAAGGGAGATGGGGATATGGGTAAGGATAGATGGGGGGTAGCGTAGGATGCTAACAATTATTATTAAATTTTATTTTTTTTGTAATTTAATTTAATTTAATTGAATAATAATTACGCATTTTTTATTTTTTATTTTTAAATTTGCCTTATAATGATGGTTAGTATTATTATATAAAACAATACAAATGAGATGGTATATTAACGATCATCTAAATAAAGCCAACGATAGTATCATAAGCCAGATAGATGGAATGAACTATAAAATTAATCAATATTAAACCAAATATAAACTTTTATCCTCCAAATACTAATCTTTTGATGATGATTAATTGTGATATTTATGATATTAAAAAAAGAGAGCAAGTAATAACAACAAGATATATATTTATTGCGAAACCAAGTTCAAAAACAAATGTCAAGTCATAAGGTCAATTTCCATATTCATTTCCCATACGGGTAAATAGAAAAACAAAGAGTACATACCTCTGGGCGACTTCAGATGAGTAGACCGTACTACACTGAGATCAACAAATACTAAGACCATGCAAATAGGCAAGTTAGACAAGATGAGTAAAATAACAAACAAAACACCCAGATCTAGGATCTGGTCCCATCGAGTGTGCCATAATGTTGTACAGGAAACTTCGTTCTTGAGCGGGGTGAAGGCCGATACTGGAAGCCACCAACAAATTGGAATGATTGAGGGCTTAGGGCCTCAGATGCAGATGTGGATCTATGGGCGCAAAGAAGATAAATGTATGATATAAAGAAGCTAGATCTGTAAAACTGACAAAGATAAAATTATATAACAATATGCGGGGGTTTCCTGGACAGTGCTAGTTCCAAGAGGATATTAACTCCCTTGGAGGATGTCAACCCCTGTGTTAGACAAGATAATAATAGATCATGAATATTAGTTATCATTCAGAAATAATGGAATATAAAATGACAAGTAACTAAAATGACGAGGGAACTTAGCTTGTGCTCTACTATGGAAATGAACTAGGCATCAAGATGGTAAGATAATGAACTATGGAAAAGATTTCTCCCTCAAACTTCCAAAACTTAATTAAGCTCTTTCTTCTCCTCTCTAGGCCTAGGTCTCTCCAGGTCTTCTTGAAAAATATATCTCGGTCTTCTTGAAAAATATATATCGGTCCTTGAAATATGGGGGAAAACCCATATTTATAGCTTGGATATGAGTTTATATTGGGGTTAACAAGTAATTGGGGTTGGGTAGAGTAACCCGAGCTAAGAGATATGATGTGATCACATGGAGACCATGGTTTGAATTATTAGATGGAGTGGGGAGCATGATTGACATGGTAGGTGAGATAATAGATTCCATTTGAAATTTAGAAAGGGGTGTCGGATGGGTATATTAATACCCATGGATTGAATAATTTGTGAGAGATGGGGGATAATGCCAAAAGTCAATTATTAAATGGGTTTATATGGAGCCCATTTAATAATTAATTAAATTTGGTTGAATAGATGATGAGGTTTATTGAATATTAGGAAAAATAAAGGTGAGATAGGAAATTGCATGAACCCGAGATGACGGAGGGGCGTTATACCAAAAATTGGTGTATATAGCTATCACATATTTATAAGTGAGACATCATAGAGGATCTACGACTTATTTTGATGGGTCTTGTCAATATCATATTGTTACCCAAAAAGTCCATTCGATTCTTCTCAGTGGGATATATTGGGGTGATAGTAGATATGATAATGTAACATGGGGTATTTGTATGAAGGTGACAAGAACATTAGGCATACTACTTTATTATAGATATAGACCTGAGAGCATATTGTAGTTGGGTGCCCCATTGGGACCTTTGAGTCTATTTTAGATGATAACCCAAGGGTATTTGGCCAGATTTGGTCTTGTAAGGGCCCACAGGGATACATAGGAGACATCAGGGTAAGACATCTAGATGACTTAGTACCTACAAACATCATATAGAGACTGCAAAAGGTCCCCAATGATGATTCATGTCTTTTCCAAAGGTGTTCAAGCTCCTAAACCTCCTTGCAGCTTATATTTGTAGCCTTGTTTTCCTTAGTTAGCCATTTCTTTCTTTTTTTAGCTTCCCGCTTCATTTTAGCTTAGTTTTGACCTTTAGTGTGAAAACTTCTGCCACCCTGGGTGGCAGTTTTGTAACCACCACCCTAGGTAGGACGGCGGGTTTGTACCCGCCGCCATCACATGGCGGCGAATCACTGGCACTTTTTCCAGAATCTTCCAACGTCAATTAAGACACGTGTTGCCCCACTCAAGTTCACTTTTAGCGCATGTTTGTGAACCATTTTAGCCTATTTCAAGCCTGACTACCTTGTGGCATTCTCTTCTTCACTTCTAATTTGTAATTGATTCTTCGAACTACCTCTTCATTGTTGATGTGGCACTCCATGGTTGCAGAGTGTGATTGTGCACAACCCAACCAACCTTCTATAAATTGATCACTTGTTCTCAAGAAAATGGTCTAGAGATCATTTTGTGTATTCTTGTATTGCTAAGCTACCTCATTCTTGTTGGAAATTACATAGCCAAGCTCTGTTCACTTGTGTTATCTCTCTTCCACTTGCATTGTTACCAGATTGCCATTCAAGTTGTCATTGCTCCAACACCTTCTCACTACTGCTTCTACTACATTTCCAATCCCTTGGACTCATGTGAACACATGAGATTGAAAATACAAATTGAGGGGACAAAGCATAACCCAACTGGATTTGCCACTACTCTATATTTCCAGGTTGGGGTTGATATTAGATTTCTTCATTTCTTCATATTATTGTTTATGAATCATACGCATACATATATATTAAATAGAGTAGAAAAGAAGCATTTCCATTGTTGCAATCATTCAATAATTACAATAGATCAATTCACATATAGGAAATCTTTCATAGAAATATTCTTTACTTTTTTCAGGGAAGTTGTAGGGAAGAAAAGCTTCTAAGAAGCTCTGATTTCTTCCCCTGCTTCTGAGGCAAAATAGAAGGTTAGATTTGCATCCATATTTTAGTGAAGCTTTCATTATTTAAAATAGAATAGATTTCTTCTGCACAGATAAACAACTACATCTGGTTGTTTATTTGTTTTAGGATTTATTAATTAGAGTAGAAGCTTTTATTTCCTCATTTCCTCTTTTAAAATTCCAGAAAAGAACAAAAATATTTATTTTACTAGAATAACAGCTTTGTATTGTTTTATTGCATTTATATCTTGGAAAATACCAAAAACATAGAATAGTTTCAATTCAATTAGATTAGTTGTTATTTGCGTAAATAATTAGATCTTTACAATACATGACCATCAACGGTCCTCAACAAGAACATACATATGGAAGTGATCCATAGTACCACAACTAAATGGTCCTGAGTTAATTATGGATATAGATACGGGACTTCATCTTCTTGTCCTCAGAACACCATCTCGATATGCTGAGAAGATTCAACAATTAAACATCTTAAACATTGCGGCTTATAAGGCCTACGAGTTCTGGACTACCCCTGACAATAGAGTTTAAATATACATGACCATACAAGGACCACAACCAGAGAGAATTTATAGTTGTGATCCGATGGTCCCCAACCAAACGGACCTGAGGCTCAAAGATATAGACATAGACATAGGATTATGAGCATTGGTTTTCCATCACATCTCCACTTCCACCCAACATCATATCAACAATTGAACATTCTAAACAAGGAATCTCATCCAAGCCCTCACATTTTGGACCACCCACCAACCGAATCCATAGATTTATGAAACCACACCTCTCTCGATTATTCCATGACCTTGTCTGGACATATTTACGAGGCCCCCATTTGGTTTTCCACGAATCCCACAACCGGTAGAAAGGATATCCGCAGAGCTTGATATTGACCGGAATCTCCATGTAGCTATTCTTTCAGATCCATCTATCAGACCAATTTAGGTTAGAAGGGATTTCCTTGCACTTGATGAGAAGATCCCATTATTACATGTTGAGGACATTGTTTTTCCTTGATAAATTTCCCATCCATTTACATACACTTTCATCTACATATCACATTCCGCTATCATTTAGCCATTCGCATTTCCACATTGGCTGCCTCAGCCTGACCTCGAGGAGTTAAGTGCAGTTGAAGGTTCACGTGTTGATTTTCATCCGTACAAATTGGTGAATCCAATGTGAAGAGCTAGTCTCTTTTCATTTCCATTTCTTTCATCCATCTTCTCCTTCTCCCATTATTCTGTGGGTATTCATATACCCCCTGAATATATCGGGACAAGACGGATACGACCGACCCATTTTGGGTCTCGAAGCATATTACTACCAAATGGGTAGGCAACAACAGTCAATCTCACTATCGATGCAGGCTGACACCTACTCAACTCATCTCCCTATGTCTCAAAATCCTCCTCCTCAAGGGACCAATAATGGATCCTTGGTTAGGATTGAGGAAATTGACCAAGTTATGCAAACACAACAACCTGAACTTTCAAGTTCTAATAATATGACATTTACCTGAGAGTCAGGCTCATCTCCTTGGGTTTTATTCAGACTGCAAATCAGTATGCAGTCTGATCAACTCCCATTACTAAACAAGGAGTATTTAGCACGTTACACCCAAAGTGAGCAACACTTCCAAAACATGGATAGGATGCAAGGACATAGTGATGTCTTACTTTAGAATAACACCTCTACCCCTTGCACAACAGAAAACATTCCTAATGAGTGGTGGAAAAACAATGAACAATTCATAGAAGGATATCACACTCCTTTGCCACCTAACAAAATTCAACAATGTACGCTAAAAAAAAATGACATGCCATCACCAGGCAAGGTCATCTTGACATTGGTGGACAAGGTTAGAGAATTGGAAGCCCAAGCTACTCATGCTTCATATTCTGTTGGGCAAGCAAATATTCTCCATCAACCGTAGAACTATGGCCAAGTGCCTACTATGCCAAATCCTCTAGTTTACATGGGCATTCCTAGCCCCGAGGATCTCCTCACTAGGTTGGGCACCTTGGGTATGCCCCCTCATGCTGTGTACGGATACCCATAATAGGAACTAACTGGAAGTGCATTCTCAAATGCCATCCCAACTAGAAATGCAACATTCCCTGGCTTTGTGCCTCCAAATCTGTACCAGAGTAATGTTCCCCCTTATGTACACATGTATTCTAAATCACCACAGGGGGACATGTACTCTTTCCCTAGTCCATATGGTCAGCCACAGGGGATGTCATACACCTCCACAAATGTTTACGTTGCACCATATCAACAACCCATTCCACCTCCACCTCCCCAACAAGGGCCATCCATGGTCGAGTCTTACGTAGTGGGGACCTACTCTGAATATCTTAAAGAGCCCCTCGACTTCACCATATAGAGTGTTATGCTCCCAAGACCTCTACCAGACCTTCCAAAATTCAAAGGGGAGGGAGATCCAAATGTGCATATCAAAGCATATGCAACTCCATTTGAGAGCTGCTCCCATGGGATGCAGTCATAGCAAATATCTTCCCTAAGACTTTAGAAGGTATTGCTCTCGATTGGTATTATAGGATACCTGAGGCTTCAATACATTCTTTTAAACAACTCATGTCTGAATTCATCAAATCTTTCAACATGAACAAGTTGCTAAGGACAGGAATCAGGGAGTTCCTACACATAAAACAAGAGCACAATGAGTTTGGTGCATTTCATCCAGAGATGGCAGCAAGTCCTCTACTCTTCCGCAAGAACTCCCAACATGGATCAGACAAAGCTCTGTGATCTATTCCTTCACTCTCTTAACCAGGAAATGAAGGAGGAAGTCCAGAAGTTCCCACTTAGGAGCTATGAAGAGGTGTTAGAGGGTGCTCTCCATATAGATCAAGCAACAATAGACAGTGGTCGCAAGACCTATGGTTCAAATGGGAGATTGATCACTCCCCAATCAGGGTAATTCAAGTTACCCCAACAACATGAACAAAAACCAAGGACCTAAGGTCCTCAACAAAAATGTGGTGTTACAACCATGGTGTTACTGACCAAGCAAAGAAACCAAATTTTGTTAACACCTCAAGAAAAAAATAACATTAACAACAACACGAACGGTAACAATCATAGGAGTAAAACTTTACTCCTGTGATCAACACAGTGGACTTCAATCATCCTCCACCCCAACAACAACAACAACAAGTTCAGGCTCAAGGCCCTAACCAGTACCCAAATGGGTACCTAAACCAATATCAAAATCAAGGGAAATGGCCTCTGAACTTCAATTACAATAACCAACAGTTGAACAATAACAATCAAAACTTTAGACCACAACAAAACACAAACCAAAGACCTCAAGATTATGATCCTGACCTATATTGCAGTTTTCATAGGGTCCGAGGGCATGATGCAAGAACATGCCATGATTGTAACAAGTTCTTACAATGCTTTCCAGAGGACCAAAGACAACTCTTTGTCGAGATTTTTTTGGCAAATCCTATGGCACCGACTCAAAATACTTGCATGGGGCCTGTATCCCCTCAGAACACACCACTCAGGATCTTTAATGATCCCCTTCCAATGCATCCCAACAATGGTAAGTTGGACCCCAATGGCTCAAATAAGGGTATCCCGGTGGGAAAAAATGATCATGAAGCTTCGACTTCATCAAACCCATTGGTAGTACCTCCGTTGGATGGTCGCCAGTAGACTAAGATAGTGGGTCTAGTAGAATTAGAAACTGAACCCCAAATAAATGCTGCTACTAGAACTCAAGATTACTCTTCGCAACCCATTCCTATTTACCCATCTATATCAGATGATATTCATCAAACACTTTCAAAGCTAGTGGGGGCTTACGACTTGATCAATGATTTGACAAAGACCTTTTCTCACATTTCCTTCTTGGATTTGTTGAAGAACTCCCCTACTCATAGAGCTGCTTTATTAGAAGCATTGGGTCTTGGACATTTGATCAATGTCACTCCTCCTCCGGAAGCACAAATAAACCACATAGACGTTGATGTCTATCCTCCTAGGCAGCCAGAAAGAGATGTTGGATTTGTAATGAACATCAGTAAGATGTCCACAAATGCTGAATTAACACATAGAGGTGATCCAATTTGTATCTACAGGTTTGGATTTACATAACTACGTAAAGCATGTAATGATTGATGATGTAGAAGTAATCAACATTGTCCCCTTTTCTTTTCTCTAGAAGTTAGGCTATGGAGAGACCAATTTCTCTTCAATGAGAAACATGTTGAGAGGGTATGATAGCCTCAAGGCAACATCAATTGGAACCATAGTGCTACCAGTTACCCTAGGGCCCAAGATGATTCTCACAGAGTTTTATATTATAGATCAGGAAACCAACTATAATATGATTCTTGGTCATCCTTGGATACATCGCATGAAGGTGATCCCTTCCACATTGTTTCAGGAAGTTAGATTCCTACATTTGGGGAAAGTCTTCATTGCACAAGGTGACCCAAAGCCCTTTGACATACACCTAGCTAACCTAAAGAAGAAACCTGGGTGCATTTTGAGTTTGAGCTCCCTGCAAACCAATTGAACAAACCCACGAGTTCAACACCAGAGACAAAACTAATTCCCACAATGGAATTAGAAACTACTAGTTTGATTGAAGGAATTCCTGCAGTCAAAGATGAAACTGTTGTTGTAGAGACAATATCAATAGAAACCATGGAAAAGATTATCGAGTTGTTGGAGAATGATTTACCCATTCTCCTTCCATTTGATTCCATGGGCATAGGACATGCTCTGGGACTCGAATCTCTTCCTGCTGATGGGATTTGCATGGTTGAAGTCTCAGAAGCAAGGGAAGAAGATACAAAGAATGATTCAACATCAATCTTCCCAAGAAACTATTGGACTCTCAATTTTGATGGAGCTAAATGTCACTTTGGCGCTGGGGTAGGTGTGATTCTCACTTCTCCTAGGGGAAGGTCATGCCTTTTTCCTTCAAACTAGATTTTGAATGCACAAACAATGGTGCAGAATATGAGGCTCTCCTTCTTGGTCTCATAGTAGCCAAAAGGATTGGTGCTTGTAACATTAGAGTGTTGGGTGATTCACAACTAGTTGCTAATCAAGTTTTAGAGGTATATGAGACTAGGGTGAAACACTTACAACTCTATAAAACTATTGTACTCAATTTAAGAAAAGGTTTTGACTTCATTTCAATCAAATCCATTCCACGTGAACAAAACCTTCTTGTTGATTCCATGGCTACTTCTACTTCCCACTTCTATCTGAGAAAAGAATTAGAAGATACCAACTTCACAGTTTCGGTTCACGTTGAACCTTTAGTTCGCAAAATGCCAACAAATCCAATCTTGGCATACATTGAGGCTGAGAATGAGCCTACTACCCTAGAATATGCAGAAAATGATGAAGCTATCTTAGGGTACCTTAACGCTTACATGGATTTACATCCCCAACATCATAAGAGAGGCTTTGCTCTCATTCCTCACTCTTCCTCCTATTTTGGAGATCACACGATGGATCCTTCTTCCTCAGAAGATCTTGAGATTTGTGAGATAGAAGAGGAAGGGGAATTAGAACTACCTCCAGCCCCACCTAAGTTTGAAGAGGGTAATGCCTCTTTGATTGAAGGGATGATCGATATCAATATCGGGATGGAGGAGGACCCAAAAATTTGAATTTAGGTTCTTCACTTACTCTTGAAGAAGTGGAGATACACACGAAAAATCACAAGAAACATTTGAAATCCTTTGTGTTTAATTACAAAGAGATGATAGGGATTTATTCTCATGTTGCAGTCCACAACCTAGTGACCAAGCCTGACGCTAATCCCATTAAGGAAAAATCTAGACCTATGAAACCAAAGGTGGCACTAATGGTCAAAGAGGAAGTTATGAAACTCCTACAGGTGGGGTTCATTAAACTTGTTGACTACTCAATGTGGGTGTCTAACATCATCCCCGTTCTTAAAAAGAATGGAAAAATTTGAATCTGCATTGACTTTCGGGATATCAACAAAGCATGTCCCAAGGATGATTTCCCACTACCATCCATCGATGTTATCATTGACACAACAACTGGTTATGAGTTATTGTCCCTAATGGATGGATTTTCTGGGTACAATCAAATTAGGATCTCTGAGGAAGATTAAAAAAAGACAACCTTTATCACTCCTTGGGGAACCTATTGCTACGCAGTCATGTTGTTCGGTCTCAAGAACGTTGGTGCCACTTACCAATGGGCAATGACTTACATATTCCATGATCTCATTCATAAGATTGTGGAATCTTACATTGATGACCTTTTAACTAAGGCCAGAAAGTGTTGTGATCACCCTGAGGTGCTTCACATCATTATCTCTCATCTAATCAAATACGACATTACACTAAATCCAAAAAAATGTGTGTTTGGTGTGACAGGAGGGAAGTTACTGGGGTACATTATCTCTTCACAAGGGATCGATGTAGATCCAACAAAAATCTGAGTAGTTTTAGAAATGATCCCACCATCAGATGAGTCTGGCATTAGGTCTTTTCTCAGAAATCTTATTGCAATCTGAAGGTTTATTCCTGATTTGACCTTCGTTATTCATCCAATAAATAATTTATTAAAGAAGGATTGCTGCAACATCTAGATGGATGAGTGTCATGAGGCATTTGAATCGGTCAAATGATTCCTACTGTCACCTCCCACACTTATGCCTCCCAAATCAGATCACCCTCTCATTTTATATTCACGGGCTACAAACATCTCATTAGCCTGCATGCTAGCTCAAGAAGATGATGACAAACGAGAGCATGCAGTCTACTTCATCAGTCGTACGTTGCTCGAATATGAGACATGCTATACATAGGTAGAGAAAGAATGTCTTGTTATAGTTTTCACAACAAAGTGGTTAAGGCATTACATGCTTAACCAAGAAATGAGGGTCATTGTTAAGACAAATCATTTACAAATGTTTCTAACACAGGGTTCTTTATCTAAGAAAGTTGGATGTTTCATGACTCTGATGGGTGAGTTAAAATTAACGTTCATTAACCAAAAGTTTGTTAAAGGAAAAATCATCGCAGACTAGTTAGCTGAAAACCCATTAGATGGAGGTAATCTAGTTGACTTGGATTTCCCTGACGAATGCATATACTATGTCGAAACCAAGCCTCCCATTTCTGCATGCCCATGGTATTCTGATATCATTAACTTTATTATGGACCATGTGTATCCTAAAGGGGAAACCTCACAACAAAGAAGAAGGCTACATGTGTCATAGCCACCAAATACATAATCATAGAACAAGTGCTCTACCACAGAGCCTTTGATGGAATGTTGCTAAGATGTGTCGATGAGGAAGAATCTGAAAATATCCTCTATGAATCCCATAACAGAGTATGTGGAGGTCACTTCAGAGGTCACGCCACCTCTAGAAAGATACATCAGATGGGCTATTTTTGGCCTACATTAGAACATGATGCAGTAGAGTATGTGCAAGTGTCACAAGTGTCAAGAGTTCTCTCACGAGATCCACATACCTACCCAGGCTCTGTAACCAATTGCAACACCATGGCCCTTTTCCACACGGGGCTTGGATCTGATAGGGAAGTTCTCTCCCTCATCAACAGATGACCATAATTTCATAATCATGGCCATTGAATACTTCACCAAGTGGGTAGAGGCCATGCCTCTTACCACCATACTAGGATGTGTAATTGCAAAGTTCATTTTGAACCAAATTATCTGTAGGTATGGGGTCCCACAAGTCATTATCTCTGATAATGGTACATCTTTCAAGAATGAGGAAGTGTGTGAGCTATGTGAAAAGTTCAAGATAAATCACCACACCGCTTCTCTCTATTACCCTCAGGCCAATGGATAGGCTGAGGCAACGAATAAGACGTTGAAGTCCATTCTCTTGAAAACTGTAAAGGAGAATAAATGTGACTGACACTTAAAGTTATTTCCTGGCCTTATGGGCCTATAGAACATCAGTAAGAATTCCAATGGGGGCAACCCCCTATTCTTTGGTATTCGGTTCTGAAGTGGTCTTACCACTTGAAGTTGAAATACCCAGTCTCCAGATTTCACTACAAGGAATTCTCGGAGAAGAAGGTTATCTAGAGGCATGAACTCTCTCAGTTGGAAAGCCTCGATGAAGCTTGGCTTAATACTGAGTAGAGACATAGAGCTTACGCTGACTGGATGTGCCGACAGTATAACAAGAAGGTCTACGAATGTGAAATATGTGAGGGAGACTTGGTATTAAGACTTGACAGCTGGATAGACAAGAAAATAAAGGAAGGAAGTTCAGGCCCAAGTGGTTGGGCCCATATCAAGTCATAGAGGACTATAAGAATGGGGCATATCACCTGTGTACACTAGAAGGTGAGGAATTTGGTGAATCTATCAACTCTCTTCACCTAAAAATACTACGCATGATCCAGTAGCATTTCCATATGTATACTATTGCATCTGCATTGCATTATCATTTGCTAGCTCATTATGTGAAACACGTAATCAAGGAACTTATTTTCAAGCAACTTTCAAAAACCTCTAAAAAACATTAGCAATCATTCAAATCAAATCTCTTCAACATTCCATAATATTTCATCAATATTTCTTATCACTTCATCAGTTCAACAAGACAAGACGAAATTTTGACACTAATCCTACCAAGGCCTGCATACTTGGTTTTGCCTATAGTTTCCTTCTAGCATAGTTGTCTTTTCCCATAGTCTATTCTAGAAGCTTCATGATGTCACATCTTTCCCAAAAATACCTCTTTGGTAGCAAAGCATTCTAAACATTTTCACTCGGGATGCTTGTTTTCCTATCTCAACCTTCGGTGTTGAGCCCTTGCATCTTACTAGTTGTGCGGGGCTGAGGCTAGGGGCAAGCTCTCCTTCCCAAAAGCACAACTTAGAAACTTAAAACCAAAATATAAAAAGTATATATCAAGTCAAAATCAATCATAATTTCCATTTACACACTTCTTTTCCCTACCAACCTTTGGTGTTGAGCCCGCACCTCTTACAAGTGGCATGAGGTTGGGAAAGGAGGGAAGTGCCCTTACTCACCTATGCCTTGTCCTTGGTGATGAGCCCATGCTTCCTACTAGTAGCATGGGGCAAGGTGTAGGGGGTCTCTACAAATAAATTAGTAAGTTAAAAGAAATTTCATTCAATAAAAAGTGCTTTGAAAATCTTAAAATCCCAAGAAAAGTGAATTAGGTGTGTATGTTCCAAGAGGATTAAAACATTAAAACCATATTTTGTCAATCAAGAGGCCATCTATGGATCTAAGTCTAGATAAACTTGCAAGAAAATCACATTCTAGGCTATGTAGTAAACTATGTGCAGAGTTAGGTTGTAGGTTCCTAATTGGATTTATGTCAAAATCTTGTCTTTCTCTCACCATTTCCATCTCTATCAAAACCATACAATTTGCATCCCTCCTAGCTCTCAGTGTTGAGCCCTCACATCTTACTGGTTGTGTGGGGTTAGGAATGGAGTGAGTTCATTTTATCATCACATATTGCCAAAACAAAAAGAAATACCAAACATTACTTGAAAAGCTAAAGTTCAACATTACATCGTGCTTGCATAATCATCACATACCAACATTACAAAACAAAAAAAGAAGAAAAGGAATCATTCTGTTAGCATTCATCATCCACTGCATGCATTCTAAAAATCATATAAAATCAAAAATTCCAAACATCTAAGAGTACACATGTGAAGAGAACCATAAATGAAGTCAACTCTATGCAAAGGATAACCAAATCCAAAAAGAGATATTTTTATATATATCATCGTGATCATAGTTTGTGTACAATGCCATCACACACTAGGTGTGGTCAAAATGCTCGCAATGAGCACAAAAATACAAAAACATCATATATGCCTCACAAAATGGCATCAAAGCAATAAAGGCTCAATGACCTATCCCTCTCTCTGGGAACCTGAAGATGGTGCACGGCTGCGGCTGAGACTCCTGCTGCATCTACGGTGGCGTGAATGCACTGAGTGGTGAGAGTGACTGTGAGAAAGACCACTAGATGTGGCCTCACTACGTGAGTGACTCCACCTTGCCAACCTCTCTGCCATCTCATATGCTGACGATCTTCTTGTCCTTGGAAACCAAGATCTCCATGACCTTCCAAAGAGGCACAAAAACATCAGTGTGTCGACCAACCTGCAATGGCTGTCCCACATTTACTAGGATCTCCTCTCGAGTCTTCCCCATAGGGATGAGAAAAGTATCAACAAAAATATGGTGAATAAGATATCTCCAACCGTCCGCAGTGGCTGCAAGATAAGAAGATGATGACAAGTTAGAAAACCATAAAAACCAAAAATAGAAACACAATGCATAGTTATTAACATTTCTAGCTAATAAGGTCGAGAAAAGAGTGTCCACATACTCAGATCTCTGGGCATCCATATAGGATCGGTTGGTGCAAGTGGTGGTGGTGGTGTTGCAGGCACCTGTTATGCCTCCCCCACTCCTGAAGCAACATGTTGCCCCATGACAGACTCCTCATCCCCACCTCTCTCAGGAGAAAGTGGCTCCTCAGAAACAAGAGTCACCTTCTCTACCTCCATCTCCTCTCTCTCTCTGTGTAATGGAGATCTCCTGGGTAACTCTCCACTCTAGGTTACTATCCTCCTCCTCTATGTGAGTCATCACCACCCCCCTCCATCCTCCTCACCTATCTCCTCATCTGTCTCCTCACCAGTCTCCTCCCCCATCTCTGCCTCAGCCTTGGTATCCACATCAATGGGTATCTCCTGCTCCTCCTCCCCACTGTGAGTGGGTGTGGCCTCAATCAGAAGGAGGGGCATGGGCCTAGGTGCTCATCGAGCATGAACAACCCATCTCACTCCAATAGGGACCCCTGGAGTCACAACAATCCAACCATGGTCACCCTTAGGGCCTCCTCGAGACTCCCTAATGCTCCTGTATACAACTGCCACGGGAGGAAGAATATCAACATAGGGAAAACTGAACTACTAGGGAACTCTATCAAATGGGTGAATCTCCACCATCCCTGATTTGTCCACTAATTATCCAGTAATAGCAAAAGCAACCACATTAGTCCCATCCTAGCCCCATACTCCAGCCATATCCTAGTAGGGTGTAGCAATAAAATCAACTGTAGTCAAGGTGGCCATAGGCTGATGTGGTCCTCTAAGAACTGACATGTCAGTCCATCTCGTGGCCCTGACGGCCCCTGGGTCTTGTATCCTGACTCCCCTCTGATAGGGGATGATCCTCTCATACACCCAGCTCATCACTAATGTGGGATGGCTCAATGACTATCCCTGTAACCTCACCACCTGGTACAAGTCATGGTATGTGGTCACCAAAATATCTGATCCCCAGGCATAAGTCCACCCATACTGCTCAATCTACATAACAATCGGAGCCCAACAATACAATAACTTGTCCCCGCCCTTATCTCCTATCAATCACAAGCCAAAATACCCATGATGGCCTTGTGGAGAGTAGGGATAGGAGTGAATTCAATAGAAAGGAGCCTCATACCCTACTTGGTGCTAAGTGACACCCCATCATCCCCCATATAAGTGGCCCATGCCTAGCTCTGGCTGTAGACCCTGTAGTCTCAAGAGTCAAACATCTCCCAAGTATAGGAACTCCAAGTATCCTGTACACATCCTTGAGAGTGATGGTCCACTCTCCTCTAACACCTGGAAACTAGAAAGTGTTTTGGTCTGCATCCCAATAAGAAAAGAGGTCACACAGTATATGGCTAGCAGGTGCAATGTGTGGCACCCGTGTGATCCTCCATATCCCAACTCGATGCAATAAGTATGTCTCAGCCTGAGTCAGCTGATCAAGGATAGCTGGAATCCAGTCACACACTCTCTCATGGCTCTAGTGAATGTATTCCTCCTTCTGCATTCACAAAACATGAAAAAAGAGTGAGTTAGTAACATATTCCAATAGGAAAGCTCATCAAAAACATTACAAAACAATCAAAAATCCAAAAAAAATAGTCTAACTTAGTCAAATAAGCTCTTTGTCCTGACAATTACAAAACCACCGCCCTGTGCAAGTGGCGGTTTTGTAACCGGTTTTGTAACACCCTAGGAAGGCAATGGTCTTGTAATTACCACCCTACGCAAGGTGGCGGTCCTGTCCAAAATTGACGGGCCATCCCCTTTAGCCTAAAAACCCCAAAAAAGACAAAAATAGCTCATTTTAACAAAAAAAAATGCTAACCCACTTACATTACCCCATAGGGATCATTCTAAAACAAGAAATTTCAAAAATCTCCCCGTAGGCTTAGATTTTCAACATTTTACATTTTAGGTTTCAAAATAAATAATTGAGAAATACTAACCTTTATCCTCTCCAATGGGTTTCTAACTCGTGGAGCCATGATCACCTCATCGCCCTCGTCATTTTGACTATAATCTCACTCGAAATGGTCATCGTGGGCCCAGAGCTCAAAAATCACCAATAGGATGTGTGCAAATGAATTGGAAAATGAGTTGTTTTGATATATATATGCTTATATATATATATATTTGTATATATATGTTTTGTTTTAACTTCATTTTGAGTATATGTTCCCACAGGGCTAGAGCATTGGTGCAGGTATACTTCTATCCCTACGCAAATGGTAAGTCCTCTTGTCATTTTGGTTTAGTGTTTATTTGTCGATATCATATCTATTTGCACTTGAGTCTTGTTTTCATTTTGCAGGTAGCGGGAGTTTGGATGATGACATTTCGGCACATGGGCGTGTCAGGTATAGCTTCTAACTCCCCATTTCGGGAACACCATACTCAGACTCTACGTTTTACGCCTCTTCATGGCTAAAATGCTTCTCCGAGGGGGCAATATGTATGCACCCAAATTTACACATGCTACATTGTCAGAAAATGGTTACAAAAGGTCCCCAATGATGATTCATGTCTTTTCCAAAGGTGTTCGAGCTCCTAAACCTCCTTACAACTTATATTTGTAGCCTAGTTTTCCTTACTTAGCCATTTACCACTTTTTTGCAGCTTCTCACTTCATTTTGGCTTAGTTTTGACCTTTAGTGTCAAAACCGCTGCCCTGCCTAGGCGGTGGTGGTTTTGTAACTGCCACCCTGTGTAGGGAAGCAGTCCTGTAACTGCCGCCCTACATAGGGCGGCGGTCCTGTGCACTTTTTCCAGAATCTTCCAACGTCAATTAAGACACATGTTTCCCCACTCAAGTTCACTTTTAACACATGTTTGTGAACCGTTTTAGCTGATTTCAAGCCTGACTGCCTTGTGGCATTCTCTTCTTCACTTCTAATTTGTAATTGATCATGATTGATTGTTCAAACTACCTCTTCATTGTTGATGTGGCACTCCATGGCTGCCAAGTGTGATTGTGCACAACCCAGCCAACCTTCTATAAATTGATCACTTGTTCTCAAGAAAATGGTCAAAGATCATTTTGTGTATTCTTGTATTGCTAAGTTGCCTCATTCTTGCTAGAAATTACATAGCCAAGCTTTGTTCACTTGTGTTATCTCTCTTCCACCTGCATTGTTACCAGATTTCCATTCAAGCTATCATTGCTCCAGCACCTTCTCACTACTACTTCTACTGCATTCCCAATCCCTTGGACTCACGTGAACACATGAGATTGAAAAGACAAGCTGAGGGGACAAAGCACAACACAACTGGATTTTCCATTACTCTATATTTCCAGGTTGGGGTTGATGTTAAATTTCTTCATTTCTTTATATCATTTTTTTCTAAATCGTACACATACATATATATCAAATAGAGTAGAAAAGAAGCATTTCCATTGTTGCAATCATTCAATAGTTACAATAGATCAATTCATATAGGAAATCCTCCATAGAAATCTTCTTTACTTTTGTCGGGGAAGTTACAGGGAAGAAAAGCTTCTGAGAAGCTCTGATTTCTTCCCGTGCTTCTGAGGAAAAATAGAGAGTTGGATTTGCATCCATAGTTTAGTGAAGCTTTCATCATTTAAAATAGAATAGATTTCTTCTACACAGATAAGAAACTACACCCAGTTGTTTCATTTGTTTTAGAATTGTTAGAATAGAAGCTTTATATTTCTTTGTTTCTTCTTAAATACAGAAAAACACAAAAATATTTATTTTATTAGAGTAGTTACTTAGTACTGTACTATTTCATTTATATATTGAAAATACCAAAAACATATAATAGTTTTCATTCAATTAGACTAGTTTTTATTTTCTTAATTAATTAGATCACTGTCAATTCATGACCATCAATGATCCTCAACAAGAACGTACATACGGAAGTGATCCATGGGTAACACAACCAAATGGTCCCAAGTTAATCATGGATATAGATACGAGACTCCATCTTATTTTCGTTAGAATACCTTCTCAATATGCCAAGAAGATTCAACAATTAATCGTCTTAAACATTGTGGCTGATAAGGCCTTCACATTCTAGAATGCCCCTGACAATAGATTTTAAACCTACATGACCATACAAGGACCATGACCAAATAGAATTTACGGTTGTGATCCAATGGTCCCCCAATCGAACGGGACTGAAGGCCAATTAGACATAGACACGGGATTACGAGCATTGGTCTTTAGAACATATCCACTTCCACCTGATATCATTAGGAAACTAAATGTCCTAAACAAAGAAGCTCATTAAGCCCTTGTGTTTTAAACCGAACCCACCAACCTTCCATAAAGCTAACAGAACCACACCTCTCTCACTTATTCCATGACCTTGTCTAGAAATCATTATGAGGTGCCCATTGGTTTTCCATGAATCCTACAATCAGTAGAAAGGATCTCCATGGAGCTTGATATTGATTGGAGTCTCCATGTTGCCATCATTTCTAATCCATCCATTAGACCCATCTAAGTTAGAGAGGCGTTCCGTGCCCTTGAAAAATAGATCCCATTATTGCGTGTCGAGGACATTGTTTTACTTTGAAAAACATTTCCATCCCATTCACTTACACTTTCGTCCACATTCCGCTATCATTTAGCCATCCGCATTTCCACATTAGCTGCCTCGGCCTGACCTCAAGGAGTCAAGCGTAGTTTAAGGTCTTGTGTCAATTTTTATCCATATAGAGACCCTATGTCATCATGAGTACTTAGCCTGATTTGTTTCAACAACTAGCTTATGTCATGAAAAAGTGTTGTATAGTGGGTAGATGAGAGTTTGTGGTGGAGAAGTAATGTCATTTATGGTTATACAATAGTTTAGCTATAGGTAGGGTGTACCTACAGTTCCACATTATTTTATATATATGATATGAGAGATTTCTAATTTGGGCCCTACTATAGATATAGCTATAATAACATTAGAATGGACAAGTTTGACCTTGACCATCTAGGATGTTTGTATGGGTATTACATATATTAGGACCACTATATAGTACATGGCTTGGTACAAAATATTTAGGACTATGCAATCAATGATCTCATGTTAGCGAAAACTAAGCATCACAAATGATACTAGGATTGTGAGGTAGAGGAGGCATTTGCACATGTGACAACAAGTTTGAAAAATCTAGGATGCATAGGAGAGGGATGAAGATGGAGGGGATTCTAGGAATTGAGGATTTGGAGGGGATGAGGGAGATGGAGGGGATGAACTAACCCTAATTTAGGTTGACATGGGAGGGTTAATAAGGTCAAGCATGGGTGGAGATGGAGCAAGGCTCTCTGGCACAACATGGCCATTCAAGCGCCTGGTGCAGGTGCTTAGTACAAAGATAGAGGCAAGGGAGGAAATTTTAATAGATTTGACAACCATATCTCCTAACACATAAAATGATGCATAAATTGTCATTTGACAACAAAGGTAACACGACTTATAAAAGAATCGATCGTATGGATAAGGGATGTGATTGCATAAGATACACACATTGTTTAACTAACCATAAAGTGCAATACTCCAAAAAAAGAGTGCAACACCCCATAGAAAGAGCAAAACACCCTGTGTATAGATTGGAATACAACATGTACTGAGCATAATTCATCCCAGGAAGAGGTGTAAATACTACAGATATAGTGTGATACTCAGTGAGCCGAGGTGTAGAGGCTACAGATGGAGCGAAATACAACTGACGCCACATTGGGTTCATAGGGGATTGGTTGGTTTTTTAGTGACTTATCTAGATAGTAGTAGGAGGTTATATATTATAAGATGTTGAATGAGGTAGGAGTGCCAACAGACCAACATGTTCCGTCCTTCTCAGCATGGTCATGATCGAGTTAGTTAGTGAGGCCTTCTACCTCAAAGAGGTTTAGAGCATTAGTGAGGACACCATGAATGATGGGTCGACCATGATCGAGGGCCCAGCTAGGAGGATCATGAAGAGGTTCATCACCAAGTATCCCTTTTCCAGTCAAGATTCATGTTGATAGCACACTTGGATTAAATTTGGGTGATTTTGGTATACCATTTTGATATATAGATGACCCAATTATTTAATATTTTATAAACATTGTTTCATATGATATGTGTGTGCGTATGTGCACACGTGTGTGTGTGTGTGTGTGTGTGTGTGTGTGTGTGTGTGACGATTGAGATGTTTGATGACATTTTTAGTTTGTACTTTTTTTCATGATATGTGCGTAGCATTTATTTTACCCTAACTGCATGTTTTTGATTACATGAGATGTTTAGTATATGTTAAATGTTTAAATGATTATGTTCATGAGTGGTTGTTATGTATTTCCTATGTGTGATTGGTTTCAATTGACATGTCTGAATAGTCAGAAACATTTCCCAATCACAGATGTTAGGGATTTGAACATGGTTTAGTTTTTCCGAGTACATTATGAATTTTCCTGGCATTGCATGCATGCCACTAGTGTGTGATGATAACTAGTTTGAATGTATTTGTATAATTAGCCTCCATGCCTCTATAGGGTAGAAGAAATGTGATGTTAGTCAAAAGAAATGTTAGTTGGAATTTGGATAGAATGATGTGTGATTTGATTAATGATAACGTGTGATGGGTAGATATGACGAGCATGGTAATGGATGTGGATATTGTTGCTTATTTTGCACACAGTCACAATTCTAGACATCTTTTATTTGATATGTGCATAAAACAATAAACACTATGATATTTGTAACTGTGAGCAGTGAAAAGCTCAGTAGAAGTTGAAAGATAACAAATAAACATTATACCTCAAGTAATATTGTGGAAGTCTTCAACTTGTAGAATCTTGTATTTTAAAGGATCGTGGATGCTCTTGAAATGTTCTCTAAATGTAGAATTGTAAATTCTATGAGCAGAAAAACACGATGATGTGGATGGAAATTTTAGCAGAAGTTGGATGCAAATTACACAAAGCTTCCAAGGATGATTTAAAAAGGAATGACTTGTTTATTTTATAGTTGAGGGCGTGGCCATGAATATTGGATCATAGTTTGAATGAGTTTCAGGTTCATGATTATAATTTCCTGAAATAGCAAGAGGATTTGGTTTGTGTAGTTGCAACTTTGCAGGGGCAATGATTATTTTGATTTTTTATGGGAAGATGGTTGTTCATGTAACTTTGCTACCCCCAATATTATAGGTTTATAGAAGTGGATTGGAGTGGAGTGTGAGTAGATAAATAAGATTATTTAAATAATTAATTAATTTAGTTATAAATTATGAGAGGACAATTTACCATTTAATTAAATAAATGTTTAATTAAATTAGCTAAGGGGTGTTAGGAATTCATTTAATTAATTCTAAAGGGATGTATTTTAGTAGGATATAATTAATTTAATTAATTCTAATGGGATAAAAATAGGCTAGAAATAGGTATACATTTTTAGGGTGTCTATATTTTTCCCTCTTTAAAGTGTTATTAAGAAGTAATAACATTTTAAAGATAGTAGACACATACAAACTTAGTGAGTGGAAGGCAGTGAAGAATTTGGATGCCCCATCGAGTAGAATGATAAAGGAATGCTCCCTCAAATGGGTGGGTGATGCAACAAAGTGGTGGACAATTGCTTGATATGAAGAAGACAATGATGTTGAAGGATAATAGAAGGAATTGTTCTCATAACATGAGCGTCATTTGGAGAGTGAAATTTAGAGGAACCTTATTTTGTTGTTGCATAATAGAGTTGTCACCATGATTATGAAATAATCAAGATGTTTAATCTGTTATGTGCGTAAAATAAACACACAAACAAAAAAGAAAAGATAAGAAAGGAAAAAAAACCCATTACACACCATACAAGTATGCACCATGACTATAAAGAAGCCAAGATGAAAACAAAATACGTGTAATTGGTCCAAAAAGTATTATCAACAATGCAACACAACTTCAAAAAGAAGACAATTAAGTATGCCCCTAATACGTGCCACAATGATGATTAAGCAGATCTGTGAACACCCCCACACAAACTCTTAGAAATGCAAGGGGATAGGATAAAAATGAAGAGTCGAGTATTTTAAGATACTCCTAATGACACTCTTGTTGGATCCACATTGAAAATTGATTTGAGTGTTGAAAAGGATTATTGTCCGCGAGCATTAAAATTATGAAATGTAGGTGGGAATGAGAGGCAAAGTTTCCCCAAGTTAAGTTATATCGTGAAGGAAAAATAATTATTTTGACTTGCCCTAAATAGAGATATTAACATGCAACTTGGGGGGCATCGAACTTCCCCCCATAGTCCCAAGTTATAATCAGCAGTTGCCTATTCATACTACTCATATACACACCGATACCTTACTTTTGTTGTGCACTTCAAGTCAATATTTCTAGCAATACTTTCTCTTATCTACATTGTGAGCACACCTTGTTATATATGTCTATGCTTTTGACTTCCCTGTCTACTCCTATGTCACTCAATATATGATTTTCTCCTCATGCATACTTATGGATCCTTCTATTCATGATACACATACTGATTTATAGATATGGTACACATCTTTTCGTTCACTATACATACTCTTCCGATTCTTTCTCAAACTGATCACATCTATTTGCCAACATCTTCTGATATACACATGTGAGGGGGGAATTGTACTTTACCCCCCTTCATCACTATTTGATGTCTTTATTACTGCTTATCTACTACATTATATGCTATATGCTTCATGGTAACTAACATCTAACATGAAACACATCCAACACTTTTTTCAGCCGATGATGCACTCGTGTTCTCAAGGTTCATACATGACTGTTAAGGGCATTAAATGAACCTTAGTCACACACTTGGGGGCATCAAAATTTCTCCCCCCTCCACCACTATCGGTTGTCTCTATTATCTACTCATCACTTATTTTATATACTTCATGCTTTGTGCTTCATGGTAAAACTTTCCTAACATCTAGCTGATGACATACTCTTGTTCTATGGTTCATACTTGACTCTTGAGGTAAAAATTCATAAATGAACTTTGATTATCACATATGAGCTACTCCCTCTCTATCTCTCAGGCTATGTGCTTCATGTCTATCTTTCTGAGCATTGTCACATATACTTTACACTCATTACCCGATAAAACACTCTTGTTCTACGGTTCACACTCTACTGTTGAGGGAGAAATTCTTAAATGCACTTCACGTCACACACATCCGCTAGGGGGAAACATGGCCCCTCTCATCTACACATCTTTCATATTGCGACACACCATCACTTTCACACAACATCCACACATCTTGGTTATATTTACTCTTTTTAGCTCACACTATTTAAATGTTGCACTTTGATTCCTATGCTAATTGGATACTTAATATGTCATTACTTTTTTGTATACACACATCACATGTTATCTTGAGGTGAATGTAGGACATTTACATATTCATACACATTGCATGATATTTGACACTGCTCTTTACCAGTCCTACCGAGGCTCCTGAGGCATTTATTTTTGATACTCTCATAATCCACACATCACAGGTCCTATTGTTACAGTACTTACTACTTCTTACCACTAGCACTTAATTATCGCTGATATATACATGGTTTGACATAATACTTATCTTCTTAACATGTTAATGGGTGCTTCATGTGTAGCATTTGCTTGCAGGAATCTATACAACCATGGTTATCTGTCACTTTTTGTTTGCTATTATTTACTATTATTTGCGGTCTATGCCCTATGTCATGCTCGATAATTGTTTTTTATTGGCCACTTTGGCCCTAATTGTCTTGTGAAATTGTGAGTGATGGTCCTAATTTTCTTGTGCCATTGTGAGTGATGTCCCATGTATGCAACCCACTTTTCATGGTCCCTCTTGTCTTCATAGTTGCTTGTTACATTGTAATATATTACATACTAGATATTTTTACACTAACACTTATTTCTAGCCTACATTATTTACATGTGCCTTGGTTTCTACCATGCACATCCCTTACCCCCTGCAGGTATCCACTCTCAGATATGCACATCAGAATCACGTCATCTCCTTTGGGCCACATCATTCTACATTTGTCACATGCACCCCAAAAAAGGGGGCATCAATTGGGTGAACAAATCACCCTTCTAACAACTAAGACTCCAAAACAAAATATCATAGTATAGAATTATCACATGCACACAGTCACAAAGTGGTCCAAAATTAGACTTGGATCACAAACACAAATCAGACACTAGCACCCAATAGTAGACATGAATGGTAGGTGCTTGTGTCCCACCTGGGTACTTGTGTCGTAAGGGAAAAAAATAAATTTTTTCTTAATTCATCATATTTTATAGTAGGTTACAATAAGGATCTATAATATCGGACACTTACCTTTAGTTACGAAATTCATTCAATCGACAATTGGTTACAAATCGGGACATGCCAATCTGTAATGGCACTTTGAGAAGCATCATGGAAGGAGATAAAAATAAACCTCTCTCCCCAACAATCTTCTCTTGGAATGATATCGCTTAAAAAACTCACTCTTGGCGCGAGATCACCTAAAAAATTCACTCTTGGCACGAGATCGTCCAAAAAAATCATCCTTAGCGGCATGACACTCAAATTCCTGGCTCGATGCTTTTGTGGCTGGGAATTGATCACTCCTAACCCAATCCAACAACATCTCCAAAGAAAATATGAAAAATTTCTATCCTTTACCCTCCCATACATCAACTGCATTCTTTCCTTTACACACTTTGTACTTACTTATACAGACATTACTATGATTTTTCACATACGAGACTGTGACTACTCTTTTACTCTTCATTTACAGGTCCATCCTTACACGCAACAAGAAGTAGATCACATCAACAAGCATAAGCTCTAACAGTACACTACTATGCATATGATTCACCCATGGGGTCTACCTCCTTTTCCTAGTTTCCACACTTCACATTACGATCACTTCACACTTCACTTGTCCACTTGACACACTATCAGATACACTCTTCTACTACTTACAAGGTACACATATTCTATCTAATTTATGCTATCGAGTATTGTAATAACCTAGAATTTTACCCAAATTAGAAGGAATTAAAAAAACAAAAAACAACATATAGACATTCCTCTGCATTATAAATCATATTACTAGCTACAATTAGTTAATACAATAAGTCATACTATCTTATCAATGAGCTGACATTCCTCTGCATAATAAATTTTGGAAACTAGTTAAACTAGTTTATGCAACAACTCTTAACAATTTAATCCATCCTATAACATGGTGATAAACCTTGTGCAGATGTAAGGGTTAAATATCCCTGATCTCCACAATCACCCTTAACATTCATTTGAATATTCATAATTAGCCTCGCTAGTTTTATCACATTGTGGTAGTGAGATCTTGTGAACAGTGTCTACGTAGAGTCACATAGTAACCCCATACTGTATCCTACACTTCGGGATTGAGGAATCACAATGATTAGACAATGTACCCAACAAACACGCTACTTTGGCCAAAATTTCTTAGCTATACCTTGTAGATGAGTGCACAACATGTCTAAAATTGTCTTCCCATCACCTCACTATCATCTCATCACAGTTATCTAGATTCATAAAGCTTAAGTAGTTAAACCTATTAAATCTCTCTTAGTTCCTAAGAAGTTCATTTACGCAAGCTCAAGAATCCCCTAATGCCCGTTATTGGTTTCCCACGAGAGGCCTATCTACTAATTAATGTGTTCCTATATTAGGAAGCCTATGGGCTACTCGTAGGAAACCTACATCGTGCATTCATAGATCAGTTCATGCTAGGTTCATAACACTCATGAATAATTCACTACTTATCAGATATTAGTATAAATATTTAATTACCTTCATTTGAAGGTTAGGGACATGATGTATTTATTATCTCGCTACCCCCTTCATACATTCTAAACATTTTATTGGAAAAAGATGTGTTAAACCTTATTCAAGGTTCCTATTAGGTCTAACAAATCCTAACTAGTTGTAGCAGAGCATGTCTTGTTTTTATGCCCACTATTCAAGGGATTATTTACATTATTAGGACTACACCTACGTCTTCAACTTATTCAAATCTAAGTATTACTTGCTTATGGAATACTTATTTTGCAATGTGAGGTATGGTGACCTCTTGGATATGATCTTACATCTTAGAAGTAATAATTAGCTTATCATGTTAATTTTATAATATTACTCCTTAAAGCTCTTTTTTTCAGGTTGATGATGTTTGTCTTTATAAGATTAATTCCATAACTAGTTAAGGTAAATTTTAAACGTATCATGGTCAATAATAATAATGATCTTAGTGTATGTGATGGAAAGGTTTGCAAAAGCTATGGAATGAGGCTAAAGAACCTCAAATCTTGGCTAACTCATCTATGCACCATAAGATAAGAGCTAAAAAAGAGTTAATCCTATACATGCATCATAACTTTGAAAAAAACATCAAAACCTAACATATATACTACTCTCTACTCTTTAGATTACTTAATTAAGAAATTGAACCTAAAAAGATCAACTTAGCAATCAAAGGGGTGATTAGTTGTTTATGGTTTTCAAGCTTCCAAGAATGGAGTCTCACCATTAATGGCTTCAAGGCCAATGGTTCTCTCCATATTACTTAAAACTTGGTTTAAGGATGCAAATGGAGGTGTTAGCTCAACAATGGAGGAAGGAAAGCTTTAGATCAAATGTCTAATTAGCTTGAAGCTAATAAAAATGAGATCCAAGCTTTCTTAGGCTTGTTTTAGTTTTGTGTTATGTAAAGTTGTAAGTTTTTAATGGGTAGGCTTAGCCTTGTATTTATAGTTTTCAACTCGGGAGAGTTTGGAATTTGGGTGCATGTGGGACTAAAGCTAAAAAATCACTTTTAGATTAGATTAGGATAAACATGCTTTAGGCTTAATTAAACTTGGTTTAGGCTAGTTAACTAGGGTTTAGGCTAGTTAAACTTGACGAGCAAGTGATTAGAGACTCATTGAGAGTTAGGAGGGGTCTGGATAATCAATTGTGACAGATAGATAGCCTAAGAAGCCAATAGAAGTGGTCTAGAGAGAACTAGAGAGGTTATGAATGGTCGAAAGTAGGAATGTTTAGCTAATAAGAAAGATATTAGCCAAATAAGTTGAATATGGGAAGAATACGACTGAAAGAGTCGTGAATGGGCATCCGATAATGGAGCGAAGAATAGGGAATTGACGAAGTGTCGTCAATTGGTTGAATTGGAGGAAATGCTAAGTGTAAGCATATTTTAGGTGTCTACACTTAGAATTCCTTAAGTTTTGATTAGATTAAAACACTTATTTACATAAGGATCATTCTTTCCTTGCTTGGTTAGACCTTAATGCCCTTTACTTAGATAGTTATCCTACTTGTAAACCACTCTTTATTTCATTAGTATTTTTATTCATTGAATTAAATTACCGTCAAGTATTAATCTCATAATGAAACTAAGTATTGACCAAGAAATTAATCAATTTTTGGCTTCCATATTATAAAGATAAGACTCTTATCTTGCAAGTTACCCCATTTTAATTCAACTTTTATACTCTTTACTGAACCATACTTTTACTCATATTTAACTTGATAAGGGAATAGTTTGATACATTTTTTAATCTAACATAGTAACTTAGCCCATAAACAATTTAATCATGATGAAGTAGATTATGAGGAACCTTAGATCCTTTAAGGAGGTATGACTAACATCTTATGATTTTCCCATCAAAATTTCAGTTTCATATATCACTTTATATTCTTTCCATTTACCCATATTCATTCTTTGCAACCATGAAGAGTCAAATAGATGTGAGATCCATCTCTTGATACATATTTGTTCCCAAATAAGGTATAAGATACATGTGTAATTGATTCCTTAACTTTATCAAATTATTTGTTTTGTATGCCAATCTAAATATGACAGTTCTTTAAACAAGTACAAGTCAGCCATAATATTTATACATTTCAAGTTTCATCCATCAAAGAACTATTACAAAGTACTACTTACCCAAAGCAAGTTAATTAATCATAAGTAAAATTACATTAGGATCCAAGATCTGTAATCTAAATCATCCATTCTAATGTCGATCTTCACAAACCAGAGAAAGAAGGCCCAGTCATCGTTACTAAACCCGCGACATTGTTTTTTTTGGGGTGTCAGTTCAAGAACTAGTAAGAAGTCAATCTACATGCCCAACTAAGTTGTTGAAAAATAAGAAGATTAGTCATCTTAACTATCTATTTAAAATTTGCAAGGGTAATGCATCCACAACAGTCAGGGAACTAGAATCTTCTGACAATCCCATAGTTGGTGATGGAAGAGGCATGGGGAATATATGTGAAGCGTTCTCGAAGGACCATTTCACATACATTCCTCTCGCTTTCTCAATCACAAGTTATGCGATGGAAGAGGGATTAAGGATCCTGAACTGTGTCTGATCCACTATCTTCGCACACACAACACCACTCCAACAACAAATAAAGCTAAAACATTCAAGGAAATTAAATCTGTTTTGCATCCAACATCTATGCAGTTTAATTCTCATGCCAAGAAAGTCATCCATTTATTTTAAATCCATAAAATGACTAAGTATAAAATTATAGAATTTTTTTGCTAGAGTTTCCCCTTGTATTTTCCACTTTTAAAATTTTCCAAAAATCGGTATAAACTCATTTAAACCAAATAAGGAAATAAAAGTTACAAATAAAAATGTATGGATCAAGTGATACAACCCTCCGAGTCAAAGGATCTCGAGATAAAATAAAAATAAATGAACTAATGATGGTAAATAACCTTACCTAGTTGAATCATCATCATTCTATTTTATTCATTAACATTTTCCAAAATGTCTCTGTAAAAAGGATTAAGAATCTCTACAATGTGCAAGTAATGCAAATTTTATCATATGTTCATTTCTTGTCCTTGAATAACATTCACTCTTTATTTCATAACTTGAAATGAAAGTATACATATAACTAATTTTCCTTTCAAAGAATGAGTACTAACAAACTAATTAAACGATGTAACTATAGTTAGCATCAATTATTTACACAGATGAAAACATGGCCATATGTTTAGTTAAAGGAAGGCAAGTTCAAATTCCCATAAACCAATTTCCTCAACTCCTATTCAATCACTCATTTAACACAAGCTATTTACTACAGATTAAACACATCCATACTTTTGATAGAGAGAAATCAAAAAGAAAAATAGACAAGTGTTTTCAGATCATTTTCAAAGCTATGGAAGCCATTCTAATTTCAGGCAAGAATGCAAGTTTGACAACCCACAAAATTTCACAAATAAAATTACACAAACCCTATGGCTGCACATTTTCATAAACCCATAAAAATCAGAGAGTAAATCAACTTATTTAAAGGAGATAGGCATGGAATAACATGGAGTATTTAGAATACCCTTTTTTTACCCTATATATTCACCCATAAAACAAAACTGGAAAAGAACTCTATGAGAAGCCAAATGATTTTTATGAAAAAAGACCATCTCAAACACAGATTCAAACATATTTCACAATACCCATCATAACCAAAAATTTCATGCCAAAAATTCTAATTAAAAACCCACACAATTGATTTGCACATCAAATTAATACAACCCAGAATAGCAAAATGTTTTATGAAAGAGAATCAAACTCAGAAAACGGACTCACAATTTATTTTCCCAAAATCTAGTGAAAATTCAGAACCCACAAAAGATAACAATCATTTTATCAATCAAAATCCAAAAGAGCAGTAGAGAAACCCCTGCCTAAAAATGTTTTGGGCATGTATTAGACTTTGCCTCCAAATTCACTCTACAACCCCAATCAATTTGCTTTGGATGCTAAAACTCTAGCTCTCCCAAAACTACCAAAATCTCCACAATGCCCTCTTCAATGATATAAGAGGGTTATACATAAAAAATTGACTCAATAACTACATGTAGTGAAAATTCTGGCAGAGTTTCTCCATGACTGGAGCTCTAACTATGTCGAATGCCATGCAAAACTCCAATCTCCAATTTTCCCCCATTCTCTCCACAAATCCCAAAAAAACCTAAGTCGTATTTACTTAACCATCTCACAAAATGCCAAGTGGACGGTTTGGAGAAGCCTCATGACATCGTGGGTGGGAGATTCCTTTTAATCATAAATTGAATATTCAACCAATAATTTAAATCCCCCCCACATCTGCGTGAATGTCCACTAAAGTGGATAAAAGAATACCACATTATGGTATTCAATGTCATTTCACAATTGAATCCCCAAACAAATAATACCTTTTGAAAAATCATGCCTTTCAGTGTTTAATCGCCACATTTTAATTTTTAAAGTCAATACCATTAAATCAAACATTAATTTTCAATTCCATGGGTGTGACAATATGCCCCCAATTTTCTAATGACAATAATATTAAAATAGGCCACAAATTAATGTTATAAAGCCATTCAACCAGATTATAAGCCTTAGGGAATCTTTTTGCCAAAAAATAACATCTCAAAAACAATTTCCGTAGTCCTAATATAATTATAACAATGACACTTCCCAAACTCGACAATGAAGTTCCGTGATAAACTTACTACATTAAATAATACCAATAGGTGGTATTTAGTTGTTTGAGTACTTAATTTTTAATTATGTACTTAGATAACTAAGTACTGTCAACCGTAGTTATATTTAATTAATCGAATAAACATCCATTTTTTCCATTTTTCATATTTATTGGATTAATTAAATTTTCGAAAAAAGGATTAAGTAGCAGGAAGTTACAAGTATTCACTCAACAACATAAAGTGGGGTAAAATGTAGACACAAAAGCTATGCACTTGGGTACATTTCTAGGTCCTAGAGCATACTAATGTATACATTATTCCTAAGCAAGAAAACGAGTGGTTGACAACTCCTTTTGACTCTTTGATTACTTTATCTCCTGCACTTTACTGGTCTTACACATCTTACAACTTTGTCAACACTTGACTGATTTATATTTTATGACCTTAGACACTAGCTCCCAGTGAGGACATAAGTGCCCAAGTGCTCATGTCTCTCCTGGGCGCTCCTACCCTTCTTTATCTTCTTCTTACTCTTTTGGGTCTCTTTTACTTCTTGGTCACCTTTTAAAACTTTGGGTCGGTCTATCAGTTGTCAATTATGAAATTCAAACAAGGGAATTATATATATACTTAGTTACTTATCTCAAATAAGCGGCCAAACACTATAAGCATTATCCATCACCACCTAAGCTTACACAAAATGCACAAGACAACTACAAAGCATACATATAGTACATCCATATAAGGAACAAGGGCTACATTAATTTGCATACACAATATAAGAGGGGAGTTCATTCTACTCCATTGCACACATTTTGCATACTTGGGAAAATCTAGGTCTAGCCCGCTATCATCGTGTAACTTACATAAGGGCATCCTAGGGCACAAGACACACACACACATGCGCACACACACACACACAAATAACTACATGGATTATGAAATGTAGTGCAACACTCGATCATAAGTTCACTCTTCAGGTGACTGTTGGGGTCAGTCCAAATCCACATTCTACATCTTTTTAATTAGATTTGATGTGGTTTGTGGACATGTGTAGGTAGACATTTATTTTGCAGGCTGCATGAGCGATCAAAATCCTAACAATGAAGTTGGAGCAATAAAGTGAATATTGGAGTGAAGACCTTTGAATCGAGAAAAAGTCAGAGCATGAGCATCTAAGTGGACAATAGCGCCCAGATCGGTCACTAGCGCTTGCGACGCTCCTGTCCTCCTGTGGGTGTTTTTGTCTTGCACATTTTTTTACTTGTGAATCTACATCAAGCTTTGACGACGTTATTTCCAGCCTATTCCAGTAGATACAAAGTCCCAATCATTTCCAGGTTACAAAAAATAAGCTAATTCATCATCCCTCTTTCATTTGCCTAGGGTTTATAGTGTTAAATGTTTATTTCTTATGCACTACTATTAATATTTACCTAAAGATCATTAGTTACAGTAAGTTACTTGTAAATTAAGGTTTAAATCTATTTAGATTAAGTTAGGTTCACTAAATGATTTAACCTAGATGGTTAATATCTTAAGGGGGTAGTAACTAATGATAGATTATCCTAATCAATTAATTTCTAAGGCTAATTGTATCAATATTAAGAATAATCATTACACAAAGCTAAACAATTATAGATAATGAAACAAACACTAATAATGAGGAGGAAAAGAGGACTTAGTTGATATCTTAAACTGTATGTTGATCTGGGTTGACATGGTGACTGGAAATGACTGGAAATTATTTGATAGAGCCTCGCTATTAAAAATGTGACATGAGAAACTATCCACACTAGGGAATATGGTATGGCCCAAAGGATACCCCCACTATGGCCGTTTCTATACACTTTGGTCCCTCTCTACTTTCATCCTCTGTAACTTTACCATCTATTCATTGTTTCCTATTCTACTCATGCCTAAAATTTGAACCTTTGATATTATGTGATGCTCCTTGTGCAATTGATTCAACCTTCAAAACCCTAGATGGTGAGAGACTCATGTAAAAAAATGTTAGGTGGGTTATGGACACCCATGTGCACTACTAACATCACCACTACTTTGAAGAGGGCTCAAACTGCACTTCATTCTCGCCTAACATGTGATATCTAGAATGTATGCAACCAAATTGATAACCATGATTGTGCAACAATGGAATTATACTAACTTGAATCGACTTTGGAAATGTGTCTTTTGTGCTTAAAGACCCGAGTGGATGACTGCCCTAGAATGAGTGTGTAGAGTATGTGGAGCTCAAGGGAGTCTTGGAATAGTTTTTTTTGTGATTTCTCTTAGTATTTTTTCATTAGGATGTTAGGTACAAAGTAGAATGAATGCCCTCCTAAGTGGGAGATGAATAACTTGCATGTGTGTGTGTGTGTGTGTGTGTGTGTGTGTGTGTGTGTGTGTGTGTGTGTGTGTGTGTGTGTGTGTGTGTGTGTGTGTGTGTTTTAGATATGGAAACCTCAAATAAGGCTAGGAAGGGATGTTCAAAAGGGATCCATTTTAGAAAAAGAGTCGTTAGAGGAAGAGGGACCAATACAGCCAGGTCGGCCCATATCGTATGTGCATTATGACCCTCCATATCCGCTATGGTCCCAAATGTATGAATGGTTGATATGAAAGTTAGAATTGTGATATACGAGGGTATATCCTATTTTGATGGATTAATATGACCATTGTGGGAACAAATAGGTTGTGTATACAGGTAAAAATGAGTGATACATAGCTAGGGATGGCCTAATTAGTGAAATCGAACAAGTGTGGGCTAGTGCAAGTATGTTGTACAATTTACGTTGCTACAAGACATGAATTACTAATTTCTCCCTTTTTATTTAAAAATGCTTTTATTTAACATGCCTAAAAAGGATGAATAATGTTACAAGTGATTATTTTGATTTAATTAATTTCACAAAATTAGAATAACACTTTTCAAACTGACTAGCTACTTAACAAATGTCAAAACATAAGGAAAAGAGTACACTTAGTTAATTCTATGTGGATCTACATGATTATGGGTGGTCTCAGTGTAGGAACGAGTAAATCTCGAACTAGAAACACTTCATATCTCGAACTGACCTGAAACTGAGCTTGGTCAAAACCATATACTGTAGTCAGTAGCATCCATACGGTTCAAACCCTTTTGTATGGTCTTGGACCTACTTGGAATTTTGGTTTGAAACTTCTTAAGTTCTTCGTCTACCTAGAAATATGTGTTATTATCTATCAATCTTCTTCACTCACCTTCAAAATGACTCTGTAAACTCTACCCGAACTCTCAAAACCCTTATAATGCAAGGAGGAGTTCCTGTAGAATAACGTTAGTTAGGTTGTAGGCACCCTTGTGCATTGTTGACGTATGCACTACTCCGAAGAGGCCTCAAACCACATGTCATTCTCCTAGTATGTGATATATACTGTAGTGTAATCAGAATTTGAAAATTGTTCTTTAGAAATGCCTTGCTTAAGTTTCACAGTTGCTCAAATGTTTGGTAAGTGTCACTTTTCTTGCTTGTAAGATGATAATGGAGACTCCTAAACTTGAAAGGAGACTTCAGACTAGTAGAGGTTGTTTTCCTAATGGATGTGCATGAGTTATTTCATTGTTTCGAGCGCTTTGGGTGCCTTTTATGCTATCTTTTACATAAGGAGTTCATAAAGTGCTAGGTCCCTTAAATGAGGTATGTTTTACTTGCTTATATAGGCTTTTGAAGGTTGTTATGACATGAAAGGTTGACCAAAGGGATATGTTTGTTAGTATAAAGGTGATGAAATTGAAAGAATCAGTACACAACATGTTGGTCCAAAACCATATAGTAGGGTCGATATGTAATTTTACAACCTGATCGAAATTGACATTTTTGGACATGAGGTAGAAAAGTACATTTCAAATTTATGGGCCTAGGCACGGATGTTTCTAGATGTATTTTATGTAATTAAATTTCAAAAACTGGTGATAGAGAGGTGTGAAAAGATAAACAAGTACATGAAGTGCTATTAGGGTGTGTTAAGTAAGAGTGAGGAGAATGAATTTGTCTATACAAGTGTATAATGTCAGAGGATGGATTGCCAAATTTGAGTATATACAATTAACAAAATGAGTGTCAACATACACATAGTTTTCTATAAGCATAATGTAATAATGATTTTGTACCAAATTTTGTGTCTACAACAATACACTTTTATAGACCTAAGGCTAACATAATTCATTGTATCTATCACTCCTATTGTTGACCCTTACATGCGAATTATTTGAGATGATGATGGGAATCACATGTCTCTAGGAAGTACTATAAAAATTGAGAAGGGCTTAGATAAACTTTGCAGTAAAAACATCCACACAAAGTAATTAGACAAGAGGAAGATATTCACCGATAAAAACACACTATATTAAACTAAAAAATATTTATACAATGCATATGTGTGTGCAACCAACAATGGTTGCACTAGAACAAAATCTCCTTAAGAGACAACATCTCCACCAACTTTGGAGATAACTCTAAGCTCCAATATAACTTTCCACAAAAACATAAAGGTTCCTTATATAGGAAAAGTAAGAGGTGAGTGAAAGATTATTATTGGTTCAATGAAAGGTGGGATATGATAATTTCCCAAGTTACAACTCATCCTTATCATGTGAGGATAACTACCACTTAAATGTGCATTTACCAATGTTGTGCGCATGATAAATATCATCCTGGTAACAACACTACCTAAGGTGTACTTGAAAATAAGTGTGAATATGACACACACCAACAAGTACATTTGATACATTAATATTATTTTAATTAAAATTGGATATATATGGTTATATTTAAATTTATCTATTTTGTAATGATCAATTTTAGTCTAGAGTGGATGTGGATATAAACGTGTCCTTTGACATGTTAGATATGCTAATGGAGCATACCCACAATGGTTATTTGGTTGGATGTGATTACCGCTTACAAGCCCCCAAGGTAGTTGTTTAACTATTCAAACATGGCATGTTAAATTACTTATAATTTGTTTGGCATTAAAGTCTATATATAAAAATGTAACATTGATACATGAATCTTTGAGTTTCACATGTTGCATCAACATTATAGGGTGAGCGAGTTTAAGTTGTTTTCTCTCATACCATGTGAGAAAGAGAGACAAGGGTGGGTGATGTGGGAGTAAGACTATGTGGTAGTCCTGCAGGACATGGACAATCTATAGGTAGTAGTGGATATTCCATTACTTGGAATTGAGATATTGACGAGCATTTATATGTTTGTTTCAAATATATATTTTGGCATTTTTTCAATATGGTATATTTTTGTCCTCATTTTGTGATGGTCTATTTTTGTATTCATTCGAGATACTTTGTTTGTACTTATTTGATATAGTATTTCATTTTTTATCCATATTATTAATGTTGATACAATGATATTGTATTTGTGTGTTTTTACATTATATAACTTGAACATAGTACATAGAATATTTGTTATTAAATGAAATTATTGTTTGTTCATATGAATCCAAACATATAATATGAATTCCAAGAAAATATTCTTACAATAATATTTATCATAATTTGTTGAAACAAATAAAGATTAAGTTTTTGAACTAAATATAATAATATACTATAAAAGAAAAGATAGAAGAACAAGAAAAGAAATTAAAATGATAAACTAATCGCAATTTAAATAATGCAACATTGCAATTCATCTTATTATTGGGAAAAAAAGGTATAATATATATTATACCCTTTTTTTCCAATTTAGCATTGAAAGTTTTATTTTTCTTTTAAGAAAATGTTATAAAGAAAATTTATGTAAAGAAAAGAAAAGGGATGCAATGAGAGACTCATGTCACTCACCCACCATCACAAAAATAATTTGTAACATGCCACAAAGAGTGAGCTCGTAAAGAACACAATGATCAGGCTTGAGATTTTTTGAAGAGCTCGCGATCAAAACCAAATAATGTTTTGGGCCAAGCTAAATTGATATGGTTAGTAAATGAGGTGTTCAACTTACATACCTACATGATCGATTCAAACTTGAAATCGAAATGTTGTAAGTGAATGCGCGAACATTATGTGAAAAATATCCTTAAAAATAAGGGGGATCCAACCCAAAACATATAAAGAAAGCGCAATTTATAGATAAAATTATATTATCTTAAATTATATTTAAGTGTGAATGCGTATCACAAATGGCTTGAACAAACTCTTTGAGATAAGATTATCAATAACATATTACTTTAAAATAAAATTACATTACCTTAAATTATTTTAGATTATTTAAAATAATTTAGAACTCATAAGATAGAATGAGGAATCCTAGCTCAAGTATAAATAATGTAAAATAGTCAGATGTAAGTCCCACAACGATAGGGTAACATGAAGAAATAATGACCTTATCTAGCACCCAAAATCTTGGTAGGGTCCACACTCTCCTCTAATAAAAAAAACAATAGCAAAAAGTGTTAAACATTACTAATTTTATGACTGGTGGAATGACTTGGGCCCTACCAATTTGTGAGTACTAGATAAGGATTTACAAAAAAGCATGGAATTGCAACAAAATAATAGCATGCAATGACAAGATGAAGTTGGCCAAAGACACATCTTAAACTCACTAATAACCTCTAACGTTTGAAATAGATGATGTTTGAAATTGATACAATTGAACTGCAAAGTAAGCAACGAATCGATAGTTGTAAATTCAAGAACATAGGGTGTGTTGGGATAAAACTTGAAATCAAAGTGTTGAGTTGAATGTTTAGTGACCACATTTGCACTCAGAGCCATGCTAGAAGATTTTTGAAATTCAAAGATACACCTTAACAAGTTTGTGGAAATGATCTATTAGTAAAGATGAATGAGGTCTTTGTACAAAGGAAAAATTACACAATATTCCTATTGTACTTAGCTTCCAGAGGTCATGCTGAGAAGGCCAAAATGTGGAAAATGAGATGAGTATGAAATAAGTATAAGAGATGGATATGAAATTGGTGGGGATGATTATAAACTAAGATTTTAAGGATGAGATAATTGTAGTTGATTGAGTTGCAAGTAAGAAACTTGTTCGTTAAGGGTGGCAGAGGATCGTCCAACCTCTGTGGATGTGATACTATGATCAAGGATGATTGTTGTACGCAACTGCCAATCTATGTCTGCTAGATTGAATATGCTCCAACATGGATGATGGACACGTGGAAACTATTTGTTCATCTCTAAATATTCCTCTCTAGAAAGGGTCATGCAAGAATGAGAATGAAGGATGAAAAGAGCAAACTAAGGATTTGGGCATCTAACTCGGTTTGCTTGGTCGACCCATAATTTCTCAACTACGGTTAGTTATTTGTTTAAGGCGTCTAGTTGGCTAACAATCTATGCAGGAAAAAGAGTAAAACGGAAAACTAACGCTCGTAAACCTAGATCTATATCTCCTTGGTATCGATCAATGCCTGGTGGGTGGATGACTAGCTCAAATATCTTCTTATGAGGTTGGGCTAGACCGGGAATGGTCATGTGACGGCACCAACTCACGAGAAAGGAAGATGAGGACCAAAAAATTAATCAAAGAATGGTTGGGGACTATGATATGGTAGTGTGAGCCTCTAATGATCACAATTATTATTTTTAGTTTCCTAAACTACTGTAAGCTCCGATTTTAAATAGATGACATAAAAACAAATCTAGTTTAAATAAAAGAAAAAATGGTTTCCCCTTTTAATTAACTAGATCTCTCGTACCATTAATTAAATAAAACAAGTACATGTATCTATTCTAATCCTTTCCTAATGTTTTTGGCAAGCATTTTGGAAAAGAAATAATTGAATTCCTAATGTTTTTGTATTTTCTGGAATATTTAAAAGAAATAGAAACTACTTCTACAAACACAAAGAATTAAAAAAAACTTTAATTATTTCTAATTTAAATAAAACAAATCTATGATTGCTTTTAAATTGAAACAGGTCTAAAATAGGGAATAACCATGTATGACTTTTCCTTTATTGCGGGTTTCTATGGAAATACTACTCTAATGTGGAAGTACTCAAAATTTATTATTTTAATGAAGCACAACTTCCTCTAATATAACTTCTACCTCAAGTTTTTTTGAAAGGGAAAAAGCTTCTCATAAACAATTTCCTCTTTGTCGTTTAACCTTGTAACATCCCCATTTTAAGATACTAGAACAAGGGAATTTTTTATTTTATTTTATAAAATGTTCTCTGTTATGAATTATATAATTCAAACACACATTCAAGTTTTAATAATTGTTCTCTTCCCAAACAATGCAGTTTGGAACACACAATTTCCTTTTAAAACTAATGTTCCCTGTTCACATATTTGCAATATGGAACACACATTCAGTGCCATTCAATCTTATAACATATTCTATATGCTGCTGTAAATGACTCGAAGAACTACCGATCTCCCATTTTCATGGCTCAAAGTTTCAACGATCTCTCATTTCATGACTCGGCAACTACCGATCCTTCATGTTCATTCATGCATAGTATAATATATATACAAGGTTCTCTTTACCGTTTCCGGTTATCGAAGTGATCCATTTAAGAAGCCTATCTGAATATATGTTACTGATATTCATCTGACATCCTGCATCTTAAATTAGGTGATTAGGACAACGCAACCAGCACTTGCGATACTTTGGCCAAATATTTTCACATGCTTTGCATGATCATATTCCTGGATGTGATACACACCAATGGAATACGTCCTTCACCTCACTTCACCTGTTATCTAGAATGGTCTTTCCTGGTTCCTACCAGTCCTTCCAAAATAAGGTCAAATTCTAACTCCTAACTAGCAATATGAAAGAGTATAGGAAGGCACTCATGGTAACTAAAGATACGCAGACATACGATGTCGTTCCTAAACGACTCCGTGTGTCTAGTTATCTTTAGTCCTCCGGAGTCACTCCGTATACGTGATCATACTCCTATCCCCAACCAAGATCTTAATATTCAGCTTATGTAATCTTGATGATTTAATTCGGGAGGGCATTGTAATATGTCAGCTATAACATTGTGTCGTCATGAAGGCCCCACCTTCATGAAGACACCTTGCTGTAGCTGGCGTATGTCAATGTCCTACGGAATTCCTCCCATCGAGATTACACATCCAGCTCAAGTGATTTGGATATGATCTTAATATTTAAGATCAACTTTCAGCAACCATGCTGATCCTTTATCCTCGTTCCTGTTACAGTTGTATAGAGCTAAGAGAGACTAAATCCGTCTTCTAGCTTGCTATGCATCTTCTCCTTCATACCGAAGGGTTGCATTTTCTCTACTTGGTTCTTTTCTTAATCATTGGATTAAGCAGCCCATTACCGACAGACGTAATAAGTTTAACCTATTAAACTTAACCAAGTTTTTCACAACTGTAACCAAATTCAGAATTCCAGCTTATTAGACGTCATTTAAACGAGGTCTAATTCTCAATAAATGTATTCATTTATTCTCCTTAACCTTACATAGTTAAGGTCTATTAGCTCTGGATATATTTATCCCATATCCTTTCTTTCTGAATTTAACATACGAGGCTATTAACGGAGTCCGAATGTGAAGTTCGGTTGCTCCTAAGTTATTTGATATTCCTTAGCTTCCAAGCTAATCCTGAATACCTATCAGTTATGAGATCATGTTCCTCCTAATCCTTTTTAATGTCAATTAAAAATTCATCTTAACCCAAGTATGAACTAATTACACATTTCAACTTAAAAGTTGCATTTAGGTAAGAATAGAAATCAGTTCCCTTTAAATCCATCCAAGGACAATTGAATAATTCCAAATCAAGAAATAACATTATATTTCCAATTTAATCAACAATATCAAACTGATATAGTCATTAAAATATCACACTTGTAATTGTATTCATCAATCCATTTCATAATCCATACATTTGCCAGTCCAAATGACTGGACTTTGTTTATAATAAACAACGTTACAAGAAATAGATAGAAGAATGTACTTTCTTCTTTTCACAATTCCTCGTAGAGGAATAATAACTAACAAATACAATTCATCTTCAGACAATCAAAAGAAGTATCAGAAAACAGCCATGTCTTCATTTTACTCAAATTCCATCTGTAAAATTACTTGCACGGGTCAGTTCATTGAACTGAGCATATTAAGCACTTGTCATTAAAATGAGGTGCTTCAAATTAACTGTCTCAATAAAAGAACCCTGCTTTTATGAAATGTTAATAAGAACATCAATCAAGAATTAAGCATAAAAAAGAATGAACAGCATGACAACTGAACCATCTAAATACCATCCCAATCAGTCAAAGGATTTCTGTCCTATTTCCCACATAACCATTACAAGATGCAATTTCCTTCAACAGTTCCAGATTACAACATTTGTAAGAACTAGGAATACAAGTAAAAGCATACTGCTGTTATAATCATAACTGCTATCCCTTCCCTTTCCTTACATTAGTAATAAATGCAAAGGATAAAATCTAACTGAAATGTAAACCAATTACTTTCCTTTCAGTTCATGCATCTCCTTTGATTTCAAGCAATCAAGTACAGATGAGAAAAGCAAACAACAATAAATATAGATGCTTAAACCCAAGCAATACAAAATTCGTTCTTAAACGATTACAGATTTCCAACTGTATGAGAGAAGAAATGATCATTATTCCAAGTTATCCATCCACATTCCTATTCCTTTCCTCATGACTGTACTGAAAATTGAATCCAAACGAGACATCAAATCAAGATAACAGTTCAGAGTGAAACTTACAAAATCCATTCAGAATTCACTTTCCAGCAGCAAAGAATAATTCCATTCATATTCAGCTTTAAATAAAGACAAGGAAGAATTTATTATCCATATCAATACTCCCTTTCAAGCAGGCACATACGAATACCAAAAACAAGTTGGTAAAACATCGTATCCATCATAGAACAAGCATTATAAAGAATGCATACTATGTACCTACTGTACTAAAAGATTTCATACTTCTTTCACTGTATTCTAACCGAACAAACAGTTATACAGTCACTTAATCAATTATCCACATGACTTTCTATATCCATGAACGCATACAGTTCATAATTAACAATTTGCACATTGCTGTTACCTACAGCAAGCCCAATCCGGATGTACAGTGAAGCTCTAGTGCTATTTCCAGTATTCAAACAGCAAGAAGAGAAAATAAATTCATCCTTGTAACTATTTTAATAAGAAAACATCCATTTTCTTCAAGCACAACAAGAATCACTCAAGTCGAATTCATCTTTTTTTTTATGACAGTGCAAAATTAGAGATCCCACGAAACATTTCAACCTTCCATTTGTACAGAAAGAAAACAACACTCAGAAAAATATCTAAATACCACTGTCACTTCTATCAAGCTGAACCTATAATGCTCAATAAATCCCAATTACCATTTCCTTCCAAATCTAAAACAGCAGAAAAAGAAGAACTCGTTTCCATCTATAAGGAAACAATCATTTCAGTAAAAGAAACGATGCCAAAACCAACTCGCACAGCATGAACAAATTTTATTCAATATACCATATGAAAAGAATGCCCAGTTCGAGTTTCTTCTCGATCAACATTTAAATCCAAAACAACATTCTCCTATTTCACAATGATGTACAGAACTCAAAATACAATAATCATATATCAATACCTCTATCAAGGCAAACCCGCATAGGGTATTAAATACGTAAGCTTGGTACAGTCAAGACAGACTCAACAGCAAGCTAATTCCCATGCATTTCTCCATTTATTTGCACAAAAATACAAAACCAAGTTCTTGTTCACAACTACAGTCCGAACTGGAAGATCAAACCGCATCAATAAGACACAACAAAATCAACTTTCCACCAAGGCAAGAGAAAATACAGTTCATTTATAAGTTCAGAAGGAAAACAGTTACTTTCCTTAACTTTCACGAATACCCAAGTCGTATTCGTTAAATTTTACAAAAGAAAAGCACAACAATAAGAATATTACTATCACTTCCTTCGAACTGAGCTCATAATGCTCAATAAAACCCAATTTACTATTTCCTTCAAAATCTAAAACAACAGAAGAAGAAGGAACTCATTTCCTTTAAAAATTTCAGTAAAGAAACAACTTCAAACACTCGCACAGTTAATACGTTCCATCACTCAAGTTCGTATTAGCAAAAGAACGATTGCTTCAATAATGAAAAACAAACTCATACAACATGTACAGTTTCATAACATACCTAACGAATTCCCCATTACTGTCAAACAAACCAACACAGCATGGCGGTATTTCCAACTCAAATATATATACAAAGACAGTTCAAATCACAACAGCAAGAAAACGATTCTACCCAATCATTTCCAACATGACAGCAAAATCGACTAAACCCAAATCATCTCAGTCATGACAGCAATCAAATAAACCCAAAACCCCCTTCATCAGAAGAGCAGGGTTGTTTTAATGAGACATTTAAGCAAAGCAAGAGTTTTAAAGAGAAGGGCTTAACATGCCTGGTATTCTTCCTCGAATGCTCGAAGAAAACCACGTCTACAGAAGGTATTTCCTTCCACGGCGACAGCGACAAGTTTCCCAACAATCACCTTCTGCTACAGGCTCGAAAATAGCCTTCAATTTCCCAAGAAACAGAGATAGCAACCAATCACAACTGGTTCGACTGAACCAAGAAAAACCAAATGCAGAGCAACTTCCCAAAAATCCGAACAACACAATAAACAACCAAAAAAAATTCCTCCATACTCTTTCCAAGGCGGGCTGGTCACGATGACCAAGAAAATTGAATGCATTAAAGGCTCTGCCTTTTTCTATTTCCTCACGCCACCGCCGACTTGGGTTGGCGAACTTCCAAATTCAAATTTTTGCATGCAAACAGAGTTTAGTTCCATAACTAACTAGATACCTCTAGCTTTTCCCTGTTCCCGCCAAACTGGCGCTGTCCACGTAAGGACCTTCATTCAATGCCATTAAATTTCCTTCCATCCTTATCCTTTCCCATGGGTCTGTGCGTCCCCTTCCTTAGGTTAGGATTAGTTTAGGATTAACAATAGTGTTCAAACCTAGGTCACCGCCTAGTTCTTAGGTTAATAGAACTTAGGTCTATTTTCACCATTTAGAATTTAAAAATCCACTTAGGATAGTAGTTTAGGATGTAAGGTAGAACTTAGGAGTAGATTAGGATCTAATTCCCCCTAACACCTAATTAATCAACTTCCAAACAAGTCCTTCCGACTGTCATCAAAATTCAGTGTTGTGCAGGACGTTTCGTCCCACGTTAAACATGCCTGAGCCACCCGCATCCAGGCATTTATCACCTTACGAGGTCTCATGTTTCAATAGTGCATGGTTCGGGAATCGAACCTTTTCCGTTGGCATCTACGTGCCAGCTATTCATACCTGAAATCAGGTGCTGCACATTTATATCAACCTTCAGTCCGGTTTAAGAGTAAATCGACAAAGCGATTACAAGAAGGCCACAACATACCTTGGATCAATGGAATTGATTCAAGGTGTGCTGTCAATCAGCAAATAGAGTTCAGCAAGCATACGACAAATTTGTCGTCACATCAGCAAACATACAAGCAATAATAACTGTTGTCCCATGTAAACAAATTACAGTATGCAAGAATCCAGATTAGCAACACATTCCCTTAAGATCAAAAATATATCTTAACATGTTTGCCTTCATTTCAGCAGTTACAACATTATGAAAAATAATCACCAAGATAACTTACAAAAAAGCCACAAAACTGTACACATTCATGAAATTCCATGAACTAACGAAATATTTTGGTTAGAGTGTAGAATACACGTAATTTTTTTATAGAAAAAAATCAGGTCTTTTTCTTAATTTTATTCATACATTGTTTCTTATTTTATAGTAGAGCAACAATCTATCGGTGTCATTTTTTAATGAAAACTTATTTTTTCACGATGAAATTTTAGATATATGTTCTAGTTTTGAATATCGAGTTCCTGACACTTTTTTCATATGTTATTTATTTATATATTTTTAATTAATTTTTTAGTGATTTTTTTTTAGATTAAGGGTGTACATATGTTTATGCCAATATATTCTTAGATTTATATCGAAATCATTTTTTTTTCATAGGTACGAAGAAGACTTCATAAAATAGTAAGATTATTTTTTTCAATTTTTTTTAATATATTTTACTATTTTTAAAATTGTGTTGAAAGTGTAATACTGATTGTCGTAAAATACTATACATTAGAATTATTTTTAAAAAGTAGGAAAACCTATTTTTTAAAAATGAAAATTATATTTTTAGAAAGGTAATAAAAATTTGTATTTTGGTGTAATTTTTTGTAATTTAACTAATTAATTTACACTAAATACGTGGCACCTATGTGGCACATTTGGGCCTATAATTATCCTCCAAATGGATTAAGGGCCAAAATGTGCCACATAGGCTCTACATAAAAGGGTTCACCCAAAGGGAGTTCGTGAAAACTCCCTTTAAGTATAATTCCATCGACACACTCTTCAGAAAGTGTGGAAGGTAAAAAATGCCTTTTAGGGCGAGGGTTCGCCCTAAACCCCCTTCAAGCGAAGGGGATTCGCCTAAAGGGGTGAGTCGGGTAAACCCCTTTTTTGATGACATCACACAATGGTAAAAGTGAGTTCGCGCAAATGGGGTGTTTTCCTGAACCCCGTCCCCCCTGCCCCTCGAAATCTAACTCGGCCCAACTCCTCACTCATGTTTTTGGAACAAGAAGTGGGAGACACTATTGTGTTTCCACCCTCTAACAAACAATGCATGTATTTAAAGCTTCAAATAATTGAATACAACTCCAACTTGGTCACTACAATGTTGTGGTAGCTTGTTCTAGTGATGTGATGCATCTTATGCCCCCTCAACTTTAATCTCCTTCCAAAATATGAGCTCAAATTGATCTAGGTGAGCAAGGCAATGAATATCAACAGAAGATAAAGAAAGTTGATGGTTGTCTTTGTGTCCGAAAGGCAACTCGAATGTGAACAACAGCGAAAAAAAGTAAAGAGTTGGCTATCTTTGTAGACCCTCTCCAAAAATCAAGAACATAACACTTCTCAAAATTACAAATTTTCCAACCCATGATACAAATAAAAGTGTCATTTTTATAAGCTATTGGAGGACAAGATGTCAAGAACACATATGGATCAAGAAACGGTGACTCAATTTGAGGAGAATAAATCAATATATTATATTTAGCAAAAGGGGAAGAGTAATTCAAGACCAATCCAACAATCCTAAATTTATCCAAGTTGACCCAGAAAGGCAAGATAAAATGATGTCTAAATCAAAACACTTGTTCAAAAATTCATATTTTAATTTCACGTTAGATTGTGTCAAAACCACCCTTGTTGCCAGAGGGGCAGTTGCGTATGCCACAATGATTACACAACTGCTATAGCAATAGAGGTAGTTATGTAACTATCACTGAGATATAAGGCAAAAGACTAGCCAAAGTGGCTATGAGAAAAGGTAGCCACTCTTGCTAGGTGATTACGTAACAGGGGTGGTTTTGTAATTGCCACTGAATGCAAGGCAAAAGACTAGATAGAGTGGCTACAAGCAAAGATGAAGTCCACAACTTGGGGCAAAGGGATAAATTGAGCCAAAATAGACGTGCAAGGGAGAGAGGGAGGGATTTGGATTTCATTTTTATCTTGGGAGGATTTTTTTCATCTCCAGAGACGTGTCACACTTTCCATGTTGCACCATGTAATTTTTGGGTGCGTAGAATCTCTGCAACAATTCTAGAAATTTTATCAAGCTTTGGTTTTGAATATGAGTTAGTTTTAATTGATGTTGATGGTCCTACACTTGTTTTAATAAATATAAGTCATAATTTACTATGTCTAATTAGTAATAATTGACTTCCAATGTAAGAAAATATTAAAGAGACGTGGATAAGAAGAATTATGGCACAATAGTGAGGGTGATAACCATATAGAAATCCTAAAATGTATAAAGGAAGCCTCAAATGTATATAATTCATTAAAGCCAAGCTAGATAATGATGGTACATGTTGCACCCTACACAAGGACTTATTAAGATGAGCTTGATCAAATGATACATAACCTAAAATACATGGGTGTATCATTTTAATTCACATGCCTAAGGCTTAGAGCACAAGCCATGGATATAATTCATGAAAAAAGTTGTAGTCTAGACACATACCAAGTTCATATGATTTATATCTTTATCAATCTCCACATTTTAAAGAAATAATTGAATATCTTTAGAATGCGTTGAAATAATTGCTTCCTAAGGCAATTTTACTCAATTCAAAGTAATAAATTGTATGAAGGTATTCAATCCATGTAACATTGAATGAGTTCGAACCTTTGAGGTTTGTGAGATGGTGGAAAGTAATCTCTTAAACTTGGCTCGCAACATTGGATAGAAAAGAGTAATTTTTGAGCTATCTCCTCTTGGAACTAAGTATACTCCAAGTTATATGGGTTAAAATTGGATAAGGAAAGGGATGATATTGATATTGATAAGGATAATGAGGAGGTTCAATAAATTACTCATTATTTATTTGTAAGAGAAGGTGAAAAGTGACAACACGAAGAAATGTGTGTAATATACTGGTATAAAATAAATTAGCTACTCTCGTACTAAAATATGTAGATATTGGTTAAGTCATATTTAATCAAGAAATAATCCTTGACTAACACTCAAGTTTCAAAAAAATTCTATTGAATCAAACAATTTTATCTATTAGACAAGGGTGTTTGAATTGTAAATCAAGTTCTTTTTGAATAAGTATTAAGGAAATAGAGTTTTTTAAATGTCTTAAACATCATAATTAGAAATTGGTGTATGGGATTTCAATATTTCTAACACTCTTCACCATAACAAATAGAAATCAGTCACCATGTATTGAATTGAAATAGAGTTTTTTAGTATTTAACATGACAAATAGAAACGAGTTAGTGTATAAAATTTCAATATTTTTCAATATAGTCAGTCAAAAAGGATATGTATGTGAATCCAAGGGGAAATCTCAAACGTTAGTAGATCCAAATAATTCCAATTAAACATTAGCATGGACAAACCTAGATGAATATAAATGAATCTAAAACAAAAACAAAAATCTAATGAAGGGCATCAAGGTTTTGTTTATCCTTAATATATTACCGTACATCGTCTCATGGTAATCTAGATGTAGTTTCCATTTTTGTTTGTTACTAAGTGAATGTTAGGAATTCTATGGTTTAGTGCTTATCATATGTTTTATATTTATGCATTGTAAAATGTAAATGTTAGTGGTGAAAGTAAATAAGGTGAATGTAATGTTAATAATAGGTTAGTAATTTGTTATTAGTTGTTATAAACAACAATAACTATTATATAATTTGTTGGGTGAGTTATAAACAACTCACGTAATTAGTTTAGTAGGTTAGTGAGAGGTTATAACTACCTCTTTATTAATAGGGGAGTTATTACCTATATATGTGGATGCATGTAATATTGATAATAGATTTATTGAATGAATACGCATTATTCATTGCGTGTTAAATTATTCTTAAATTATTTCTTCTTCTATGATATTTTCTGTAACTCCATTCAGATCATCCTCCACATATGGTATTATAGCAGGTATGACTCTGTAAAGAGTTCAATTAAGGGGTAGATCCGATGCAAGTTATGGTTGCCCCACCTATGTGAGTATTTATTAGTTGTGAGAATGAGAGCTTAGTATTTATAATTTTTTAGCAGTCTTTAGAGAAGTGCATGAACTAGTTTTTTATAGATTATTTTTGTGAGAGTAGACTGATAAGAAGTGTGCAAAAATTAAATAAAGGAGACATAGGAGTGATTATTTCTTCATTCGAATTTGGCATCATCCTTCTTCAAATTTGGTGTTTAGATTGCATCCAATAGTTTGATTACAATTTTAATTTGTTGATTCATCTAGAAAAACTCTTTCTTTTTGGCACCTATCTCAGGAAGTAATCCAAATTTTAACAACTTCAAACACGTGTAAAAAATGTGGATTTGGAAAGATCTGTTATTTTTTTACAGGATTCAATAACGATTCTGGATCTGTAACACAATATCTAGTGATTCCTTAGAAAACACCAGCAATTCTCTACACCAATGGAAATATATTGAAACTAGCTTTCCAACGCATTTTTCAGTTTGTAAAATGGAGCTACGGTTCTCAAGTTATCATCAAAACAATGAGCACCTGTTTTTATTTGTTGTTTTTTGCTGATCAATGGAGACATCAGTAGCACTAGTTGATAAATTTATAAAAATAAATAAATTTTGCCTCATGGATGCATTATTGCTTGAACGTGACATCCAATATATGATATGTCAAGACAAAATAATTCACAAGAATCTTGAAGTAGGATATGACAGAGATATTGAACCTGAAATGACTCGACCACAAAAACGTCGACGTTTGACTGTACGCGAATATATAAAGAGCCTCAAATCTAGATCAAGATGAGATAGCAGTATGACATTGGAGGTTGGTGGCATCAATGGATGGCGAAAAAATAACTTCCTCTTGTCATTCACCTACGACGGGGCTGCATCACTAGTTTGGTGACACGTGTGTGTGTGTTTTTGTTTTCAGAATGGTGTGTTCATTTCAGATTTATTTATGTTATAAAAACTTCACATTGTGGGGGGAAATAACACATTGTTTTAGTTTTTTGTGGATGAATAATATGCATTATCATGGATTCTGATATGGAATCTCCTGAAGAGCAATAATAATGAGAGCCAAGCAATGTACTACAAAATCATGATATTGTGGTTGTTGGATCCACTGAAAAACCATCTATAGTTGTGGTTGTTAGTAATCCACTAGAAAAACTATCTATATTTTTTGTTGTTAGTAATCCAATGGGAAAACTATCTTTGGTGTGGTTGTTGGTTGACCACTTGGAAACCATCTAGAGATTGTTGGTATTGTCCTAGAAACCATCTAGATCATGAGCAACATGGAAGTGGTGGTTGCAGTACATGGGCATGTTTTCCCCATGATCGTACTAAGGTGGGAATGTTAGGAATTCTATGGTTTAGTGCTTATCATATGCTTTATATTTATGCATTGTAAAATGTAAATGTTAGTGGTGAAAGTAAATAAAGTGAATGTAATGTTAGTAATAGGTTAGTAATTTGTTATTAGTTGTTATAAACACCACTAACAATTACGTAATTTGTTGGGTGAGTTATAAACAACTCATGTAATTAGTTTGGTAGGTTAGAGAGAGGTTATAGTTACCTCCTTATTAATAGGGGAACTATTACCTATATATGTGGATGTATGTAATATTGATAATAGATTGATTGAATGAATACAAATTATCCGTTGTGTGTTAAATTATTCTTAAATTATTTCTTCTTCTGCGATATTTTCTGCAACTCCATTTAGATCATCCTCCAAAGTGAATGCATGTAGCAATGACATTAATGCAGATATGTATTAAAGAAACTTCATATATGACATATAATCAATAAAAATGGTTGAACCATATCTCTACATTTACTCACTTCAATTATGTACCTTCAATCACAAATGACCCTGTGGAATATAACCATCTATCATTATCTATAATTGGAGTATGTAAGGGTATGTTCATGGAAATGGGGGACCAAAACGGGGTCAAAAGTAGTCACTTCTTTCCTAAAATCAACAAAAACTAAACTAAACCTAGTAATTTGGCATGCCTATGCTCAAAATTAGACAATTTGATAAGAGTGTGGATCATAGTTCTTTGATTCTAGTTTCTAAACTACTAAGTTTTTTTGAAAATGATGGAGATTAAGAGGGTCAAATGTAATCCGCACACAAAGTGTGTCTGATTTTGTTTCAAAAATATAACATAGTCTCATGTACGCCCACCCCCCTCTCATTTTTTGAGTTACATAAATTATTTTACAAATCCCTTTGGTAGAAAGTTAACTAAGATCATGTATTAGCTCCCACAATTTTTTCCCTATTTTTTTCTATGAATATATTATTTTTTACTAATTTTCAAAGTGAACACATTCCGAAAATGAAAAAAATGCATGTACACGCCCTTAATTTTAAGAAAAATAATTCAAAAACAAATTTTCTTTTTTTGTTTGTGTGTAGAATGGAGCATAGATCTTGCCAATATGAATTTTTTAGAAATATAGATGAGTGCATAAAAATTTATGTAGAAAAACAAGACGTGTTTTGGTGAAAAATAAAAACACTACTAAAAGTAATTAGGGATCAAAACCTTAAACTGTTCAGATTTTAGAAAGAAATACATCAACAAAAAGCTAATTCGGAGCTTAACATCGTATTTATGTTTTTTTGGGGATATAGTCTCAAAATATGTGAGAAAATAGGGTGTATACTAGGAATTTCTATATTTTTTGCAAAGCACATATTTATTCACGAAATAAAAAACCCAACTCTTAGGCTCGGTTATTCAAGCCAAAGGGTGGGCGGTTTCCAATCCAAAGAAAATAAAACACGCAACACATTATTTACTCAATGAAAAAACTTTTTTACATATTAAAAAATGCTCTCACATTATAACATGAGTGCATTATGGCTTGGAAATTCCAAGCCGTAATGTGAGCACATTATAACACACTTGTTTCATAGCATGGTCGTGTTATAATGTGTTCAAGCCATAATACACTCACATTATGTGCAAAATGGCCAAAAAATATATTTTTGGCTGCTTTTTGGTCCTCCATCTCAAGCACGTCTATAATTTTGAATCCACTTTTGCACATTTAATTAAATAATAATCATCTTTTTATTCATTTTCCACATTTGCAATTACTATAAAAACATGTCTTGCACAAACACAATATTGTAATACATCATAAGTAACTACACAATTATGTGTCCATAGAATTTATAATTTTTATATTAAATAATACAAAAATTCATTGTACCATTTAGATGAAAAAAATATAGTTATGCTTTCTCCAAAAAATCCAAATAAATTATCATAATCAAGAGAAAAATTGAAATCATATACATCAACATCATCATCTTCATAAAGAGCTTTCATTTAATTGATTTTTTATTCTAATCATACATATACTTGCTAGTAATGCTTGTACATACACTTGAATTTTCATCCTCGTGTATACAATGATCACAAAAACATGAATAACCCCTCCCTTTAAACATTATTGGGGTATTTTGGGTTGTATTCATCACTTGATGAAAACCCCTCATGCCATCAATACTTTTGCAATTTTATTACCACGACTATTCAATACGTGTTCAAAAATCATTGGGGATGTTATTATACTATTGAAAAAATAGGTCATGTGCATACGTAAATATTCTTAAATTTTAAAATCAATTGTACATAAACCTTTTGGTAAAATGAAATGATTTTCACTTCCCAAAAGAATCTTATGTGATAATTTGGGGCTAATCCTATTACAACAACACCAAAATCTGAGTCGCACTGAATGATAACTTCATATGCATTATGAAGTGGAACTCCATCACATTTGATTTGTTTCTGATGAAGTGCACGCTTGATACAAGTTTTGTGCTGACTGTTGAGAAATATCCACAAATGTTGTACACCATGCTTACAATACATATGACATAATAAATTGATTTCCTTTGATGACTTGAATTGGCTTACACATCCATCTAATCACACCCAATGTTTATTGAATTTGATATGAGGCTCTATAAAAAAATGAAAAACATTTCAAAATAATGAGAAGAATATAATCTATCATGTTTTGTGTCATCATTGATATAAATATGAACACCTTTCATAATCACTTGATTGTAAATTGTACTCTAAAGCATGTCATCAACATCTTGTTGTGTATACCTATAAGACATGCATTGTCATGCCCAATTGGTTTGAATAAAATTATTCACTTTGCATCTCTTTTTGCGGAATAAAAGTATAGTTCTCAGCAAAGTTAACCACAAACATGATACAAGTAATGGGAAAACAATGCTTAAATTTATAAAATTCAAAACGTTTCCACCTTGAACCATGGCTTTGTTTTTTAAATGGTTTTTTTTTTCCAAAACTCAGCCATGAATTCATAAATTGAAACTTTAATTTCTATTAGGGAAATTTTATTTTATTCTTTTCCCAAATTTTTCGTATATATTTCATACTTAAACCTCATCCACATAGGTTTATGGTTTGTTGATGAATCGTAGATGCTTTTTGGGAGCTTCACTATTTTTTCACATTATGTACAAACTCATTTGATACAATTGGCATTAAGATGAAATGAAACATCCATTCTCATACTAAGAATAGAGCTAAAAAAATTGTCTTGCACTCGGAGGGGGGATATCATCTACTACCATTTTCTCCCCGATTTTTTAAAAAATATGCCACTTATAGATCAAAACTTTATACGAGTATGAAAATATTTCTCAAAAATTATATTTATCCTTAAATATGGTGGCTTCAAATTCTCAAATGCGCACTTCCCTATTTTTTATGTCTAAATGATCTACTGAGAAATTTCTATAAAACTCACTTAGTGTTATATCTAAAAAATGTTCAAGATGTTCTTTCGTTAAACTAAGACTAACCCTAATATATAAAGTTTCCTTAAAATTAGAAGAAACACGAGCATATTTATCCAATATTCAACGTTAATACCTTTTATATCATGAGAATTTTTATTTCTTTGAGAAGCCTTGCATAGCGATTCCCAATTCCCTTCTAATTTATCATCCAATTTTATGTTGTTTTTCACATACCTTATAATAATTCTTCTACCTTTACCAAGAGCATTTGAAATTTTTGTGACCTATCTCTTTTCTGTTGTTTTGAGACCCACTTAAGCAGTCAAAATAGATCTACATACTGCAGAAAGGTCTTTACTATGGGAGAAATTACAAATAATATGGAGAGCGTCATTTAACTTTTCTACCATGGTATTTTTCTGTTATTGCTTTTTTAAAATCAAATCCTAACAACTCAAAATTGTGGACCATATCTCTATGTCGAAAAAAATTCTACTAATTCATCTTTACCAATAAGATATTTTTAGCTAAAATAATTTTTTTATATCTCCCTTAAATGGGACTTGATTTTATTTATGGGCATGAGCTCACTTTCTTCAATTGTTAGCAAAAAAAAATTCTTCATCCATATCCTTCATATTATGCAAGTTTGATAATCCTTCATGTGGAGGTAATCCTTCCTCTTCTTCCTCGCATACCTCCCATTCTTCTTCTTCTTTATATCCTTGGGCATACTAAGCATCTTCCTCTATTCTTATTTCTTCATTATCTGCTTCAACTTATTGAGCTTAGGGATCTTTAAGAATTATTTGTTTTTTAAAACTTTCTTGCTTTGTTTCTATTTTCATTGTACTGTTTCTCTTTTATAAGATCTTTTTTTCAATCAATTTTTTTCTCTTTTACTTTTTTGGCCCATCGTACCCAATTGTTGATGTACTTTGAGATGGAAAATTTTATATTTTCCCTACTTGTTCTATTGGTCAAATATATAATTTCCCTACTTCCCTACTTGTTGTAGTGCCCACTTTTTCTAGCCTCAATTACCTGTTGAATTCTTAACCCATAGTTGTGACTTAATATGGTTTTTGACATAAATTTTGACGTCATGATATGTTGGTTGGCCTTCATGGACATGTATGGTGAATTGGGGCGGGAAACGCCAATTCGAATAGATTAGTAGATTGAGACTCTTTATTTGAGATGGTGGATACTAACACTTTCCTATTGCGATTTGGGCCTAAAGTCCTATACGTTGGATAATTAGCTTAGTCACGTACCTTGATTTTGTAACGAAATCATTTTGCTGATAAAGATACATGATGGCATGATGATATGACACTTGTATGTATTGTAATACCTAACATATGACGAATTGTGTGAGATTGTGCATTCCACGTTGAGGATGGTGATATCATTAATTTACATGTTTGAATTTATTTTCTTAGTGAGCAGCTAGTTTACTCTTGTATTGGACATGTGCGTTTAATGTGTGCAATGAGTGTGCAGGTGATAGGGCACGGGAGAATGTGGGATTCAGGCCAGCTACACAATTTTGTACAAGTAGCCCATGGGGCTAAGTCCTAGCCGTGTTCATTGCATGAGGCCTTGGAATTAGAATTATTGTTTTGGGCACCATGGGTGACTCTCATTTGTAATGTAATATGTCTTGTAATTATTAATTTTGCTTAGGGTGTTTAGTTTGTGTTGTAAAATTGTTTTGGGGAATTAATGACCCCACTTACATTAAGTTTTGAATTTGTTTAATGATGTACTTAATCATAAGGGGTTTAGGGTCACATGTGAAACCCTTGGGTGGGCCCCACACCCTCTACCCTTGTGCCTAATTTTCCAAACCCGAAATTGGGTTATTTTAGGCATTTTTAGGGACCCCTTTTCAGTTTGGGATTTCCCTTAACATGAAAATGGGCCCTTGGACCCTACCTATTAGGTAGGGGGCTTATTTCTAAGGCTAGAGGGAGTTTTCCCTCCCATTTTTCCCTCCTTTGGTCACATCCTTATAAGAGGTATGGATAAGTGTTCTTTGTTAAAAGTTGCACAAGATTGTTTTGTTATCATTTTGGGTATTTTGGGAGAAGAGGGCTAAAAGTCATTTTATCCTTTCTCCTTTTTATCTTTGGCATCTTTGACCTTGAAGGAGGAGAGGGGTGACACATGTCACCCCCTCATTTGTGAGGATTTTTCTTGCTCCTCTTCAAATTCTCCCTCATGGGAAAAGAAAAGAAAAAACCCTTTTTTTTTTGTTTTTGGAGCTTTTGCTTGGAGTCATGTGGATTTGGAGCTAGAATTGGCTTGGATCAAGAAGTGGAAGAGATTGATTTTGGAAAGTGTTTCTTTAAGGTAGGCTTCTTGAGCTCTATTATATGTATTGTATCATGCTAGTTATTATTTGTTTACTTGGAAATATTTGTTGTTGCAAGTGGAAATTATTTGTTGTTTGCTTGATTTTGCTCCCTCCATCATATTGGCATGATGGATTTTTGGAGTTGTGTGGGAAGAGAGAGGTATTTTTCCCTCTCAATCCTCATAGGCTTGATGGGCAAGCCTTGTAGTATTTATTTACTCCACTCCAATGGTTTGAGGTGGGGGAAGGTGGTTCTTTTCTCTTAAACTTCCTTCCCCATTCTTGGTGAGGAGACCCCTTTAGGGGTTTGAAAATCCTTCCAAGAAGGATTGGTGAAAGGGTGGAGAAATAAGGAGGGTATGAAGATATTGTTTTGTGCAAATTAATATTGGATACAACTTTTGGATAACTCTCTTCTCTTCCCCATTTTTGAGGTAGAACATGGTTTCTCCTCTTGTTCATATTTGTAAAATTTGGAGTCTGTGTCTTAGTCTTTGCCTTATTTTTGTATGGATATGATGTTGTTTATTCACCCTCACTCTTGTGCATAGTTGTGGATATTTTTCATCTTTCCCATGGGCTTGGGGGAGGCTAGCATGCATCCCCACCTTGGGAAAGACATGTAATGATTCCTATGGTTGGGTGGAAAAACAAGCTTCTCCTCCTTGTTTGGATTCCTTGAAGGCAGATGAAGATTGGATCTCAAGTTAGAAGTTTGGTGATAGTTGAAGTATCATTCTCCCCTCATCTCTTGGTGAAACATTACTTTCTTGGTAAAACCCCTTGTGTATGGTTATGTGGAAGTCCCTCTCCTTTTAAACTCTCCATTTTGTATAGCTGGAAATTCTTGAAGACTTGAGACATATTGACTTGAGACATATTGGTTGAGAAATCTCTCTCAAACTTACCATGAAACTTGTAATATGAATTCTTGTGTAGTTGTGATTTTGGAATATGATGTTGTTTAAGTTTAAACTTGGAAAACATGTATGAAAATATCTTCATATGAATTATTGGGACTACTCTTTGAAAGAAGGACAAGTTATTGGAAAGTTCATTTATTATTGTGGTAGATTTCATCTTTGTAAAATGTTGAAAACTTGGGTAAATGCAAGATTTAATATCATTCTTGAAACACCCTTATGTTTACAAGTTTTGAAAAGATAGATAATGGAATAAGACTAGTTTTACTTTCCTTTTTGGTCATTTTATTTGAATGGATGTAGAAATAGATTTGATGTGCCTATCTCTCTCACTAAGTGTTAGCTTAGTCAATACCTTCCTCTTCAAATTTTTGGTTTCATCATTTGCAATATCAAAATAGGTAAGTCATTTAATGTGAATAGTTGAAAAAATTTAAGTTCCTTTTTGCATCAAAATAATAAAATTAAAATTTGTTATTTTATCGATGAAGAAATCTTTTATTTCTCGTTGTGTGTAAAAAAATAAATATATTATGAATTTGTCAGATAGAGCCATATTTCTATAATGTAATTATGTCATTGCCCAGAAAAATAAAAAAAATAAAAAAAATCATGGTTTAACTCTCACTAATAAAATAGTTAGCTTTTGTGGATTAATATTTGATCTTCATATTCTTGGTTTTATTAGCTTTTTTTCATAGTTATAAATAGGCAATATCATATATAGATAGATGAGATAGATATGAATATGTTTTATGTATATGTATATTGCATCAAAATATATAAAATGTATATATATGTATATATATATATATATATATATATAGATATAGGTATATATATATATATAGGTATATATGTGTGTACATATATATATATATATACGTATATGATATATATATATCTATATACAGCCATATATATCTATATATGTATATATATGTCATTGCCCAGGAATGTATAAAAATATATAAATGTAAATATCTATATATATATATACTGTATATGTATGTAAAATAGGTATATGTATTGTGGATATATATGTATATATACATTTATATACATCTATATATATCATACATACATATATAGTATATACACACATACACATAGATAGATATATACATAGATATATATATGTATATGTATATATAGATACATACATATATATATATATACATATACATACATATATATATATATATATACATACAATTTAACATAGAATTAAATTAAAGTTTTATATATTACAAAAAAATATATAAAGGTATAGAAATGTATGTGTGTGTGTATATGTATATATTCGTTTTTTCTTAAATAAAAAAAAGAAAAAAAAAGAAAATTAAAACAAATTTGTTTGGGGGGGGGGGGGGAGGCCAAACCCTCCCCCCGACCGCCATTGCTGCTTGTGCAGTAGCCCCCCTACACGCCCCCTCCATCCGCAGCCACACTACCTACTGCACCCGCCAACGCTACCTCTCCCCCACGATCTCCCTGTCCCCCTTGCTGCCATTTCTCCTCCCCTGTCCCCCCTGTCCACCGCCTGTCCCTCCATCCACCCGTGGCCCACCCTGTTGACCTGCTGCAGACCCTGCACCGACCTCTCAACTCCCTTAAGGCTCCCCACAAACCCGAACCTCTTCTTCCCTTGCTGTTGTTGATTTGCAGTATGTGTGTGTTGTGTGTGTGTGGTTGATTTGTAGTATGTATATATATGTGTGTGTGTATTCACCTGCATTTAAGGGGAGGGTTTGGCCTCTTTCACAGGGAGCTTACAATAAAATCAATAAAAATAAACATGTGGGTATTAGGAAATGCCTAGATCAGAGAAGCTCTCAGTTACATTGAGCATACAAGAAATTTCAATGAAGTAAATTTTAGTATCCTTATGTCAAAGGAGAGATCCTTGAAACAAGCTCCATAACTTTTTATCCTTCTGCACAAGCTCAAACAAGAAAGACAAAGAAATAAAATGAAAACCCATTGGAGAGAAAGAGGAGATAAAGATGTGTAAGGAAAGTTTAGGGCAAACTTAGATCAAGGGCTGAGAGAGTTTCTATCCTATGGCTCACAATTAACCCTACATACTTTTAAGCCACGAGTTTTATTATAAATATTAATGGGACATAAAGTCTAGTGTGTGTATGTAAATAAAAAAAAGAGGAGAGAAGAGGGGAAATATAATCAATTAAAAATAAAAGGGGTGTAGTCGATATTAGGATGTTCCTAGCTAAATCAGATGTTAATTAAATAAATAAAGTTGTCTGGGCTGGTAGATGAGCAATTTGGTAAATTGATTTCATTAAATTAATTAATATCAGACAATTGTATATAAATTGTTAAGCATTCACTTTAAAAAAAAAAAAATTTACACTAAATTTTTGCTATACTTTGGTCTGGTTTTCCACTGTCCCGGGAGGGGCATTACACTTGTCTTGCTTACCTTATTTCCTACTTGCACCACTTGCTCTGCTAGAAAAATATATACTTGTCTTGATTTCCTACTAGAAAATTTCCCTACTTGAGAAATAAAAAACATTATCTCCTTGCCTTCTTTACCTACTTGTGTTGTTTGAAAAATATAGACTCCTTACTTTTCTACCTTCCGTAAATGCATATCTTGGTCCACTACTTAGTTGAGGAAAAGTATTGAAAGTATATTAAATACATATAATATTCTTAATTTGGACTAATTGATCTAATTTTCAATAATTGATTTAAGTATTATATAATTGATCAAAATTTACTATTTCTCTAATTGGTATATTTCTCAAACTTCAAATTTTCTAATCTATTTATCCCAATTTGTACTATTTTTATTAAGTAGATTCAAATCCACAATATAAGCATCAATAAATGATCTAATCAACTAGTCTATTTTATCAAAATTGCAATTTCTAAAACTAGCAATCGTACGTGGAGTGTACGATGAAAACGCTGAAGAGGATGGGATGCAGATTTGAAAATTAAGGGAGCGAAAAAAGGGAGAGGACGAGGGACGACCCCGCACACGATGAGCTGTTGGTTGAATTCTTGGATGCATGAACCGGTCATGCCATTTTCGGGTAAAAGGGAAGAGTAAGTGTTGTGCAGGCATGAGAAATGGAATATTTTGATCAGGCCCAGGATTCCTTCGCAACAATGAGATTTTTCCGGCATAAAGCATTTGGATAACAAGTATATGAATGTCACAAATGCCAGCATCAAGGTTAAGATCTTAGCTTCAATGGAGATTCCGTTGATCGTCATGTTATAGATTCTCTATTTCCTTTTACTGATAAATAAATTGATTGTATGCAACACTTAGAAACATGTGTGCAAGACATGGAAATGTTGTGTATATATATAGTGAGAGATGATAGGGCAGAAATTATTTGGACAAGCACAAAAAAACCGACACAGCTTACAATGATGTAGAACAAGATAACAATTATTATGGATTTCATAATGGGAATTATTATAATGGAAGATATTAATCTCTAATCATCAACATTATATAATGAACTTTTGTACCAAAAAACAACTTCAGGGGAATATATAAAATGACACAACAAATAGACAATAAGTTGAACTTGTATTTGTCGACACTTTGTTATGAAATTAGACACTCTACATTGTTGAAGCATTCATCTTGCCCACTCATTCATTTCATTTAATCTTCAAAACTTTAATGTTTCAGGAGCTCTTATACCACCTGAACAATAGGGACAAATATAATTTGCAATGTTTAAGGTAATGGGTTATGTAATGAACTTCATACTGGCGAATGCATCATATAAACATCAAGTTTTCTATAATAAAATGTGTAACTACAAAAAAAATGATCTGTCAACTTGTCAGAGTATGTAATTGCAACAAGTTTGTTAATATTTTGTTTGGGAGTTGAAATGTGCCATCAAATATCAAATAGTTGTAGCTGAGATGGCAATAAAACCCTTTGGTTTATGAACATAATAGAAACTTATCAATATGCCATCAATTTGAAGAGTGGAGTTCTGAGTTTTTTTCCCTCATTTCGCACATGGAAATAACAACAAAATAAAATTTCATGTCTGAGCCATAAAACGCCTTATAAATTCAATCTTAGCACATTGAAAGTGAATAGGATGCTTGAAGAAACATTCATAACAAAATAATAACTTCATAAACAGTCTAACTTGATCACGATTCAAATAAAGAAAATTTTGATTGCATGAGAAAAAGAAATCAGCAGTCAAGTAAAAGAAAGAAACTACAATACTTCATATACTCTTTTAAATTTGACAAGTAGAAGTAGGCAAACCATTTTTTTTTTTAACCCTGTTTTTTATTTTTTAAATCTGTTTTTTTTTTTTTTTTCCAGAAGCAATCATTTATTTTGGAGTGCAAACACAAGCTATGGATATTCAAATCTACTAAAGCATTTCATGGTTTTTTTTTTGCTAGCTAGGTTTCCGATTTCGTAAGAAGGAAAGAAATCGTTATTGCAAAATAACCTGTTATGCAATTTGGAACGAAAGAAAGAAAAAAAGATGTCAGCAGAAACATAAAATAAGGACACAAAAGTAAATGGTAAATGCTAGCTACTTAAACAACAAGCTTTATACGAAAGGAACATGTTTCTTGCTGTTGTATTAGATAAGTATCCAGAATACAACGATGTTTCGAAGAAGAGGAATAAGAATAGGTGCATATCTAGAAAGAATGAAATTATGTTTTAAGTCTACACATATCCAAATCAGATCAATGGGATGTTGAAGTACCCCATAGTAGCAACTTTCATACGGAGAGTATTAAACGGTGGGTTTTCTATTATTTCTAGCCGCATTTTTTTGGCTTTTTGGGAAACAGATTTGGTAAAAATATTATTGTTTACAACCGCAAGACTGGGTTTTGCTTTTCTGAATTTTAATCTACCAAAACCCTAAATTTTAGGAATTTCAGTCAGTGATAAACAATAATAATAGGTTTTTACAGTCCACGATGCCGGGCAGCCTGTTTTTGGGTCTACAAGCGGTTTACAGCATATGGGACTACCTCGTACTCACATGCGGGAGGGCAACTAACTTTGCTACAAACGAGGTGTACATACCCTACCCCTTGCAGGATTTGAACTTGTGACCTCAATTTTAAAGAGCACATGTTCTTCACCATTAGGCCAACTCAGGTGTACATTTGTAAAAATAGGATAAATTTGTAAAAATCGATCATATTTGGTAACTGTGAAGCACCCTCTTAAAACTTAGAATAGAAGCATGGCAATCAAGAGTGGTCCTAATTTTTTTTTGAATGTAGAGTATATATAGGGATTCATAAGGGATATGGGACGAGTCCTAATAGTCTTTAAATTAATATCAATTAACAGGAAGGATGTGAAGAAGTATAATGGGTATGAGATGGTGATAGTGTCTTTTGGTGTAAGTAAATATGAGTAAGTAATTAATCTTAATGTATATCAGATGTTGTAAAGGCTATTACTATTGGAAAATGCCAGTCATAAGAGCTACTCTTATCTAGTGTTGTTTCCGGCTATGCACCATTGGTAAATACAACCTTCAAACATTGTGCTGATACTGCCACGGGTTTACTGGTAATGGACACTACTTAAGGCTATCATATACATGGCACTCTAAATCTACAGGAATGAAACATTATTTCATATATATATAGAGAGAGGGGGGGGGATGGAGTTGAGTAACAACTAAATTTCAATTAATGGGTAGGAAGTGTCCTACCAATCTTTCAATTGGTCTCAAATAAGAAGAAGGATATTAAGACGTATGGATCACACCTTGCACATAGAGAAAAATGAGCTACTCCTTGTAAGGTATTGATGCTTGTCGAGAAGCACCAGCTATAGTGGCCATATTTCTATAAACAAGTTTAATAATAATTATACCAAATTCCAAACAGTACAGCCTGCAAGTTTCAAGGGGCCATTACGTAATAGAGTTTGACTAGCATTATCTTCGATGCCCAAGCGGGATTCCATCCAAACTATAACCATGTACCATGTTTTTTAGGAAATACCTTGATCTCTAAATGCTCAAAAATAGTCTAGATTTCTTAGTCATTCAAAAATAGAAAGCAGCAAGAAGTTTGGTGCACAAGCAAAACATGTCAGCGGGATTTTTCTTCAAAGGGGGGCAAGATTAAACAAGGGCTGCATTGCAGCAGTAAGAACCTACCGTGTAAGCAGTAGGCAAATGATGGAGCACTATTATGGGGAGTTCAGTAAATGTTTGTTTTTGCTGTGAGTTCAGTAGATCTTGTAATCAAGGAGTGCAAAACAAAAAATGCCACAGTTTTGTGTCACTTGAACAAATATAACTAAAAACAATCGATTTTCATTGGGCATGACATTGTCAGAACAAGAAGAACGACTTATATCGCTCATAACTGCATTTACACAAATACGAATAATTGATGTCTTCTTACTTTATGCCTCTATTGAGTAAGATATATTTTCGAGTTGCCAAATTAGACGAAGATCCTCACACTAGGTTGCAAGTTATATTCAGCTGATTTAATATCATTCTTCAATTTGGTTTTGAGAATAAAAGTGCTTTTTATGCTGTTGCATCTCAAGATTATAAAATCTTATTGGAAATACCTTCAATATATGGCAGTATCGACACCAGACCATTAAATCTCCTTACAAAGTCTGTCAGGCACCTCTCTAGCTTGTTTGATAGCCCTTGCCACTTGCTCTTCCCTCTATAGCCATTCTTTTTAAACAATGCACCTACTTTTTGAGATGGTTGATGGTGAGTATATGCATGCAAGTGGAGTAGAGGTGTGGGAATCTTTCTTGTGCCCCTGACAAACCAAAAAGCCATTGATGTTATGGGAGAATAGGACTCCAAAACGAGTAAGCTCCCCTTCTCAATCTCCTTAATCAATTTGATAACATCCACCGAACTACTAATGTGGGAGTGTAAGTCCTTGAGATTGTCCCTACCATGCTCCCAATGAAGGTTGGTGTCATCAACAAACATCTCGCACCATTTAGGTTTCAAAGGAATGGAGTATAGAGCCCGCTCCCCAAAATGCTCTGTGAAGAGAATAGCCAACACTGGTGATAAAGGTGACCCCATTTCCTTTACTATTGAATGATCATAAAATGACCCCATTAAAGGAGAAGAATGTGGGGTTTAAAGAAAAAGAAACCAACCTAGCCATACCCTCATCCATGTAAGCTCTGAACAAATCAACTGCATCACCAATCCAGTAGGTTCAGTAATGCAGAGTTGACTATTGAAACTTAATTAAATACAGTGTGCAAATCCCCCTATTTAGGTTTGTTGTTTCTGATATTTACATAGCGATCATGAATATGATTTAGTGTTATCTATGACGAATAGACTGAGAATGAAATGAATGAATTAAAATGTAGGTAAGTATTAACATTAATGCATGACATCATGTAATATATATATTTAAAAAGCATGTGTCCATGTATGTGTACAGACGAATTGGACTGAAAACCATAATTTCTATTGACCTTACATGCCAACATACCAGTGCTATAAGATTATCGAAACTTGAAATAATGCATGTATGTATTTTGTAAATTCCTCCTATTTGACTCAAGTATTTTGAGACTCCGATTTAAGTATGGTTCATAAATATATAGTATAGTGTTGTCCTATAACAAGCAGAATTTGAATAAAAAGATTCAATGAATATAACTGTTAAATTGTGAATGATGTAATATTTAACCTGTTTATATCTCGGATCCCACATCAGATCAATATGAGCAAGCTCTATATTAAAATTTTGTTTGATGACTCTTAAATCTAATTTGGCTTCTGCTATATATTCTATATGGAAAAGGCACCATCTTCAAGGTTTTCCACTGTAGCGCTATCCATTTAGGAAAGAAAGTAATAAAGGACCTTCTATTTACTTTCAAACTCTTGCTATGTATACTATTTACGAGAGAGTAAGAAAGAAAGGAGGGAACGAAGAAAGTAACACAGAGGAAGTGGCAGAGGCAGAGAGGGAAAGGAGGAGGGAGGAGGGATGGAGAACAGAGGGATGGGGGAGGGCTGGAGGGGGTGAAGGGAGGGTTGATGGCCGTGTGCCAGAAAAGGAGGCAGAGTGTGAATGAAGGGAAGAAAGGAGGAAATAAATTCTAATAATATCCGAGAATTGATCAAACAAGGTCGGTGGGACTCAAAAAAGTGAACCCAAATAGTGATGCGATGATAATGCTATGCTTCAATTACTATTTAATTGTCTTCAATGGAAAAAAGTAAAATTGAAATCTTAAACAATGGCAATACTCTCCATGCTCGCGATCAACAAAAAAGTGAACGATGTCAGTTTGTACATTGGAAACAAAATAGGACCAGTCACTTCTGACAAACTCAAATTCACCTGAATCTAAGGTGTCTAAAACAGCAAACATATTAAGCTTGGAATTGAAACCAATAAACATCATGGTGAAAAGAAATAAACACAACGGTGCATATTAGAAAAAATGGTTTTACAAAAATTCCAGAATGACCATGAAATTTCTCATCAAGTAGAAAAAGGTTGAGAGAGTGACAAACAATTTCTCCCATACAATATTCTTCATGCTCACGGTTAGCTAAAAAGTGAATGATGTCAGTTTGGATATTGGAAACAAAATAGGACCTGCTCACTTTTGACAAACTAAAATTCACCTTAAACTAAGGTGTCTAAAACAGCAAATATATTAAGCTTGGAATTGAAACCAATATTAAACATGGTGAAAGAAAATAAAGGAAAGGGTACATATTAAAAAAAAAATCATGATTTAATACAAAAAGTCTAGAATGACCATGAAACTTCTCATCAAGGAGAAAAGGGTTTGAGAGAGATAGACAAACAATTTCTTCCATATTTCGAGTATTATTGTAAATAACATCAAATTAAAAAGCACATGCAGAAAGAAAGGACGTTGCTCCACTTTAAGGATCACTATAACATGAAGTCCCCAAACACTGAATAGAAAAGTGCCGCAATAATAGAGTTTCAGAAACCTTGCACTAATATAAGTACCTGAATTTCAAGAGGGTGTCCATGAATGCCCATTTGTTGATCAATCATACAAGAACCATCTGTTACTAATAAAGTTGGAAACATATCAAATCCATCGGCTAAGCACAGCTTTAATAGCAATTTAATGCCTGTTTGAACATCTACCCTTTCTTGCAGGGAAAAATCTCCTGTTATTCTTCCATATGCTCTCAATAAGATAATCCATCAGAGCCCTGCCAAAGCAACATAGTGCTATTTGAAATGTTCTCTTTTGGGCAAATAATGTGCATGTACAAAGTAAAAGGATGAGAAACATTCTTATGTTTGTCTGTAAATTTTATTTACTGGGAATTTGGTTTCACTGTATCTTACAATGATTTTTCATCAAAAAATACAATTAATCCTTACCAGAGTCAACAGGAGCAACACGACAAATTGCTGACTCTCCAAAGTCAGGATCCAAGACTTCCTCGACTGCTTCATTGTTTTCCATCAAGAGGCACCATCCTAACCTTGAAACTAGCTGGCATCTACCCTTGTCCTGGGTTGTAACAATCTACAGTCTTCTCCCAACTCTGTCATTACAATGTGAATGAAAACATAAATCAGAATTTTTTATCAAGGTCAAGTTCTCAAAACACTATCAAGATAAACTTAAACCTTCTCCATTTCAAAGAAATATAGTAATTGAAAACAACAGCTTGGCAATTATTAAGGTAATAGGGCTAACAGTGCAATAGAACACCACTATACATATAAGATTGCAGAGTGAAACGTTCATTGACATATATCAATGCAACAGATATAAACGATGATATAAATCAGAACATGTTTTCATCACCTCCATAACCAAACTGGGAGATGGACAACTACTAAAACACCCTGAAAAGCTGGAAGATGGACAGCTAATAAAACGCCCCGAAAAGCTGGAAGATAGACAATTTTTAAAACACCCTCAAAAGTTAAGACATCTAAAATATGAAACTCTTATAATGATATATATCAGAACAAATTCATATATATGTCATAACAAACTCACATGACCGTCAAAGAAATAATGCAAGATGGACTTATTCTAATAAACCCTGGGAAGAATACACATATGAAATACCAGCAAGATAGGAAGGTGTACAAATCCTAAACCACCCAAGAAGGCAGAAAAAATAAATAAGAGAAAACAAAGAATATATCTTAGATTTCCCAGCTTACATGGATTTGCAGCCACCCGAGTCGGCAGGACATCTAAAATAAGATGAAAAACAGTCTCCAGGATTGTCCTAGATACATAAATATATGATCAAATATTTCAAGATCTGTACCTTATGAACTTACAAATTCTCCAAGTGCATGAGTTCTTTGAAACCTAATTTCTAGCCTGTCCTAGCAGAAATATCACCATAAAGAAACTCCAGCAACCCTTTAACATGTAACATAGAACACTGCTGCTGGTATCATGGCAACTCCTTGAGATCACATCTCTTCGAGGTATTCTATCAAACAGTTCACATGCATTTTCAACAAATTCATATTGTGCATATCCTGCAATCATGGCATTCCATGAGCCCACATTTCTTTGAGGCATTTTATCAAAAAGTTCACATGCCTTGTCTATGCTTCCACAATTTGCATACTGTCTACCAGGCAGTTGCAACTACATCAGTCAAAATTCCTCTATCCATTATGTTTTGATGGATGTCCATACCCTGTTCCAAAGCTCCCATTTTGGCACAGGCAGGGAGGATGCTGACAAAGCTTGTGGAATGCTTTACATCTGCCAATTGCAATTGCATGAATGTTTCAAAGTAATTATAACGCATTTTCAACAAATCCATTTTGGTCATATCCTGCAATCATTACTGTCCATGACACCACATTTTTTTGAGGCATTCTGTCGAACGGTTCACATGCCTTGTCTATGGTTCCACATTTTACATACATGTCTACCAAAACATTTGCAACCACATCTGATAAAATTCCTCTATCCTTTATGCTTTGATGGATGTCCATGCCCTGTTCCAAAGCTCTAATTTTGGCACATGCTGGGAGTATGTTGGCAAATGTAAACTGATTGGGTTGAAGACCTGTTTGTTGCATATGCTGAAACATTGTGACTGCCTTGTGAGGACAACCATGTCTTTTGTATGCTGCAATAATTGACAGACATTTAAATATGTTTTTTAGATATGGTATCAAGGACTGCCTAATGGTTTGTTAGATGTATAATTTGCTGGTTTGCTGAGTCTGTACTTTTTATTTTGTTGGTTCTGAGAATGGCATGCATGCTTTAGGGCGCAGAAGAGAGAGTGATTGCTGCGAAAGGGACAACATCAATGGCATCCCCTGGTAAAGGGACAACATCAATGACGTCCCCTAAAACGCCTGGATCGGGTTAAAAGAGAAAGGTGTCGCCCACGGTTGGGACGTATGCCGTCCAGTGTGTAAAATGCTTGAAATGGAGAAAAATTCCAAGCAAGGAGCAATATGAAGCTATCCGGCAAAGCGCTCTTGAAGACCCCTGGGTTTGTAGGAGGGCTTCTGCCTGGCGTCCCCGTGTTTCCTGCGACGATCCGGCCGACCTCTCCCTAGATATGAGTCGCCTCTGGGTAATTGACAAGCCCAACATACCTTGTCCTCCAAAAGGATGGGAGCGCTTATTGACCCTTAGAGGAGAGGGCGCCTGCAGGTTTGCTGATGTCTATTATATTTCACCGTGTGGAAAGAGATTGAGGTCTATGGTAGAGATTGAAAGATTCTTGGAAGAAAATACTTGATATGGAGCTACCATTTCAGATTTCAATTTTCAAATTCCCAGACCACTTCACGACAGTAAGCGTTCGGCTTCGGAGGCTCAGATCCAAGGTGACACAGGTCGGAGTAGCAGATCCAAAAAGTTGGTTAACTAAAGCCTGTCGCAGACGTGGGCTTGTGATTTTCTTCACGGACTTCTCTTTACACAGCAACAGTGGCGACAAAAAATACCTGAACCAGATGTCAAAATGTAAAGGGGCAAATAAAAATTTAATAAAAGCGGTCGTATCTGGACAGGCGCTCTCCCTATTTCTATGACATCCCTGGTGTATGGCTCGCGATTGTCCGTACATCGTCGACCAAACGATCTCGGCCATTGTTGTCTTCGTCCGTGTTAGAGCCCCTCCCGTTTTCTCACTGAGAACACGCCTTTCGGTGTAATAAATTTCACATACATAACAAAACTATTATAAGAGAGCAAGTTTTACATAAATGTCAAATGTTTATGTACATCATTTTTTCAAGCATTTAATTGTTTAGCATTCTACATATTTTTTACTCTGTTTGGGAATTCTTTCTTGAATTTAGGATTTGGAACGTTAATCTCATTTTGGATTAAATTATGTCTAATTTCATATTGAATTGCATGTTACACAATATCATCAACTAGGAAAAATTCCCTAGACTGTGTTTGAGTGGTTCAAAACTAAGTAATAGGGAGGTAATTTAAATCAATATATAGTGATTTTTTACAAAAGCTTCATTTCCATTCCATGCTTATTTGGTGGTTTGTACAAATAAAATGGAAGTAAAAAATAAATTTACGGAGTTTGTAAGAAGAAAAAACCAAAAACAAATCTTGCGACCAAAGGGTAAAAGAGTGCATCCACACGATACGTGCTTGCAACCAAAGGATAAAAGCCTGTGCCCAAAAACTAAAATGTCCATAGGGTAAATCATTGCTTCCAAAGGGTACACGCTTATATCCAATGGATAAAAGAATGCACCCAGAGGGTACAGATATGCGTCCAGTGGATAAAATACTGCATCCAAAACCAAAATACCCAGAGGGTATAAAAATGCATCTGAAAGGTACACACTTATATCCAATGGATAAAAGAATGCACCCATAGGGTACAGATCTGCATGCAGTGGATAAAAGACTGCATCCAAAACTAAAATACCCAGAGGGTAAAAGAATGCATCCAGAAGGTACACTCTTATATCCAATGGATAAAAGAATGCACCCATAGGGTACAGATCTACGTCCAGTGGATAAAAGACTGCATCCAAAACCGAAATACCCAGAGGGTAAAAGAATGCATCTGGAAGGTACATGCTTATATCCAATGGATAAAAGAATGCACCCAAATTTGATTGTCTCAAAACATGGTCGAGTTTACAGTCAATTCTAGGGTTTTGGCACCTTCTAAATCCAATGTTGCACTCTGTTTTGCATAAAAATGCATGTTGTAGAAAATTGATCACAAATTCCAAATACATGAAAATAATAAACCCTTGCTGGTAAAGAAAAACTTACAGATGGATGTCTACATCATCTATCGCTCTGATACCATGAAAGGAACGATAAGAATATTGTTCCAAGCTGTGATCAGATGATAATAGCACACCACATTAGATTTGCAAAGCAGAAGAGCTAAAATACCATATATGGAAATCCATCATAATCCATAATGCTCAATACATTACAATAGAACGACTTGAATTATTCAATAAGAAAGATGTACATATAGGAGGAGGGAAGTGCAACTACTACCTAAATCAATGGTGAAGAACTCCCACTAACTGATACTGATTGTTAAGTTAACTCCAAAAGACTAGTAAGCTAACTCAACATAACTGAGAAGCTAACTCCACACAACTAGTACACCTAAGCAAGCTAACCCAACAAGTGTAGGGCTAACACAAGTGTAATAATTATCCTAATAAATAAATAAAAGGATAAATAATAACCTACACTAATACTAGGGTGTCTATTAGGTCAGGGATCACACAAGAATACTCCACTAAACTTGTGGAAAAGTACTTATACAAAGTACATGGGAGGAATGTTTTGTGAAGGGAGGTAAAGGGGATTATGATAAATAAGAAGAAAGGGTTAATGTTGTGAGTAGGCTTACATAATTCACATACATCAACCAGAGTATTTCCACATTCAATTAGAAGAGTGCAACAATGCAATCAACAGTAAGACTAACAAACTAGAGGCACAAAGTTCTACAGATTCATCAATCAAGGTCGTAAAGTTCCTTCTTGGTTATGCAAGATCACCATGCTTACAAAGTTGGAAAGTAGAGAGGGAGAGAGTAGAGAAACATAAGCATAGGAATATAAGAATTGTAGCTCTTATTTCTTGATGTAGTAGTGATACAAAGCTCAACAACATACAAAAATACACAATTTCCAACCCTTTGTTATGGAGAAGCCATTTCAATTTACAGTATAAAAAAATGTCTCTTCATCTACCCCCCACATGAGTTTTCACTTCCCTTCATCACTTGTGATCTTCCATATTCCTAGGATAGAAAAGCAAGTCTTTTCCTTATTAGTGAAAAAATACTCTTACAATGTTAATGTTAAAGGTCACTCAAGTGAATAAGACAAAATAGGAAAAAGTACATTTTGAACAAGGAATTAGAATATAGAGAGAGAAGAAGGAAGAGAGATAGAGAGAGAGAATGGTTGGCCAATCCAATGAAGATGAAGCTATTCTTGACAAAGATCTTGTTGACTTGAAGCACTGTGATCACAATCTCCTCGTTTCACGAGACATAAAAACATTCCAGAGCATCGAACAAGTGTTTAGAAACGATGTTATGAGGTCTACATTGTGATGGGAACACGATGATATCTTATGATTACAAGGCAAGTGTGAGGATCACTTTATTACTTCTCTAGGATTTCACAATTCACCTCAATGACCAAGAATCAATTCCATGATGCTCAACCTATTTCATGATTGTATGTCACTTACTGAGATATGTCTTCACCTTGTGGATATAAGGACTTATCCATGAATGATATGTTTGTCCTATGACCATCCATTGGGCTGAAATGAGGTGATTGCAAGTTTCTTCCTCCTTGAGGTGTGATGAAACTACAAGGTGTTGAATGAGTGTTTAAGAACACTACCAAGTGCGTGATATTAAATGAAATTGAGATGGTTTCTCATTCTTGCATATATGGTGCTTAATATGAAGGTCATCACCTTGCTCTTTTTGGTTCCAAAAAACTCCTTGAATGACATCAAATTTAGGATGCTCATGCATCTTCTGTTCATGTGTTTTTCATGAGAGTAGATGGATTTTTGATCCATCAGACATGATGGTCCCGAGTAACCTTATAGCTTGATTATCTTATTTTGACTTGTTTCTCGGAGAGATTTGGAAATGATGATAAATTAAGGATATGATGATCCTCAACTTACTTCATGAGCTTCACATTTCACCTTTGAGCATGATGACCTCTTCACAATTCAATTTCTTGACCAAAATATTGCATGAGTGAATACATACTTATGGTGCATAGACATCATTTTTCTTAATTAATCCTCATGAAAAAAGGTTTCCTCCTCCAAATAGGAGGATTTATCCCTGAATGAAACTTGAGGATGAGTTACATGTTATTTTATCTCCAAATTGCATTGAAGCATTATAAATGCCACCTTTCGGACATGTAATATGTGAGCACATCACCCAACATTTATTAAGTATTTATAAACACTCTCATTAGATATGTATTGTCCATGGAGAACTTCTCTTATCATAATCTTGATGACCATTCCCTTTATGACTTGAAATGAAGTTCTTGATGTTTCAAATTCTTCATAGACCTCATGATGATCTCGATTTCACCTGTTGTCCAAGTGATAGTATTTCACACACATTGATTCAATTTGATCCACTCCTCATCATAGTGTGATTCATATGATGTCCCTTACCTTTGGAGAGAGAGATAGGTGAAAATGACATCTCCTTCATGATAGAAACATACTAAGCATTCCTTGAAATTATTTTTCTTATCTACAATTTGTGCCTCCAACTTTCTATTGAGCATAAATAATGTGGTTGCATTATCTTTCTTTTGTGATCTATGACACATTACAGGGCATTTGAATAAGTGTTTAGGAACACCGATGTGAGATGTTGTACTCCATGGAACTACAATAAATTCTTGTAAATATGATTATCTTGGGTTGAGGCGCAATGGGAGCAGTGTATATGATGGAACATCACTAGTATTCACCTTAGAGGTTCAATTCATGTTTGCATAGGTTGAAAGACTCCATTAGGACTCGATTAAGAGCTTATTGTCTCTCCTTGGTGATGAAAATATGTCCTTATTGGTTCAATCATGATGACTCCTTTCTACCACAATCAAGATGAGTTGGATCATTCAGTTTCTTGCATCAAAATGTGCCTTGCAAGAATCACCTCTAGATTGATGCTTTAAGAGCCTACTAGGATTTTCTTTCTTGTTTGGACCACGAGACACCTTCTTGGATTTTCGATGGAAAAAAAATTCAATGAGATAGGCAGAGTGGGAGTTTACATAGCTTCTTGGGCTCAATTCCAAGACTTACTATTTTTAGCAGGTCCTATCAAGACTGTTATTTTTAACAAGTTTTTATAGTTTTCACTTTCTAATGTTTCTTGTTCATTTAGAGTGTTACAAATGCCAGAAAATTATTATTTTTTAGACATCCATTGCTATGAATAATTTCTATTTTTAGAAATTGCACTTACATGTGTTGGGTTACAATGAAAATGGTTTAGAAATTCTAGGTTTTGCACTAGGACCTTCTGCTCCAAATTTCAAAGCTTTATGTTCAGAAGATCTTCGTATAACTGAAAAAGTAAGTCTAGGGTTTTGAGATTTCAGATTGTTTCTGTAAAAAATAAAGACCATTAGTGGATTTTCTTTGATAGTAATCTCAACAGAATTTGGAGAGGGAGATTCTGACCAAGTTTTGTTGGAAACTAATGCACGGTTAAGGAGAGACAAGCAAATATTTGTTTTGATGTTTATGGGTGTTTGGAAAAACATTATACTACTTTTAGATGAAATTGGATTTTGAGGGATGCTTTTCACTAGTGCCTTGACATGAAAAAATAAATAATTTCTTAAAGAGTGCGAGCAATTTCTATTCATGTGAGTTTCTTGAGTTTCTTGACCTACTTGAGATCCTAGTTAGCTAAATGGAGTTGGAAAAAATTGCAAAAGAGGGTTGAGGTCACAATTTTGTGTCCCTTTTATCCCCTTTTCCACATAGGGATAGTTAGGATAGATGGGGCACAAAAGTGTGACTTGGGAGCATGAGGGGCTGATAAATGAGATTTGAGGGTTGAAATAAAGTCATGTGGAGCTGAAAGAGTTTGTTCAAATGACTAGGGGACAACTGGAAAGAGAGTGGTCAAAATTTTGTGTCCCATCTGTCCCTATGGGGACACTTGGTACATTCAAGACACAAATTTGTAACCTGAGGGTGAGGAGACATGGAAGGGGGCAAGCAATAGAGTGAAAACATGCAACCTAGGGCAGAAGTTGTAAGTCTTAAGTGATAACAAATTTTGCTTGACAAGGGGGTCATACTTTTGTTTCCCCCTTGTCTCTTTTGTCCCCTGGGGGACATAGGGGATAAATGGGAAGCCTAATGTCCAAATTAGGACTTTTCCATTCCGGGAATTTTTTTTTTCCTTCGATGTCCAAATTGGGACACTAAACTTGAATTTTTCACCTCGGAAGCTTGAGAAGGTGTTTTGGGGTCAAACCATATATGATTTTCACTCCAAAACACCTAATAAGACCAATGGAACATTCATTGAGAATTTATTCTTCCTAAAACTAAAAAATTTAGGGCCTAATCCTTCTTAAACTAAGAGGGGTAGTTACAAATGTTTGAAATATCTAAGGAAACCTTGAAGCCTTGTATCAAATTTGATGTTTCCACCTTGTATAAAATTATAACAGAATTATGATTCCTATTTTTTACTTCATAACTCCTTCGATAACTCCCATTATCATCCAAAGAAGACATCATTTATCATTGGAGCTTTCATTCCCTACAACCTGAATACCCGTTGTTGAACATATTGCTCCTGAATCAAATTTTCCTTCCTAAAATTTTCTAAATTTCTTCAGATTCCTTGAATATCCTCCCAAATCACCCTCATATGCTTTAGGTTTTCCTTGAACATTCCTGGAGGATGGTTAACAACTGTGAAATGGCCAAAAATGGCCTTTTTCTTGTTATTTTCTGGGACCTTTTTGTGTTCACTTGTTACTTCTTCATTGCATTGTATGGTACAGTCCCATTGACCTACTTTGTGGTCATTTGTTGGAAATTTAATATACTTATCTTATCTTATTTATCTTATCTTTCATTGAACCTCGATGATTTCCTCCATCAACTTAGTCACTCTTTCCTACGCACTAAGGCACACTTGAAAAATTTATTATAACTTTCCTCTGGTTTTGTGTGATGGTGGCACTAAGGGTAGGTTGGCTAGAGGGAGGAGTCACAACGATATAGAAACATGTTTTTCAATCATGGGTTTGGTTTTCATGCTCAAAGTTTAAATTTTTCATGAAAATCATTTTTCATGACAACAAATTGAAAATGAACATTGAGGAAACAATCATAGCTCAAAAAAACCAAGTTATAGTCACTTATTTTGTTAGAGTTTCTTTCAATAAATTTTTGTGTTTCCTTTTCTAACCAAGAATCAACCCCTAAAATACATCATCATTTTGCATGCAAGCTTAATTATATAAATTTGAAATAACCTACAAGGAGCACTAAACCCTAATTTAGTGAACCCAAAGATGATCAAACACCAACTCAACCACCTTTAGATGAAGATATCTGAATTATGTTTGTTGTCATAATTGATGGAGATCACAAATTTAGCTCACACTCCTTTAAACCCTCTTTCTTCTAACTTGCTCAATCTTGATCTTCATGGACTGATTTGGATGAAAAACCTTGTACACAAGATCTTCAATACTCCTTAGAATTTCCCACACTCTCTCAGATCCATCTTGATTCCTTTAACACACTTGTACTCTCTCACCTAGCTCGTACTATTCCCACTCTTTCAACTAGTTCAAATTTGAACCAAACATGCACTTTTATATGCATCTCAATTAAAAAACATAACATACATAGGTCCTAACCTAAGATATCAAACATACCAACTTAAAAACATAACTTTAAATTCATAAAATGGACCCATGTAGGTCGGTCATGCACCAAGACAAACTAAACAAGCCAAAATAGACTCAAAACCCCATCACCAAGCACATCAAAGACCTCCAAACAAATCACCATGATTTGTTAAGCCTCAAAAGGCATCAAACATGTCAAATATATCATAAAAAAATCATCGATACTCACATCATGCTTTGTACCAATCATTTTATTCATACCACCACCAAGTAGGACCATTTCCTTCTCAAAACAACTACTTCCAATAACCAGTCTTCACATATGAAGCTCAATATCAAAAAATAACTCCTCAAATATGCCATATAAAAACTCACTGGAAATACAATGACCAATAGAATGCATAGATTCTTTCTATAACTTGTGAAACATCCAACAAAGCAAACCACACCTTTTTTCCTCTTCAACAAACTGAAGTCCCCAGAAAGTAATTTTTGAAAGTCATTTGGTTTTCACCCTTTCTATCACTTTCAATAGCTATAAATTATTTTAATAGGAAAAAATTCATCCCTCTATACTATCAAATGGATAGAAAGCATCAGCTAAGCCAAACTATGGGTCTTCTACATCCATCTTATAGCCAAAGCAGTCTTGTCCTGAACCAGTCAAAATAGGTCAACTTGTGACCTCAACCATGGAAACTCAGTACACTTTTAGAGATTCAAAAAAATGAAACATGTCACATTGGATGTCAAAAACACCCCCAAATCCATTAGACTCCTTCACCATGATCACAAGTGCTCAAGGATTTCCATTTTCCAACACTGATAAGCTATCCTTTTAGGCCCAAAAACCAATCTTCAAAGATAGGGCACACTTTTTCCTCTAGGACCTCAAACATTTCATGAAACTATCATGGACATTTAATACAAATATGAAGCTTGCATAAATGGTGATTTAGTTAATACCTTCAATGGACAACATTTCCGCAAACTGAAAAATTCCATAAGCTTGCCTTTTTGAGTGGGCTCCACATACTTTCACAAGCTATATCATTCCTTTATGGAAATTTGGATTCCTTTACAACCTCCAATCTTCAAGTTTTTAAAAACAATCCATTATTTTCCCATACCAAGAAGATTTCTCCTACTGCTCTCAACTTAGGGTTTCAAAGCCATACAAAGCTACTTGCCTTCTTAATGACCGTTCATAAATGTTTGGGCCTGATTTAACCTAATTCCAACTTTGAGATGTTCTTAACTTCATTACTTAACATCCTTGAAAGGTTCAGATTCCCATGAAAATTTTACATGTGACAACCATGAGCATTTCTCTCTCTTCAAGCTGGAAATTACACTCTTAATAACCTTGTTTTGGTCTAGCATTCATATCTTGAAATATATTCATCATGACAACCTGAAATTTTTCCCACAACATCGTAACTCACCCTACTAACATCTCCAATAATCAACTTATCTCAAATAGTTTTGCGTCTTCACCACCATTAGGACTTGCATGACTAGGCCTTATGGTTTTGCAAGTTCTAAGCCAAATCAAAGTAGAAGTACTTCATAACTCAACATGAAACCTCTCCAAAAGGCCTTGAAAACCTTGAGACATCATGTATCACTCACTTACATGATCACATGGCTTTATAACTCACTCTCATGCTCCATTTGGCCTCCAAGCACCTAGTCTAGGTCTATACGAGCACCTGCAACTGAGTCTTCCACTTGTACTTGCACTCTGAAGCTCATGTGAGTGCCTCAACACTCTCTTATCACTCTCTCCATGGCTCTACCATGCTCCTCAAGCCATCATGTGTTATTACCTAGGCTAGCTAGGTCACCTGACTAGGCCTGCTAGGCTAAGCCATTCTCATTTATTCCACTCTTGTCATCGTGTCACCACCTAATTGATCATTTCAACATCATACTAGGCACCTTCTAGTACTCCTCCATTAACCTATTTACCATTAATGAGCTTTTACATCAATGACAACACCTAAACTCAAACATACCAACAATTCTCAAGCTTGATTTTATATTTGATTAATTTAACTCATGTGTAGACAAAAATATTGCACATTAAACAAATATTTAGCCCGGTCTTAAACTACTATTTAGAAGGTTCTCAAGTGTACAAATTACTAATTAATCCCACCTTTTGGCCATCTTCTTCTTATATTTTATTTCATCTTTCCCGCATTATTTCCAATGCTTATCACCCTATTTTCTAACATCCCTGAGTTTCTAGCCCTAAATCAGGGCGCCCCAGGCTGTACTGGGGCGCCCCAAGGTGCCCTGGTCCCACCCAAGGTGCCTCAGTCTGTGCGCAACCTCCTTCGCTCATTTTTGGGTCACTTCTAGCTATTAGTCATCCTTATCTTCTTCTCAGTCAGCCTTGTCGGGATTAATTATAAAATTAAACTTGAGAGCCCTATAAATATAAAGCTTTCAAGACCATAATAAGGGTCCTAAGCCATTGCATCCTATCAATACTATCACTCCATCTAGGGTTACATCCATTGCATCACTTACATCCACATAATGACATGCATTCAAGCTAGGATATCTACATCACACACACTCCATAGGGGGCGGGATTTATTCTATTCCATACACACATGCTACTTACATTTCTAATAGCTATTATTGCTCGCTGCTTCACAAAGTGCAACTAACATGAGAGCACCTAGGGCACAACACACATGCACACACACACACACACACACACACACTAGAACTACATCAAGGGTCTAATGTTGTGCAAAACTCAGTTATAAGTCCACTAGCTTGGCAGTTGAGGTCAGTTTGGTCTATTCATATGCATCTTTCATTTTTCTTGGGTTTACTACTTCTACTTGCATTACGGGTCATTCTCTAGTTCATCCGACGAATCCAGTGTGACAGATGAGATGTATTCAGATACATCTAGCTACCATACTAGATTGAGGTTTTGAGCATCCACAATGTCTAGAGCACCCAAATTGTAGACCAGGGAGCCCTTGGGTGCACCAATACCCTCTCAGGTGCCTCTATCATCTAAGACAGTCTGGATCCACCTTGTGTAGGGTTCTTGAGGGTTCGTTTGCATTGCCAAGTTCTACTCCCAGATTTGCAACAATGTGTGATAGTCTCCTGTTATCAGCTAAGTCACTTCTCTCTCTCCTATTGTATATTAGGGTTTTGATTTACTTAGAATAGTTTGTTTTCATTTATTCCTTGATGCTCTAGTCTTTAATTTATAGCATTTTAATCCTCCTAAATAGATTAACATTAATACCCTAGTTTTCCCTCTTTAGGTTACATTAGGACATATTTTTGTTAATCATTTTGGTGAACTCGGCATCTCTTCTTATAACTCCTAGGATCTCAACTCCACACTTTCCATCATGGGTAAACATCATAGAAAGGCTTCTTCTTCTAACCATCCAATTACTTTGCAATTTGATAGCCGTGGTCGCGCTTTCACCAAAACTCCCACTACCTCTTCTGGTTATAGCCCCTTTCCTTCCTTTATCAAACTTCCATCTTCTGGGATGGATCCCTGTGTTATCACAGATGCCATTACTTCCTACTTGTGCACTATTAATCCTACTGCTTTGGCTCAATTCATCACCGAAGTCCAAGCTCTCCCTCCTGATCCTATCATTCTCTCTCTCACTATGGATATCACTGAATCTATCCTCACACCTTCTTCTTCTCCATCCCCACTCATGTATCCCCCTCAACCAAATTCACCTACCCTGGTCCCTATTGTATACATGGTTGATCTAGTCCCTCCTACTTTTGATGTTACTTCATCACTATCCACTAAACCCACCCCACAATATACAGTTGCTTTTCCCATTCCTCCCTTATCTCCCTTTCTTTATGAGATGTTATTTGTAGCTATTCTATGTCATCTTAGTACATTCTCTTCCCCACCATTTTATCTTACCACAGCCATTGTGCCATGCCTAGGTCATTCATCATCCATGGATCTCTTCCTCGCCTCATAGCTAACATTATCCTCCTCTGTACACCCACCTTTCACTTGCACTCACTTCATAAATAATTCTTAATGGGAACACATACCACTTAACACATCCTACACCACTACTGTATGCTCCCACGAGGGTATCCTCAAAATTGGGTTTGGCTTCGATGACCTTCATACTCCTTTATCCAATCCCCACCTGTATCATGGTTCACTCATTCTTGTTGTTGCATATGGTACCCGTGTTTTCCACCTTGTCGTTCATCTTGCACGTGTTCCTCCTATTTCTCCACTCACTCTTGGCCAATCTTGGCTAGATTATATCAGAGGGACACTCGATCCCGATCATGTTGATATCACTTTTCCCATGCCATTTGGTGATGTGCGTATTTGTAACAATTCTTTCCTTTGTTATTCACCCAACTTCACCATTTGGTATGCCTTAGGCTGCCCATTATGCCTCTTTACTAATGAACAATATGTTATGGTCATGAATATTTTATGCCTCCATGGTCATCTAGATCACCACCCACATACTCTTTCTTATCAAGTATCTCGTGTTGTACCATACAATTTTTATCATTCTCTCAAATACCTTCTATCTCCCTTAGCCTCTTGTGATTCTACTCCTCATACAATACATTCTTTCTTCTCCGAGATAATTGATGATCCTTACTCTCACATTCCTTCATCTAATACACACCTATGGGAGGCTATACATGCACTACAAATTCAGTGCTAGTCTATGGAAGATACAATTGTATGTCTCTTCAAGACTATAATTGTACAACTTATGCATGCTTCTACTCCACCAAAAACTCCTACTCCATCTATCTCTCCTACCGGTCCCCTCCCCAATCCACCAGTTCTTCCTTTCCCTTCCCCTCTTATTCTTCCTTCTAACATAATGCCACATCACATTCTTGATCACCTTCTTTTCCGTTAACTTCTGGCGTTACCACCTACTCTTTAATATACTCCTTTGTGATTAATCCACACCCGTGCCCATCCATTTTGTCACTATCATTACATTTAGGGTCAACATACAGATTCGTGTCACACATTAGCTTGTGTTATCCACAATATCCATCAATTAGGCCTCCTCTCATTCAGCACCCACCTCCTCCTATTTTACGTGTAACCCAACCCCTCCGTCCTGCCCAGTTCGTCGGTGACCAACATGCCCTCCCCACAAATCAACCCAACATCAACCTCTACCATCATATCCCCTATCTCCCCATACGAGTTTCACACAAGAGTCTTCATCGCTAAGCCTTCATTCACACACATATCAATTTTGTTTGCCCGCACCATCTATCTCTACTATATCTTCACTGGTAGATTGTGGCCCTCTGCTAGTTTCATCTTAAGACCCCGTCGAAGGAATTCATCCCTTCAAACTTCTCGGTTAATTTCTCTTTCTTTCCACGCACTTGGGGGGCACATCATATTATATCCCAACCCACCCTCTTATAGTCTCACATATTTATATTATCTGCAATTATGTATTCTTATTCAGGTCATCATCATGTCTATCCATCGCGTCATAATACCCTTGTCACCCGATGACGCACCCTAGTGCTTCGGTTCACACTAGACTATTGAGGGATTACCATTACACTGAACCCCACATATTGCACTACAAGACCTATACATTTACATTCTATCATCCTATGTCATATATCCATATTATACCCTACACTAGTCATCATTGTCTATGAGCCTTGTTTTTCATTCCACCTTCTAAGCCTCCATTTACACTAGGTCACGTTATGATTCTAGCTTCTACCATCACATCTATACCTACATCTATCATTGTATTAACCACACTACATGTATATCCTACATATTACATTCATACACCTCACCTATTCTACATATTACACTGGATTTCCTTCTACTTGGGTCTAGCCCTACCTATCATCATTACATATTCTATCTACATTTGTATCCACATCCTGCATTACATAACACCTCTATTCATCACATACATTCTATATACTACACTAGCTTCCATTGTATACGGGTCTAGTTCCATCTCTCATCTTCATATATACCATTTTTATATACACTTATCAGTGCCTTTCTTCCATTCCACATGCTACACATTCTACACTACATTGCCTACACCACGCACTTACATACCCTGCTCCTTCCATGATTGTTTACACTATGTCGTTTACTATGCGCTACACTCACCATCCTATGACACACTCTAGTTCCTCAGTTCATACTCGACTGTAGAGGGTTTACTAATCAAATGAACCTTACCTATATGCGACATGTCATCATACCACACTCCTTAGACTAGTGCCCGACACTCTAAGCTATATTGTCACCCACACACATCATCATATACTATAGTGGTATACACCTTAGGTTAAATCGCCACTCTTTTTCATCACTTCTACATCATCCTATTACATGCTACCATCTTCTACTATCTCCTTCTATCACATTTCCTCCATTCCAAATCATTTCGTTACACTATCATACCTTTCATCATCACACCGTCGATCATCCCGTAGTGGTCTACACCATAGGATAAATCACCACTCCCTTCATCAACATCATATCATCAACTATTCTATTATCCTCTTTTATGACATTCTGTCATCATTTATCCTACTCATCACTTAGTGGTATACGCTTTAGGTTAAATCACCACCCTTGCCTTCCTCATCACTTAGAGGTATACACTATAGGCTAAATAACCACCCTTTCCTTCATCGTCACTTAGTGGTATACGTTATAGGATAAATCACCACCCTTCTTCATCACGTAGTGGTCTACAGTTAGTGCTAAATCACCACCTTCTATTATCGTACACCCTCATCACCCATCTCGTAGTGACATATGCTATAGGCTATATCGTTACCTTCTTCTTTCATAATGTAGTGATATACGTTTAGGGATAAATCATCACTCATCCATTCAACACGACGTGGTATACGCTTAGGCTATAGGGTCCACGTTCCCTTTTCCATACGTCTTCTTACCATATACTTCTTCCATAGTGATATACACTTAAGGCTAAATCATCACTCGTATATTCAACAAAGTTGTGTTATATGCTTATGCTATAAGGTCCATGCATATATTCTCCTCATGTCACATTCCCTCACTATCACATACACATACTCATCATAACCCTACTCATCACAACCAACCCTACCCTAATATAGACAATGCTTTATCACTGGAGTTTTTTCCTTCGGGTTTCTCCACTTAAATTTAGTGTTATCCGAGTCTTTACTTTCCTGTTATTTACTTTCAGCTCTTGCTCATGAAGATTTGTAATTTTCTATCATTAATAAGATAATTATGTGTCTTATTTAACTACACAACATAATCTATAATCTTCGGCATTTATCTGTGAATCTATAATTTGTTAATTATACATTCCATTCAAATTCTAACATGGTATCAGAGCTGGTGATTATGTGTGTGCAGAGCTAGATTTAGATGTTTTCTAGCTTGTAAGAGCGAACAAGCTTGAAGATATTTTGATCTGCAAAACCCTAAAAATTCAGTCAATAACTTCAAGCTAAATCAGGTGCAAAGTTCTAATTTTCATCCCAATAGTACTTGGATATTGGTCGATTGACTATTTAAATCCTATCAGAGTTGTTTGCATTCTTAGATATGTGTTTCTACGACTGGTTGTGATCGTTTGCAGTTTAAAACTTCTGTATGCGTAATTTTTTGAATTTTTACATCGTTTATAGCCATTTGGGTCGTTCTTTGACTATGGATCCGAAAGATCTCGTTAGATCCAGTTGATTCAGAGCGTTTAAATCCGTCCCATTTTTTTAACCATTATTATTTTTTCCCAAATTTGCTTTTGCAAAGCCCGATTCATTCATTGAATGCCAAGTGGCTTCGCATTGTCGATTTTCAGTTAGATCTTTAATATTTTGCAAAGTTTTGTCTTTGCGAAGCTTGGGCCAATCATTTTGTGCCATCTAGCTTCACTCTGTCAGTTCTATTTGAATTTTTATTGTTTCTGTGAAGCTCTTTTGACTGCGAAGCTTGAGCCAATCATTTTTCTCTAGCTAGCTTTGCATTGTAAGTCTTCTTAATAGACTTTTTTATTTTTGCAAAGCCTGAGCCAATTAGAAGGCTCCATCTTGCTTCGTGATGTTAGTTTTATTGTCTATCTAATTGTCAGTTGTGAAACACAAGCCAATAAGGGCCTTAAATGTTTTTTCATGTTGTCAAACTTGTGGTAGTTGTCCTTTGTCAGTTACAAAATACGATCCAATAGGAAAGCTCTACATTGCTTAATATTTCATGTTTTTAGACTTTTTTTTAAAACTTGTTTTTGTCATTTGCGAAATTTGTGCCAATAGGATTGCTCCAAGTAGCCAAGTATTTTGCAATTTCAGTATTTTGGTTCTAACCTATGCAAAGGGCGAGCCAATAAAATTGCTCCAAGTGTCTTTGTAGTTTCCATTTGTCAAATTTGTGAAATCTGAGCCAATAGAATTGCTCCTTTTTGCATTTGTTAGACTTGCGAAGTGCGAACCAAATGTTATTTGACATGTATATATGTTTTTCACAAGTGTCATGGTGTAAATATTTACTTTGGCTTAACCACTTAGATTGTGACACATGTCTTTAGATTTCAGACCCGAACTTTATTTTAAGTTTGGTTTATTTCGGGGACTTTAAGTCCGCTCAAAGCAACCTATTTAAGGTTTCGTGGAAAGCCGCCAAGTGTCTATTATTTAGCCATTAAATTTTCAACAAGTGGCTCTAATTGACTTAGACTTTGATTTTGCATTTTGTCAGAGTGTGAAAAAAAGTGATCCAATTAATTAAAGGCATGTTTATATGGTTCTTTTTTTAATTAATTGTCTTCTAACTTATTAGCTACATTGTGAAATGCGAGCTAATTGAAAAATGACACATGCATTTTTTTTTTGTTGTTGTTAGTCTTGTTATAGTTTTTGACGCGTGTTTATTTGTTTGTTATTGCGGACGTAATAAGTATTTCATCTATATTAATTTATTGAGACTTCGTGTCTGCCCTTTTTTGTCGCAAATTTATAGCTATGTTGCGGACCCGAAAAGGCATTGACTTTAATTTTTAAAGATTTCACATCCGCCAGAGGATTTGCCATATTTTTTTAAGATCTATTTAAATTCATAATTAATTACTTAAATAATTAGCTAATTTGTCTGTTAAAAGGACTGTAGCGCAACTCTGACTAAGTTTTATTAAATCGATCTTAATCTCAATCAAAGCTAATCTTTTTTTATTAAATTCAAGATGTTTTCATTTGTATAGATATTAAAAAGATCTGTAGTTTATTTTTTGTCTTTGTTTAGCCTCTTTGACTCATTTTTTAGCTGAATTTGTCTCCATTTTTCATCTGAGCATAAAAATGGCTAGTTTTGCCATTTTTTCTTTAGATAAGTCTCAGCTATTAAATGGGATGAACTATAGTATTTGGAGGGTAAGGTTAAAAGCTTCTTTCATTGCAAGAAAGCTATGGGATCTTGTGACTGTTGTCAAAAAATGTCTCATAGGGAGATAAGCTACCCTTGAAAACCTTAGCTCCTTCTCTCAGAGATCTCAGGAAGCTTTGTCCATCCTATTGCAAAGCATTAGAGATGAATTCTTGATGCATATAGGTCATTTGGACTCGCTTGCAAATGCATGGAAGCAATTGGAGACCATGCATGAAGGTAGTCACATGTCTAAGATAATTAAGCTAGTTTTAGAGCTTTTCACAACACCCATGAAGGGGGGTGATAAAATTGTCAACTATTTGGCTAAAATTAAGAACATTAAAGCTCAATTAGATGGTTATAAATGTGAATTATTTCAAGATAAGATTTTGTACTACATAATTCAGATTAGTATTCATGAAACTTTTAGAAACTACATCTCAATTCTTAATTCTAAGTATTAGAATGAGAACGATCTTCCTGATCTGGAAACTTTGTCTTCTCTATTAATTCAAGAAGAGTGTGTTATGGAAAATTTTGATTCTAAAGAGAATAATACTCGGGCACTTCTCACTCAATAATAAAAAATTAAACATTCTAGATTCAAAAATAAAAAATCATCTCTTAAACCCCGTGGTAAAGACAAAAAATCTAGAAATTTAAGAGTTAGCTTTGATGGTAGATGTCATTACTGTGGAAAATTTGGCCATAAGAAAGAAGAATGTAAGTTGAAAAAGAAGACAAATTTCTAAAATAAAAAATAGAATAAGTCAGATCAAAATCAAGATGAAGATGAAGAGAATGATCATAGAATTAATGTAGTAACCATATAAAATTCATCTTTCACCTCTGAGTATCCTAAAACTGAAATTGTTTTACAATTTTGTTCAATTTCCTTCTGATATAATGGAGGTAGACATTGAAGGGGAGATCTTTCAATCCTTGACTTTGACTAGGATTCTTGTGTCAGGTGCTTTCACGAGCATGGTTTCTCTAACTGTTTTTGCTGATAATGATTTTTTATCAAAACAATCATGATCTCTTAGCAATAATAAGAATATAATTCTTAGAATCAAGAGAAGTAAGACAATATTTTTTAACTGATAAATCATGTTTTTTGGCATGAAAATCTGATCATATATGACATGTATAAGCTTAAATTTTTCTTACATGGTCATTTTCTTCTATGAATATTGTGATTACTCTTGAATGATTTGATTATCTGGTCAGCCCAGTTATCTATCAAGTCTTATCTTTGTAGAAAAGGCTTGGAATAAGATATATATGTTTGTTGATAAAACATTTTATTTGATTACTAAAATATTATTATATGTAAATCAAATGACACTTGGGGACGCCTTTGTGTTTGTATTGGAGATGTTCAATACTAATTGCATCTAATAAATATTTTAGTAGTATAATATGTTGAAATTTTTTCAATATATTTGTAATGTAACATGGTTAGTTGTTAAGCATATTATTATGTTAGATGTTATGCATATTATGTTGTCTATCATGCCTCTAACCATGTTGACGTTGTGTTGGATATACATCTGGATTTATGGTCAAGTATTGGTGTAGGTGCCATCACTTGAAGTAGCAAAGAAGTTATGTGGTTGTCAGTTGTTCTCTTCTATGTGAAGGCTAGATTGCTCTTGATAAAGAATCCAGTTCAACATCAGAAATTATGTTGCAGATATCTTCCCCGAGCCATTGTGTGTTGGGAACTACTACAAGTTTCGTGCCTTGTTGGGCCTATCAGAGTTACCATTGAGGGGGAGTTCACATGATAATTCCACCTGTTAATGAATTATTATAAAAGACACATGTTAACTTTTAAGAGTGGATCATGACCACCCACTTTGTATGTAACAAAGCGATCCTTTAAGGATTGGTTACACATGGTTGTAACATTGTATGTGAACTATAAATCTCATGAGAAAATGCATAAGGCATTTTTTTGTAAACTTCCAATACTTCCTCTATTTTGTAATAAGTAAATGTGTCACTCTATGTGAAGTTACTTGTAAATCCCAACGAAACTTTAGTTATGGGTATGTCTTAGTTTATAAAAGGCTCCATAATTTGATGTAAGTCTTCATATGTAAAGCACTGGACTTAAGAATTTATATATGGTAAGATCAACTTATTTCCCTTGTTTGCATGTTATCCTGAATCATTGTTGTTGATTCAAGGATATGTAAATCTTGTTGTAGAAAAAGATAAATTTGGCACGTCTATTTTTGTTTTCCCCACTTAACATTAAGGGGGAGTGTTGGGGTGTTAATGTCACGTGGGGATACCATTTGGTGGACCGCCACTTAAACATCCCCTTGTCTTAAAGATTATTTTAACAATCTAAGTCGGTCTTTCATAGCTTTGAAAAGAGTGAAGTGGTATAACCGCTCACCCATCCTATATAAGTAGGATGATCCCTCACGAAATGGATGATTTTTGGCTAATGAGCTAATAGACCATTTGATATAAGCTTAAGCTACTTATGCGAGTTGTTATATTGTGAGATAGAAGTTTGTTATTGTTTACTGTGAGACCAAGGAGTGAAGTGGAAGTGTTGGGTTAGAACTATTAAATTCTTAATGCAGATAGTGCTTTATCAATGGAGTTTTTTCATTTAGGTTTCTCCACTTAAATATGGTGTTATATGTGTCTTTACTTTCCTGTTATTTACTTTCAGCTCTTGCTCATGAAGATTTGTAATCTACTATCATTAATAAGCTAATTTTGTGTCTTATTTAACTGTAAAACATAAACTATAATCTTCAGAATTTATCTGTGAATCTATAATTTGTTAATTATACATTCCATTCAAATTCTAACACTGTCTACTAAGTCAAATGAATTCACAGGTGGTTTTCCCTTATCATTATCTCTTGTACCAGATGTAGAAGCTCTATCTACACAATTATACTTATATTTCCCTTTTAATGACACCCATAACATACAACTCCATAAATACTTCTTTTTGGACATCTATCTCCTCCTTGAGAGCTTTGAGAACTAAATTCCTTTCCTTAAAGATTAATAATTAATTGGTGTGTTTTCTTAAGGATATCCTCATACTCGGGGGATATACTAAAGGGAGGAGGTGTGCTCATTGAGAGTGGTTTTGGTGCTTGAACCACAGGTGTTAATGTAGCCACCACCTTAGTAACAACTTCTTTGGGTTCCTCTTCTGTGCTTTCCTCTTGCCTTCTAGCAATCTCCTTTGCTTGCTTGAGGGTCCGTGGACAGTCATACTTTACTCGTTGAATGGTCTTTGGCTTCATCACAAGAATGAAGTGTTTGCAAAGGATATTATCTACGTCGTTCATTAACCCATTCACTAATCCTTCATTTTGGATTTGGGCATCGAGCTTCCTCCTTAACTCCAAAACATGAGCATGGTAGTCTATGATCTTCTTATTCTCTCCTTGGGATAGCTTTGTGATGTCAATCATGAGGTCTATATAATTTTGTTGTGCACCAAATTCTTCAAGAAAACTTTCAATGAACAAATCCTATGATTTTTTAACATTATCACCAAGTGTTTCAAACCACCTAAGAGTTGAACCATCTAAAAGTGTACAAAAAAAATGTCCATTGTTCTCTTTTGATGAGGCCATTACAAATGCAAGATCATTTAAACTCTTGAATGAAAGAGGGGGCATCCTCATCAGATTGGGTGGAAAAAATATGAATCTTACCTATTTTTTCTCTATACAACAAATGTAACCACAGTGAAATACCAACCACAAGTACAAGTCTAGGACTTATTTGCAAAAATAATTGGAATGATTACAATGGAAAGTGAACTTACACTTTTTATGGTAAAAAATGGGAATGACCATAGTAAAACTAAATTTACTATGGTAAAACCTATGGACTGTAAAACTAGATTTACTACGGAAAAAATTGAATGACTACGGTAAAAATTGACATTACTGTGGTAAATACTATTCACAATAAAAAGTGATTGTATTGCGGTAAATATTATTCACACTAAAAAGTGATTATACTGCAGTAAATACTATTCATGATAAAAAACAATGTTACCCTTCAAGTAGTTGTTAACTAAACGGGAATACCACTCCATAGGATCCACCAACGAGGAATGGTCTCGACAACATAACCAAAATCTCAACACAAATCTTTCACTATGATAATCTTCCACCAGGAACTCCTAGTGGTATGATTGTTTTAACAATGCACAAATTTTGGGTTGGTGGTATAAATCTGGAAACACAATAATAGACATGACACAAGAATACCACACACTAAAATATAAAGGAATGAAAATAGAATTAAAATACAACAAGAAATTATATTATTAACAAGATATTGTTAGAATATCACCCAAGAACTACCCTGATATTACTTTTGGCTCAACAATATTATTGTTGGAGCAAAAAAACATCAACAAATGGACTTGCAATGGTGCACATTTGGCGTCATCATCTGTATCCCCCTAATTTAACCTTTAGATAAACATAGTTTCCTAGGATGGCCACATTATGTGATTTTGGGCGTAGTAAAAATCCTTGCAACTTGAGCATAATGAAATGGGGACATTGTCAAACCCGTAACAAGCCTTGCAGACGTAAAAACCAACAAAATATACCTTCAAACTTTTGAAAAAATTCTATCTCAATCATATTATGTAATGGATTGTTTGTCTCAATCTCAATTTTATAACACTCATTAAAAAGGATCGGATGAAGGAGGTGTTATCGAGTCTCTTTATAACATATAACCTTATTGTATACTCTTCTACATTCCTTTAAGTATTGAAGACTTGCATTAATAAGAAAGCCCTTTCATAGAGTGAGTTGATACATTTTCACAACAATGATATGTGATCTTGTTATGCAATAGGCCTTGCCAAATGGGATCTAAGGAGGCTTTGGTTATTAAGCGACATAAATTAGAAGACGAACATTTGATGATTGGGCTCGTTGATGTATGACAATATCGTGGTTGTCCATTGTGAGTGGGTGTCCTCTCTATTTATAACACTTTAGAGGTTATCCACCTTATCTACAAGATAGTATAAGAAACTTATTCTATCCAATCATATTACATATCTCAACTCTTATCTTTACATTTAGGTTTATCCCTTAGGATAGGATAAACTGTATCATTTATACATGGGATTCCATCTTTTCTAGACTTTATCTCTAAATACAAATAAAATATAGAAAATATTTATGATATTACTCTTTTGTCATTATTACAAATATAATATTTTTAATTCATGACTATGTAGACCCTACTTACCTACTTACCATGAATTTTGACACTTCAACATTACAGTTACCACTTACGACAAAAAATTACTTTTTATCATTGATTGTCTCTTTCATAACATCTGTAATGTGCATTGATTGTCACCATATAATATTTTCTTGTAACATTCTACCTTGTGCACCATACTTTATTAGCGGGCATCATTATCTTCTAGTGGACGTTACTACTAACTATACTTAACAACATACCATTCACAATATATATTAATAAAATAGAAATCATGGAGGAAATTTCTAGTGTTGACACTTCGTGGATATCTCATCAACCACTTCATTATTAACTTTATAAAATAACACAAATGTTATGTTCTGCGAGTTCAAACATAATCTCTCATCCCCAAAATATTTCAATGGATGGATCCACTATAGTGTATTATTGTGGATGTTGATCTACACACCCAAAATCCTTTCAAGAAAATAAAAAATAAAAATAAATAATCTTTTCTTTGGGTATACTTTTTCAATTGAGAAAATGATGTTTTATGATGTCCTAAGCATACTCGGAAAATAATTTCATGTCAAGCATACATGTTCCACTCTAATGTACCGTGATGGAAAAAGTAAGTCTAATTATTCATTATAACTACCAATCACACTCGAGCGCTACACAAGAGTCGAGTGGCCGATTGAGAGCGTTGAAGAAATTAAAAGTTAAAAGATTGAAGGTGAAACATTGGATGGGGGAAGACTCGTGATGAAGAAGGGATTGAGAGAGGGGAATTTTTGGGTTGGGGAATATATTGTAGGAAACATAGGAGATCCTCTTTTTTCTTCCGACTAGTCACATATAGACCACATGACACTTTTACTTACTGTCATCTATTTAATACAATGTTTGTTGAACATTAAATTTGTCTTAATATTTGTTAACTTGAAAACCTTATTTTTATTTGATTTGAAACTTCTAGGGATTACTGCAATCACATTGTTGTGTGTTTTAATAACATAAGTTTGGAAGGAAAACAACAAAATGGTAAACGAAAGTGAAAATAGGGTATATACTATGTGTAGGAGCATCGACTCAAGGGCTTGGACATCCATGAGTCCAATGACAATGGAGATGGTATTTTTTGATGATATGTTGTATTTTAACGAAGAGGATAAGATTGATGATGAGGATGAGTTGGAGGGCATGACATGCAAGGGTAGAAGCATGTCATACTCAAATATATGCAAGCTTTCTTTTTGCAAGGGGTGGTGAAGAAGACTTTGTAAAGCCTCCAAGGTCAGGGAGAATGTGGATGTCAGGTTCAATTTTCTAAGACTTACCCACTTAGGCATGAACCATGATGGTCCCTCAATTGCCTATGAAGAGCCCGGCTTTGGAATCAGGTTAGACATTTCAAAATTGTGTTTTATCCTCTATTAGGCCTATGCATTTTCCAAACAATTATGTGTTTCGATAGAAGTGTTGGCGGGCTCATTCACAACATTCCATGGATTTGTTTGATGTCCTTTAATTATCTTGTGAGATAGTATCTTTGCTTCGTGTTGTTATGTTATGTGATTCCAACTGACCTTTTTCATATCTTCACCACCATCCTTCTAGCTAGAGAAAAATGGGAGTTTAGAGCAGAACATAAGAAAACATTGAAGTTTAATGGAAGGTGGAATTTCTAGATGTAGTTAGTGTTGGGGGTAAAAAGAACTTAGGGGCCAATCCTTTGTTAGAAACAAACCCAACATTCACAAATCCTCCAGTCCTCCAATGTGATGAAAAAATGCATATTGTAAAAGCAAACACCATCACACACATGCACAGGACAACAACAAATTGTCCACAAACAATATTACATGATACCATTTTTTGAATTTATAATGTTAACAAGTAATTAGATTGATAGTTATTTTTTTAAACTAGACCGATGTGAGCAAGTTATGATAACCTATCATATCAATTAAAATCTTTAAACTAAAACATTTTGTATTTATAACCTTATATGAGCTAGAGGATAAAAATAGAATCCAAGCACACACACAAAATAATTTCCCTCTTTTTTCAATGCCTCAAACATTAGCTACATTGATAGGTGTACCCAAATGGGAGTCTAGGTGGCTATTCCTGACATGCATCAAGGAGAATAGAAGATCGAGGTTTTTTCTTCATGGTCTTTGACAAATGGCACGAATAGGATTGTTGATGAGGGGGAACCTTAATCGCTACCTAAATCACTAAAGAGAAACCCTAATAAAAAATGTGTATGAGACCAATGACATAAGGAACCCTTAATGTAATTTTTTTGTATCAAACATATGTACAATTCAAGATTCAAACATATTAAAGTTTTCCTTTGAAGTATTCATTGACCATGACTTGTTTTATAAGATATCTCCAAAATACATTGTCTCAACGACCTACACGCTACACCCCCTTTCTCTTTCAAATGATTAACAGAAATGACATATGGTTCATATGTGCCTAGTAATAAGAAAGAACATTTTTGCACAATGGTTCCCCCCACCATTTCCTCAAACCCCTTTTTCATTGCCCCTCTTCCTCCTTTGATGTTTCGTTCCCTCGAGTTTAACTTCTTCGACGCATTCCCTTCAACATTTCCATTACACATTTCACATGTGATTACTAGTCTATATGTTATTTCTAGATCCCTATTATGTTCATTGTTTCCTTCTACGTTGGAGAATAGTGCAAAATTCAAGAGTAATCACTATTTTAAACTTCTCAAACTCAAGACACTAAAATATCAACGTTCTTAGAATAGTTAAATATTTTTAACCTCACAAGACGTAAGCTTGGGGCATTGACTAGGACTATTCAAACATTTTATTATTTAATGTTAAATGACAAACATGTTATTTTCTAATACCCTTGTATCACCGTGTGAGACATGAAATAGTCATATCTCTCCCTTTAATATAAATTTTTTCCATTCCATGGAAAGTTGTTATGTGAAGTGTGCACTCTTAACAAAATGTTCAAATTGCAGGGCACGAGCTAAAACATCAAAGGGTTTGTACAACACATATAAATAGATTACAAATAGAAATTTCACATGAGTTGCAAATTATGTTGGAGAGGATAACAATGTTAAGTTTGTTGGAGTTGTAATTTACAATGGAGAGAATAACAATGTTTGAGAGAAGAAAATAAGTTGCATCATTTTTAGGATCCAAATCAAAATGCATTATGGATGTAAATACTCTTAAGCCTATATTCATATGTGATCTACAAGAACCAAGAAAACACTTACACATAACCCCCACAGGTTTATGTTCAATGTCTCTACACCTACCAATTGCATTGTGCATATCCTACAATCAACAATGTCCCTGAAACCACAATTTTTTTAGACATTTTTTCAAACAGTTCATGTGCCTTGTGTAATGTTCCACATTTTGCATACATTTCTACCAAAACATTTGCAACTACGACCTCTGAAAAAATTCCTTTATCTTTTATGCTTTGATGGATGTCCACACCCTGTTCCAGAGCTCATATTTTGGCATAGGTTGAGAGAATGTTGATAACTGTAAACTGAACATAATCGTATTCCATGAGAAGTTGTCTCGTTCTTTCATTTGGTCAAACACTTTACGGGCACCTATCAAACTTCCACACTTACCATACATGTAAATAAATAGATATTTTCACAAATAGGGCAATTTAAAATAAGCAATCGGGAAAGTATAGGTAGACATGAATAATATGACGGAAATTAACTAACGAAAAAGTTTGCCAGAATTTGACACTTTCAAGCAGGAACATCTTCAAATGGCCTTTCTGCGAATCACAATATTCTCACATTATAAATGAACTCTATACTTTAAATAAACCTGCCTATAATTTATGTGCACTTATCAAAATTAATTTCCATTAAATACTTTACATTTAACATCCGTTCAAGTATGCCTCCCACTTCGTGTCAACTTCCCATCCCTTCTTTTCTAATAAATGGTGTAAAGACCTCATTAATTTATCATCAACTTCCTCTCATTATGGATCGGGACCATAAATGTACTCCCCTAACCCCCAAAAATGTTGTAGTGGGAAAAAAAATGACACCTAAAAAAATCGATAAACAGATTAAATACTGTAAAAAAATCAACAATGTGATAATAAAGAAACATATAATTTAACAACCGTAAAAACCCTATCAACAGTCCTGGAAATTGACAGGTTGTAGGCCGTTTTTCGTGATTTTAACCGTATATTACAGCTGAAAATTTTTAGAAACCGTAGACTATGATAGGCTAAAATTTTTAGAAATCGTAAATTTTTTCAATTAGTTTATACAAAAATATAATACGTATTTATATATATGTGAACAGATTACATAAATATCTATAAAAATTTATGGAATTTACAGCCACCTAAAGAGCTAAACTGTCAAAGAAATTCGTTTTGACAGGCAGGGGTGACCGTCAAATTTCAGCCCTGCCTATCACCATTTCGGAGAGTCTACAAACGTAAAATGTAATTCATATAAAATCTCTAAAAATGAAGTTGGTGCAAAAATCGAAGTTTCATCGAATCTCTCCCTCATATGATCATATCTCTTCCCTTCGTTCTATCTACATGTAAATTTGGGATCCTATAAAATACATGTGGTGATTATTCATTTCCGGACGGTCTATTAAGCCTAATAGCGCAAAATGTGTCTCCATTACATTTGTGTCTTGTGGCGTTTTCTCACCGCTTTCCTGTCTGCACAATTTAAAAAATTTAGGTTACAGTGAGACCATGCCTTTCATTTTCCGTCATCATGTGTGTGTCTATTATTTTATGATCGAGGAGAAGGATTATAAGCCATGCAAAATATATATCTTCCTCTTGGATAGTTGAAGTCGATCTGGGCAGGCAACTTGGCCCTTAGAATGAATAAATGAAGAAACTGGATTACTTGTCTCTTGTTCAAAACTAGAATCCCATGTGGGTTTCACAGATAATAGTTTCAAGAGTCACATATGTCTTCTGCTTTGTGCAGCTCAACGAATGCAAGGGAAGATGTGAAGAGAGAGTAGCAAATATATGTGGAAAAGCTAAAGGATGAGCAAAATATAAGGACTTTGCAGGAGGAGAGATGGAACTTTTTACGGCTCTTGTAACCATCTTTCCGCGATGCATTTATCAACCATGTGAAAATGGAAGTATGTAGGTAAGACAAAGGACACCCATTTAGTGGGCATTTAAGGCATAAGTGTTGGTACTCTAAAGATAAAATGAAGGTTCTAAAGAGAAGAAGCTATCTGATGCAAGAAGAAAATAAAGAACGTTGACGTGGAGTATAAACAGTGGCAAAAGAGACAGTCAACAGTAAACAACATGAATGAGAAGATAAATTCCCTTGTCCATGTAATAGAATTTCCCTAAAATTGCACTCCGACCATCCCAATAATATGTAAAGAGGGTCGATGATTCAGAGCATCTAGGACTTTCACACATACTCTATAAGATGGGTTAGACAAGTTACTTCAGTTCAATATAAATCTTGCAAAAATGCACTCCTTTCTCAAGGCTAGAAAACACCATAGTCGCACTAAACTGTCCTATGAGGTCAAATTACTTCCTTCAAGGCTTCAAGCATATTCATTATCCCTGACTCAACCTATCTTAGCTTCTTAGGCAATTGGAACTACAAGATTTGGCGGATTTGTGCAATTTTTCTAATACTATGATTCTTGGTTTCTTGAGAACATTGTTGTTGGAATGGTAGGAGTTAGAATGATCCATTGGGATTAGGAGGAAAGTGTTGACATTTTTGAGTACCTTTATTAAAGTACAAGTGTGGGAAAAAAGGTTAAGCTTAACTCCTATAGCAACTACTACTTCCTTCTTGACGAGTCATGTAAATCCTCTTTATAAACACCTCATCATTTGTACTTTTGTTAATCCATTGAAGTCATGTCCTTGTATTTCCCAGATACTGCTGAACATTATCGTCATAACTTGAAATTATTGACATAAATACTGATTAATATAGTTATAACTAATTATCTTTATTTTGTGGTGTTTTGAGTATGCATTTATTCTCTTAATTTCAATAAGTTGTTTGAATGATGCTTTGTGAGATGCCACTCTTGTTTACGAGCAAGTTGTTATATGTAGAAACTTATATACATCAAATGAATTATCTGCATCCAAAAGGACTCACCTACATCTAAGGAACTCTCTGCAACCAAAGGAGAACACCTATGTAACGCTCAAAATTACTAGAACTGAAAAATGAGGATTTTTTTTTAAACATACATAAAAATAGATTACACAGTTGCAATTGTACATATTTATTTAATCAAATTTGTTCTTTTGATCTATCTGATAACATCCATGTAAGCTATGTGCGGCTGAGAAGGGTGAATCCAAATCTCCACAACCTCCCTTCGCCACTACTCCAAGTGACAATGCTTATTAGCATTTTGGCTCAACCTTTTTTAGGTCATGGAAACCATGTGAAAGTCCTTGGGTCTACCACGAAGCTATTTTTCCGACTTCATATTCCGGTATTCGACCATTTCCTACCTCATGTTCAGTGTTCAACTTCCCATGATTAGGTTACTGGCAATTTTAATTTAATTGGAGGACTAGGTGATCAGACAATGCACAGCCATCAATACATTACTTTGGCCAAAGTTTTTTGCCATGCAAGTTATGGCTAAACTCAAGACAATACACTAGTCTTATGAGTTTAAGTCTTCTGCCACCTCACAACTATCCCTTTCACAATTATCTAGATCTTATAGTTTGTATTCACTTTATTTCCAATTTAACCTATCTTGCAAGAGTTTATATCAAGATGAACGCCAAAGGCCAACTAGGATCATCATGAGTTAAGTCTAATGGATCTTTTCATGTATTTATCTTCCCATTTAGTTTCTCTTTTCCTGATGCTTGGTTTTTTTTAACCTTAAATTACCTTTTACAAGGATACTCTTCCATTCTGTATACAACAGGATTCACAATCTTATCATATTAATACCAAGTTTACCGAAAGGCCGAATTATATATATATATATATATAAACATGTATATTTAATTATTCCTTCGATTAGCCACGCCACTAAATAGCTTATTTAATTTAGAAATTAAAGACAATTGATTGTTACAATAATTGCCCAATTATTTGCTTCATACATTGACAAATATCAAATAAGTAAAAAAACCAATTTATGATAAGTAAGATTTCTCACTTCTAATATTTATCATTTACTCATATTAAGGTATTCTTTCATACAAGGTAATCATCTCTTTATAAAAATCATAAATTACATACGTTGTTAAGGCAAAATATATAACTATTACGGTAAATCTCACATATTGAGGTTTGAATATTAACAATGGGTCCAAAATCCCAATAAATTTAGTCAAAATTTTGGGATATCATTCTTCTACAAATTGAAATCCAAGTATCTCATTTAGATTCATGCTACGATAAAACTTCACAAGACATGAGTTTCTGCATATCCGAACGTGACAGCTAATTGTCCTGCAAGACTGGAGTATCGGTATGTTGTCAGTTCAAAATGAACTGGCATGAATATTGCCTCCATTTTCTGATGCAATTATTTAATAAAATATGAAATGATATACAAGTTATTTTATCAACAAACGCATGGTAATACATCGGAAGATGTATTATTACATGTTTTTCATCAAGATACAACTATGAATGTACACAAATAGAACAACCAATTTCTATTTCAGCAATCATGTTTCACTCTAATCACAAGGATCAAGACATAATCAAATCATAATCGTTCAACATCCGAATTATGATTAAACCACAAGCAAATCATGCTTCACATGGTACAGATTCAACTATTATTTTCTTACCTTCCAATCAACAAACAACTTAACAAAACTGTCTGAAATCATCATTTCCAAATACCAATTAGACATACTCCCTCTAGGTAATGAGCAGCTCTATAAAATGCACAATAACTTTATTTCAAACAATCAAAATACATTTATATATATTTTTAGGAACAATCCAACTAAACAGTGTAAAAAACACCTCTATTAAATCATTTTAACATGTTCTTTCAGGTAACAGACAAATCAACAAAACAAATTGACCCACATACCACAGGATGATAATTTCAAAGTCTATTTGCATAGAATAACAACAATAAGTCTCTAACACTTCCAGTAACGAAATCCTTTAAGAAAAAATCAGTCATCTTACACAGACTGTTAACACTAATTTATTTTTCAATTAGGTAATAAAATTATACCTACAGGCAAATCAACTTGTACATATCCAAATCAGTTCGTTCCAGCATTAATTTCTTTTCTATTTAGAAATTATTAGAATCCGGAAGCAAATATATTAGACAAAATGATGAAATACCTGGTAAAAACATTTTCCACACTACCCAGAAATTGCTTTACTCATACAAATAAACTATTGTTTGACTGTAATAAAACGCAGAGGCAAAAATCGATTTGGGTTTCCAGAAATCAAATTTGAATATAAAAAAATAAAAATAAAAATTGATTAGGAACACCCATCTGCGTTTTTTTTCTAGGTTTAGCTAAAATCACACAAAGGAAACTTAAGAGAATACAAAATCCATCAATTTCCTTTTTAGATTTCATTTCCAAGCAATTAAATCAGAAGTTGTCCACAAATTCATTTAATAGCCATTTAAAACAGAATGTGTAATTCCTCATTATTTACAAATAATGCTGCAAAGAAGGGAGAAGATATTCATGCCTGAAGTAAACCCAGAATCAACAACTTCTTACTCTTCCAGCTCTAATAAGTTGAATCCTTCCTTCCTCTCAAAACTCACACAGGTATCCGAAAAAAGAAGAATGAAAACAGACAAAGGAGAAATAAAAGAAAATATAATGAAGAAACTATACTATAATGGAGAATTTCGGGGCTTCTCAATGTTGCTTCATGCGTCAATGCATGCCACATACTTGGTGTCAGATGAAGGCATGTCCCTTTCAAAACTCTCATATTTTAAATATTAAAATATTATTATTATTATTTTATTTAACTTTTGATTTACATGCTAAATCCTTTTAGGATTTAAATATATAATTTCACAAATTAATAATGCATTTTTAAATATTTTTTTTAATTGATACCGAACTTTAATGGTAAAATTAATCATCATAATATAAGTCCACATATTGCCAACAATATGTTATCGTAATAATTATTCAAATATTCTCATAAAGCTGGTTTGATATAGCATTGTCAAATAAAACAAAGGCAGTATTCATTACGGTTATTGCAAAATTCGAATAAAACATAAGACAACGAAACCGATTAAAATAAAATAACTGGAATAAATAACTGAAAGATTCATTATCATTAATGAATCGTTTTACCTATGATTAAGGCCTAATCATGTTTTAGGAAGGATCATCAAGGTGGGTGCGGAGTTATTTGTTTCGCAATGTCATAACCCGCAGCAGAGCTGTGGGTCATGATACGATGAACCAAATGAATTTTATACCCAATGATGATCTCATCTAATCCTATTTAGACTTAACTGTAGTTAATTTAACTTACAAGAAATTTTGGGATGTTACAACCTACGACAAAGAAGCCGTGATTATGAATATATCTTGGAATGTGAAGAATGACACTCCATGTCTGTATGTGTCGTTGAAGAGGCATTTACACCTGGAACATGAGAATTGGAAGATAATTCAACTGCGGATTTGATTATTCATTACAACTCACTGAGAATTGATCGATTAATTAAACACGTGATTGAAGAAACTTTTTAGTTACTTGAGTTATGTGTTTGATATCTGAACACCTATTAATTAGTTTTATTGCATATGTTTAAACTCTTGTTGTTTTGTTTGAGATCTTCCACTTGTTCCATCGAAGATCTCTTACTTAGTTTGTTTGAACTCCTAGTTGAACTCTTCTTCTCATGTTTTGTTGTAATTGATGAGTATAAGAGAAAAGGGTTAATGTTGGAAATCTAACTAGATGGAGAATAGAGGATACACATATACAAAAGTTACTTTGTTCCTAGATGTAATATTCATGCTAATTCAATAAAGAATCTAAGTTTTGTTTAGTAGCTTTTAGTTACAAGCCTTAGGAGGGATTAACACCCAAGGCAGGACTCACTTGTGGTCTACTAAACCCCTCCAAAGTTTTGTTACTCTATTTCATTGCATGATTAGACTATGAAGCAATTTATCTCCTTATCTGCATTTTGATTTACAAGCTTTGTTTTAGACATAGTGTTTAGAAGCCATTTGCTTTCAGTTCTAAGTTTTGTTTCAAGCATTGTTATTTTAAATATTGTAGTGACAACAATTTCTTTTTGTACCTCCTAAATTCTCTATCTGTGCATACAACACTAACATTATTAAAATTTTACGTCCCTTGGTTTGATGATTAAATGAGTGTGAATTAGTGGAAAACATATTAATTGTTGCAAGTTAATTTGCACCACTACTTCTAGACTAATCTCCTATACCAGTCATGTCACTCCTCAAAATGTGATGTATCTCATGATTTAAGGATTCAAGATACTATCCCTACACCTTTTTGAGTACCCATTTGGGCATAGGTCTTGTGTGCAGAGTCTTGTCACCTTATTCTTTGGAGAAATTTGCTAAAAAATCACAATTTGGGCCTCTAATTAGACCTCATTGCTTTGCTACAGTGATCCGAAAACTATCTACCACTTGAATTGACTTAAAAATTCTATGTGTACATCATAGCTTTAAGAAGACGGATTTAATTAAGTCTTTTAAAATCCATTAAAAAATCTCATCTTAATGCGTAATTCGTGAGTTTTAACCACTTAGTCTTCTATTGTTCGTACTCCAAAATGAGAATGAATTTCTTTTTAAAAAATTCAACTTTATCATATGGAAAATTGAATTAAAATAATTACTATGCAAAATTAAATAGTTGCAGCATAGAAAATATCAGAGAACCAGGACACCAATGTGTTTGCGGGGTTCGGAAAACATGGCCTACATCCCTAGGTCATTATCACACCGTTTCATTATAAATAATTATACTAATACACGTGATCAAATGCAAATACAATAAAAATGGACAATAAACATGTTACAGATCTTTCCTTGCTCTTTTTAACCCATGTCATACCTCCATGAACCTCCAAATGGTTTCCTAACCTTGTAAATCACACACTGCCTTTGCACAGAATAACATTGTCCAACTTCTGTCACGTACAAATACCAATGAGCTATTTTTATAGCTCAACGAGCTACCCTCGTGCGTTGGCGGGTTGTTTGGTTTGAAACGGCTAGGTTGTGAGTTCGAGTCCCACTTCTTATGGTTTTTCCTGTAGTGTTTGTATTACTATGTGTCTTATCCCACACTTCCCGTGCATTAGGAGATGACATTGTTTATAAAGGAAGCAGTCATGTTTTGTCCATGTGGTTGCGGCCACACCTGCACTTTTTGTTATGTGCCACATATATATTGCATTGGCCTTACACTTAGCCCTCAGAGCGGTTCCTTCGGCACCATAGATATAATGGTGGCAATGTTGACTCACCCAAACAGTATGTATAACCCATCCACGCCAAGGTAGGAAACAAACCCGAAATGTTGATAAAGCCAAGGTAATAGGATAAGACATCCCAAATCAAAACGAAATGGATAGCATTGTGATCAATGTGATTAAATCGACCATTGGGAATAATATAGGCCTTGGTGGGGATTTGACTACCCCATCGAGCTAGAAACATAGAGTCCCACATGTCGACTCTCGATAGGAATATCGGGAAAATAGAACTCGTGGTGGCTTAAGGGCTCACCACGTCGGCGATAATAATATAGTCCACACGACGGTAGGGTCCCCCTCCGATACAAAAGTGGATCCCACCGGCTACAGACTCCGTACCACTTGTCCATTGCTGACTGAGCCACTTGGCCATTTGTGCACACATACACATCACCATGGACATGTTGACCCACGTTGACCTTTCGGTTGAACAAAATTTCACTGGACTCATCTTGAGCTCAGAGTGTTTGTTTTCCACATTCTTATAGTCATCGAAAAGCTCTCTGAAGGCTCTACTGCAATGTCACAGTTTAGGGAAGTTTAGGGAACATTTGACACTAAAATTGATCCCCTGATCATACAGTGAATTCAGACCAACTGTCACGGTTTTCTTCTTTGTTTGAAATTTTAAATGTAAAATTCCACCATAATCCTAATGATAGGACTGCGCAAGTTATAACTTAAGGGTTTTGGCTTTTGAAAGGAACCCAAACCCTATAAATGACCAATTTCCTTAAAAGCCTAAGGGTTTCTCTCTCTACATGCACAAAATTATAAATTTCTTTATCGCTTCCTTCACACTCCTTTTTAATGTCTCCAACTCATGGTTTGGGTTTGTACACTTGAAGAGAAGGGGGAAATCTTACCAACAATCCTTGTATATCTCCCTATTGATGAGCACATACAATTGCTTCATTGTCAACTTCTTAGAACAGGGGACTGTTGAACAATATACATCCCTTTTCTTATGTTATCAATCTTTAACTTCTTCAACAATGCCTCGAGGTAATTAACATTCTTCCAAAAGGTTTTCTTGATCTAATCCTTCGATCACTACCCAATGTAATGCTCTCTTGACCTCTTGCTGTACTTTGTCCTTCGAATGATTGCTACATATTAGGTGAGGAGGTCCTAAGCCTGCATTCTTATATAATTGACAAAAAAATTGCAAATAAATCACAAATCCCTTTATCCAATGTTATCTCTATACTATTAGAGTCTTGAAACTACTCACACTTGCTCAAATTTGATCTAAATTGTCATACCTAGTTTCATGAATTCTTTTCAGACTGTACATACACAAGTTCGAACTAAACCTTATTTGGAGCCCCAAAATACTCTTGTGTTGATTGATCAATGAATAATGATCCAGTTACAAGGTGTTTTAACCTCCTTTGGTTGGACCCTTTCCATAACTGACCTTTCTTGGCCATGCATAAAGTTACAAGATGGAGGTTACATTACAAGAAGGAGCTCCCAATAAGAAATGGAGTTATAAAACCAAAATGACACACAAATGAGACCTCATGACATATCATGATGAGTCTCTCAGACCTAATGAAAACCTCGACACCTAAGGAGAAAGCCAAAATTGGCTCTAGAAATTCAAATTTTCAAATTAGGCAAATGGAGGGAAATCTTCAAATTCAAATTTTAAACATCTAAAGCCCAAAAGGACCACCTAATGACTCTTTAAACACCCTAATGAACCTAGGAAGTCTAAATTGGACTATAACATGCCTAGACTGACCCTGGTAATGATGTCCCTGCATCAGTCGATGGAAAGTGGAGGGGAAAATCATAGTTTTTTGGACTGTCGGAATTTGACACTTTCCAACAAGGGCATCTTCAAAGGTGGATGCCTTCCGACGAATTAAAGAAAGACAATTATACTATTTAATTTTAGCTATGCATATTAAATATTATAATTGCTCGAAATCAAACAATGTATATCTGTCTGAATCACGACATTGAAAGATTACACGACAAGCATAGTGACTTGCAAAAGCAATCAATACTACTATTTCGACCATTCTACGGCATCATACTCATGTCACTAACATAAATTTTAAAAAAATATTGTCTAATGTCATAGGTTACATGTATCGTTACCTATTCATAGCAATAGAAAATTAATAACAAAACCTGCACTAGAGGCCCGAAACTAGTGGCAATCTCAACAGTAAAATCCAACAAAATGTGTATTAGATGTCGAAAATTGTAGCATAACCTTGTGTGTCACAACCATAACCCAAACACATAGCCCCTGTGTGTCGAGTACAGCAGCGGTGCTTAACAACACTTCTCAATGCCAAAAAATGACTCTTAGAGTTATGATTTTCATTTTAGCATTTCAAATTGGGTTTTCTTCACAATGGACAACCACGATGTTATCATACATCAAAGACCCTAATCATCAAATGTTCACTGTCTAATTTATGTCACTTGAAAACCAAAGTTGCCTTAGATCCCATTTGGTGAGGCCTATTGCATAACAAGATCACATGTCATTGTTGTGAGAATGTATCAACTCACTCTATGAAAGAGCTTTCTTATTAATATAAGTCTTCAATACTTAAAGGAATGTAGAAGAATATACAATAAGGTTATGTGTTATAAAGAGACTCGGTAGCACCTCCTTCATCCAACCCTCTTTCATGAGTGTTATAAAATTGAGATTGAGATAGGCAATCCATGACATAATATGATTGAGATAGACGTTCTTCCAAAATTTGAAGGTATGTTTTGTTGGTTTTTACGTCTGCAAGGCTTGTTGCGGGTTGAACAATGTCCCCATTTCATTATGCTCAAGTTGCAAAGATTTTTACTACACCCAAAATCACATAATGTGGCCACGCCAAGAAACTATGTTTGTCTAAAGGTTGAATTAGGGGGATACAGACAACACTGCCAAACATGCACCATCGCAAGTCCATTTGTTGATGTTTTTTTTTGGCTCCAACAATAATATGGTTGAGAGCTCCCATAGTCAAATCTAACATCACTTGATCCATTTTGCAATTCATTTTTCTATGTTTCTACTTTTTGATACCTTGTTTGTTGTTATAACAATTTCCAAATACTCTTGGATTTGTCTAAAAAACTCTCTTATATAGAAAATACTTATAGGTTTCAAAAAACAAAATTGGTTTGCTTATACATTTGGAATCAGGCCAGCCTTCTTAATTTTCATAAGCATATGAATTGTTTCATTTGTTGTTGTGTTCAAATAAAATTTGACAAGAAAAAGAATACCTTAGTGTAATACTTTATGAAAACACAAATGATTTTGTTTATTCCTAGTTCCAGTAATAATTTGTCATGGAATGCATCATTTCTTTTAGTGGCAATGATATTTCCTTGGCTATTATAAATTAAAGCTTTTGAATCTACAAAATTTTGAAAATGAGGATTGGATTTCTTTTGGTACAATTATGTAGAGTTTTCATTTTCAAAGAAATGTGTAATTAGTTTTTTTCAGCTTTTGATGCAGCGACTTTGAAGAATGAAGTTGTCAAAGTAAAAACTTGATTTGGGTCGGCCTAATGTGGAAAGTGTCTGGTAGAATCACACTTGGACAAGACTTTGGAGGCAGACAAGAAACTCCTACTAAATTCTACATTGTTATGTTTATTAATACTCTCACTTCATTGCATTCCTTATAATTTTACTTTGCTCAATATTTCAACATTTTCTAAGTGATGCTTGATTTAGGGGTATATACATATGATACAAAGGTATTACATGTGAAATAATATTTAAAAATAATAACTACACGGCATTAAAGGGTATGTCATATTCCAACATCGGCATATTAAATAATTGTGTCCAAAACTACATTATATAACCAGCGTTCGCATCCAAAGGGCACAATGGATACGCCAATAGGTGGACAATTGAGACATTGTAACACACATTGAAGGCTAATGCAAATATGTTGAAATCCATGTGCAATTAAGATTCAACTTAACTTTTTTGCCTAGTGACAACAAGCGGGCCTAAACTTGGGACATGCACAAAAAGAAATCAATTACAGTTGAGGAAAAGTGACATTTGACCCGATACATTAGTGACAAAATTAGACGTCTATAACCCTTGATGATTTTCTATAACCCATCATTATTATCATATGATATAATATTCACAATCCAAAATTAGACGAGTGCATTCCTTATGGGTTTTCAATGTAATGAATGCTTCAATAAATTTCACTTTTGTGTCTCATGGATCCCCTGTAATTTAGTAATTACCAAATCTTGAATGATCTCTAAACTTATTATCGTGTAAGAAATGACTTTTAAAACGTTTCAATCAATTTCACTTTCATGCTTTGTAGACCACCTCTAATTTAGTAATTGTCAATCTTGGACCTTGTTATTAAAATTATTATTGTTACCATGAATAATGTGATACAAACCAGTGAGTCACGCTCTCAATCAACTATTTTGGTCCATAATGTAATGCAAATGTCCGCATAGGATTCTTCTTATGTGCACCTTTTAACGTGCAATTGTCACATACAATGTTGAGAATTCATTCATTATGTTTCTAAGATCACGAGTCATCTCAATTGTCTTTTACATTCAACTTTCCACTAATCAATAGGATGTATATTTTTGTTTCATCATTAAAAAAAATCTTTGTGACCTTGTAATCCCCCTATTGAATGTGAGGACTTTCCAAATGGGCCAAGGATGACCACAATGACATACAAATACACTATACAAAACCAATCACACATGACTATGTTGTTACGCGGAAAAATTACAAATCAAATCATGTTGATCCTAACGAGGTCGTTGGTGACATTATCCCCAACTCACTCCACTAGTCTCTCTATACAACAAAATAACAGAAGAAACAAAGCATCCTCTAGGTGCACTTTGATCGGAACATAAGACCCTCATGTGTCCTTAACCAAAACACTTGTGAGCACCATGTGACAACGACCCAAATAAGTGGTTCTATCTACCTAAGCTATTGGTGCAGGGGTTGATCTTAAGATTCACGATTTGTGGTGTGCTTCACCTCATATCTCTTGGAAGGCTTTCGATTGTCAAGAGACTTCACAAGCATCAAATCCTTCTTGTTCTTGTTTGTTTACAAAAAAATATTAAAAACAAGGATTTCAATTTTTCATCAATTAAATTCACCAAAATTTCGTGTAAAATATCAGTCGATCTTTACTTTATCTTATTGTTGTGTGCTATTCCAAATTGAAATCCACTACATCGGTAAACTCTTTGTCGTACACCTTAGAGTGGTGTAAAAAGACCGCTCCCAATTTATTTTAAAAAAAACTCATTTTCCTCATCAGGGCTTTTCTAGGGTTTCATGAAACAAATTTGTAAAGCATTTGGCCTCAACAAACGTCTCGTAGCATATCGAGAGCAGAGTGTTTAATTAGGGATGAGAAAGGTGAATTAGTGATTGTGGGATCTTTTCCTTTAAAGGATGGGACTAGTAATGAAGTTGAGGCTCAAGCCTTTCTTGAAGGGATCAAACTAGTTGTGAATGTTGGTTGTGATGCGTTGGTTATCGAAGGAGATTCCCAAGTGGTGATTAGTGATGCCAGGAGAGGTAAAGCGATGTCGTGGCATTTGGAATTCTTCATTAATAATATTTTCTTTTGGCTGAGTCAGAATATGTGGAGCATATATCATAATTATAGGGAGTCCAATTCCGCAACTAATTATTTAGCTGACCAGGGTAATATGAGGGACAGTCCTATCATCTCCAAGCATGCAAACTTATGTGTAGAGCTTGTAATGTCCCGTTTCCTACGCCTAAGGCCTAAGGGCCAATTCGAGTCCAAGCTTTGGTCATACCCAAGAGGTTATGGATGCGGGGAGCTATTGGGTATAAATATCTAGTCCATTTTGTTATATTTTTTTGTTGACATAAGCATAAAGTATTTTGGAGGGACTAGACATTATGTTTTGTCGTTAGGAAGGGGCCACATGACACTTAATATTCTAATTTTGCGTTGGGGGTCTTGGACCATGGAGACTTAAAAGGGGAAAAACAATTTAAGTTACTTTTATTTTATTGGCCCTTCCAAGGGAAAATGCGACTAGGGTTTATTGGGGCTCTTTTGCCTTGGAGAAATTATATAAGGAGTTGGGGGGAAAAGGAAAGATCATTATTGCATACCTAATTATCTCCTTTCATGTGCAACTGTTGTTTGCAAATCTATAGCTTGTGGGGTGAAATCTCGCAGGAACCCTAACTTCGGTGGTGAGAGATCCATTCCTAGCTAGCAGGGCATTCTTCTGTAGTGAAAGATCTACCCTAGTTTGTCATTTTGGATATGTTTTCAGGGCTAATTTACAACGATATTTTCAAAGGTTTTTAGAGATAGGGTTTTGAGGGTTTTTGAGATAATTTGTGAAGATAATCAGTGGGTTTTCATATCAAACTTACGGCAGCAATAAAGAAAGGGTTGGGCATCATTTCTTGAGGATTTCAAAGGGGTTTTGACCATCTACAAAAAATGGTGACTTGTTTTGGAGATTACAACCCTTATTTGGAGGGTTTTCAGTTAGCCATTTTCAGATCTGAGGGTTGGAATATCATCTTCTACATTTGTAAATGTTATTTCCAAAGTTTCATAGTTTTTGCGCTTGTATTCGGGAGGATATGAATTTTAGAAGTTTTTCAACTGTTTAGGGCACGCTGTAATTTTCTGGCAGTGTTATATTGTCTGAAAAATTCCAAAAATAGTTTTCTTATGTTCTTTATAATATTAGCAAGCTCTCTTTAAATTTTCAAGTGATTTGAGTGGATATTTTGGGAGTTATTAATTTTCTTCAATTTGCTGCCCTAACTGGTAAAAATCTACAAAAATCAGTATTTTATTTGGCTACAAATTTTCAATATTTTGTGTTATTTAAGTGTTATCCCACTAGGGATATTTCAGAGCTTAACGTCATTATTACTTGGGAAGGGAGAGCGGGACACAAATAGTTGTTTGTGTGGCATTCGATTTCTCTGCCTAATTCACAGGTCTGCTTGGTGGGAGGAAGTAGTCATTGCGGGATAAGTTTCACAGCATGGAAATACCCTTGCTACCTGGTTTGTTTTTACAAGGTGTAAAGAGAGATGGTTTTCTTTGGGGGCATCACGAGGGCTCACATACGCATCATTTTCCAAGTTGAATCTGGGTATGTATGTGAAGCCATTGAAAGGTTTCTGGGTGAGGAGTATTTAGCTGCTTCTATGAGGGCTAGAGTGAATTCAGAGGTGGCGTCCTAGTTTGTTTCTCGGCTTCTTTTGGTGCGGAGGAATAAGGCAGAAGTCAAGGAAATTGCGCTTCATTTTATCGAACCCCAACATCATTTTATGTTGGACGAAGTGTTGTAGGCTTTTAGCCTGGATTGCCCTTCATTTTATCAAACCCCAACATCGTTTTAAGTTGGACAAAGCGTTGTAGGCTTTTAGCCTGGATTGCCCTTCATTTTATCAAACCCCAACATCGTTTTAAGTTGGACAAAGCGTTGTAGGCTTTTAGCCTGGCTGAACCACTTCCAGTCGTGGACAAGAAAGGGCTTTCTTTAGCAGACGCTCGACATGTCATAGTTGTTTTGTCATCAAGGAACACGGAGCTCGTGCAATTTGCTTCGAATGCTTCATGGGGCATGCTCGGCTGGGATTTCTAGTGGTGGCAGAATCAAGAAATTGGATCTACCGGAGCTATTGGCGTTATTGGTTATGAAGTCAGAGATTGAGGCTAGGTTTCACAAGAAGATGGGGTTTTCTTACAACTTTATGATTTAGACTGCTCAGGCTGGTGGGACTGATGGTGGTAGGAAGAAGGCGGAACCCAGTCATCAAGTTGCTAAGGTGGATGTCGTTTAGTTAGATGACTGAATGTTTTTCTTTTCTAGGTTCGTTTTTGTGTAAGTAATCATCGTTTGTAGTTTCCTTTGATTGCCTACATGGTTTGCAGGATTTTGTTTCTTTGTTGGTTTGGGTAGGTCGTTTGGGATGTTATAATTTTGGATGCATGCAGGTGGGATCCCTCCAATCCCATGGTTCTAAGCTCCAATCAAAAGCATTAAAATATTAAAAAAAAAATATCTCGTAGTGCTTTAGGACCTAGTAATCGCAAAACCACGATGAAGATTGTGTGAGGTTCCACCATTTCAACAAGAAAATGGCCATGTTGAAATGCCAACATAATAAATGGCACATTAAGATTCAACATGCAACTTCCATTTACTCGCGAAGGGATAATCATTCTATCAAAACATAAAGGAATCAAACCAACAACATACATGTCAAAAAGAAAGACATTGTTTTGCTAACCCCTCCAAATCAACCAAAAGCAACAAAATCTCTTAAGAAAGAGACCACGTAGTCGATCCCCTGACCTCATATCTATAACAAACAAGAAACTCCATGAAATTTGCATCTAAATCCAAGAAGGAATTAAGCACTTGCATAGAGAAGAAGACACATTAGATTTCGGATGCAAAGTGTTAAACACCATTATGTTCATAGGTAGAAGGAAAAATATCAAAGGCAACTACATCCACCATAGTAACCATACTCTGCTTTGGTGAAACCCAAATCAACAAGTCAAGTGTAATCAAGCATGTGTTGACCATTGCGGTGGTGTGTACTAGAACAAAAAAAATTCCATTAGTCACATTCGTATCTTGGGTGGAGAGGCAGCCCCAAGACATGAGGGGAGAGATGGATGCGTTCACAATCTCCTTTTTTGCCACTTGCAAATAGGGAAGCCTACATGTCTAAATCCCTTATGGTTCTACCCTCACCCATCAAGGCCTTCAGCTTGTCCTGCACCTTGCTTTGGGCTTTAGGAATCTAAATTATTTCCACCACACTCCACTTCTATCAACAATGCCACCATGCCAATTCCTCGAAATATCATTTCCTATATGCCATTAAAAATTAAAACAACCATGAACACAAATGAATTCCCGACCAAAAACAATGAAAGTAAAAAATTAAATAGCCCTATCTATGTTTATCCATGCAATTCAAAACAAGCTTTTATTGAATCTTGTATACAAGTACCATCCTCAAGTAGCCTCAACACAAGTATCACACAGGCATCAATGACTAAGTATCTCTAAAGCTCCATACAATCTTAAGATGGCTCAAACAAAAAATAAACTTCTTTTTTATTTCACCCTAACCTACCAAATCAACTCTTTGTGTTGCTCCAATTGTTGTCCCACCCCTAAAAACAATCCCAACTGTAGATTTCAATTGTAGCACATGTGTTCGACAATAAAAGAACACCTATCAACATAATTATCATGAATTGCTTATTTCCACTTGACAGTAAGACCCACCAAAAAATAGGCACAGTACAATCATGTAAAAACATCTCATTGGCGAAGCTCATGTCAACCCATTTCCAATTAAGTGCTCAAATCAATCCCTTTCTTGTTCAAAATTGCTATTGGGCTTGTGTATTCCTATCTAATTGAGAGGTCTAGGAGGGGGGGCTTTTTATTCTTATCTAAATGGTTGTTCTAATGGGGACTTTTTTTATTCCTACTTGAATGGTTGCTCTGGGGACCGCCCCTTTCAAAATTGACACTAACCTTTCAATAAAGATTATATTCAACCGCTGCCCGAAAGTAGCTACATCAGTGTATGCTCACTTCTAAATAAAAAATTAGAATTTCTGATGGATGCATAGAATGCCACAAAATGTATTTAGAAAGGAATCCAGCCAACAATCTAAATTGTTTTTACTTGTAACCAGGCTAAAAAACTTAAGACACAAGTGTTAAGATTTGGCCATGTGAAGGTATACATTCTTTGGCAGAGGCAGCGAAACACAAATCCTGAAGGCAGTTTAAATTCCGTGTAGGAGAAAAATTGCATCTCATTCTCTTGCTTCATATTTGGGATCATTTAAATCCGGCAGACTGACTAAAGCTCTTGACTCAAAGAAGCAACCCAATATTTATTTCCAAAATATTGTGCAGCATTTTGGATTATATTAATAATTAACAGTCGTGTTTCCCCTTGGATTTTTTCACGAAAAGGCGTGGTTTTGCTTTATGTTAAAACATATTTCTTAACAAAGCTTTGTTACTGAGTTTTCGAAAATTCTATATTTCCTTCATCTTTCGAGTATTATTTGACAATTACTGTGCACCTTTTATATGGTTCGGAAAACTGCCTTTTAGGCAGGTACTACAACTGTATCACCTCTCGTCTATTGAATTCCAAATAAAGTGATTTTATCATAAGAAATCTGTAGACTACTACAAGAGTGTATTGAATTCCAAATAAAGTGATTTTATCATAAGAAATCTGTAGACTACTACAAGAGAACACTTCAACTGTTCTTGAAAGTGGTTTTGCTCTGGTTTAATGCACCGCACTAATCACATCTAATAGTAATTAAGGTTTATTCAATAAATACATGAAAACAGACCTAATTGCATTAATAGAAATTGATCTAGGGGAGAGCTGCCGGTAGTGGGCACCCCTATTTTAGCATCCACGTGACATCTAAATGGTGCCACATCAGCTCTTGAAATTCATCCTAAAGTTGATTTAATATATATTTAACATATATTTATTCTGTTAAGTGTTTAATTGCAGGGAAATCCATATTGTGAATAGAAAATAGCAAATTTGAAATGCATTAAAGCCATGGTGGAATCCATTACTTGTATATGCGTAAAAAAATTGTACTTGGGGTATTTAATAGTTGTGAATTTTACAAATCATAATGTGATTGGTTACTTTACCCCTTTATTATGTCAAAATCAAACAATCCAGAATATGGCGATGGTGAAGAGTTGCTTTGGCAGGGATGGAGTTTAATGACAATGATTCAGAAATAGACGATGAATTGAAGCTGATTCTGTTGCATATCTATTTATATAGGCTCAACGAATGGAAACAAAATAGAGTGTTTTACTAGCATAGCAGGGTATTCATGTGTTCTCATTCACGTGAACATAATGCATTTATTGATGGTCTGAAGTTCAGATCATGGAACAGGAGCTTAGGCAAAGGGTTAAAGAACTGCAGAAATATGGAGCTAGTAGTTGTTATAATTTGGTGAATTAAAGCAACATGGGAGAAAGAAACAAAAAGAGGCTGAAGCCAGTTGTATGAAATCAAACAAAAGTGATCGACTGTTTGCGAGTGCAAGCGTAGGATGACATGCAAAATGTTCTGTTGTCAGAGAAAGCCTGGAAGGGGAGAGCATACAAGATACATGGTGTAATCAGAAGGCGAGGAGTTCAGCAGGCCATTGTAGGTCACCACAGGACGAAAGGGAGTAGAAATCTTTACCACATTGAGCCATTGTAGGTCATCCAGACATAGTATTGTAATCAATAACTGAACAATAATGTTCTCAGAATAGATTATTCCCAGCTAAATATATTCAATGGAGGCTCTAATGCTTCACAGCTTGAAAAGCCTTTCTATAAAAATGTCTGCTCCATTCATTTTTTTCAAAACAGATTCCATGAAAGCAGAAAAAGTGGGCTTATAAACCATGTATAAGAACTTACTCAGATATTGAAAAATAGGTTTCCTTTTCCTTTTTAAGTATAACCTACAAATATGACAAAGATGGGATGAAGGTGAAAGAGGTTGCCTAGTCTCATTTTACTTATAAACCGTCCTATAGTGGAAGGTCCAATACTCCTCCCAAATGCAATTAGTAATTCTGTACTAGCAACCACAAGCCAAGGCAGGCACAGTGTTTGTGAGCGGTTTCCCGCTCACTGATCCAGTCAAGAAAGAAATCAATGAAATTCTTTGAAATGGAGCACATAAATGCAATTGGAATCCTAATATTACAATCAAGAAATGCAGCCCAAATCCATTACCATATTAAAAAAAAAGGGCAGATTGGTTTCTTTCCCCACAGTGATCATTCCGAGTATAATTCACAACTTCAATATTTCAGCTTCCATTCTAGCTTTCAAAGTTTTAGCTTAATTAGATATAATGAAAGAAATTCTTAATGAATGGATGGGTATGATTTCATGTGACATCGTCCCCACTTCCCCCTTCCTTCCTCTATGGAATAGCATTCTCTTTTGTCACTCAATGTGGATAGAGTTGTCAACCTGAACCCAAGTGGAATGAAGCACGTCCTTTATGGTTCTTACTATCTAGATGGACTCAAGAAATCCTTGTGAACTTTACCAAAGACAAAACTCAATGCTCGAGACAACCAAGAAAATGCAGAGTGAATAAAATAAAACAATAAACAACAAATTCACCAATATCCTCAGTCTGTCCATTGAGGATTTCAGGTATATTTGTTCTTTTTCCTGTTAATAAGTTTGGTCATTCTCCCTCTTCGGCAACCCTGCTTCCTCCGTCATACCATATTTCATAAGGCTCTGCCATATCCAATATTGACGTTTTTGACGAGTTCTACAATTTCATACTGTTTTGCAGTCAAAAAATCAGAATTACAGCATCACAACTATCTACAACAGATGATGTAAAACATAGGAAAATAAGAGTCAATGATGTCACTATTAGGATTCTAAATTTTCTTCTCAATCTCCTGTAGGCTTTTGTGTGCTCTATCCTCTTTGTTCCACCTGTCCATAACATGAACAGCTATGCATTTCATTTTGCCATTTTTTCTGGCCAATGTTTTTATTTTTGTGCCTAGGAAGCTATTTCACTGATCCATGCAACAAAAGGTTTGTTGCAATAGGATTCCATCTAATTCAATCCATGTTCAGCAGTTTCGAAGGCAAAAATTCCAAAATAATCTGAACACATTTCCACAAGTCACATGATCAAATGTGTATTAAATCACATGATAGTGTGTCCCCAATACAAAAATCAACCAGATCTCAAAAGATGGGGCTCTCTCATTAATTTAATTCTCATTCGTATAAAGCTTATACGCAAATTATAGTTGTTTTGTCTCATCGAAAGGTATTATAAGCATAGATACTTAAAACTCAGGGACATCCATGTGGGAAACAGGTATCTGGGAAAGTAAAAAAATTCTCAAATCTTGGGTATGGCAGGGGGACAGCTATGGAAATAATATAATTTCAGAGATGCTTGTCAATGTTTTTGTGGAGAAACAGTTTTTTGGGAGGAAGGGCTCAGAATGGGAGCAGCAAGAGGGGATCTGTAATTTATTTTTTTAAATTAAAAAAAAACTTTTAAATAATTGGGATCATCACCTCCAAGTCTCCCCATCCCCGAAACGTCCAGGACAGCACCAAAATCTGCAGGACAGGTCCCCACGTAACACTGCTAATAAGTGACACTTATCGAGATATTTCTTCTACCCAAGTTAAGGTTTGTTTCCAAAACAGCTTTTTGCTTTAATTTGTTCACATCTCTCTCTCTATCCAATGTGCATACTTTTTCAAAAGCTGATCTGATGATTCTATAAACAGGAAATAATATTACAAGCCATAAAAAACATTGCATTAACATATCCATTTGTGTTCAAGAAAATAGAAGTAAAAATATTTATCATATTGAAATAATTAACAATTTAACTATTGAAAATGAATATTTTACTCTATTGCCCTCTTTGCCAATATAGTTGAATTTTACTAAATATCTTATAAGAGAATAATACAGTAACTTCAGCCTACATTTATTTCCTCTGCAATGACATCTTTGTTTTTCTCCTCAGGGAGAGAGTTGCATTACTACATGTAAAGAACAAAGCTATAGTTGAAGTAGACCATATCAAAGCATGTTTGATTTCAGCAAATGCCTCAATCTTCTTCTCGTTCAGGGGGTAACCCGCATGGTAGCAACATTTTCTGCAAACAAATATGAAATAAAATATAAATCAACAACACACAAATCTTAGCATCTTAGTTCATGATGTCCATGGAAAATGCGGAAAAGAAGCTGAATAAAGCATATCCCCACTCTCATAAAATACTTCCATATCCTCCAAAACAAGAAACTTTGCATTAGGCCAGTAAACTTCCAAAACCTCTCCCCACTGATGGGATTTATAAGAAAGCTAATGGTCAATAACATTGGAGGCCCTCCCTTTCAGAGCTGGCATCTTGTGTTTGGGTTCTGGAGAAGAGAACTGATGCAATTATCCATCTTCAAGAAAATTTTTAGGAGGAACAGCTTAAGAATGTTACCCTGCTGCTTGAGCTGCTTCAACATGTAACTGCAATTATGGCAAATGCAAAGCAGGAGAATCTCAAAATCGTGAGTTAACCTGTTATTGTCTGTCCAGCAGAAATCTAGACCAAAACATGATCTCATTTGCAAAGGAGCGGCTACTAATGAGACAATGGTCAATTTCAATGGGAAACAGATCTTATTATGATTCCGTGTTTAGATAAAGATGAGCCAGGATTTCAACATATGTTGCGTGATTAGATCACATTTAGTCTAAAAAACAAGACTCTCTCAACATTTTTAAAATGCAAATTAGTGCGTCATTTTCATGTTGACTTATTATGAAATGAAAACTTGTTTACAGTTATTATAGAACTTGAACAAATTTGTTTACAAAATTTGGTAATACCATGGCAAAATCATCTAGAAAGTAGAAGACCTGACAGGAAATTTTTCCATTACCGATTTCATCTAAAGTTTATTATTATTGTAAAGACAAAAACCTTCATTGTCACAATTGTATGATAAGGGGCCAAATGGGAGCCTAGTCTTGCAATATCAACCTAAAACATAGAAATTTATATTAGGGGAAGCATGTCATTGTTAGAACTATAAATTGGAGCATGCGCATTCCTACTTCAGCCTAAACAGCTCTAACTTCGGAGACAAAAAACTATAGGGCATTCCCCTCCCTCAATCTATCCTCACCAATGGCTGTTTTTTGTAAATTTGGTAAGTTCTGCTTTATTTTCCCTGGCAAAAGCTGCTACCAAAATCAACAAAGATCATGTAGTAGATTTACTAAAGTTATAGTTGCAAAGTGCAAACTCCAAAATTTAACTTCTATAAAAGATTTTTCGTAAATCAAAAAATGTCATTCGCAAAAATCAAAATCCTTCACCTCTCCAACAGCAATAATTAGGTTTTATTGCAGTGTACAATGAAATTTTGCGAGCTTTTTATAGAGAATTTTCCACTTGTTCTTCCAGTCATAAAAACAAATTCTATAGTTGTGCAATATAGAATTTGATACTCCATAAGCCTATCTTATGGCTCCAGATGTTTTAGATTCTCTTTGTCGGAAATGGATAAAGATGTTTCCCTGCATAGCCTTCGCTTTCTCATGGATTATGTTAACTTATGGCAATTGGTTACATTTCTGGTAATGGTAAGTTTCCCATTAGGACCGCCTCTCTGCACGTTTGGACCAAACTTATACTGGCCATGGATGTTTGGAAAGCCATGTGACCAACAGTTTTGATCTCTAGATGATTAGTTTCCAATTTCGTAATATGGCTATTTTTAATTTGACCAAAAAAAATCCAAAATCTCCAATAAACTTCCTTGTATTAGGTCAACAATGTGGCATGGAGCCTTCAATTCAGCTAGAACAGCTTCAACAGTTTTAAAATATAGGATAATGATCATTTATGTTTCCATGGTCCATAACATTGCAAACTGGTTTCTAAATAAACTGTATGAAGATTCATGGTCTTTCCTGGTGATGAATCACGGGTGGTGATTCAAAAGGCATCGAGATCAGAAATCCTCACACAGTTTACCCAGACACCAGTTTGCAATTGTTCACCTATTCTAAATTCAAACCCTTACACACACAAAACCTACTACCAAACATAGCAGAAGAGCGTATACAGTCAATACGTTCAGAGTTCACTGGCTGAACGTGCCTGTTTATATACTATTTACCATTATTGTTTAATGTAAATTAGTAAATTGCTAGCGCCTTCAGCCAACACAGCGGTTGTTTACGTAAGAGCAAACATAGCTACACATAGTACTAAACTGTGAATGTAACTGACCTGCATGAAATTATATCGCTCCCTTCCAATAGACTCGTTCTCTGCAATGGCAAAATAGGCGAGAATGGGATAGTGACCCACATATGACGCATAGCTGTCACGCTGTATATTCACTGCCCACTCACTACAAACACAACCAAACCTAAACAATCAAATTGGTTCACAAATAGTTATCATACAAGAAAATAAACAAAATATTTAAACAACGAAATTTGCCCTAAAACAACAGGGGTCTAACAGATAAAAAACAGTAAATCTGTTATAAACAAATACTGTACAGCGAAAGAGTGATTCAACAGCATCACAAAAAAACCATAATCTGCTAAGGTAACGTAAACAAAAATAGAAGGGTTTGAGCATAAAAAACATTCCAATCTGTATCTAAACAATCTACACCGGGAATTTAAAAAATAAGTGATGACAAATGTATCTAAACTCGGTCTTTTTAAGGCGGGGGATAGAAAACTAACTCACAATCTATTAAGATCGGCATGTCCAGTGCCCACATATTTTGCTTGGAGATGCTCCAACTGTGAATTTATATTAAATCTATCGCTTGCCTGCAAATTAATTAATTTTAATTCATACCTTGTAATGAAAAGAAAAAAGTTCAGAGATATCCTCCGCAGAATTCAGCGTACCTGCATTTTGCTAGGGTTTAGGTGGATATTCAGGAGCAATGAGGTTGAAATTTTACAAAGCTACGATGAGAGTGGAAACCCTAATAGACAGCGCCGTTAAGTGTATGGATGCATACATACATAAAAACATGCGTACGGTTTTTTAATTAAATTTAATTAAAAATTTACATAGTTTGATGGTTGGATTAGTAGGCGGGTGTACTAATCCTAAAACACTTCAAACCACATAAAATTATAAATCAAGTTATTTAGTCCATGAAACCCATCCTAAGGAGGTGTAAATTAAAAATCGCTTCACTTTTCTTTTATTTTTGATATGTTTTTCAGATTTGCACTTCAGCATAGAACAACACCCTTTAGACCATTATTCTCACTTGGTTATATTTAGATTTAAGAAGATGTTTCTCGATTTCAATAGATGTTAGAGTAGATTAAGGTTTTTCTTTGATTAATAATATTCTATAAAAGTTAGGTTGGCAACCACGTTAGTGATATGATATCTCTCTTTGTATATGTAACTACTGTAGTAACAAGAGCTGCAAAGTGGCCAGTTCCTGCCTTTAAATTGTAGTTGTAGATTGTAATAATTGAAGATGTAAAGATGAGCGGATTGTAATAGACAAGAATGTGGTTTGTCTAAAACACCGAGGAAAATTTTGTATAGTCCAAACATAACTAAGCATATGCCTACATATCCCTTAAACATAACTGTCTCTAAAAATAACATGTTGCTTTATGTGCTCCTATTAGGAAACATGAAGAGAAGCACATACAATGTACAATAAGCAGCGTTGTTCGAAAATGACACCAAAAGGTACTCGAATGCCTTCTTTCATGTTGTGTCAAGTTCAATAGATAGATATACATTTCCAACTAGTTAGGTACAAAACTTAACCCAGATTCGCATTATGTAGTAGTGTCATTCCCTATTCACTATAGTGTTTTAGGTCTATATTACTAGATTGGATTTAAGTAAATGCCTTGTCCAACATACTGAAAATATCGAAGCAAGTACAAATATAGTTTTCGCAAAAATTTCTACAGAAAATTCATTTTACTGGAACTGATGGAAAAATAGTGTTATCAGACCATTTGGTTTATGTGGGAGTTGAGGTACGAAACAAATGAATGGTGTCAAGTGCAAACAACATTACCAAATCTAGTTTATGGAGTGGCAGTAAATAGCATTGGGTGGACATTAGCTGTTGGTTAGGAGAGAATGGTAATATACGATGGTAATATTTAAATTTTTTTTAGAAATGGTGTGAAAGGGATGCCTTGGTCATGTGTGAACAGGGAAATGTTGAATAAGATTTAAAATTAGAGGTATTTTGCATTGTCCAATCAAACTTATTTTTTTAAATTATGCAGGTAGTTTGACTAGTATCAAAACATAATATTAAAAAAGAGAAGATGTGCTGAAATAAAATATGATATTTAAAAATTCGAAGACATACTATCCATAGTGACAATAGTTGACAGTATTATCTATTTCTCTTCATCTCGTGATTTATCATTCTGTTAATAAATATTATCTGTTGTCTCTAATTTTTACATTAAATTCTTATAGAGATATAATTTATGTTCAATGATATTAATATATGCCTCACGGAAATTTTGATATTTACTATGGGAATGATAAATCTATACATATATTATGCAAATTACAATAATAAATTTGTTTAATAGAGATAAGTATAGGTATGTTTCACTTTTATAAATTTTATAAATATATAATAAATTTACATAATGTGTGTTATTTTTTAATAAGAAAATATATATATGATAGGTTAACTAATATAAATAAATTTATAAATGGTAATAGTTAATTAAACTTTCACTTTATTTAGATTCACCTTCTCTATATAATGTTGTCATATTGTAATTGGTGATAGTTGGCATTGTCAAGTATTCAATCAAATCAGTTTTAATGTAAGTTATCTACAATCAAATAGATGAATTGATAGATTGACAGGGGTTAATAAATGCTAGGCCACTTGGCCATTTATAATATTTTGGCTTTAAAAAAAAGAAAAATGTGTACTTCAATAAGAAGTAAAAATTGTCAAATCACCCTTCCCAACCAATCAAAATTTCAATAAATTTATTTATGTGAAATTGTATTTATGTAAATATGTCAATTCAAAAATTATACATTAGAAAACTTGAGATGGGTAGAAAAATTCGTGTTTATGATTGGTTCACAATAACATTATTAATTAGATGACATGAAATGTATATTATCCTGCCTTGGCAGGAACTAATAAGGCCATGGATGGCATATCCTACCGAAAGAAGAGGTGAATTAGAGAATGAAAGTTTGCTGATATGGGATTATGATTCATAAAACATGCATGCTAATTCAACAAAATAAACTATTGAGTTATTTTTGTTTATGTGAGTGTAACTAGTAAATGCAAATTGTAATGCCATGTTCACTCCCATAGACCGAGACTCGAATTGCATGGGGAGGTGGTTATGGTCCTTTGGTGGCGCCAATTTGTTTGAGGGGTCTGCTAAATGTAATGTATATTGATTCATTCTCCCACCAGCTCCCCTTTTGGTGGTAACTTGTCCACATTAAGCACTTCTCCCAAGGCATGTATTAATAAAACTGAAAATTTGTCTGCTATGCAATTTTCTTCCTTTTGGTGGCTAGGTACGCACTTTCTCCTAGTTGCGTGAGTGCTTTGGGGGAAGGACAGATCTGGGAGGATGTGCGCATTTTGGATTAGTGCCTCAGTCTGAAACACAGTTACTAATGCACTGTCTTTTTTCTTTGGATCGTTGTTTCTCCTTCCTCCCTGGCTCGTGATGGTAGCCTACATTTAGTCTCATGTTGCTGGCCGTATGCCAGTTGTTTTTCCCCTCTTTTTGTATGTGTGGGTTTCCTCTTCAGCCTGCAAACACCATGCGTATGGTTTGGTGGAGGCTGGGCGCAGCTCTGTGTTGACTGGGATGTTTTTTGTTCTTTTTTTTCCTCTGTCATGGCTTGGACTGTAGCCTACTAGTGCCATGTTGCTAGCCACGTGGAGTTTTCTAGTGGAGCCTCGAGTGGGACAACAGGTATTGAGCCCATCATTTCAGACCATCTAGCAAAGGACTATGGAAATAGCTTCAGGAGCCATTTTAGTAATGATTATGGTCAAAGCAACGAACATTCCTTGTATCCTTGGGAAATGTCTCCAAGGAATTGATTCAGCTGGAGCCTTACCTGATATTTGCATTGCTTTTTCTCACTATGAGAGTTCTTGTCTATCTCTTACCAAAAGTCTTAATGTGGATCAAATAGTACCAGTTAGAGCACATGTGGCATATAAATTTGGCTCTTTTGAGTGAAAACACATCACCTTTCTTGAAGCACACCCTACACATGATCAATCTAAATAGAATTTGTAATCGTTTACAGCTTTCTAAGATTAGGAACTTTCAAGAAGGTGTGAAGAATGTAAGGGTATGGGCCTCATCATTGGCCTCTGTTTCTTTTGGCAAAGGCTTAGTCAATAGACCTGGTTTTAGCAGTGAATCTGGTTGAGATCCATGATCCAAAGTTAGATACTTTATAATGCAACATAAAGAGGGACAAAAAGAGGTAGATATATTTCAATACCTGAACAATGTTCATTGAACGAGATGAATATCTATGAATTTGGCAAGAGAATTTGCACTTTCTTTCATATATATCAGATTCCTGTGTCACTGTAAATTAGAGACCTTCTAGGTAAGAACTTGGCAATTCAAGGATGAATGTTGGAGGTGTGATTTCCTTCTATCATTACTGTTTAGATGAGATTTTGATGCCAAGAATTATTGCCTCACCTCTTCCAAGTGCAAGCTTTTGGACTGTTCTATTAGAACAATTAATTAATGCTTCCTGTGCATTATATTTGAAAGCTATTCCTCATAGTATTTGTATGCACAAAATGGATTTGTTGAAAAGGCGTGTGAACTGTTTGGGAGAATGCCTCAAAGAAATGTTGTCTCATGGAATGCCATGATTGCAGGATATGCACATAATGGATTCATAGTACACATGGCATTTGTTTTCTATCCTAAACACACTGATAAGCCTCTTTATCATGGGCTTGTTACTCAGCTGGAGGCACTTGTTGTTCCTTTCTTGCCACTAGAGGATTTTCCAATAGAACTGGCCACTGATTTTGACATTATTGCGGATGCTATTTTTGGGTTTTCCTTCTGTGGCTGCAAGCAAGTGAAATCAATCAGTGCGATGTCAACCCCTCGACTTCTGCCTTGCCAGTTCATTTCCAGGCATGGTCCATCTTCCCTTACCTCTCATAATTCTCAAGTTTTAGTTCTCTTTTGCAACTTAATAGAATTTCAAAATATTAGGATTTTAATACAGTTAAATGTTTATATCAACTCATTACAAATATAATGAAATGTCATGTCGTAACTCACAAAATCAAAATAACTCTTCTGCATTAAAACATGAACTTCTAACCTCATTTTGTGGTGATTTAGAAAACTTCCTACCCACCTGGATCGCTTCAATATTGTTTTATCATCAAGACGAAATTGACTTCTCATTAATAAAGTTGATTTTCTCCCTGTTTAAATAGTTATTTTTTACATTTTTCGAAGACTCATTAAATACCCTTCGTAAACCTGAAAACGAGATGTCAAGCTTCATTCGTGTACCTTGGTATGTGTGGAGTCACCTTGACCTTTGGATTGACCCCGAACGAACATATGAGATCTTTTTGACGCTCTTATAGGAGCCCTGGTACATTATTTTACAGTAGTAGAAAGTTGTTAAATCTAGAAAGTTGGCTTTCATTTTGAACCACCATTTGAAGCCTGGATAGAGAAATTATTTCCCGTCTTCGCAAACCTCTAGTGTTTATACTAGACAATTACATGGAACATTCAGTTTAGGAAAAAACACTTTTCTAGATAGTTTGGCAAAGCCATTTTGTAGGCCTCCGGTCGCAGTTTGACGAGGTCAAACTGGACCAATTTTGACTTGTCGCTCCAGAAAACTTGTCACCGTTTGAAAATGGTTTTCTTGTTCTCAGTCCCGTCGACTCTGATGAATTCTCCTTATATAGGGGAACTTGTAGGAAGTGTCTCATTGTGTGCTCATCCATCGAACGTCAGTTATGGACGTGGTTTTCTGGGCCCTCGAGCTAACTCTTGTTCATTTGCAACTGGGTCAGCTACGACCAGTAGCCCTGGAAAACTAGCCGCTAAACGTAAATTGTTCACTTTTTCCCAATTCTGTCAATTACTATGAACTCTTGGTATATCTGGGAATACGTTGAAAGTTGATCATGGTGTGCATTCTCATTGGAAGATAACTTTTGGAAGCGGTTTCTTAGCCTCTGAGCTTGTTTTGAACGTTTTGTAGCTAGTGAGAAAATGTTAAAATAGAAAGCTGCGGGACCCTTGTAGGGTTGCCAAACCACCGTGGAAACTTTTAACACATGTAAATAATTGTTTAAAACTCTATAGTGTAACTATTGTGTGAAATATTTTTTTTGACAAAATGGTGTTTTCTCTCTCTTCCCTTCTCTTTCTCTCTCCTGGGTTACAAAATGAAGTGAAATGAAATGCATTGAATACATGTCTCTAAACTTTTTCTCTCGCTTGCAAATTGTAATTATTATTATATGTAAATGGGAAACTAAAAAAGATAATTATGTTAGATTAGGGTGGATGCCATGCCAGGGAATTATCGTTGATATCTTGCTCACGTGGTTTTTACAGGATGAAAGAATGATGGCGTAACGACATTGTGTAATGCATTAATATTCATTGTAATTTATATAGTTAATTGTTAAATGGATAAACGTATAATGTAGTCTCATGTTACAGAAGGTTGTGATTGATAATTTGTTGATATGTATGAAATGCTAGTTCCAAGGACATCTAGGAAATGTGCATTTAATCATAGTTCAATTTTGATTTATAGTACACCTGGTAAAAAGGTTTGATATTTATATAAGGTAAATGAATTTGAAGTAATATCTTGTAGTGCATATTTAGTGTTCAATAAATGATTAACGAGTCATCTTGTGCATTCATACTTTGTAAATGTAATAAAGAAAATTAAATCGAAACACTCTACCCTTGTTCAATATCGGAGCATAACTTGTTTTTCATGTGCGATACTCCTTACCGTAGAAGACATTGAAAACCATAGGATGAACTTAATCTTTGTTCTCGATGGAAATCTCCTAGCTTGGGTAAATAAGAACCCGAGAATGGGCTTATCGTCTTAGTTACTATGTTTAGTGACATTGTCTTAAGCTTGTCTGTTAGGGGCGACATAGTCAAACTTTTCTTGGAGTGTGGAGAGCTAACTCCTCCTTCGTAGCCTAGCGGACTAACTTGTCTGACGAAGATAGATTTAAAATTAAAATTCTTCATCAAATGAAATCCTTGTTGGATCCAGACGACATAGATGGAGGAGGTGACTTAGTTGTCTAGGCCTTAAACTTTTGTTTATGAGCTCCTTAGCTCCGTTCGGCTAAATGTGTTACTTTAGTTTCTATCAACATAACACCTTGGTCCTTTCGTGAAGGTGGTTTAGCATAAGTGTGTCCTCTCGCTTAAAACGCATTTATAGTTGAGGGGTAGACCCTTAGGTGAAGTTGGAATTAATCTAAAACTCAATTGATTCGGATGTTAACTTGGGTTCATGTGTAGCTTCAAGTCTTCTTATCATTTGTCTTCAACAAGTTAGACAAACAGTTTGTAACTCTTTTTCAAGACAATGCTAAAAATAAGACCATAATGTGACGTAGAAAATAAAACATATAAGAGCAAAGGTGAGATTTGAGGTTCGGAATAATGCCACCCTTGAAGACCTTATGACTCAATTTAAAAATACTCTTTTGTTTCAGAGAATATGAATTGACTTGGTGTGTTTAACCTTCGAGCAAACAAAATACATGTATAAAACAAAATGGAATTTCACAAGTCATTGAATTAGAATAACTATGGTAGAGAAATAACTAACCCGTGATCGAGGTATGTTTTTGGTAAAAAGTTATCTCGTGTTTTAAATCTCCGTTAAATCCTAATATCACTATATAGACACCAAGTCACATTCACATGGGTTGTAAGAGTAAAAAGGTAGACATTGAATATATGTTCGAAAAGAATATTCTTCACATAAGAACAAGATAATTAAGTATTTTGTACGCATTTGAACTAAGCCAAATAAGTATGCAAGTTATGGAAACTTTTGTAAAGAATAAGAAACCAACTGTAAAGGGGTGAATGATAATTTAACCGCGGTATTAACTTAAGAATATGCGGGTGGAAAAACGGTAAATTTATCCTTGCACAATAATGTTCTTGGAGTGTTAATCGTAACTAAAATACAATTAAAGAAATGATGTGTGTGGGTTTGCCTATCCTTGGGTCTTCTTTCTGTGGTTGGGGCATTGCTAGTATTCGTTCATTGGGAAAAGTGTGGCATCGACATGCCTATGTTGTTCTCTCATGTCTATGTGAGTCGATGACCTATGTGATTGTCGTGCAAGTCAAGTTTCGGTACTTGGATCCCTTGTTGTGTTGTGTGTAGTGAGCAATGTAAGTCAAAAAAAAATTATCCTGGTACTTTACGGTTGTAATTGTGTGTGTAAAATGTGGGCACTACACAAATATGCATTCGAGTATTAAAATTGCGTAAGTCATCTTGTATATCTTTTCAAATAATTTGTCGATGAGAAAATAATGTATTAAACTAAACACTAGACTCAAGACACTAAATTTTTGAATGACATTTTGCACGTCCCCTGATTGGACAACCCTTCCTGCAACAATTTCATTCATTATTGTTGTAATATCTATTTGAGTCCTAAAGGCCCAAAGAATGAATTACAATCTACTCAAACTAATAAAGGAAACAATTCTAACAATCTTGGGCAAATTTGCAATTAATGAAGGGAAGAAAATGCTATTTAGCTAGAAGGAAGGGTGAATTATACTGCAAATGTATTGCAAGTGAGTCTTACCCGACATGGAGAGTCAAAACAATTGAGGCAAGGATCGTGCCCTAGGTGACTTTGATGGCATGGACGCCCCTTGCTCATAACTTCTTAGGTTGAAGGTGAGGACTAGTTTAGTTGTATGTTTACGCGTAATTGTAAATCTGCCATATACTTCCTATGAAGCATGAGTAGAGATGCCAACAATCTATGTAATCTAGTGCCCAATGAGTGCGTAATACTCATAATTTTTTTTTAATTACATGCAAACAGAACTTGAAGTTTTGAATCTTGGAATCGTGGACAAGAAATCCTAGACAAAATAGGTAATGTGGTTTATGTCATTCAAAATAGCAATATGGGGGAGTCACAAATTTATGCAAAAATAGTTTTTAGTACCCTGTGTATTGGATGAACTGCACACGCCAAAGAAACTAGAACTCATTTGAAAATAAAATGCTTAAATTTAAACATATCCAAACCATACAAACTATGAATTACAAGTTTGGTTTAATATATTATCAATATGCTACCAAAAAATGGCCAACAAAAAAACTAAAACAACTATGGAAAGATTCTACATCGAGGCATGGTTAACCATATTTGGGAACAATTTTGGAATGTTGTAACTATAAAATTTGAAAATAGGAATTAACATAATCCCAAGACTAATAAAATCAATAATAATTTTTGCTTTAACAATGCTTTGATAGATTGAGTACTGCTTAAGATTCCTTATCATTATTTTTGAGTATTTATTCCTTCGCTCCATAGAAACAACACAAGTAGCCCTCAAGTGTTTTCCCAGGGCTTGAAGTGACAGTAAAGGTTATAACTTCAAACATCAATTTCTACCCAAAATATTCTTGCCAAAGCCCAAAAAATGTTTAGTCGAGCCCAAAAGATGTCTGTAAAGTTCGAATTTCAAATCTATGATTTCAACAATAGAATAGAGAATTTCAAACACCCATTTCTTATGTGAAGTGAATGGCCTAATTCTTCAATTTGTTCAAATTGACAACAAAAATCTTCACGCCATAAAGAAGAATAAACCCATAGAATACATGGGGAGATTAAAGAGAAACATGGTGAGATCAGAGAGATGAGCCTGAGTTGTGAGCTAAGAATTGGAAATCACGAGCGCTTCAGGAAAAAAATGAAATTTGTTGAGAAAGGTTGTTTTCAATTTCCAGGTTATTTTCTTGTGGTTGTATTTAGGCTTAAAAATTACTGACTATAAAAGTTAAATTTTAATTAAAATTTTAGCAATTAATTTGAACGAATATGGGTTCAAATAACCTCTACCTTTGCGTTAAATTAAACATTATTTTAGAAATAAAAGTGCAATCCATGGAAAGTTTGTTTCACTACTTAATCGACATAAATCATTAGCCAAGATACTGAGTCTGGATTCAAACAGTCTCGGGTTCAACCCACAAGCCAAATCTTGTCACAATAAGTTTGAATATTCTATAATTCTATTTAATATTTAACACAAAGATTATATCTGAAGTAAAGATTTATCTAGCCACTTCATATCTTTCGAACTGATAGTCTCGGCAATAATTAATGTAGGATTTTAATGAAAACATGAAATAGGTAGATGTTTGAGTTTTAGCATTGAAAAAGACAACACATCCTACAAAACCAACTATGTGTCAATTGTGAGCAATAAGATTTGTTAGGGAAAAAATGCTTGAAATCATAAGATATAAAGGAAGAGGTCATCATATCGATTTCACGCTACTGTGATTTTTAAAATAGAAGAGATGCATCTTTTTTAATATAAGAAATTAGTTGGAAATTAATCTTGGACAAGATATATATGACAACTTAAGAGATGATGACAGTAATACATGGACTGTAAAATGCCCAATACATTTTATTGAATCATGCATTGACATTGGACATAATTAGTAGCAGAGATTTGGGGCATGCTTACCTTTGCATAATAATACAAGCACTTTATTTGAGAGACAAGGCGTTAACCATGCAGAAACCCAAGTTACTGTTGTTTTAAATAGAAATCCTCTTGGAATGCCATACAATAATCACAAATTTTGAAGGCATAATTTCTCCATCCCTTCCATCTGTTGAAATATCCCTAATGGGATACTACTTAAAAATGCACAAAATATTGAAAACTTGTAGCCACATAAAATACTGATTTTACTAGATTTTTTACAGTTGGGACAACGAACTAAAGAAACTTAATATTTGCCAAAATGTCCACTCGAATTACTTGAAAATTTAATTAGAGCTTGGTGTTATTATAGAGGACATAATAAAACTATTTTTGGGAATTTTACACAAATCAAATTGTTGCCCAAAAATTATGGAATGCCCTAGGTGGCTGGAAAACTTCAGAGGTTCGTCACCCTCTAAATACAAGGGCACTAATAAGGGTCTTTGGAAATAACATTAAAAGATATAGGTAGTAATAGTTCCACCTTCAGATCTGAAAACGACCGACTGGAAAACCCCCAAATAAAGGCTACAAGTCACCTCGCTTGGAATGGGGTCAAAAAATGATGGAGGCACCTTCAACGAGCTACCACGCCTAGCCCAAATGGCTGTCATGAATCTGATTTGGAGCCCCTCTGCTTATCTTCCCCAAATGCCCCCAAGACGCTCGAGATCCTTCCTCTGAAACCTTTGTTAATGTCTCTGTCGCACGGCCCTGAAAGCGGCTCCAAAATGAAAAACTAGGGTATATCTATCACTACTGAAGAATGCCCTGCTAGCTAGGGATAATTTTCTCACCACCGAAGCTAGGGTCCCTGTGGGATTTGACTCCACAAGCTGTAGATGCGTAACAGTAGCAGCTGCACGAGAAGGGGTCAATAAAAATGTATGCAAAAAGGTCCCTCTCCTTTCTCTCCCAATTCCTTATATACTTTCCAAGGAAAAAGAGCCCCAATAGACCTAGACGTGTTTCATTCCATGGAGGGGTCGATAAAATAAAAGAAAATAACTTAAGTTACTTTCCCCCTTTGAGGCACCATGGTCCAAAAGTGACCATCAACACAAAATTTGAATATTACAACCATATGGCCCCTTCCCAATAGCTCCCTGCGTCCACAACCCCTTGAGTCTGACCATGGCTTGGACTCGACCTGGCCCTTAGGCCTTTGGCACAGGAAAAGGGGAGATTATAGTCTTCCCTTCCTGAGAAATGCTTGACCCCAAACATTATCTTGTCCTGCTGCAGAAGCTAAATACCAGGCCGTAAGTTTCTCCACCTCACCTTGTCGTCAACCAAGGATTGGTGTAATCTGAAGTAACCAAGAAACCCCACGCAGTCATCATGACCTCCATATGGTATCAAGAGCAATGGTGTCCGTGAAGTAGAATGATACCCAAACAGATTCTCCACTGGTACCCGCATCAAAATTTCCAATCTGTCCAATCCCTGCCAATGTAAGGATGTCATCACATGATCACTCACTGCCTCTCAAATCAACCCCTGGGTATGAAAGTCCACTCTGAATTCTGTAGAACTCCCTGGATCAACCTGTGAAATAACCTGTATATGCATAAAGTGTGTCAACTCTCTCACATGACCCACATTGGTGCGAGGGTACAACTCCTCATAATGTATCTCGATGTGTCATGCGGGGAAAATCCTAAGATTCCAGTACATGGTCAACCAGTAATGTCAACTCCACATAGTTCACCTCCAATGATGAGTGATAACCTATTGAAAAACTAGGTAACTAAGTCGACTCCATCCTTCCACTAACTAGCACATGGGTGAAATGCCCACCGTGCCTAGAAGTAGCAAAATACATAGGAGTGCTATCCCCTGTTGACTCAGAACAAGCTGAACATGTAAGCTCTAATTTGTTATAATGACAAACCATACATCCCTATATGAAGTTGGGGATATCCTCACTCAACCATTACCTTCTGAACCTCTCTAATATGAGCCTGTAGGTCTCATCAAAGCTCAGGTGTCCGGTCACGAAAAAACAATGCACATGTTGCAATATCTCCACCCTTAACCTTAAGTTTGACACAAGGTATAATCTGCCATGATAGAATATCATCTCATCCTCCAATCTATAGGTGTCATCCTGTATGTGACCATCCAAAATCTCACAAGTGTGTCGGTTCTTGGAGTACTCAACAAGCAAATGAGATCTCCAGTCTACCGACCCTTAGATAACCAACATGATGATAAACTCAGAGGATCTGACCCTGTAACCCTAATCTCTGTAACTGTCTCATGTGTAACATTGCTGGTCACCTCCACATCCATCTTACTCAGTATCGATCCGCAATAATAAAATTCCTCACCATGCCGGAACATTCTCTCCATCCCCTCAGTTGTAACCACCCTAGGTGCTCCTGTAGATAATCCCCTAAAAATCACATTCATGCCCTTAGATTTAAACTTCAGCTCCATCGTCTGAAAGTTAGTCTGAAACTCCCCAAGAGAGCAAAGCCATTGCAATCCCAACACTATGTTAGTCACTCCCATACCAACGATGTGGAGATCATCAGTAATTGTATAGTTACCCATCGTGATGCTCATTTGGGGAACCCACCGTGTGCACCTCATAGACTCTCCATTGCCTACAACCCTGTTGAGGCCCTCGAAATCCTCTATCTGTAGTCCTCGAATCTTAACCAATGAGGCATCAATACAGTTGTGGGTTACCCCACTATCAATGATTACCCCAACGCATTGACCCTGCGTAACTCCTCTAATCCTAAATGCCTTATACATAAGATACTAGGCAATGTGGCTATAATCTCATGAGGAAAATTCTTCTCATCCTGCCCCGCATCAGCTCTATCTAACGTAACCTCATCTCCATCATCCATCTCACAAGTCTCTAACTCCTCACCTCTGTCACCCTTGCTCTCCTCGAGACTTTAATGAACTGAGCCTTCCCTCTACCTCTGCAATCATGTCCTGTGATCCAAGGTGTGTGGCAATCGAAACATAGTTTCTTTCACCTCAACTCATCTCTGTGTTCCTAGGAAATGATTGGATTTTTAACCACCTCCTGCCTCAGTGGAGGCTCCCTCTGCTAACATTCATCTGATCTAGATGGATGTTCCCTTTACTGAATGCGAGGTGGAGCCCTCAACTTATGAGTGGATAACTCCAAGTCCCGAGCTTTCCTAGCAACCCCGTGCAAAGAAGAAGGTTCAAATGCCTTCAAAAATCCAGTGAAAGCATCAGTCAAACCTGCTGTGAATAGTGAAATCAACCTCCTCTCCGTGACATCAGGTACCATGACTAGTAATCTTTGAAAATCTATGATGTACTGATCCAAGGGACCAGTTTGTCTCAAATGAGTCCACTCCCTGAAATACCTTTCAGGGTCCCTCCTATCAAATCTCCTCACCAGCCTCTGCATGAACTCTGCATGACTCGTAATGTGTATGTGTCCCTATGTAATCAGCCCATGGTGCCACCAATCATGAGCGTCTCCCTCAAGATGCGTGCTTGCAAACTTAATTGCATCTTCCTCGCGCATGGGATTCGAGTCGGAGTATGTCTTTGACTTCTAGACCCAAGACAGTGCAGTACACTTCTTAGAACCGTCGAAGTGTGGAATGGAGATCTGTCCCAATCTCCTTTGTAACTCTTGTACATGTTTATGTTGATCTCTTTTGGGTCTACTACCAACCTTCATTTTGCAATATTCTTGGAATCGCATGTCGTTACAAATGCCTTCACTCGAGGTCTGGTACCTCTCCCAACAAGACTCTTCATCCAACATATCTACGGGTTGTTGTGCCTGGTTAAATTCCGGATCCTTCAAGAAAAATAGTTCGTGAAGCCCCAAAGGCCTGGTAGAAGAATGGGGAGGCCGCTGCCCCGAATGTCCACTCTCACCTCTTTGCCCCCGTTGTCCCATATTGATATTTTCTCCTCTCATCATGATTGTTGTTATACACAGTCCAGCAGGCTGAAGATGATTAAAAAATATTCTCCTACCCCTTTTTGCAATAAAAAAACCAATGCTAGTACCTTGAGAGGTACTCTCCCTTCTTGCACCAGAGTCTCCAATGAAAAAATCATGCTTGCCAACACTTGTAATCCCAAAAGACACATTTGAATTCCTTCTTTGGCTTATGAAATCAGTCACAAAGTTTTCAACACCAGAATTGATAGTTTTGGATAACTGCCACATATTACCACAATCCCATAGCTTATAATGCCCCTGAGCCCTTGTATCTATTAAGTGAGCTAAAACTTGCCACCATATGCTCATATACACATAGTTGGAGCAATGGTCCAACAAACTCCATGATGAACACCCTTATTTCCAAATCTACATCTCAGTATTCTATTATTAACAACCCCTCCTGATACAACTTTTCAATTATGAAATACCTCTTATTTTACCATATTCCAAACTACCCATTTGCCCTCTGACATTTTTATACTCTTTTTATTTCTACATCTTCACAATTGGATTTGGACTATCTTACAGCAGGTTGCAATTAGTTATATTTCCACTGTAAAACATGTGATGCTAATCCTCATGTGCAAGTTTGACTCAAAATACAGACCCTTTGTCATGGGTGTAGACTTCCTTACATGTCATTTTCCCACATCCTTTCCTTTAACTTTTCAATAGATGTTGTCATTCCTTGGGTGGATATCAATCTAGCAGCTCAAGCTCAACTATTCCATTCCTCACATCGTTTCCTGTGAAGGGTCATGTAGGTGGTTGTCATTCCTTGTTAGTGGATATCAATTTAGTAATATTCATGAAATCTGCTATTCCATTAAAAAGATCGTTTTAAGCGAATGACAAAACATCCTACTTTAGCAATGCATATAATGAAATTTGTTCTCCTAAGCTGGATTAAGAGTTATGTAACAAGCATAACTTTGGACTAATGCAATTATTGCTTCTCTAATGGAAATCATGCCACTTCTTCTGAAAAAGCTTATTCTTCAATATAAATGATTTTAATTTAGGGATTCTTCATGTGCCCCATAACCATATCCTGATCTTGCTCTTCCCTGTCACTACCACATACCCTACCTATGTAATATTTTTAAAATGACCTATTATATTTTGAAACTCTTATACCCCTTAAGATGGGGTAATATATTGGGTCCATTTTGATTAATCATTAAAAACCCCTATTGGGTGAACTTTATTATGATAGGTCATTTTTTTCCTTGGATTGTCCCAAGATTTGCTTTGTGCTCAAATTCTGAGGTTAGCTGAGTCAACTAAAGCCAAGTTAAAAAATTCCTGTTGTTTCAAGCCATGCTAGTCAATATAAGTCCTTCATAGAGCCAAATTCATAGTTGCATCCATGTAGTCCAAATCGACACATATTTAACAATTTCATAGGCTGGAGTTAACTACATGGGTTTGATACCACTGAAATATCCCTTGTGGGATACCACTTAAAAATGCACCAAAATATTGAAAATTTGCAGCCAAATAAAATACTGATTTATTCCAGATTTTTACAATAAGGACAACAAACTAAATAACCTCAATATCTCCCAAGATATCCACTCTGAATAACTTGAAAATTTAAAGAGATCTTGATATTATTATAAATGATATAATAGAAGACTGTTTTTGGGAATTTTGCAGAAATTAAAATACTGCCAAAAAAAGCACAACGTGTCCTAGACAACTGGAAAACTTATAAAGGTTCGTGTACTCTCTACCCAATACAAGAGAAAAAATTAAGGAGTATCTAGAAATAACATTGACAAATATAGGAAATGACATATTTCAACCTTTAGATCTTATAGCAGATGACTGGAAAATACTCCAAATAAAGGCTGCAAGTCGCCTAGCTTGGAAAAGGGTTGGACATTGATGCAGGCATGCCTCCAAAGTGATGCTGCACTTTGCCCAAACGGCTGCCGTAAATCAGATCTGGAAGGCTCCTCTGATTATCTTCCCCAAAAGCCCCCAAAACCCTCAAAACCCTTCCTCTTAAACCTCTGATAATATCTTTGCCACACATCCCAGAAAGCGGCTCCAAAATGATAAGACTAGGGTAGATCTCTCACTACCAAAGAATGCGCTACCAGCTAGGGACGGGTCTCTCACCATCGAAGCTAGGGTCCCTGTGGGATTTTACTCCACAAGCTGTAGATGCACAACAACAATAGTTACTCATGAAGGAGGCTAAAAATGTATATGACAAAAGGTGCCTTTTCTTCCTCCCCCAGCTCCGTATATACTTCTCCTCAGGCAAATGACCCCCCACAGACCCTAGGCGCATTTCATTCCATGGAGGGGCCAATACAAAATAAGAGTAACTTATAGTTACTATTTCTCATTTTTGAGTTTCCATGGTCCAAAAGTGATCCCCAAACACAAAGCTTAGAATATTAAAACCATGCGGCCCCTTCCCAAAAGCTTCCAACGTCCCACAGCCCCTTGGGTCTGACCACGGATTGGACTCGACCTAGCCCTTAGGCCTTTAGTGCAAGAAAAGGGGACATTACATCTGTAAACTGAAGGTTTCATGATAAGTTTTAAGATCCTTCAAGTAATTAGACTAACAGAGCTTCAACTTATTTTCCTTGCGGACAAGAAAATATGGACTATGTTCTCCCTTACAAACCCTTTGGCCTCATGTTTTTGTAGGGTTTTCCCCAAATCTTGAAATCCTTCCTTTAAGAAGAGATTCCACTAGCGAGTCAGACATGTCTTCTCTAGGCAGAAGAGAGCACAAATTATATCTGTTTGCAGGGCTTGGGATATTATTCCACGCATCCATGGTCAGAACTTCTGAAAGGTTTTTTAAATGGAAAATTTCATAGGGAATGACAAATCTTTGAGCAGTTTAGGGTTTACTTATACTACCAAAATTACCGAGACATCTCTGTGTTATGCCAAATGCTTTGAAGATTTCTTTTTGAGCTTTAGTCTCTGGTATGTGATGTTCACAGTGTATTTTTTAGGCACGCGAGGATTTTTGCATCTCTAAATTTAGTAGTAATTTTATAGTTACAGTGATTGTAGAAGTTCGAGCTCTTAATAACTACAAATTAATTGATTTGTATATGTATCTGAAGTCAGATTATGCAACATTTATTGTTCATTTAATATTGTACTTGTAATATTTATTGCAATTTTATAATTATAATGTTTAAACTATAGAAATGAAAAATTTGAAAATTCTTGTTTTTTATTAATTAGAAAATTCTTGAGATGCTTATAATTGTTTTCAGCCAATCAGAAAAATCAAATCAATTTTTTGAAAAAATCAAATTAATATATAATTTTGGAAAACTATATACAAATGATGTAAAATGTTATATGCATCATTGTGATTGGTCAGACAAAAAAGTGAAATTAGTTTTGTTGAAGCCTATATAAACTTGTCTACGACAAGATAATAAGATATGTCTCTCTGTATATTTATTCGCGAATGCATGTACAATAATTTAATTTCACAGCACTAAATGTGAATGTGAAATGTTACAAATATAAATTACCCAAATTGCTTCTTCCATGTATCATGTGATATTTATTTCTCTTTTTAAGTCAACTAAAATAAGGACATATTTACTAATCTTGTTTTTATCCTTTTCCTCTATATTTGTGATACAGAAACTAGGCTTTACGCATAATTGATGTATTACAAATAGGATGAATTCCAAACTAATAAAAGGTGGTCCTAAACATTCCTAAACTATTGTAAAGCTTGAATATATAATATTACGCTAACTAGAATTTGATAAAGTATGACTAAGGGTTAGAAAGAGGAACCAAAATACGTAGGTAAAATGTGTGATAAAGTGCTCAGATAATGTGTAGAGATGGATCAGACTATAGTCAAGTTGCTCATAAAAAATCTTGACCTTATTTTACCCCTAAATATATTCATGGGTGTAGTCACTAAAATATGCACTTATTACTAGTACATTATGCCTCTAGTATGTTGTTATATACATAATTTCTAAGCGTGGAAACTAGGCATTGGTAACACCTCTTTGGTCATTTTATTATTTTTCGTTGACTTTGCTTACATCTTTGGTTCTACTTTTGCATCTTTTTGGTCATGTCATAAGGATCCCTCTTCACGTCTTTCGTCATGTTTTTGTTTGCTTGCTGCAGGACAGTACCTCCCAGACAGGACAATAGTGCCCAGATGTTAATGTCCTCCTAGGTGCTTTTATCATCTTCGACTTGTTTTCTACTTTATCGGTTTGCTTTGGCTTTCATTATTTTATTGTCTCCTTTTCACAACCTAGGTCATATTTTGGTGTCGTTATATGTCGAATTCAAACAAATAACTCATTTATACACACATGCAACCTACTAACTATTATATGTGGAAATAGGGATATCATTTCTATATCTGCCACATACAAAAGGACAACACAATGGACTGTATTTTGGGGCCGCATTAGTCACAGCATAGGGGAGGCTTATTCTAAATTTTATACTACACATTTACGTTGGGACAAAGTAGTTATAGCTCGTTATTCTTTGTGCGACTGACACTAGGGCATCCTAACTCAAGGGACACAATTTCAATCATGCGCCATCAGAACTACATGGATTTTGAAATGTAGTGCAACACTTGACAACAAGATCACACCGAGGTGACCATCGGGGTCAGTCGGACTCTGTCATATGCATTTTTTATTTAGTATAATGTGTATTTGAGTCTTGTGTGCAGGTAGTTGTGTGGTGGTTGTTGTGTAACACCAAAATTGGTTATGGCATATAACATTATATATATGACACATATTTTGGTGTTAAATGTAACGCCAAATTTGGTGTTATATTTTTAGTGTTATGTGCCATAACCAATTTTGATGTTATTAGATTTTGGTTTCATCCAACAACTACCACACAACTAACACCAGTGTTTTTGAATCGCGAATTGGCATTATATGCCTAAATTTTAGTTTTTTTTGTGTTATATTACCTAAAATTATTATAGTGTTAATCTTATTGTCCATAAATAAAATTAATCTGCATTTCCATCTAAGTCTTCTCAACCAACACATTAATCTACGATCTAAGATTAATAACCACATCTTGTGCTTCATAGTCATTGAAAAAACATATAATCTAAATGGTTCAAGATCATACCTTGTAATATTGATTTTCAACAGTTGTCGAGGTAGAGATGTTTTTGTTGGTGAAAAAGTGTGAACTAGCATGTCCAGCTAAGAATTCAAACTTAAAACAATCCCAACCATGAATTCAACCTTAAGAGAACCTTTTCATGGTGTAAGGTTTTGAGGATGGCATATATAACCTCAGGATCACCTTTTATCTCATTTTCCTCATGAACTTACTCCATCTTATCATTTCACAAGTCTTGTGTAGAATGTGTGATGTCTCCTTGTATACCTTCCTTTTGGGTTGGATCTAATCCATTTTGTGCTCCTCCTATAACCTTACCTCAGGGTACTAGGTAATGGGATAAAAATCCATCCTTTTTTAGTACCACTTATGGCTAACACACGAATGGGTGCAATATACCATCCTTGTCTTGGACCTCTGTTTGTGAATTACATAGTTCATCATCATATTCTTATATTAATTCTTCTATGTTTTCAATAAGAGCGTTCCTTCATCAAATGCTCTCCATCATAATTACCACATTAGGGGAATCCCAAACATCAACAAATATTATGTCTTGCCTCACCCCAACTATAATAGGTTATAAAGGTTGTGTGTTTTGTTATATCTCGTGTATCCTCATTCCAACCTTGCGTGATTTTTGTATCTTCCTCATCATGTAGTAAGACCTTGTCATCCCGTGGTCGCCTATAAGATGTGTTTTCTTGTTATTCATGAATTACATATAATACTTAGAGTCATGCATAGTTGAATCACATATCTAACATTGATAGCTACTTGTGACCATTTCATTTACCATAATAGTGGACATTTAAAATATATTTTGGATAAATCTCACAATACAATATCACTAGTGGCCCTTTATACAATAACTCTACTAGTGATTACCCTTTGTCAACGAGACAATTAAAATGAGCATTACCCTTGGTCCAATAATCCATATACCACAACCTAAGCTTTCATTTTGGTTGGACAATTTAAATATCTTATTTAGTTTTGCGACCATTTCCTCATTTTTTTCCCTTCAGTCGAGATCAAATGTTATGGGAACCCTCATGATAACCCACAACCTTGAGTTGCATTGCAACTTCTAATACCTTTATGTCTTTAAAATTTCCTTGGCATAATCTTGCACTATAGATAATTGAAGGTGCCCCTTATGAAGTTATCTATGCTAGGATTTGCACCTGTTGCATGAGAAAAATAGTTTGGATCTTAAGTTTGTGGGACTTGACACTAAAACAACGTCCAGAGTTTGGAAGGTTGATTCCTTCTTTTCTAATCTGGAATTACTCTAAAAAAATTGGAGTGTAAGGGGAGAGATGTAAATTGAAATACAATAAAACGATGAAAAAATAATGCATTAGAATAATGTGTACTCCACCAATTTAGAGGAAACGAAGAACAAATCAATTTCAACCACTAGTGATAAGTATCCCATAGATATGCAACCTTCTAGTGCTTTATATTAGGGTATTTGAATTCATCTATAGAAAGCTACTTAACCTCATTGATATCAGTGCACACACCTACTTGATAAAACCTCATGTACCAATGTTGTGTGCACACCCACTCAGAGTGAATGCAAATAATTGGATCATTCTAGCCTAAGCACGCTAGGTTATATTACATGCATACTAATGGTGTAGACTAAATGACAACTATAAGAGCTCATAGATTATTATTATTATTGGTCATTGTTAACCACTTGAGCCACATGTTGATCCATGTGACCATCTAAACCCTATATATATATATATATATATAATCTACCTCTTATTCTAGACCTCCACCATTAAGGGGAGGAACGTTTCCACTACTAGAAATTTTTATTTCCACTTGAGGTATTAGCCCCAACATCGCAACTAGTAATGTCACCTCCAAGGAGGAGGTTAGTGGAACCAACCATTTTCATAATAGTGGTGTTGGTAGACCACTTCTCATAGATTGTTCCCAATGTTTTCCTAATTGTGTATCTACTATGCTCATTTTTTCAACCACAGTAACTAAAAAATCTTCAAACACATGATTGTGTCTACTTGTAAAATCTAAAAAACTACTCTAATTACCTTTCTTGGTCTTCTACATACACATTAACACTTACTTAAATAGACTATGTAATTCTACTTGTAGCCCTTCCTCTACTTCCTTTTCCCAATGAATTAGAACATGTCAAGTAACTCATTTATCTACTTAACCTTGCAAGTCTTGTGTGAAGCTCTCACTTGGGTGGGAAGTTGGGTTCACCATTTTTAGATCTAGTTTTTTCTATCTCATCAATCTATACTAGTAGAAACCAACATTTTTCTATCATTTGTGTTTTCAATAAGATATTTTTCTCCATCATTGTTACATTAATCTTCCTTCCTCTTAATGCCACTTGGGTCTTCTTCTTGGATTTATCCCCTTTGATGTGTTTCTTGTTAGGAATAATTAGTGTGCACATTATTATGTGCTAGTTAATGTTTAAATTAGTATTATCATTATGTAAGTGAGTTGAGAAAACAGCTCACATAGGATTTAGGAGAATGATTTTAGGGAAGGTTGTGTGAATGTAGGGTGAGGTAGTTTAGGGAATAAAGGTAGTTGAACCACCCACATAGATTAAGTGGGAAAGGTTAGTGGAGTTGTTAGATATCCTCTCCTATATATGTGATATGTAATAATAAATACAAAGTGAGGAGATTCATCAACGCAGAAGAAAAAGCTACGAGGCCAACGTGCATGCTCGTGCTCCTGCATGTGACATTCTTTCCCATGTGCACACTAAGGGGGGAAATGTTAGGAATAATTAGTGTGCACATTATTATGTGCTAGTTAATGTTTAAATTAGTATTATTATTATGTATGTGAGTTGAGAAAACAACTCAAGAAGTATTTAGGAGAATGATTTTAGGGAAGGTTGGGTGAATGTAGGGTGAGGTAGTTTAGGGAATAAAGGTGGTTGAACCACCCACCTAGATTAAGTGGGAGAGGTCAGTGGAGTTGTTAGATATCCTCTCCTATATGTGTGATATGTATTATTGTATTACCATGTTAAATTGAATTTATTATTGAGTTTATGCTCGTATCCAAATATGGGGGTTTCCCCACATATCTTGCATGTGCGACTATTTTGGGTCCACCCACATTCCACTCCTGCCACTTTCTTACACCCAACTCATGTTCATGATGTTTGCCACACTATTTATGACATCGTTTCTTAGGTTCTCATTTTTCCATTCTTATTTCATTATGTTTGATCCAATATCATCTTATTGGTAATTTGCAACCTCCTATCTTGACCAAATTTCAATGTTTAGGTAGAAAAATAGTCACACTTGAGCCACTTGACCTTCTCATGGATCAACAATATTTTGAACCATAATGCAAGGCTATTGATGAATTTTTTTGGGGTTAGTGAGAATGTTGGTTAAGGCATATTCCACACAGGATAAGGTCACGACTGCAAACTACAAGATATAATTCTCTACTATCCCTTTTACGAATGCATCCACAACACACATCTAAATTGTCTCTTGTTTAAATAATACCTCAATACTTCTAGGTGGTCACTCCACTTCCTAATTATTGGTGTTTGATCACCATTTTAACCATGTAGAGATCTAATAAAAATGGCTTGGAAAATTAAAAAATAACACTTCAAACAAGTAATTAATTTTATCACCATACCTTTGGATCTATATCACTACATACATCTCAACTTGTGAAACATAAAGCCTAATTATGTACCCATTAAACGATTTCCTCACGTGTTGGAATCCAAATCATCCAACAACCCTTAAACTCGTCAAAGATCACAACAAACATGAAAAATGTTAGCTCAAATCTTTAAAAATAAGTTGTATCCTTGACTGCATTGATATATGGGGTCCAAGAGAGTCACACACTTGATTGTGGGATACCACTTAAATAACACAAAATATTGAAAATTTGCAGCCAAATAAAATACTGATTTTTTGCAGATTTTTACCAGTTAGGGCAGCGAACTGAAGAAAATTAATAACTCCCAAAATATCCACTCAAATCACTTGAAAATTTAAAGAGAGCTTGCTAATATTATAAAGAACATAAGAAAACTATTTTTGAAATTTTTCAGACAATATAACGCTGCCAGAAAATTACAGTGTGCCCTAAACAGCTGGAAAACTTCTAAAATTCATATCTTCCCGAATACAAGTGCAAAAACTATGAAACTTTGGAAATAACATTTACAAATGTAGAAGATGATATTCCAACCCTCAGATCTAAAAATGGCCAACTGGAAACCCTCCAAATAAAGGCTGCAATCTCCAAAACAAGTCACCCTTTTTGGTAGATGGTCAAAACCCCTTTGAAATCCTCAAGAAATGATGCCAAACCCTTTCTTTATTGCTGTTGTAAGTCTGATCTGAAAACCCACTGATTATCTTCACAAATTATCTCAAAAACCCTCAAAACCCTATCTCTAAAAACCTCTGAAAATATCTTTGTAAATCAGCCCTGAAAACAACTCCAAAATGACAAGCTAGGGTAGATCTTTCACTACCGAAGAATGCCCTGCTAGCTAGGGATGGATCTCTCACCACCGAAGCTAGGGTTCCTACGGGATTTCACTCCACAAGCTATAGATTTGCAAACAACAGTTGCACATGAAAGGAGATAATTAGGTATGCAAGAATGCCTTTCCTTTCTCCCCCAACTCCTTATATAACTTCTCTAAGGCAAAAGAGCCCCAATAAACCCTAGTCACATTTTTCCCTTGGAAGGGCCAATAAAATAAAAGTAACTTAAGTTAATTTTCCCTTTTTAAGTCGCCATGGTCCAAAAGTGACCCCCCAATGCAAAATTAGAACATTAGTACCATGTGGCCCCTTCCTAATGACAAAACGTAACATCTAGTCCTTCCAAAACACCTTTTTGCATATGTCAATGAAGAATTATAACAAAATGGACTAGATATTCATACCCAATAGCTCCCAGCGTCCAAAGCCCCTTGGGTATGACCAAGGCTTGGACTCGAATTGGCCCTTAGGCCTTTGGCGTAGGAAAGGGGACATTACAGTCCTCCCTTCCCAAATTTTTCTTGTCCTCAAGAAAATGCAAATTAGGATGCTGCAAAATATGCTCTCCCTCCCAAGTAGCATCCTCAAGTAGCAATCCTTTCAATTGCACCAAATACTCGGTGATCACTCTACTCCTAAGCCCCCTCTATCTCTCTTCTATAATGGATTCTGGTTCTAACACCAACTTCCCCTCCTCATCTAGTGGCAGGAACTCTTTAGATGGTACAATATGTTGTCCGATGTGCCTTCTTAAGGCATGAAACATGGAAGACATTATGTATCTTACTATGCTCTGGTAGCTCTAGCTCATATGCAACTGCCCCAACTCGACAACTACCCGGTACAGACCATAAAACCATGGTTTCAATTTCTCTGCACCCTTCTGCTTCAGTGAGGACTTCCTATATGGCTACAAACGTAGGAATACTAGATCCCCAACCTCAAAAGACCTCTCTATCATGTGCCGATCTGCATATACCTTATGTTGATTTTGTGCCTTCTGAAGGTTCTCTCTGAGAGCCTTCAGAATATCCTGGTTCTCCTGTAACCAATCTTGAGCTTTGGGAGCTCAGCTATCTGGTAATACCAAATCCACAAATGTCATAGTGTCGTACCCATACAAGGCTCGGAAAGGAGTCATACCTATGCTCATCTGATAGGTGGTATTGTAGCAATACTCACCCATGTGTAACCATCTAATCCATGCCCACTGATGTCCTGACACATAACTCCGCAAGTAGCCCTCTATCCACTTATTGACTATCTTCATCTGCCCATCTGTCTGTGGGTGGTAGCTAGTGCTAGGAGTCAACTCTGTACCTGCTAGTCTGAAGATCTCTTGCCAAAAGGTGCTCATGAAGATCTTGTCCCTGTCACTGACAATATTTTTAGGCAACCCATGTAGCCTAAAAATACTTGTATAGAAGATCCAGGCACACATCCACTGCCTCATGCCCCTTGGGTAGGGAAAAGAAATGAGCATACTTAGTTAACCGATCAACTACAACATAAATTTTACTATGCCCATGCACCAAGGGAAGCCCTGTGATAAATTCCATAGATATGCTTTCCCATTTCTGTTCAGGAATGGGGAGAGGCTGAAGTAATCCTAATGGAAAAGACTTGCTCGGATTTGGTTTGCTGGCAAACCATACACTCTCTGACATGATTAAGGACATCGTCCTTCATCCCCTTCCATGCAAAATCTCTCCCTGATAAACTGTATGTTTTGAAATACCCAAGGATTCCCAGCTAGTGGTGTATCATGTACTGCTCGAAGGATCTTCTCCTTCATTTTGGATCCTGGTACAAGGAAAATCCTATCCTTGTAGAAAATGAGATCATCCACTACTCTGTATTGGTCATCCTATATAATACCATCCATGATCTCACATGCAAACTGATTTTTGGAATACTCAACAAGTATATGAGCCTTCCAATCTGCTGAAATCTTAGACATAGAACTAAGCATAGAAGTGAGGTAAGGCCTCCTAGATAAAGTGTCAGCAACAATATTATTCTTACCTCTAGTGTACTCTATGTCAAAGTCATATGTTTGTACCTTGTTCACCCATCTTTGTTGGTGATCGTTGAGCTCCTTCTGTCCCAAGAAGAACCTCAAACTGTTGTGATCCATATGAACCATGAATTTTTTGCCCACAAGGTACTGTCTAAATTTGGCCAAAGCATGCATAATGGCCAACATCTCCTTGTCGTAAATTGAATACCCTCTCTCCACGGGTTTCAATTTCTGACTCTCATAGGCAATGGGATGCCTATCCTGCATGAGAACTACCCCAACACCCTCTCCTGATGCATCACACTCTAGAATGAATGGGCGGGAGAAATCTAGTAATGTGAGAACGGGACACGAACTCATCACCTCCTTGAGGTGATCAAAAACCTGTTGTGCTACCTTTGACTAAGAAAAGCCCCCTTCTTGGTCGAATTGGTCAATGGAGTAGTCAACCGAGAGAAATTCTTTACGAACCTTCATCAGTATGTGCAAAAACCCACGAATGCTCTCAAATGTGTTAATGTTTTAGGTCGTGGCCAATCTAGAATTGCCCGTATCTTCTCTCTATCCACCTTCACTGTACCCCCACCAATCACATATCCCAAGTATAGAAGTTTTGGTCATGCCAAACTCACACTTAGAAGCTTTCACATATAGCGAATTAGCTTCTAATATCCCCAATATCTCACCAAGGTGCCTGATATGGTCCTCCCAAGTCCTGTTGTAGACTAAAATATCATCAAAGAAAACCAATACAAACTTCCGCAGGTGGCGGTTGAACACATGATTCATGCAAGACTGGAATGTAGCTGGAGCATTAGACAATCTGAAGGGCATCACCAAGAACTCAAAGTGACCGTAATGACATCTGAAAGCTTTCTTATGCACATCCTGCTCCCTGAATTTGATCTGATGATATCCAGATCACAAATCTATTTTCAAAAAATAGATTGCACCATGTAGCTCGTCAAGCAACTCATCAATGTGTGGTACGGGATACTTGTTCTTTATTGTCTTCTTATTCAAGGCACAGTAGTCTATACACATCCGCATGGTCCCATCCTTCTTCTTCACCAATACCACTGAAGAAGCAAAAGGGCTGGAACTCAGTCTAATATACCCCATATCAATGAGCTCATGTATAGTCTTCTCGATCTCATCCTTAAACCATTTGGGTGATAGGTAAGGAGAAGTAACCACTGGTCTAGCATCCTCAAGCTCAATCACATGCTCAAATCCCCTATCTGAGGTATGCCTAGAGGTATGTCACCAAAAACTACACTATATCTGTCTAATAATCCCTGTAAATCCACATGATACTTCGTCTATCCATCCTCTGATTTCTTGGTTGAAACCAAATAATGTACTGCCCAATCCACCCCATTATGCCTATAAATCCTCTCAATCCTCTTTGTCGTAACAACTCGGGGTGCCTATGAAGATAAGCTCCTCAGGATCACATTCCTCCCTTCAGACTTAAACTTAAGCTCCATCGTCTGGAAGTTAGTCCAAAACTCACCAAGGGAATGGAGCCACTATACTCCAAGCACTATGTTGGTCTCTCTAATACCAGCAATATAGAAATCATCGGTAACTGTATAGTTACCCATCATGATTCTTAATTAGGGAACCCATCATGTGCATCTCATAGAATCTCCATTGGCTACAACCACTTTGAAGCCCTCAAACTCCTTTGTCTGTAACCCTCGCCTCTCAACCAACGAGGCATCAATAAAGTTGTGGGTTGCCCCATTATCAATGAGTACCACTACTCGTTGTCCTTGAAAAACTCCCCTAACTTTGAATGCCTTATACCTTGGGGTACTAGACAAAGTGCTGATAGTCTCTTGGGGAAAAGTCTCGCTATCCTGCTCAACACCCACACTATCTAATGCCGCATCATCATCATCCTCTAATCCCTGTGTGTCCAACTGCTCATCACCATCACTCTCCTCAAATACCTCTATGAATTGGGCCTTCCCTCTACCCTTGCAATCATGTCTGTGGAACCCAAGGTGTGCAGGCAAATCGAAACATAGTTTCTTTCATATCAATTCATCTCTATCCTCTCTAGATACAAATGGTCTCCTGGCTGTATCTTTCCTAGGTGGAGGTGCCTTTAGCTACGAACCATCGGATCTAGAAGGGAAACCCTTAGGCTACACTTGAGGTGGAAACCTCAACTTAGGAGTGGATAACTCCAAGTCACGAGCTCTCCTAATAGCCTCATGCAAAGAAGAAGGCTCAAATGCCTTCACAAATCCAGTATCAGAGCGTATATGCTTCAAGACCTACTTGTGAATAGGGAAATCAACCTCATCTCTGTAACATCTAGGTACCATGACTGATAGTCTCCTGAAAATATGCCTGATATACTAATCCAAGGAACTAGTTCCCTCTGCCTCCATCACAAATATTTCATGCAAAGAGTCAACTCTCACAAAAATACTATGTAATAGGGAATAGGGAAATCAACCTCATCTCTGTATCATCAGGTACCATGACTCGATAGTCTCTGAAAATCTATGCGATAACATTGATCCAAGGTATCCAAAGTCTACATCAAATGAGTCAACTCTCTATGTATACTTGTCGGGGTCCCTCCTATCAAATCTGCTCACCCCTCTGTGCGAACTCTGCATAAGTCATGATGTATATGTGTCCCTATGTAATCAACCCATGATGCCACCAATCATGAGCATCTCCCTCAAGATGTAAGATAAACAGAATTAATTGCATCTTCCTCATGCATAGGATTCAAGTCGAAGTATGTCTTCAACTTCTGAACCCAAGACTGTGTAGTACACTTCTTAGAACCGTCAAAGTGTGGAATAGAAATCTATCCCAATCTCCTTTGTAACTCTGGTACCTGTACCTGATGATCTCTCCTAGGCCTGCTGCCAATCTTCATTTTGCAATATTCCTGGAATGGCATGTTGTCATGAAATCCATCACTCAAGGTCTGGTACTTTTCCCAACAAGACTCCTCATCTACAATATCCACTGGTTGTCGTACCTGTGAAACTTTTCAGATCCTTCAAGAAAGAAGGTTCGTGAAACCCCAAAGGCATGGTAGAAGAATGGGGAGACCACTGCCCTGAATGTCCACCCTCACCTCTTTGACCATGTTGTCCCATATTTCTATTTTCTCCTCTTTCTGTATGAGCATCAATCCTGTCCTGTGCTAATCTCTCAGTGAGCTGGCTCAAATAGAGATTGGTAGTCTCTTGTTGTTTTGCCATGTTGGTGAATAATTATTTCATCAAATCTACACCTATATCCTCACTGTCTTTGTCTCCCATCTTTCAATCCCAATAGGCTGGAGAAACAACCTTGTTCTGATACCACTGAAATATCCCTTGTGGGATACCACTTAAATAACACAAAATATTGAAAATTTGCAGCCAAATAAAATACTGATTTTTACAGATTTTTACCAGTTAGGGCAGCGAACTGAAGAAAATTAATAACTCCCAAAATATCCACTCAAATCACTTGAAAATTTAAAGAGAGCTTGCTAATATTATAAAGAACATAAGAAAACTATTTTTGGAATTTTTCAAGACAATATAACGCTGCCAGAAAATTACAGCGTGCCCTAAACAGCTGGAAAACTTCTAAAATTCATATCTTCCCGAATACAAGTGCAAAAACTATGAAACTTTGGAAATAACATTTACAAATATAGAAGATGATATTCCAACCCTCAGATCTGAAAATGGCCAACTAGAAACCCTCCAAATAAAGGCTGACAATCTCCAAAACAAGTAGCTCTTTTTGGTAGATGGTCAAAACCCCTTTGAAATCCTCAAGAAATGATGCAAAACCCTTTCTTTATTGTTGCCATATGTTTGATATGAAAACCCATTGATTATCTTCACAGATTATCTCAAAAACCCTCAAAACCTTATCTCTAAAAACCTCTAAAAATGTCTCTGTAAATCAGCCCTAAAAACAGCTCCAAAATGACAAGCTAGGGTAGATCTTTCACTACCGAAGAATGCCCTGCTAGCTAGGGATGGATCTCTCACCACCGAAGCTAGGGTTCCTGTGGGATTTCACTCCACAAGCTATAGATTTGCAAACAGCAGTTGCACATGAAAGGAGATAATTAGGTATGCAAAAATGCCTTTCCTTTCTCCCCCAACTCCTTATATAACTTCTCCAAGGCAAAAGAGCCCCAATAAACCCTAGTCGCATTTTTCCCTTGGAAGGGCCAATAAAATAAAAGTAACTTAAGTTACTTTTCCCTTTTTAAGTCGCCATGGTCCAAAAGTGACCCCCCAATGCAAAATTAGAACATTAGTACCATGTGGCCCCTTCCTAACGACAAAACGTAACATCTAGTCCTTCCAAAACACCTTTTTGCATATGTCAATGAAGAATTATAACAAAATGGACTAGATATTCATACCCAATAGGTCCTAGCGTCCAAAGCCCCTTGGGTATGACAAAGGCTTGGACTTGAATTGGCCCTTAGGCCTATGGTGTAGGAAAGGGGACTTTACAAAATGTTAGATTTCATCTAATCTTGTAAAAAAAATACACATATGAAGAGTATGAGGTGCTCTCTATATGGCTTCTCATTTATATTATAAGCTATATATGGACATGACATATTACATCAGTAAATTGATTATATAAAACCTACTGACCCATGCTACCTATCACATCACTAATGTATACAATGCATCATTCTAGGAACATGGTTGTTACTACAAAAAGAGTATCAATGTCTTGTACATCATTACACTATATGACACATGTATATACAAAATATATGGGGACAACACCGCATAACAATCATCATTGTAGTCATTTCCAATAATAAGAGAAGTAGAAATAGAATAAGAGTTAATAGATTCATTAAGAAAATAAGTTAATTGAGAAGCACATTGACTAGTAAATTGAGAAGCACAATGAGAATTTTAAATAAATTGAGAAGAGACAATAAAATTATGTTGAGAAGTAAGAGAAACATTAGGCAATAGGTAGGAAGAGAATTAATTTCAAAATAAATACGAGAAATGAATAAATAGCTAGGAAAAGAAGATGATAACTAAGTGCTTGATCATCATTGATAGCATTTAATTTTACACTGCCCACTTTGTAGGGTTTATAGATTATATTATATCACTTTTGTTAGCCTCTTGACCTAAGTTAATAATGAACACCCCTGTACACCTTTATAAAGCTGACTATTTCACTAAGGTTTTTTAAAAGATATTTTTTAATTAGTGTAATCTCAAGAACACTCTCTTGATCCTTTATAACAATTTGTGTTCCTTTGTTATCCTCACATTCAATAGCAATTTGAGAACCATTCACAATATTTTCATTCAAAGAAGTACCATTAGAAAAAGAAACCATAACTTCCGGAGTAACTTTAACATCATTTGAAGCTTCCATTTTATTTTTTACAAAAGTTATAGGGTTAATCCAAGAACTTTAAATAAATTCAACTAGATTGAAATTTATCCTACACTTCTCATAGTTGCGTTTTTGGATCCCATCACTTTGGATGGCATACAACTATATAACATATAGATATTTTGTGTTCAAACAATGTGTAATTAATATATTATACAATAGTTAAGGTTATTAGATATGGAACAAACAAAATGAAAAAAAATCCATAGAAAAATCATATCCATCATAAAATAAGCAAGTTCTAACCCTGTAAAGATACAAGCAAACATAAGGTTGGGTTCAATACAATGCAAGTTCACAAAAATTAAGACCCTAAGGTTGTGTGAGAGTAAATTTGAGTTCCCAAAATGTAGATGTGGAAAGTGGGTTTTCATTAACAAATGCAATACATATAATCACATACATTGTAATTTAGATCTAAATGGGTATAAATAAGTAAATATTGACCTAGTTGTATTAAATAATACTCTTGGAATATGCAATATAATTGACAAGAGTGGGTTTAGTAAGAATATCCAAATTTTCACAATTATGCAGACATTTTTCAAAAATGAATATTACAATGCAAGTCGGTAGAAAAAGGTGAAGAAGATCTGGGAAAATCAACATGAAGAAGAAATCTTGACTAAAATCATAAAACTCCTTAGTCAATATGACCAAATTCGTACCAAAGGTTTAGGCATCTGTTAGTAAAGAAAGGTTTGATTGCACAATCATATTCATATGCTTCAAGGCTCTAAAGAGCTCGCTCACTTTTCCAAAGTTTTGTGTAGGTCTTTGGGAAACTTGTATCCTTCCTTGGAACACTAATGTGGGAAGAACACCCTAAAAAATGCAATAAAACGGAGTTGTTTTGAGGAGTTGGTATTATCCCTCCATTATTATTAGTTCCCTTCACGGGAAGAACTCTTTGGAGAGATATGTATAAAGTATAAATAAGTCAATATGTAGTCTAATGTAATGTAAGCATTTAATATCATCACTTTCATAACTTAATAAATGCAACACGACACATGTTAGATGCTCTTCAAATTTCCTTATATTCTTGAATGCTTCTCGAAATTTTTATAAATATTTTTGGTACAATGATGCTTCTCTATAATTCAAATCAATGAATCGTGTCTTGCATATCTTGTATGTTTCATTGTCCTAAATGCATTAATGCCTCTATGTATCTATAAACTTTTTGAATTCAAATTGTTGATATACAACGGGCAAGAAACACTAACAAAGAAGGGCTAAAACTTTAGGAGACCAAAATAAGAGTCAAGAGGGCCCATACAAAAAGGTGACCAAAATTTAACCATTATAGTTTTGGCAAAAAAACCATAAAATCAGGGAAATAGGAGGAGAGAATGAAAGTGAAAGAGGTGAGAGCAAATACGAAAAGAAAGAAAAAACCGTAAAAGATAGACCAAAACAACAAAGGCAAGTCATAATATGACTAAAAACATGAAGCACACGCTAATAAAATTCCTAATAGCCTAAACAATGTCCAATCATGACAAATATTTTTTTATTTCTGCAAACAATAGCGTCTTAGAGTTGCGAAGCTTTGACACATGATAAACCCCCTATATCATCTAAATCGTCTAGATTAGATGCTCAATACAAAATATGGGTTAACCGAGACAATTAAACCCACAACTTAAACCACCTAAAATAGTGAAGGAAGCCAACTACAATCAACCTTGGGGCCAATAATGACAAATAACTACTGCCAAAATTAGGTGTGTGGAGATAGTTCATCGTTATGAGTTGCGTGGGCATAAGACAATGTAAAGCTCGAAAATTGGAAAAATTCAAAAATGGGACTTTGAATGTGATGCTACTGCGTAATAACGGTGTATATCATTCATTAAACGTGTGGTTTATTTAAATTAAATTAGCTTAACAATTTTTAAGAATACCGTCCACGGTTCTCTTTTATTTAATTCAATTTGTTTATAAATTAAATATTTTAAAGAACATCTTTTCAACCAGCGCTTTCATAGCTCAGTTGGCTAGAGCACCCGTTTAGTAAGCGGGAGGTCATGAGTTCAATTCTCATTGAAAGCAGGCTTAATGTTTTCTAGGTTTTTAAAATACCTACTAAAAATACGTGAAGGAATTCGCCATACGTATAGCCGCTAATTGGAGTGTAAAAGATAAATGTTTACATAGTTGATTATAATAAAGGGAAAAGGGAAGGTTAGTATTCCTCACAACATTAAAATTTGATAAAAATTATACTTAAACAAGCATGGAAAACTCGTATCACAATAAGTAAAGACAAATGTTTGTGACAAGTCCAAAGAGGAGAAGGCAGCGAGTCACATGGTGGCGAATTGTTAGGTGGCACCTATTTCTCTACTTCTTTTTTTTATAGATATTACAGGAGTTAATGACCCAATGACTTGACACACTTTGTGGTGCGCTAATGCAGGGTGAGTCCTCCCAACCGGCTGTGTAAATGCAAGGGTAACTGGTCCCTTCCAGCCTAGGGGATTAGAACTTGGGTGGGTGGCTGGCGAGCACTCAAGCCCCACCATCAGGGCACACCCTTACGCCCAACCTTCTCTCCCTGTCATTTAACAAAAGGTTGAAGTGAGCACATGAATTCTATTGTTATCTGAAAATTACCGAGAGATGTCTTCATGATTAAAAATGACAACATTCTTATCTTTCCAAAGCTTAAAAAAAGAAGAAGCTCTAAACCTATTCTAGATCAAGGCAATGTATGAATGCCACTAAACATAATTTCTTAATAGAGCCACTCTCTAGGGATTGGGGTTTAGATGGAAATGCACAAACAAACTATGAATCTATTGCCAAGTATCACATGTACATGGATATGTTAAAAAAAAGGAATACAAGAATTCAGGCTTGGCATGGAACGCACTCGGGATGAAGAACACCATATATATGAGCCTTTCCCCAAGTAACAACCCATGATAAACTAGATACCGAAGAAAATGAATAAGCTTTAGTTCAATCTTGGAATTCCAAATTTGGATTAAATGGGCAATTCAAGTCTGTGGAGAGGAATTGAGACTCCACCACATGTTGAGCTTGTTGAGAGATGAAGAAAATGGCTAATGAATTGGTTAAGTAATCCAATTGAGTATTCCTGAAATGAGTATCACAATTCCATCAATAATATTTCCACCAAGTAACTAGAGCTTTCGTTCCATGCTCATGAAACATGACATTAGGCATAAACTCTTGAATGCATATTATCGAAGGAAAATAAACAATGACAAGCTTGATTTTTTTTTGTAAAACGGGCCATGACATCTAGTTGTAAGAAGAAACAAGGTCCCAAGCCATGTAAATGCCTCTTCTAAAGAGTTGTAGAGCTTTAACACCTTGAGTTTCAACCAAGGGAAAGTTGTTATTAGAAGCTACAGGGGACCGCCAAATATTGTTAATACTAAATCAAAGACAAATGAAAAAAGCATCACTAGCCCATTTGAGGAAAGGTTTGACAACTTGAAAGGACTTCCAAATTTTTATAACCACAAAGTTTCCCTCAATTTTGATAAGGACCAAGGTGTTAATAAAGGTTTGAAACCCTATATTTTTCCAATAATATTTTCTATAAGGAGGCCTAACTGTAGACACTTGAATTTGACAATTTATCATTAGGAAATGACAACTTTGGCTTTACACCTACAACATGACTTGAGCACGCATTCCGAACCTGGGTGACCTATCCTTATCTCTCTTGCATGATCTGCTTCTCTATTCACATTACTCAATCACTCATAGACCTAATTGCATCAGTCCAAAACAATTTGTTCCTCCCATGCATCATTCCCAAAACTTTGCAGAATCCCACAAAATTTTTGTATCGGACTATCCATCCTGGACCATATCATCCAACGGTTCGGTTAAAAATTGACAGTTTCGCTCTCAACCACCCAATGATCATTTTTCCAATTTGATATCTTTTTCATGGGTTGGTTCATATCCCATAGGTTTACCTTAATGAAAAATTAAACCTACAAACACCTATAAAATAAGTGGAATCCACCTAGTTACCTCACTTGGAACTTTCAAGAGCACCCATTGCAAAATACATTCCAAAATCACTTCAAGCTCTCCTAAATCCCTTCAAAGTAGCAAAATAATATAGGAGCATAACCCACACAAGTCTAAATAATTCCCAACGAGGTTCACGAGTCAAGCCTCCCAATCTAGAGGCCTTATAATCTAAGCCAAGTTTAAGTGCGCCAAGCCATTGTTTCTCATTGTTAAGTAATAATGTTACCAAGGTAGTTGCATCCATATAGATATCACATGCTAGGTTAAGAACTACGTTTGGTTTAAGGCCTCTTCAGATTATTGCCGACATAGGCAGTGCACAAATGGCACTTCAACCCAAACACTAACATTTTGTAGGGTCTCCTACCCATTGTTAAGGCTTAAATTTGTTTTACATCATACAAATCATTTCGTAAAAGTGTGATGCTTGGGGTTTTAGTGCGAAGGTCATCACAAAATGTTGTAGCCACACAATACGTTATAAAATGTTAGTGCATAGTTGTATGAAACCATCTAAAAGGGATAAAATTATCTGACACTTCCAGACCTATTGAATTGTTCCAATCCTACCCATATTTGCACTCTAGTCCCAAAAAATCACTTCCAGGTTATTTCAAGTTTGCATAGTCATTCTGCATTGCGAGTTCAACCTCCTATCTATGTAATCAACTAAGTGCATCTACTTCTTTGTGTTTTAGCAATTGTTTTCATGTTCAATCTTGTAATTTTATAATGAGTGTATATTTTGATTTATGTATTGATGTTTATTAATTAATGTAAATATACCAACTTGTTGTTAACCATTTAACCCTTAGATTAACTAGCAATCACATGTGAACAATGTGATGTGCACGCCAAAAGGGATGCGGCAAAGGAATGGACAGTGGTGTTGGGAAGGAAAGGTAGTAGCATAATTATGTGGGCAAAGATGTAAGTGTTGTTGGAGGCACAAAGGAAGTTAAAGTGTAATTATGCCGAAATGTTATGTACCTTGGGATATGATAATATAATGTATATGGGTTGATGGAGATGCCGACATGTGACACACATCCCCTTAGTTAGTTATATGGGCTCACATAGGAATTAATTATATTGGGGAATGGGTCGGCCTACATTGGGATTAGGTGTTACCCATCCTATTTAAAGGATGTGAGTATCATTATGAGGAGGTATGTATGAGTTGATTGTTCTATTTGGTAGAGGTATATTGGAGGTGTCCCCCTCGAAGTGGATTCCCATCTTGGGAGATTGTGGAGTTACTCCTTCCTTAAGGAGCAGTGTATGGTGTTGCCATACCTTAAGGGTATTATTTTGAATATATTGCATATTAGGGCATCTTGGCCCCCCATATATCTTGTGTTGTGTTATATTTTGCAGATTATTCATTTATTATGTGTAAAGTTTTTATCAAGTGGTATCAGAGCATTGATTTCGGCACAAAAATGGGTCCAAACCTTAATTTTAGTGATTCAACTATATTTTGGAAATAGCTATGAATTATTTCTCAATTTTTGTATTGCAGTTACGAAAGGGTTTTATAAAGATACAATCCAAATTTCATAAATTTTCAAGATTTTTTGTTGAAGTTGTTGCATTTTTAGAGTTTCGCCTAAATTTGCTTCACATGCCGCATTTTTTAGAATTAATTTTAATTTTTTTTACCATTATTTATAATATTCATCAGGAAGGTATGGTAAAAAATTTAGAATTTTTGGATCTGGTTTGAAGAACATATTGATAGTTTTGTGTTTTAAATAAAACTGGCCTATAGGTTGTAATTTTCAGTCTTTCTTTGATTATTTTACATATTCGGAAATCTCTCAAAATTTAGCAGGGGTTACTTCTTTGTGGTTTCAGATTGGAGGCTGAATGATAGATGAAATCATTAGGTCAAATATTGGTCAAAGGAGTAAGTTTGTGAAACCCTAATTTTTATACATCATGGATATACCAATTTTCTATGGTAATGGGGAAATTGATGCAAAAAAATAGTGGATACAATTTAAACAAATGTTTTCTAAAGAATGTTTAGTATGGGTTAGTTTTTATCTTCATCTTGGTGGGAAAGCGTGACATTGGTATTCTTATTTGGATATAGATCTATTGGATTTGGATTGGGAGGAAATGGGAGATATTTTCTTAGCTAAATGGGCAACAAAAAAGAAACATAATTTTGTTAAAGAAGAAGAAGAAGAAGAAGAAGAAGAAAATTTTGATGATGAAGTTGTTACACATGAGAGTGCATCTCCAAAGAAGGAAGCTTCAATATTTCAGTTTGAAGGGTGTATTCAAAGAAAAAAGGTAATTATTTCCATAAACCCTAACAACAAATATAACTTCATCAATATGGATGTGGCTCAAAATCTACATGTGCAAGCAAAACATATTAAGGAAGCTCAAGAAGATGGTAAGCATATTCAAGTTTTTGAAGATTTAAAGCTCTCTATGGATAAATATGTTTTACATTCAAATTTTTATGCTTTAGATATGGATGATATAGATATTGTTCTTAGATATCCTTGGTTAGAGAGCTTGGGAACAATTAATATTAATGTGCAAAATAAATTCATGAAATCATGGTACAAGAGAAAGAAAATTACATTATAAGATATCACACTTAGCAAGGAAAAAAGTAATGTAAAATTGGATCGTGAAGATGAAATTGAAGATGGTGAAGAAGGGAATAAGGATGAATCAGAAGGAGAGGATGAAGAACATGATGAAAAATTCAAAAATAATTTCTCTACTCAAGAGAAAAAAGAAATAACAAACAAGTTGGAAGAGAAAAAGAAAGTAGAGGAAAAGATTGATAAGGTTGAGCATATTAGGGTTGCACCATATAGACACCCACATCATCATGAGAGGAAAAAATCATGGAGACATGTTAGGACACATGAGGTCAACAATCTATATGTATATACAAGGAATTGGAGGAGTAATAATTTTGGCTATACATGGAATCAATGGAACAATAATTATATGACATGGAATCAAATGAATAATAATCATGGATATGCATGGATGCCGAGGAGGAACACATATGGACCAGGATGGAATCAAATGAGCACAATGGAAAATGGAATCAGGTTTGGAGCAAAATCACCCCCTAGGATTTCATATGGGTGGTTGGATGATCGAGCATGGTGACAAGTGTGCTATAATTTAAAGCACACTCATTATATGGCTTCCTCTTATGTTTCGCGTATGAAACATGTCAAAGAGGAAGGCAATGCTATGTACCTTAGGATATGATAATATAATGTATATGGGTTGATGGAGATGCCGACATGTGGCACACATCCCTTGAGTTAGTTATATGGGGTCACATAGGAATTAGTTATATTGGGTAATGAGTCAGCCTACATTGGGATTAGGCATTACCCATCTATTAAGAGTAATGTATGTCTATATAAGGGATGTAAGTATCAATGACAAAGAAGTATGAGTTGATTCTTCTACTTGGTAGAGGTATATTGGAGGTGTCCCCCTCGAAGTGGATTCCCATCTTTGGAGATTGTGTTACTCCTTCCTTAAGGAGCAGTGCATGATGTTGCCCTACCTTAAGGGTATTATTTTGAATATATTGCATATTAGGGCATCTTGCCTCCCATATATCTTGTGTTGTGTTATATTCTACAGATTATTCATTTATTATGTGCAAATTTTTTTATCACGAAAGACATCTACAATTGTATGCAAATGGGTGTCTGACGACGTATCCATAAAAGAATACCCAGGGCCCACTCAACTTATATTTTGCCTTTTTATAAACAGTTACACAGTAATACATATGGGTGAATTTGTTTTGTTAATAAATAATTATAATATTATATTATAATTTATAATAAATTTATTATAATATAAATTCATTATTAATATTGTAATTTAATAATTTTATTAGAAATTATATATAATTTATAATTTACAATATAATGAGTTATACATAAATTATAAATTTGATCTAAATTATAATACAATGTTATAATTCAATAATATAATATTATCAAATTACATAATAGTTATAACTAAAATATCATTTAATATAAATTATAAATTATATCTAATAACTTTCTTATAAATTATATATAATTTATAATTTAGAAATATATAAATTATAAATTTTGATGCTGAATTTATAGTAATAAGTATAAATTATAATAATACATATTTAAATTATTGAATCAAACCTCCATTTTCCAACTTCCTATCCACAAAAATGCTCTTCAAGTCATTTAAAAGAGATCCTCTCACTCCCTACATTGCTTCCATGAACATTGGAGGCATCAATCCTTCCATTAGTTATGATGGTTCTACATAAATTATTCTATAATCTATATATCAAGGATGAGAGATCGGTAGTATACCGAGTCCACAACAGCTTCATATGGTTATCTTTTATGAGATCTGATTGGTCATGGAACCCAACTGTTCTAAATGGTGTTTTACTTTACAAGAGAGAACATTATGGATTCAGTACCAAACTCTTCCCTTCAACTCTAAAGTCTTAAAATGGGAGCTGTTACACTAAGTCTTGGTGAGACAACCCTAGTAAATTATGACTTTTCTATTTTCACCTAATCTTCACATGGAAAAACAATTGATCCAACATACCATTGAGTCAATTGCAAAAAAAATGGATAATGAACCTACTCAAGCCTTTCAACCAAATTCATTGGCAAGACTTCATCCATTGAAGTACATAACACAACATGCCTACAAGATGGAAGTGATTGATGAGTAGATATTCCTTAGAGAATTCTTGAGCCTTGCCTTTAATAGAAAGTGAGGTCCAAGGTTCAAATATCGGCTTCGTGTTAAGGCAACATACTACCAATGATTTGGATACCCTGTGGATAAGGCACCATGATGAACGTGGTTTGAATTCCGTGGGCTAGCTGAGAACTTAAAACTTCATGATCCTCAGATAGTTCCAGAACCAATGTGGGCTGGTGATGCCACAATGGGCACTGAAGAATTTACTCTCCTTAGGTAACTTTCTAAATAAAAATAATTAAATAAATAATACAATTAATTTATTACAAACTATAATGCAATGTTAATTATAAATTATTATATAATATTATTTATAATAGATTATAATATAATAATTTTTTTGCAATTAATATTATAATATTTTATATAAATAATTAGTATAATATATAATAATAATAATAATAATAAATGTTAATATTAATACTAACAATAATTATGTATATAAATTTTATAATAATAATTTGAATAATTATAATTATAATAATACCGATAATTATGGTCGTTATGGTTATGCTCATAGCATTGTCGTGTCGTCATTATTGTCGTCATCATTGTCGTTGTAATCATCATTATCATTGTTGTTGTGATCATCATTGCATCGTCATCATTGTCATTATTATTGTCATCATCGTTATCACGATCATTGTTTTTGTTGTTATCTTAGTCATCGTAGTTGTCGTCTTTGTCATCGTCATCACCATCATTTTTCCTAATCATTCTCAGTTGTTATCATCCTAATCTTCATTATCAATTCTACCATCAACATCGTCGCCATCATCATCATCGTGAATATTAATCTTATTAGTAATATTGATATTATTATTAGAAGTTATCAATAGTATTATAAGAAGTTATAAATAAATTAAATATTGTTGTTGTTATTATTATTATTGTTAAGTTTAGTGTTTCTTCACAAGGATCACGATCCATGCTCCACTTATTCGAATATAAACCATTGGTGCCACAAAACTTGAGTGTTATTGAAGATTCAACCTTAATATTCTTTTCTCAAAAGAGCATTTACATAGCACTGCGACAGTACTCTTCTTGAGTCAGCAAACAAGCATAACCAACACTTTACTAGGATTATTGTCATTGATTCCAACAAACGCCAAGCCAAAACTCTTAAGATCTTCAACTCGCAGGGAGGTTTCAAGTCTGGATTGTGTCATTGTGCATTCTCAAACATTAAAAATGGTACATGATGGTATATATTAAATATGAAAATACTTCTAAGACTCTGATGACGAACATTGTAATACAAGTGTTATGTTTATATTGATGCCCATGGAGTCAACTTTGACATGGAATAAGAAATGTCTTTAGCTTTTTTTGAAATAAGTACACTCACTCTTCAACTTCACCAAGTTAAGTGATTGATGAGTCATATCTATTATTTAGAAAAGGGAAACAATAAAGCTTTTTAACAATACTAACAAGTTATTCACTATCCAAGTAGCGTTGGTGAAATTGCCAGCTAAAATATGATCCAAACACATAAAAAATCCCCTCATCATTATACCAGAATCAAAAGCATCATTTTTCATCTAGTTTCTCCCTTTTGCTTCTTATAAAGTCAAGACATTTCTCATCTTCCTTATCTTCTTCACTTTTTCAGAAACTTCTGGACAGCATTCATTTTTTATTCACATTTGTCTTCTTATACTTATGCTTCTAATGGAAATGAATGATATTTTTTTTTCAAGGTGTCCATTTCTTTATAGGTTTAAAACATCTTCCTAAATGAATTGACCATTTCAGAGTAATCAACAAGTACATTGCTTCTTCAATTTCCAATTACAAAAGGGCAACATCATTCCATCCAACCACTTTCACTCTCTTGGGATGTACTACATTTAGAATCTTCACAAAAAGTTGATAATTATCAGAGATGAAACTTCAGAAATGTGTTGAATTCACGAAATCTTAGATCAATGAACAAACTCATGCTATTAAAAATGGTGGCACTTGGCAAACTAGAAATTATTAAGCTGTCCATAAATTATATGTAATCACTAATAGTTTCACCTAGATCCAATTGTGTTTAAATTCCCCTGGCATTGCTACTTCCTCTGGTCGAAACTTTGAAGAAAATTTTCAAACCTAAGTAACCTTTAAAGAGAACTTACAAGAGACTTCCTCTGGGTTTCGTTGTTTCATCTTAAAATCTCATCTAAGCTAAAATTTTAAGTGCATCAACTTATATTACAAAATGTTTCATCTATTCCTTTCTATAGACTCAATAGTACACTTTTCTTGAAGCCCTGCATTAATGTTATGCCATCCATTAATGTTATGCATTTTAATTCTAATATTAATGTTTATATCATGTCATGGGTGTCTGATTTTTAGACTTACAATGCACAAAAGTTGAAATACTTTGTCTAGAATGGATTTTTAGGTTGATATTTGATAATTAAAATTAATTTGTTTAGAACATTTTTTAATTAATTAATAGAAATATAATTCATTGTCTTTGGATGTCACCATTAAATTTTATGCATTTGAATTCTGAGATTGATTTTTCTAAACATCATGTATGGGTTTAAATATGCAGTGTTTACAAAAAGGCACCACATAATTCGTCCACAAGTGGTTACAAATATTTTGTATTTTTGTCTAGGTCAGTTGTATGGGCTACATGTGCCTTGTTTGGTACCAATATTTTGATGATATGGTAAGATTTTATGATGGAATTTTTCCATATGAAGCAATCCTAACACGTCCTAAGTTTGACCCACTAGACTGTGCATGCGAAAACAATGGTTTAAAGTGATAAAGTAGCCAATAATGAGTGACACTCCCCAAATTTGTATGGTGAAAAGTATTTTGTTGATGTGTTATGGTGTCTTGACATATTGCTTTTTTTGTGCAACTATATTGGAATAAAATGAGGACTAGGAACACATCAAACATCCAAATACCTCGTGAGGCACTAACATGGACATTGTCTATGAAAAAATTCATTGTGAAGAAAAGTATTTTAGAAAGCAATTTGTGATTTATGTTTTCTTTAATAGAAGACAAAATATGAGTAAATCTGAGATAAAATAGGACCTTATGATTTTTTTTGGTGTTGTTGAACATGTAGTAGGTATTTACCTTAGCTCATGTTCATCTAGGTACTTTATTTACCTTTATTGTATTTATCCTCACCCAATGTGTGTGGATATTTATTTTTTATTCATTTAGATATTAGGGAGTTATTATCTAGTTGTTAGGTATAGTTCTTTCCTTGATCTATGGTATTGACTAGATCCTTGATGTCTAGTTACTTTCCTAAATCTATGGTCTTGACTTAGTTCTTTGATGACTAAGTTCTTTCCTTGATTTATGGCTTGATCTACGACCTTAATTGGTTCTTAGATTGTTATTCCTTGCCTATATAAGTAAGGCTCATTCTCATTGTATTTCATTAAGTTCCATAATAATATATGGTATTGCTGCTCATTTGTTTGCAAAGGTTTATGTAAAGTTATTATGGCGAATTGCTTTTATCTTATTGATCGTGGTGTTTGATTAACATCTGAGTTCTTGGCTTGGTACGATCTAGTTATCGTTCCTTTTATGGTATTAGAGCATGATATTGCTGTTGACATTTGCATATAAGTTTCGTTTTGCAAATAATTTTTTTTATATATTCATATATTCAGGATTTGTCCATATTTTGTTTCTGAGTGTGTTTTTATGCAAAACAAAGCCTTCGATTGGATTCAGAAGGTGGAAAAACCCTAAGATTGACTGTAAACTTGACACATGTTTCTAGAGGCAACCATTTTTTGGATTTTTTTTGTTGTTGCAAAGAAACATGCACTGATTTGTCTCAAGATTCGCGTCATCGAGGAAGAAAACCCAAAAAATATTTTTTGGGTTTTTCATGTTTTTTGAGATCCAAACTAGGTTTTTTTCTTTTGTGGTGCAACACTCTTGGATTGGCATGCATCAGACGGTTTTCGGAAAGACGTTTCTTTCCTTTTTTGGTAGGTGTCCATGGGCTATTGTGCACGTTTTACTATTTCGGGAAAATCCGTAGACTGCTATTTTGGGTGGTGAAGGTCATTTTTGACCAGTCCAAAAATAACAAGTTTTACCAGAAGAAGCAATTGGATGTGAATTTATTGAAGTGCTTAACTCCAACCCCTTTCATTTTATTTGTGTGGTGAAAACAAGAGCATTTTATTTTGTTTTAGTGGTAACTAAAATAAATAGCAGAGCATAAACTTATAAAATTTGTATCTTTTGATCGGAAACTCAGATTTGAGTGTCATTTTTTTACTCTTTTCATTGGAAATATTTATTTTGAGAATCACACTATAATTATAAAGTGTTATATTGTAACATGGGTACACTCATTATAAAGTGCCTAAATCTAGGGGGCTCTTGTTGCATTGCTTGGGGGTCTTCTTGCATTGCTTGGTTCGTACATTTATTTTGGTGATTTTTTAAGAATGACATCTACTTCTGCATTAGATCATGTTGAGCCATTAACAACACATAATTACCACACATGGAAACCAAGAATGGAAACAATAATTAAGCGGAAAGGATTATCGACTTTAATTTTTCAGAACAACTAGTGTTCACTAGAGAATATGAGAAATTTCAGTACCAGTGCAAGTTTGATGAGTGTATGGGTTTGATAGGAACTTATGTAAGTGATAGTATTTTGTTTCATTTGGAAAAATGTGACTCTCCTTTCAAAATATGGGAGAAATTGGAGGATTTATTTGGTAAGGTGGATCATATGAGAGCCATGCAACTTGAAATTAAGATCACCTCTCTTAATCCTGAACATTTTCCAACAATTATAGACTATCTTACCAAGTTTAAGGACATTTGTTGACACAGTTGAATGGGAGTGGATGAGATAAGAAAGATGAAGAGTGTGTTTACTTGATTCTATCCAAGTTGAGAGGACCATTCCAAATTTTTCTTCTACCTTTTTCTCTAGCATGGATTCCTTTGGTGACACATTCAAAATTCCCAACTTAGAAACATTTTGTGAAATAATTACTAAGGAAGAATCCAAATTGTCTAACCTTGAGTCTTCCACCTCTCAAAACGTATTAGTTGCATCTAATCCTAAGGGCAAGGGAAAACCAAAAAGTAAAACCAAATCCACCCCTTCTCCATCTCAAAATTCTTCTAAACCCAAATAAAACAACTCTAAACCCAAGGAGTCTTCTAAATCCAAGAATAAGTCTAGCCTTTCATGCTCTTTTTGTGGGGGTAGTGGTCATGAAGAACATAGGTGTTATAAGTGAATGCAAGCCTTAGAGGATGCAATCAAGAAACAAAAAAATTCTATCTCCACTCCACCTCCTAATCGGCATGGAAAGCACTTAATGTTGTTGGGAGATCTCAGTCACCACTTGCAGATAGTTGGGTTATTGATTCTGGTGCTTCTCATCACATGACTTCTTCCAAGGAGTCTTTTATTTCTCTAGGTTTGAGTTCTACTTCCAAAATTGAGGTTGGAGATTCTTCCTTTCTTTCTATTGATGGAAAAGGTGATATACACCTTGATGGTGGTAGTATCCAAGATGCACTATATGTTCCTAACATCACAACAAATTTGCTTTATGTATATCAAATTTGTCATTTTGGTCAAGGAAAAATAATGAATTTTACACCACATGGGGTAGAAGTACAAACTTTGTTGGAGCCTCATTCACTTGTTTGCTCAAGGTATTGTTGATCATAGTTCTAGACTGTATCACTTTGAGGGTTTTGATGACACTTCCTCTATAGGGACATGATTGGTTTCTCATGCAGATTCAGAGAGTAAACTTTGGCATGAAAGATTTGGACATCTCAATTACAGATATTTGAAGGAGTTGAGCACTCATGGTATGGTAGATGGTCTTCCTAGAGTTTCTTGTCTTGAGGGAGTTTGTCATAGTTGTGCATTAGGGAAACAACACCAAGATCCTTTTCCTAAGAATTTTTCTAAGAGAGATTCTTCACCACTTGAGCTTGTGCATAGTGACTTGATGGTTATTCCTACCCCCTCTTTCAATGGAGCTAAGTATGCACTTACTTTTATTGATAATTTCTCAAGGTGTACTTGGGTTTATTTTCTCAAGTACAAAAGTGATGTTTTTTCACACTTTAAAGTCTTCAAGGCTTTGGTCGAGAAACAATCTTCTAGTTGCATAAAGAACCTTTGTACTGATAATGGGGGGAGTACTTCAGTAATGAGTTTTTTAATTTTTTGGAAACTCAAGGCATTATTCACCAGCATTTTGTTCCTCATACTCCACAATAGAATGACTTAGTAGAACATAAGAATAGAACTTTGAAGGAAATGGCTAACTGTATGATGCATTCTAGAGATTTACCTCCTATCTAATGGGCAGAAGAAGTTAATTGTGCTAACTACATTCAGAATCACACACCACATAGAGCACTTGAGCATTTGACTCTAGAGGAAGCTTGGTCCAACACTAAGCCAGATGTCTCATTTTTTTGAGTCTTTGGGAGCCATGCTTGGGCCTTTGTGCCAAAGAAGAAAAGGAAAGCTTTGGATAAGAAGAGCAAACCCTTGATCTTTGTAGGGTATTGTGAGGACATGAGAGCTTATCAAATTTTAGATCCTGATACTCATGAGGTTATTTTTTGAACACATGTTCAATTTGATGAGCGCTTCACACCTCATGATTCTTCATCTTCTTCCATGCCTACTTCTTCTTCTTTATCTCATCTTGAGGATCCTTTCTTTGAGGAGGTTGATGAGGAGGTTATAGATGCTGTTGAGGATCCTATTCCCACTGATGTTTTCACTATGCCTAAGTGGGCTTGTACTACAGTTTCTGAGGCAACACCTTTCATACATGATCTTCCACCCACTAGGCATCATCACACACATTCTATAGGTTTTGGACTTTTGTGTCAGGCAGCTTCTAAGGATCCATAGTATTTTTCAAAGGCTCATGGGATACAAGAATGGGATGATGTGATGACAGCCGAGTATTCTTCTTTGATGAAGAATCATACTTGGGATTTGGTATCTCTTCCTAAAGGAAGAAAGATGGTTAGGTGTAAGTGGGTATACCGAACCAAATATGCAGCTGATGGGTCCATTGATAAGTATAAGGCTTGTCTTTTTGCAAATGATTTTTTCACAAGTTGAAGGTATTGATTACTCTGAGACTTTTGCACCTGTTGCCAAGATGGATTATGTACGCCTTGTACTTGCTATTGCTACATCACAGGGGTGGCCTATATACCAGATAGATGTGAAGAGTGCCTTCTTACATGGATATTTACAAGAGGAAATATACATGGAGCAACCAACTAGATTTGTTCAAGATTCTTCTCTTGTTTGTAGGCTCCGAAGGTCTCTCTATGGTCTCAAACAAGCCCCTCGGGCTTGGGATGGATTATTTTCTTCTATCTACTAGTTTTGTTCGTTGCCACTCCGATCATACAATGTATCTCCAACATGTTGGTGAGGATATTGTGATACTTATCTTGTATGTTGATGATCTGTTACTTACTGGCAGCTCTTCTTCCCACATTCAGAGTATTCAGAGGGCTCTTTCTACATAGTTTGACATGACAGATCTTGGGTTATTACATTATTTCCTTGGTTTTCAATTTTCTCAAACAGATTCAGGGATTCATTTGAGTCAACAAAAGTACACCCATGATCTTCTTCAACACTTTGATATGGATGATTACAAGCCAAGTCCATCTCCTTTTTAGTCTGGGGTTACTCTTACTTCCACATGTACCACACCACTTTATGATCCTACATTGTATAGGTAGTTGGTTAGGAGTCTCATGTACTTGACCCATACTCGCCCTAATATTTCATTTGCAGTAGGGATTGTATCTCAATTTTCACATTCTCCTCATAGTAGTCACTGACAGGATGCTAAAAGGATTTTGTGCTATTTGCAGGGCACTTCCCACTTTGGCCTACACTACACTAGGGGTTATACTCAGTTGGTTTGGTATACAAATTCAGATTGGGTAGGTTCTATTGATGACATGCATTCCACTTTTGGCTATCTTTTTTGTCTTGGTTCTTCTCTAGTTGCTTGGGTGTGCAAAAAGCAACAAGCTATTGCACTTTCATCTTCAGAGGTAGAGTATAAGGCAACAATTACAATAAGTCAACAAATCTTTGGCTTCGACAGTTATTGACAAAGTTTGGATTCCCACAAGATTCACCGACTATACTTTGGTGTGACAACTAAAGTGCTATTCACATTTCTCATAACCTAGTTGAGCACCAGTAGACCAGGCATATTGAGATACACATACACTTCATTCGTCAACACATTCAGGATGTAGTTCTTTGCTTGGAGTACATTCCGATTGAACAGGAAGTTGTTGACATCTTTACGAAGCCTTTTGCATCACCTCACTACCTTGAGTTGTGTGGAATGCTTGGGGTTTTGGAAGTTGTTCTTGGGGGTGTTGGTGAGAACATCTTCCTTCCTTCCTTCTTTATTCTTCTTTCTCTTTCCTTCTAGCAGGATTCTTTCCTTCTTTTGGTTCGAGATTTCTACATGGATATATTGTACATGAGTACCTCATCAGGACTAGTTGCTGGGACTCATACAATGGACATGCCACTTCTATTTTGGCCCCTAGCTTCACTTGAGGGGGGGTGTTAGAGTAGGTACTTTATTTACCTTAGCTCATGTTCACCTAGGTACTTTATTTACCTTTATTGTAATTATCCTCACCCAGTTATGTGTGTGGATATTTCTCTTTATTTATTTAGATATTATGGGGATATTATCTAGTTGTTAGGTATAGTTCTTTCCTTGATCTATGGTATTGTCTAGATCCTTGATGTCTAGTTCTTTCCTGAATCTATGGTCTTGATTAGTTCTTTGATGACTAGTTCTTTCCTTGATTTATGGCTTGATCTACGACCTTGACTGGTTCTTAGATTGCCATTCCTTGCCTATATAACCAATGGTCATTCTCATTGTATTTAATTGAGTTCCATAATAATATATGATATTGCTGCTCATTTGTTTGCAAAAGTTTATGTAAAGTCATTCTGGTGAATTTCTTTCATCTTATTGATCATGGTGTTTGATTAGCATGTGAGTTCTTGACTTGGTATGATCTAGTTATCGTTCCTTTCAGAACCTCAAACAATTTTCATTTCAAAGTTTAAAACAAAAAAAAACATACTCAAGAGGTTTTGATTTGATTTATGTTGGTGTTCATTATGTGATTCAATACGAACCAAGGACCAAGTTGATTTAAAATGAGATTGATGTTCTAAATCCTAAATCTAAGAAAGATTCTCTGAATAGAGCCAAAAAAATTCGTGGAATAAAAAAAATCAATGGTTCAAGAAAAGATGCAAAATAGATAGTTTTTGTTGAAATGTACTCTTATTACCTTACTTTAAATGATTTAAAGTTTTACCCTTGCAAGCACATTTTGTCTTTGCTTTGAAATAAGATATCATTTTCCCATGGGTTTTATATGGCATATTTTGTGTTAGTCTATATTACTTTTGTACTATTTCTTCTTGAAATTATAAGGTATATGTATCCCATGTAATATGCCGTTTCCTTTGTTTGATATATAGATATGTACTCAAATACAACTATGACATTAGCTAAATGCATATTTGTTTATTGAATGTTGAATTTAAATAAACTTACGTCAAGTTTTGTATTATATTGAGCTACTTGGTCGTCATGATTATATGTACTCAAATAGAACTACGACATTAGCTAAATGCATATTTATTTATTGAATGTTGAAAAGATAAACTTATTTTTAAAATTTCGTCGAGTTTTGTATGATGTATTTTGTTTTTACAAGGTAATTTTAGTTTATTTTGCTTTCCTATAATACACGTTTAGTAAAAAACATACTAAATTAGGTTTGACACATTTTCAAAATTTAACATGTCCTAGATATATATGCTTTCCTTCATTTTTTATTATTTTGATTCAATTGACCTCTAATAAAGAAAGTAGTTTTGTTATTTTTGGTTATTTATATCATCTAAACATTTTATTTTCCTTCTTCTTGATAGCTCAAATTATGGAGGCTTGCTCAATTATAAAATGGAGCCCCAAAATACTTTTGCATCAATGAATGCTTCTACTAGAAATAACCCATTGACGCGAACAACAGAGAATTTAGTTCCCATATTTCCTATAGGAGCAATATCTCCATTTCATGATGGATGGACTATGCAAGGTAGAGTCACTTCTAAATCAAACATTCACATCTTTAACAACACTAGTGGGAGTGGAAAGGTATTCAACTTTGATATTATTGATAAGGATGAAGAAAAAATACGAATTATTTGTTTCAATGAACAAGTGGATAAGCAGTATGATAATATCCAAGCTGGAAATGTGTATACAATTTCGAATGGAAGATTACGGAAGGATGATAAATTATTTAACAATCTCCCATCCTGATATGAAATATTATTGCATAGCATGTCACTCATGGAAGCTTCTTCTGTTTATTAATCATATGTGAACATCCCTAACAAATAGTGATGGAGTTGAAAATAACCTTGATGACAACCCAAAAGTAAGTACTAAAAAGATGCACAAGTGGGAAGTAATGTCTAGATTGGTTCCTCATAATGACATACAATTTTAAGATATTGAGCTACTTGGTTGTCATGATTATGACCTAGATCATGATTAGAGTCAAAATTATTTACCATCACCATTATATGATTCATGTGTACATTTTCTAAATAACATCCGTTGTTCAATACCAATAAACAATACCACTGGAGGATCCCTTTTCCATGTAGGAAGTTTATCTAAAGACCAAATTATTGCGTATTCTATGGTGGTAGGTCATTGCGATCATGTAAGGGATCAAGATCTGCTAAAAATGATTGTTCAAGGGACTATTGGAATTGGTAAATCATATCTAATCAATTGTATTAGGAATACATTAGATTCTCGCTTGATAGATGGAAAAATCCCTTTATTGATCCTTGCTCACATAGGAGTTTCCACTTTCAACATACATGGTAGAACAATACATACTAGCCTCAGGCTTGCAATTAGAAGAAATGAAGCACATAAGTTAAATTCTCATAGATGAGATGAGTTTTATAGGGCCCAAAATGTATTAAAATATCAATGATCAACTCTAACAATCATTTCTAGCACATGCAACTGAACCATTTGGTGATAGATCAATTATTATTGTTGGTGATCTTGCTCAACTACCACCTATAAAGGATGTCCCTATATATGTTGGTAAGATTGCATCATGTTTCTGCCCTCCACATATTTTGTATTTTTTTGCAAATTGCTTTCATTTATGAAAATCATAAATTCTTTATATTTATCTCCACTTACATGAGTCAATTTGCACCAATTTCAGGAAACACAATTGGGAGAAGACTTTAGGACACTTTCAAAATTATTATTACCTTGGACACAATATTTCTCCAACAAGTAAATGATCCACTATAGATCATCTTCCGAATTATGTTGAAAAACATTAGAAATGTTGAACCTTACTTTTACGATTGGGAAACACTCATGAAGCAGATAAATGCATGCTTCAGCTAGGGTGTAAGGGCATCCTTTGATTTAGAAATCCATTTATATGCAACAAAAAGATTTATTCATATGCATAACAAGAAAATGCTTAAAACTTTATCCATACCCATTACACGAAGCGTTACTGAATATACAAGGCACTTAAGATTAGAAGATGCTAATGTTGACCAATTGGATAATGAAGTCCTTTTATGTATAGGTCAGCGTGTTATGTTACTGTGTAATTTGTGCATTGAAGTTTGATTAGTGAATGGTTCTCTTGGTATTATAAAAAACATTATTTATAACACTGGCTCAACACCACCCAACTTTCCCATGTCTACAATTGTAGGATTTGAAAACTATATTGGTCTTGCATGGGACCCAATAAATCCAAAATTAGTTCCCATATTACCTGTAATAAGAGGCAATCATATACAAGTTCCACTAAAAATGGCTTGGGCACTTACCATAAATATTGGAGATGTGGAGAAACCAGGATTGACTTTCACAACATTATCACAAGTTAAGTCTATTGAAACTTTGAGAATATCTCTATGATGCAGCCTAAAATCTACCACGAATAACCTAGGTGCACTAGCACATCACTCAGCCTGAGATGAGTGCTCACCTGAAGCGTGCAAAGGTACTAGGCCTCTTTTTAGGGTTGCTTGTGCATGATGTTAGCGTGTTGAAGATAAAGCATATTCAGAACCATAATAAGCACAAACATTCCACATAGCATAACCATTCAATAGTGTATAACCAGATCTAGATCTTAAGGAACCACAAGTTAAACAATAACTATGACAAGATTGATCATACAAGAACCAATTACAGTCATGTCAACACCATTATCCATCCAATAGACTCCATTATATTAAATACTGTAAAACATAGAAGCTTCTTACATCATATAACATTACCATAAGTTTATGCACGCATCAGATTTGACAACATAACTCTATAATAACTCATACACAGTGTCTGAGTGTCTCTCTGTCTAACTACACAGACTAATACATACTTAAAGGGGTGGGGACTTTCCCTCCATCACCTACGCACTTCCCAAAATAGGTCGCATGCTAAAAATAGCCATGCACCTTTACAATAATATGCACACATGCAAGTGCGCTAATCATAGATCTCCTACAGTTAACTGGCAATAGTAATCCTATTATTATCCCGAACTCATGCATGGTGCTTAGTAGATGCTCACCCCCAAAATAGCATTTGCGTGTTGTGAAATTCTTCATCCCGTTGCATGCTCTGCATGTTATCTCCAAAAATAGCCCGTAACCATGAAAAATGGCTAAGTCTCGAATCAAATTTTCTTGGCACACATTTCCTTCCCTATCCTTCTGTGCCTTCAAATGCACCTTGTTCCTGCATGCGAATCTTCTGTGTGTCCTTAGAACAATATTTTCTGCTCAAAATTACCCCACACTAAACTACATTAGCACCCTGTTATCAGCCAATTTTGACTGCGCAAAATTGTTAAAAAACAATTGAATAATTAAAAATTAGAAAATTTTGAAAAGTATTACTTTGCGTGGTTCATTAGACTCCTTGCGATCGTCTTATTTTTGTGATCGTTTCGGTCTTCGTTTTGTGATTTTCGGGCAAGAACTCTTCCCGCCAGGATATAAAACGCATTAAAATAATTAATTAATATTTAATTAATTAATTGCTCCTTGTTTGATTAAATTAATTACTTAAGGAGTATTTAATTAAATAAATATAAATGAAGGTTCATCTGACAAGTTTTAGTGCCAGGGAAGTTAGCTTTTGTTTCCAATTGCCGGGTTGGTATCCCGAACCGGGATTTCCACTTTCCTGGCAATTTCCTTCAAATTTTCCGCACGTGGGTTTTCCTCTGCCAATTGCCAAATCATGGATTGGCAAACGGCATACAATTCCCCAATTTCCCACATGGGGAAATTAGATGGGGATTGCCAACCCATTTTGCCATTCCCGTTGGCAATTGCCCGTTACTTTTCCCATTTCCCCTGGCACTTAAGCCACTACCCGGGATGAGAGGAAGTTGAAATTAATCCTCGTAACTTCCTCCATCAAACCCGGTGGAAAAATTCAGAAGCTTCTTTTTCTTCAGAAGACATAATTTTTTGTTAGCATTATGCTTTGGTTTTGTTTCCAACAGCTCCACGCATTGCATAAGAAGAAAGCAAAAAAAACAGCAAATCCACGCCTAGGCTGAAGGAAAAGAAAGACAAAGAGAACTAGAACAGTTTTTAAAAGACTCAGAAATTAGCAAAAGCCATGCATTGGCTGAAGCAGAGAATAGTTTCTAACAACTCCACACATGCACGGAAAGAAACATTTGTTTTGTTTTGAAGGAAGAAAACAAATTTCCTAAAACTCCACACGCACCAGCCATTCATCTGTTGCAGCATTTGATGGAGCGCAGACAAGCATTCGTGAGTTGGGGCGAAGTTTAGGAAGCATACAGAACAGTGTGCGAGGCGCGAAGTTTAGAAAGCATACGGAACAGTGCACATAAATAGAAACAGGAAGCATACGTGACAGTGCGCGACCCATACTCTGGAGAACATCATCGATTGATCCTGCGCCAATATTGTCTTTACTGTTTGCATTATTATAGGTTTGCCTGTAGTTTTTTAAAAATAAATAAATAAATAAACGCGACCCAACTGAATCGTGGGCAAGTATGTTTTAAAAAAATGAATTGTTTTTGTGACTTGTTATATTCTGCATTTTCATCGGCCTTCAGAAAAGAATGCATAATATTGCATATGGATGGATCTGGGGCCTTGATAAAGCTTACAACTTAATTGCTAAAGGCTGCAACAAATGAAGGTCACGAATAGCAAAAAACTCTGATACATAGCAAGCTGCGGTGTTGGGTGAAGGAAAAAGATACAGTCCAAAAGAAGACAAAAGAAAGAATTCATTCCCACGCTGGTCCAAAGTTTTAGTTTCCACACAGCCAGAGGTAAAATACATCAAGCCAAAGCCCACGCAATACAAGAAAACCACGCATTCTTTGGGAGGAGACACCCAGCCAAGGAAGACAGCAATAGAAAACCAGAGAATAAATTTGTTTTATTTGCCTAAAGCCAGAAGAAACGCCGAAGAAAGGAAACTCCATTCACGTAAATATTAAGATCGGGGGATTTTAATTGTTATTGTCGGATTTAGAATTCGAGCTTGGTCCTCAATTTGTTTATTAACATACTAAAGGTTGTAATTCGAGATAATTATTATTATCATTTTTAAAATAATAATAATAATAATAATATATAACGGGAATATTTTTCTTACATCGACGGGGTGTTGGAGACTGAGACCCAGCCTCGTTTGCATTGTTTGGCGTGCTTGAGTCACCTTTTGATTAAATTCATAATGGCTGAAAGATCCAAATTTGCAGGGAGATCGAGGAAGCTAGTGGAAAGATCTAATAAATTTGCCCTGAAATATGAATTCCAAGGAATTATTCCTCCCAGCTCTATTAAGTTGGCGTATGACAACATCACTGATGCAAATCTGGGTCACATCAACGTGCAACAGTTTTGCGAGCGAGTGAAAACTGAAGGCAAAACCATTTTCTCTTATAGGCTTTACCACAGTGGCCTACCTCAAGTAGCAGCATTCCCTGTCTCGGTGCAGTGTCTGGAATTGGTGATTGCTTATGCAGAGCATTACGATCCTGAGAGATGAGGAATTTATAAAGACAACCGTGAACCTTTCCTCTTAATCACACCTGAACACATTGAGGAGTTGCTCAGGATACCTGACTTTCCTGAGAATGCAGATATCACTTGCCAGTCTGCGCAAGATTTCTGGGATGAAGAACCCCTAAGATGGAGCAAAATGGTTAACAACAATTGGGCTGGTAACCAAGAGACCTCAGATCGACAGTCTCCCCAAAGAATTGTACCGTGTTGAGTTCGTGGAAGGGATTGGAGACATGATCACTCTCCTAAGTCGAGTTTTTGGTTTACCTTCTGCAAGGGTCTTCCACCCATGGATGTACCAGTTTATCTGTATCATCCTAGCCAAGAAGGGAGTTTGTGGACTGGGCCACCATCATCAGCAACACCATTCACAAGCAATTGATAGAAGTCAAAATGACTGGATGCTTCTACATGACCTCATATCTAACCTATGCGGTAGCACGAAGAAAGCTATTTTCAGGACTTGAAACGAGAGGAGTCCTGGGGTCATCAAACAACGTTTTTCACTATTACCCTCAACTCAGCTTCAAAAATAGTTCTCACCATTTTAGAAGAGTCAACGATGCATTCACCTTCCGCGTGATCTGGAACTTGAATCGAAATACCGAGGAAAGGTTTTCCAAAGAAGCCATGAGTGTCATTTCCCAATGGGGAACTTGGTTTATACAATTTTCATCTTTTTCCTACATTCACGTGAGTGGCTTTGCTGGGACCTCGTGGAAACTTCCCAAGTACGTCAGTGATAAGTGGGCGTTAATGGAGCTGGCACGACAATTGTTCCAAGTTCACTGCTTACTTAGTGATAAGCACCGTCCAGGAATTAATTTCCCAATCCAAATCGGGGAATACCAATGCCCAAAACTTATTTAGTGCACAACTAATGGAAAAGGAGTTTGCTCTCATAACCATCCATCCATATGTGAAGAGAGCCCAGTTCGATATCAATGGTTATATGTAAACGATTATGGGAGCGAAGTATCAACATAATCCTACCATGGAGGATTTCTGGGCCGCTTGCTCGGATGAACATGAGGTAAGGAGACGGGAGTACTCTCGCCTAACACTTGCTCAGATCAAGGCCTTCCACATCCGAAGTCCTCCCGATTCATTCATAACCGATGATGAGGATGTCGTCGATCCCTCGTATGATGCCATTGCCTTCACACCGTTGCCTCGAATCGACTAGACCAAACGAGATGAATTTTCTCTCGATGGCAAGAACCAACCAATTATCGAAAGAAGCATATCTTGGCATGATAGGGAGCTTGCCAAATTTCTATCAATTCCGAATCCCGTTTCAGAATAAAAAAAATTGCGTATATCAGGACACCTCCATTCGGCCAAGGTTTCTTCTTGATCAACTTCGTTACCATCCAATCATACACGACATACAAGAAAAGAATGGTTGCCGAAATCCACTTCACCGAGCAACGTGTCACGAAGAGAGAGATCCAGAGATCCAAACCCTGAAGAAGGAAAGGAGCGTGTGTCTGGATTTTCTACCTCGAGTAGAGATTCTTCCACTCACATCATTAAGAGCACTCATACGCTGGTAGCAAATGATCCTCAGCCATGCTTCGAACAAACACCCACTCAAGTGCAAGTAATTCAAATATCAAATACTTCGTAGCACGTAGTTCATGAAGGGATTTCCCAAAATCTCCCGAATGATCAGGAAGTGGGACATTGAGTTTGTGTCTCCTCAAATCGAGGCCGTTGATAGGATTCAAGAAGGATCTCATGATGTCAGGGATAATGAGGATATTGATTCAAGCTCCAGGATTCTATATGCCGAGATAGTAAATGAAACTCCTTCTTGGGTTGATTCTGAAGTGAAGAAAAGGAAGAGAGTTGTCAAGCCAATCGACATTGATTTTTATGCCCTTTTCAAACTGTCGAATGACGCCATTCCTAAGAAGCCCAAGGTACTTTCTCGAATAATGGTGGATAATGATGGAAACAAGTTTGCAGACCTTGCCATTCCACGAGTGGATAAAGAGCGTAATGCTATGATGCCAACTGACTATGAAGTTTCTAGACTAGGACTTGGGAGATCCACGTTAGAAAGTGACATGGCGATGGCTCGAGATTCAATTGATATCGTGCTAAAAAGATTGGAGAAATACAAGTCCCAAAATTCTCAGCTCAAGGCTGAAAAGAGTCAATTGGTGGAGTATGTCCAACATTTGATAAATCCCATATCATCCACCTTCCCAGTACCTAATGCAGTGGCTGCCCCAGATGAAGAGACTCTTAATTTGTCAAAGGGAAATAAACACGTTGGGCCATGTCACTAAAACTTGGCTTTCGGAGATTCTCGTTTTGGGCTAGGGAGGTGATCAAGACTGCAGTTAAGCTTCATGAAGATATCAGTGTATATCTAGATCCAATTCTTTCTTTCAAAGAAACTTTTGTTTCTACGATATCAAATTTGGATGAGATATTGCCCAGTCTGCAGGAGATAACAAGTATGGAATCTTCAGTGTTGGCTATTGAAGGGATTCTCGAATTTGAACATCGAGGCACACGTTTCCTCTGGTGTCTACATCTCAAATCGAGAAAAGACGCTTCTTGTGGATTCTATGATCCATTATGACAACATGTGCAATGAAGTTTTCCGCTTCACTTTCCTCGATCCAGGATTTCATAGCTGAGATTCCTTGTAACCTAGTAATTGAGCATAATCAAAGGTGTTCATCGGAGCAGGTGGAAGAACAATTTTCACGATTGTTCAAAGACATGTACACTCCTGTCAACAAATTTCTCGTCGGTTTCCATGGAACGGTGTATCAAATTGAAGAACTTGTTTGAGAATGCTCAGTCTAAAATTGTTAATTTTAATGATATGCCAAGTAGAATTCTTGAATTGCAGGTATTTTGTGAGGCTATTCTTTGGCCAAGTGAACCTCCAGAAGAAGAAAAGATGTTTGAAACTTTGGGAAGGTTTAGATCCTTCCAATTATCAAAAGCAGCAGATCCTAATTTCACCGGCGGTGTAGGAAGTTGATTTTCTTGATATCTAGCGAATTGGGAGAGTCCATTTCTTATACGTTTGAGATAGGTGGACCCCGTTTCAATGGATAAGGCACTGGTTATTATTGTATATTTTTAAAGGTGTTGTTATTTGGGAAACAATGGATATTTTAAGTAAGTTCTATTTTTGGGTTGTATTTAATAAAGTTGGTTAGAAAAAGTCAAAGGTCACTTAAGTGCCTTATTTAATGATCATGTAAAACCCTAACTACTTTGTAACCAACTTTTGGGTTATAAAAGGAAGTGAGGGGCTCATTTGTAAGGGTGACTTTGAGAGAGGAGAAGAAGATACTTTTGTGCAAGCTTTGTTTCAAGAAGAAACTTTGTGTTTCTTTGTGAAAAACATTTTGGAGTTAATAGAATAAGAACTTTGTGTCTCATTCATTGTCTATTGTAACATTTGGTGTTCTTATGTTCATTAGATGTTAGGTGTTTGAATCTTGCATGCAAATAATATCTTTGATCTTATTGTCAACATTAGTAATCATTGTTCTAGTTCACAAGTGATCAAGCTCTGACTATCTACTTGCTCATGTGTGTTCCCTTTTGCATGTTCTTGTTTGGCTAACTCAAACTCCTTTTATTTGTGTTGGTTATTCATCTTTTCTCTTCTCATGCATATTAGGCTCTGTTTTTACCTAACTCTTGCATGTTTCTTTCAAGGCCATTCCATTCACTCCTTTCTTTCATTTCATTCTATCTCCTTCATTCACTTTCTTCCATTGATGTTCCAAAACACCCCCACATACAATTTTGAATGTACAGATGTAGAATACAGTTTTGGTTTTCAATAAAGGCAGCCTCACCTTCATTGAGGAGGGACTTGTTCCCACACTGTTGCATGTCATTTGCATGCGTGCAAATCCATATGCTAACATTTTTGGCGACTCCGCTGGGGATTCAGAAATCGTTAACCAGTGCTTGGTTAAAATCTTTATGACTATCCCCTCTCTGCACAAAGCTCCAGTTCTTCACACCGAAGCATTGGTTCCCGAGATTCACACGGATACCTTTGCCTTCTAATGACTAGACAAACGGTGAATTTTCTTCTCTCGTGGCAGAGACCAACCAATATCGAAAGAAGCCTATCTTGGCATGATAGGAGCTTGCCAAATTTCTATCATTTCCGAATCCCGTTTCAAAATAAAAAACATGCCGTATACAATGACACCCGTCATTCGCAAGGTTTTTCTTTGATCAACTTCGTTACCAATCCTCATAACAACGGACATAACAAAGAAAAGATGGTTGCCGGAAATCCACATTAACCGAGCAACGTGTCACGAAGAGATCATATCCAGAGATTCCAAACCCTGAAGAAAGGGCAAGCGCGTGTGTTTGGATTTTCGACGCTCAGTAGCATTCTTCCACTAACATCATTAAGAGCCTCATACTCTGGTAGCAATATCCTCAGCCATGCTTCGAGTCAACACCCACTCAGTGGCAAGTAATTCAATATCAAATTACTCTTAGCACGTAGTTCCATGAAGGGTTTCCCAAAACCTCCCGATGATCAGAAGTGGCATTGAGGTTGTTTCCCTCAACGAGGCCGTTGATAGGATTTCAAGACGGATCTCATGATGTCAGGGTAATGCGGATATTGATTTCAAGCATCGGGACCCGAAGTCAGCCAAATAAAAAGGGGAGGAAAAAAGAGGAACTCCGCATTGATACTACTAAGAGCAGTGCAGAAAACATAACAGTCTGCCCAGTTTTCGTCGAGTATTGAACACTGAATCCGAGAACCAAATTAAGGACATGAATGAAAGCAGGACATGAGGATGAGAGACGTCTTCTTGGGTTGATTCTGAATTGAAGAAAAGGAAGAGAGTGTCAAGCCAATCGACATTGATTTTGATGCCCTTTTCAAAACCTGTCGAATGACGCCATTCCCACTAAGCCCAAGGTACTTTCTTTCTCTCGAATAATGGTGGATAATGATGGAAACAATTTGCAGACCTTGCCATTCCACGAGTGGAATAAGCGCGTAATGCTATGATGCCAAACGAACTATGAAGTTTCTAGACTAGGACTTTGGGAGATCGCACGTTAGAAGTGACATGGCGATGGCTCGAGATTCATATTGCTATATCGTGCTAACAAGATTGGAAAACAAGTCCCAAAATTCTCAGCTCAATCTGAAAAGAGTCAAATTGGTGGAGTATGTCCAACATTTGATATTCCCATATCATCCCCACTTCCCAGTTACCTAATGCAGTGGCTGCCCAGATGAAGAGACTCTTAATTTGTCAAAGGAAATAAACACGTTGGGCCCTGTCAACTAAAACTTGGCTTTCGGAGATTCTCGTTTTGGGTATGGAGTGACACGACTGCAAGTTAAGCTTTCATGAAGATCTCATGTATATCTAGATCCAATTCTTTCTTTCAACGGAAACGTTTTTTCTACGTATATCAATTGGATGAATATTGGCCCAGTCTCAGGAGATAACCAAGTATGGAATCTTCAGTGTTTGCTATTGAAGGGATTCTCGAATTTGAACATCGAGGCAACCGTTCCCCTCTGTGTCTACAATCTCAAATCGAGAAAGACGCTTTTGTGGACTATGATCGCATTCTGACAACAGGTGCATGAAGTTTTCGCTTCACTTTCCTCGATCCAGGATTCAATGCTGAGATTCCTTGTAACCTCGTAAATGAGCATATCAACGGTGTTCATCAGTTTGAAGAACAATTTTTCACGATTGTTCAAAGACATGTACACTCCTGCCTGTCAACATTTCTCGTCGGTTTCCATGGAACGGTGTATCAAATTGAAGAACTTTGTTTTGAGAATGCTCAGTCTAAAATTTTGTTAATTTTAATGATATCCAAGTAGAAGTTCTTGAATTGTTTGCCAAAGTATTTTTGTGAGGCTATCTTCGGCCAAGTGACCTCCATAAGAAGAAAATGCTGTTTGGAAACTTTGGGAAGGTTTGAATCATTCATTAATCAAAAGCACAGATCCTAATTTCACCGTCGGGTGTAGGAAGTTGATTTTCTGATATCTAGCGAATTGGGAGAGTCATTTCTTATACGTTTGAGATAGGTGGCCCCGTTTCAATGGATAAGGCACTGGTTTATTATTGTATATTTTTAAAGGTGTGTTATTTGGAACAATGCGATATTTTAAGTAAGTTCTATTTTTTGGTTGTATTAATAAGTTGGTTAGAAAAGTCAAAGGGTCACTTAAGTTCCTTAGTTTAAGATCATGTAAAACCTCACTACTTTTGTAACCAACTTTTGGGTTATAAAAGGAAGTGAGGGGGCTCATTTGGAAGGGTGACTTTTTGAGAGGAGGGAAGAAGATACTTTTGTGCAAGCTTTGTTTCAAGAAGAAACTTGGTTTCTTTGTGAAAAACATTTTTGGAGTTAATAGAATAAGAACGTTGTGTCTCATTCATTGTCATTGTACCATTTGGTGTTCTTATGTTCATATAGATTTAGGTGTTTGAATCTTGCATGCAAAATTATCTTTGATCTTATTGCAATAACATTGTAATCAGTTGTTCTAGTTCACAGTGATCAAGCTCTGACTATCTACTTGCTCATTGTGTGGTTCCCTTTTGGCATGTTCTTGTTTTGGGTTGCTAACTCAAACTCCGTTTTATTTGTGGTTGGTTATTCATCTTTTCCCTCTTCATACAATATTAGCTCTGTTTTTACCTAACTCTTGCATTTTTTCTTTCAGTCATTCCATCCACTCCTTTCTTTCTTCATTTCATTTCTATCTCCTTCATTCACTTTCTTCCATTGATGTTCCAAAACCCCCCACATACAATTTTGAGGTACAGTGTAAATACAGTTTTGTTTCATAAAGGAAAGCCTCACCTCATTGAGGAGGGACTTGTTCCCACACTGCTGCATGTCATTTGCATCGTGCAAATCCATATGCTAACAGTTTTTTGGCGACTCCGCTGGGGATTCAGAAATCGTTAACCAGTGCTTGTTTTAAATCTTTATGACTATCCCCTCTGCACAGCTCCATTCTTCAACCGACCCGTGTCCCGACGAAGATTTCCAAGGAGACATTGCTGCCAACCTTCGAATAGTAGCTTGGGAAAACCATGAAAGCTTGCAGCAATTTGTGGCTGTTGATAGAGCCATTGACAGAGAAATCTACATCGAAGACCTGAGAAGAAGAGCACCCGCACTCGTGCCAGAAGACCTCTTGGGCACGTGTTGATAGTTGTTCACCGACGCGGTCCTCTTCCACCCAGGTAATAAGTTGTATGACCATTATAGGTAACCCACTTATCTTGCAACCAAATCTTGTTTTTGCAGATACTCAAGAAGACATATCATCAGATTTGAGGCAAGCTATTTGGGAAAAGCGTACGAGTAACCATCATTTTCATCTCGCCGCATCAGTACTAGATAACGAAGAAGAGAAAGCCGCGAGAGTTGTTAGAGTTATTCAGGCACAAATAGCTCAAGAAAGAGAGCAAAGAGAAAAGGCTAGAGCTGGTCGGAACACGCCAGTGATCTCTTCACCATAATATTCCAAACTGGAAGGAAGAGGTTTACGCGAGGAGAAAAAGCTAAAGGTAGATCTGACCCTACTTTTGACTTTCAAGGAAAATTTGGTTTTCAAGTTATCTCCTCCCAAGAAGAAACCCACCTCGTAGATCTGCGAGCCTTGCATCAAGTCCTGAAAGAGCAAGTAAGGAAGGAATCACTACCAGTCAAGCACTTGTCCTTGCCCACATTGTTTTACCTTCGCATACCAACTTTTCTCCAATGGCAGCCAATGTACCATGGGGAAATGCCATAGGCCCATTGGCCTTACCTGCTCGACATGAACTCCCACGAGGATCAAGAAATATTCTTCCCAAGTTCGACGGAGATGGGAAGACGTCACCAGAGGATCATATTTCTGCCTTCTTCGCTACATGTGCTGTTTCGTCAGTAGAATACGAAGATGTTGCTATTCGTCTCTTCGTTGAGACATTGCATGATATTGCTACAGATTGGTTTCATCATCTACCCAATGGATGTATTACAAGTTGGGATGATATGAAAACCAAGTTTGAAAATCGATTCAAAACAGTGGAAGATGAACATGCTCTTCTTGCCCAACTATCTCAGGCAAAGAAAGAGCCTACAGAACCCATGAGGAATTTCGTGGCCAAATTCAACAAGATGGTAAACAAAGTTTCCACCGGGATTTGTCCCAACCTTGATGGACAAAAATGTTTCTTTATTAACACACAACAACCAGAAGTGTGCTATCAGCTAAGAAGGGCCAGAGTGGCTACTTTGGAACTTGCTCAATCTTTGGCCATAGAAATCGAAGATGACTTAATCATGGCAGGAAAATTCAAGAAAAATTCCCTCAAAGGAAAGAGTCAAGAAACTCCCAACGTCTCAGAAACTATACTCACTAAGTTGGCTAATGATATGCTAGCTTTGAAGAAGCAAGTTGCTCAAAGTAGTAAACCTGCTCCTGACAAAGATATCCCGCGAAAAGGATACATTCCCAACAAAGCCAGGATTGCAGGTGCTCCAACAAGGCTTGCTATTGAAGCAGCTCCCGCAACTAATTCCAAATGTGATGTCATTGAAGAAAGTGATGATGAGATTGAAGTGATCGAGGTTGATGAGGAAGAGCCTGATTCTGAGACAATCTGAACCTACAGTTGAAGATCCTGAGGAAGAAAGGCAATAATCATTTCTTTGAGTACGTTCTGAGGTAGAAGATGAATATGAAGAAATTATAGAAGATATGAATAGTCAATCATTCGCTGTCTTCACACGCTCTCAGAAAAAGGACCAAGATACCCCAAGGTGGGAGATAGAGAGGTTTCCAAGGAAACTCTCAAAGGATCAAAGACAAAGGAGGCTCCTAAAGAGTCCAGAGATACCGAGGTTTCAAAGGTCAAGACTATCTTAAAGAAAGGAGATCCTTTGTTAGATCAATCAGTTAGTAAACCAATTACGAAGAAAACTTCTTCTTCACATCTGTATCAACTAGGCCGAGACCAAGGTCCAAAAGTGTGCCATCATCAAGTTGAAAGAACTCATATCTGAGACTTCAAGTGCAATTACTTTGCCTAAATTTGATATCATTGATCATATCAATAAAACAAAAATTCCATGTCACAGGCAGAGTACTTGAAGTCCAACAAGGATCAGCTCGAGAAGTTGGTCCAGTTATCAAAGGCGACTCTATTGTTTCATTCCTCTAAAGGAATTCTAAAACTCCCAAAGATGGGAAAAACTCAAAATATTGTGGCGGCCACTACAACCTTCAAATGAAAAGATCGAACCTTTCTTTGTGTCTTTTCTTATCAACGGACGCAAGTTAAGTAATTGCATTATAGACTCTGGAGCCTTGGATAATGTGATGCCGGTAAAAGTAGCATATGCTCTTGGTTTGACTTGTACGAGAACATTCGGATCGTGTTACTCTATGGAAACCAAGCAAGTTCCTCTGATCGGGCAGATTAAGGATGCCCAAATGGTTTTAGCCCAATTCCCTCAAAAGTGAGTTAAGGTAACTATTTTAGTTGCTGATATCCCCGCCTCGTATGGAATGTTGTTAAGCAAGAAATTTTGTAGGGATTTGGGTGGTGAGATTCAAATGGACTAGTCTCATGCCATGATTTCTATCAATGGAGAAATGAAGAAACTTATGCCGGAAGCTCAGGAAAAGTTCACAGTAACTAAAACTGAAGATCCTCGTGCACAGATCCTTTTCCAAGGCTCAAGTATGGGTAATTATATGATGACTACAGAAGTTCATACCCCTGAGATCACTTGCCAAGATTCCAATGAGATCTGGACTCTTGAGTTCGATGGAAGTTGTTGCTCAACGGGCTCTGGTGCAGGAGTGGTTCTCATATCTCCAAATGGTAAAATCTTTCCTTTTTCCTATAAACTCGAATTTTCAAATACTAATAACACTACAGAGTACGAGGCATTAGTCCTTGGCCTCCAAGTTGCAGAAGAGAAAGGGATCAAAAATTTGGAAGTCTTTGGAGATGCGGAATTGATCGTGAAATAAGTAAGAAATCAGTTCCAGGTAAAGAACGATCGTCTGAGACACTACAGAAATAAAGTTTGGGATGCCATAGAAGTTTTCGACGCTTTTTCCATTAAATCTGTCCCTCGTGAAAAGAATGACAAAGCAGATTCTCTAGCAGTCTCAGCGTCATTAATGATTCCTCATTCAGAATTTGATCAAGACAAATACACCATTCAAATGGTTTTTAGGCCAAGTGTTCTTGACAATGCAGAAAATTGGCAAGTATTTAATGATGATCAACAAATCATTGCCTTCTTGGAAAAGAGAGAAAATTTTGAACAATTGTACTTTAAAGGAAGTGATTCGGCATTTCGCGAATCAACTACCTCACCCATTCAGGAAGGAGTTGAGAACGAAGATCCTGGTGATGGCATCATTCAACTCAAAGGAAATAAAATTCCCAAAGGATTGGTTTCACTCGAAGAACTTTTTGACAAACATGACAGGTTTATTAAAGAGAAAGAGCAGGCAGGACCTGCAAATTCTGCTGACTATGAGAAAATTAATATCGGCACCAAGCATAAACCTTGCCTAATCAATATTGGTAAATGTTTCTCGCCTGAGGAGCGCCATAAAGTCTCATCCTTCATTGCCTTAAGAACTTTGTTATCTTCTGTCATAGTCCTGATCCTGATCACAGCTTCTAGTGTTGCACATATGTTTAGGGCTTCATCTACTTGATCTCAAGGATATAGAATGGTATCTCACCAATAATGGCTACAAGGCCATTTTGGATCTTCCCATATTACTCAATTTTGAGTGAAAGGATACAAGATTGAGAAGTTTCCAACAATGGAGAATGGCTCAAGATCAAAATTCTTATAGTTTTCACTATTCAAAGCATGGTCCAAGAAGAAAGGTAAGAAAGAGGGTTCCTTATATAGCTTACGTTAAGAGGCGAGGCTAGCAAATTGATGAATGTGGGATAAAGGTAAAACAAGATTAGGAATGGATAAAATTACTTTATAAAAGGTAATCTTGATTTAGAAGAGTTTACTTTGTTATTAGTAAGTCATGGGAGTTGGGGGATGTTTTAATTAATCAAAGGTGATTAATTAATAGGTAGAGGTAAGCTTATAAAAGCTAATTAGAGGAAAATTAGTATGATTTGCGGGATGTAAAAGAGGATTTTGATCCAATAAATGGTAATTTATTGATTTAGAGCTGCGAGTGTAATTAAATAATAATAATTAATTAATCCAATTAAAATATGATATTAATTAATGAAAGGTCATTAATTGACATCCTTAATGATAGGAAAGCTAATTAATTAACGAATATGAAGAGGAATGTAAGCTAATTAGCGGAAAAGTGCTAATTATTAAGGAAATGGCAAGAAAGAGGATAATTAGTGCAATGTTAGCATTAAAGCTTGCGTAAGCGGATTTTAGGTGTCTACATTTGCCCCTCTTTGGGGTGGTGTAAGTGACGCCACTTCAAAGATAATAGACAAGTACAAACAAATAATTTTTTTGAAGTGATAGAAGAAATTAATAGAATGAAGGATGCCCCGTTGAGTGTCGATGGGGTGATGAAAGAGGGCGATTGATGACCGAAAAGATGAAAGAAAAAATTAGAAGAAGTAGAAGAATTGATCCCTATTGCCCCAAGTTGATTTTGAAGAAAAGTGTTGATAGAAGGAGAGTGATATGGAAGAAAAATGAATATGAAAAGATATGGATATAACTATCATCTTGCCGATGTAAAAACCGACTTTATTTCATCATTTTTCTTATGATCAACGTCATCGGTCCTTATTAAAAAGAATGAACATAAGTGTAATATGACATGAAAATCCATATAAGAACAAATGTCCATAGCTAAAAACACCAACTCCATACAACATACAAAATGCAATACAATACAAGAAAGTAAAAGATGTCTAACTCCTTGCAACATACATAATGCAATGTAATACGAGAAAGTAAACAAGATAACCTGACAAAGAAACATAATGCAATGTTTTTGTTATCAAGCTTTCATTCTGACATGTGCGAATTAATGATAAGGGTTAAAAGATGGTCACCCAAGAAAGGATACATGTGAGGGGAATAACGGAGGACAGTTGGGTCCTATGAAAAGCAGTGCACAATGAAACAATACCAAACAACTCATTGTGCCCCAAAGTACAGACATAGTAAGCAAACCAACTTTGTTAATAGAGGTAGATCATGATGATCCATGAGTTGCGCACAAGAACATGCGAAAACCAAAGAGTGATGTTTTGTACGATGATTTTTATTGTTTTTGATTTTTTAGAAACATATTTGAATGTTTTTTATTTGAAAGTTTTCTGAAACTATGTACAGGAAATCAAGAAACATGGATGCCCCTAGTGATAGATGGGATGTACAAGGGAAAAATTCCACACATATGAGAAAGTGAAGATGTGACATGCCCCAGCGATTAGGTGGGATTATTCAAATATAAAATCTTCATGCACTGAATGGGGATCAAGGCCAATATAAAATAGGTTCAATCATGAGGGAGAAAGGATGCCCCCAGCGTAAGCTGGCTAAAAAACACATGAGAGAAAGGAAGTAGAAAATTGATTTATTAAAGGGGGACAAAGGTGTCCACAAACATAGCAAAAAGGCCATCCTATACAAATGGATGTTCTAAATGATTTCTAAAAAATAGAGGATGCTATGAAAAGATTTAGAAGGTGGTTGATGAAAAAGTGATTAGACCAAGGTACAAATATTGAGACAAGACATGTGCTAAAGAAAAAGTTTGAACAAGGTCCAAAAAGAAACACTTGGTAACATACTTATCATGTTTACTCATCAAGATCCCATGCGTGCACAAGGAAATGAATTACCTCTTGAAGGAAAGAGTTGATAGACATCAAGTGAAGACACTAGCCAATGTGTAGGAATAATTTAGTTTGAAAGGTGATTTGTGAATGGATTGTGGAAGGAGAGCCATAGATTTCTCCGCTGCTAGCCAAATGTCCATAGCCCCGATAGAGATGCATTTGATTCTAATCACAACATTTCTCTACTACCAATCAGGGGTCCATAGCCTCGGTAAAGATTATTGGAAATACCCCAAGAGAGAGTTATATATCAACTTGCTTTTGTTTTTAACTTTTGCTTTTTGATTGATTGATTTTGATTCTTTTTCTTTCTAAAAACTTCTTTCAGCTCTCTTTTTTGACAAGGGGGTTAAGAACCACTGAGGGCTTGATGGAAGGATATGGAAGTGATTATGATGATGACATTAGATACTGTCAACAAATACACCCAAAAAATTCTTTCCAAATTTTTATTATATGTAGATAGTGATAGGATCTCTAAGAGGTCAGTCATTCTTTAATTTGCCAGGTGATGAAAGACCAAGGTCAAACAGATACCATAGAGATAAATGTCACAAAATGCATGTGAATAGGATAACCACAATAACATCGAAGGGATGAAAATGGTGGATGAATTGTATAGGAATATGAAAGAAAGGAAAGAAAGAACATCCAGGTGTATGTAATACCTGATTGCAATGTTTGATCTTTGTACCTTTGATTTTATTTTTGTAAATTTTTAATGTTTTCTCATTTTTTTTGTATTTTTGAACTATTTTATGTTTTTATTTTTAGATTTTAAGAAGTTGGGACAAAAAATGTCACTCTACGTGATAGGATCTAACAATGATGTGTTTGACTTCCTTAATAAGGGAGACCAAGCACGTTTGTTTATCAAGAGTGATATTATCCCTGATCTCGATGATTGTGGTGAGTTCACACTAAACAAATGACCGAGATTTTTTTTGAAACATGGGTTTCGTATGTGGGAGTTTGAGTTCCCTATCCATATGTTTCAACAATTTACACCATAATTGATGGGTGCGTTGGTGTGTATTCTGGAATCACGTTTGATTTTGAATTTTTGGGTTGCTGGGAGATTTGGAATGCTTCGGCATTTTGATCTTAGCTTGGTAAAAACATTGTCTAGGTTTCTTATAAGCTAATGTGTGACTTGTCTAATCTCGAGAAGTGGGAGAAGAACGTGGAAATTTAGAATTGATGGGAGGAATGATGGTGGGATTGCCACAATCATTGATAGAATAATAATGCGATTGTTAAAAAGGACATGATACAAGAATTGAAGAAGAGGGGCTACCAGAAGGCGAGCCATGAATAGAAGATGAAGGGCTACTAGGATGTGGCCCAAGAATAGAAGAATAAGGGCTACTAGGACATGACCCATAGATGTAATATGATGGGCTACTATGATGTGGCCCAAGAATAAAAGATGATGGACTACCTAAGGGTGACCCATACATAGAAGACAAGGGGCTAGTTGGACGTGCCCCAAGAATAGAAGGTAATGGGATACCCGAAGGAGACCCACAAGTAGATGATGAAGGGATACTTAGAGGTGGCCCATAGATAGAAGAAGGAAATGGGCTACTCAAAAATCTCCCACAAATAGCAGAGGAAGGACTACTAGAAGGTGACCCAAACCTAGATAAAGATGAAGGGCTACTTGGCGTTGACCCCAGAAGAGATTGTGATTTAGGAATTGTGATAGAAAAAGAGTGATTGGGTGATGAGAAGACATGCCATGGTTTAACGCAAGACCTAGGAGTTTCATCATGTAATGAGGAATGTGAAGATGAAAGAATAAGAGGAGGATCAATTTGCATGATCTTAGGCTCTTCCTCTGTTTCTGGATAAAATGAATCAACCTTTTCCTCACAATATGTGGACACACCAAAGTCTAAAGAGAATCCTTTCTCGTAATCTGCTAGAGGAATATCTTCATGTGCCCCTATAAATGCCCTAATTGTTTCTTCATTCTGAAAGAGATCAATCGGTATGAGTTGTTAATCGACCACCAAGATTCAATTGGAAGAAAAGAGGTTCAATTGGTGTGGAAGACTTAGAAGATGTTTGATGATGACTGATAGAAGAAGATGACGTGGGGGATGAAGAAGATGTGGTGCTAGATGTCTCAGGAGTAGAAGAAGATGGTGTGGACCTACCTATACAATGATAAATCGTATGTAAACTAGTAGGATTAAGTCTAAAGTTTGCAGATCGCGACTCATGGGTCGACTCAGATGTTTGAATAGAAGGAATGAGTCACATGAATCTTCAAAAAATGAAGACTTTGTGGGGGTGATTGATGAATAATGTCCTGCAAAGAAGGGGAGGACCGTGATTCAATAATTGATTTGGATGAATAATAACAAGGGTCTTGTGAAGAAAGAGAGGACTGTGATTCAAGAATTGTATTAGATGTTTGATCGAAGGGATTTTAAGTCACGCATATATTCAAAGGAAGAAGATGTCATTGAGGGGACTGATAAAAGGGGTCTTATGAAGAAAGGGAGGACTGCGACGTAGGAATCGTATTAAATGTATGATGAAGAGGGTCCTATGAAGATAGGGAGGACCACAACGTAGGAGTCACATTAGATGAATGATGAAGATGATCTGCGGGGATGAAAATATTTAGAGAAGGAGAATGTTGTTTAGGTGAATGATAATAGAGGTCTTGCAAAGAAGGGGAGGACCGCAACTTAGGAGTCAAATTAGATGAATCCAATAGTAGTTTGGATCCAAATCATTAGAAGAGTTAGAGGAAATATTTGGATTGGAATCCTCAAAAGAAGAGGAAATGTTTGGATTAGAATCAGAAGAAGAGTGGGGGGAACCCGAATAATAATTTGGATCAGAAGTGTCCAAACCATACCACCAACTATGAGATGAAGGTGGGGAATGGGCTACCCAGATGGGTTATCTAGCGTGAAGAACCAATCAAGGTTTGGTCATGATGGGCGTCTTTTGATGTGAACACCAAAAATTTGATTCCTTATTATCGTATGTATAAGGGACCTTGTGATAATCAATCATTTCGGCATGTGTTGGGTTTCAAAGGTCTAGACTTATTTTTTTAATCAAACATCTTCAAAGTGAAGAAGGTTTCATGTTTATTTGGGCAGGATAATGACAACCAACTAGACATTTCGTAAAGATGTGGATGCTTGTGTGATTTTCCAAAAGGGAAGCTAAGGACAACATACATCGTGATGACTCAAGATTGATAATCCAATAAGGTTTGGAGGCTTAAATGTCAAAGGATTGATAATTATTTTAGCAATATAAAGGATACAAAGGAAATATTTCCTATGTTTGATTGATGCAAAAGTTACTTGATAGGAAATGTTTTTGCGAAGGTTTGAAAGATGTGTTCAAAAATGATCATGAACTTAGGAAAAAATAAGAATATTAAGATGATCAAAGACCCAAAAGATTGTCCTAGAAATGAGTTTATAAGGACCAAATAGGTAGATGACCCAGGTTTAAGTCCCACTAGGCGTGCCAAATGTGCTCTTGTTTTATAACTAAGATATAAATTGAAACTAATATCTACATAGCTTCAAAATCAAATGTTAATTAAACAACGAACCATCAAGATAAGAGCTTAAAGGAAATGTTTCTTCAATGCATAAATGAAATTACATGCTAAGCTATTTCCTACTCTCTATGATTGCTAACTTAAACTATGAACCTATGAAGAACATAAGTAATAAAAGTGGATTGTTACTTGATCTCAAGGATATAGAATGGTATCTCACCAATAATGGCTACAAGGCCATTTTGGATCTTCCCATATTACTCAATTTTGAGTGAAAGGATGCAAGATTGAGAAGCTATTTCCAACAATGGAGAATGGCTCAAGATCAAAATTCTTATACTTTTCACTATTCAAAGCATTGTGCAAGAAGAAAGATAAGAAGGAGGGTTCCTTATATAGCTTATGTTAAGAGGCGAGGCTAGCAAATTGATGAATGTGGGATAAAGGTAAAACAAGATTATGAATGGATAAAATTACTTTATAAAAGGTAATCTTGATTTAGAAGAGTTTAATTTGTTATTAGTAAGTCATGGGAGTTGGGGGATGTTTTAATTAATCAAAGGTGATTAATTAATAGGTAGAGGTAAGCTTATAAAAGCTAATTAGAGGAAAATTAGTATGATTTGCAGGATGTAAAAGAGGATTTTGATCCAATAAATGGTAATTTATTGATTTAGAGCTGCGAGTGTAATTAAATAATAATAATTAATTAACCCAATTAAAATAAGATATTAATTAATGAAAGGTCGTTAATTAATGAATATGAAGAGGAATGTTAGCTACTTAGCAGAGAAGCGCTAATTATTACGGAAATGACGAGAAAGAGGATAATTAGTGTAATCTTAGCATTAAGGTGCTGGATCTCTCTCTACCACCACCTGTTGGAGCTGCTGTCATAGGGCAGCTAACTGTCTCCCTTCATCTCCCCCCTGTTCTCGGGGCAACCTCTACAGTACTGTGGGAACCTATCCCTACTCCTGTACTTTGGGCCTAGGACCCTGAACCTGTCCTAGCTCTGATTCTTTGGGGCTAGGACCCTGAACCTGTCCCTGCTCCTGTCGTCTCAGTCTAAGATTATGTGTTGGACCCTACCAATCATCCCTACTGTCATGTCTCTGACCATCAAATGGATCATCGGCATGACCTGCACCTGCGTCATCACCCTCATCACTACTGTATGAGATCTCTAGGGGTGGTTGGACACCTGCTGCCCATGCCCCTTCAGGTATGGTCAGTCGTCATGGTAAGATAGTGGCATACCATGCTAAATAATCAAGTGTGGTGGCTAGATCTCTAACTTGTTGGGTAGGTGCCCAAACATGTGGTACCACCTGAAAGAAACTAGCCCTAGCTTGGGCCACCTGAATGCGCAGCCCCATGGTCCATCTCTCTACATCACGGTGAGCATACCACATATCAGGCTGAGGATGCCCTGAATCACCCCATCGACACTCGAGGGGGCATCTAATCACTTCTACTAATTTTTCTTCTACGCCTTCAAATTTTTTTTTTGTCTATTATCTTTGAAGTGGCATCACTTATGTCACCCAAAGAGGAGAAAATGTAGACACCTATAATTTAATCCGAGCAATTTAAATACTTAAATTGTGCTAATTATCCTCTTTCCCGCAAATTGATGACATATCGTCAATATAACACACTTCCTCTTCTATCATTGTTAATTAACTACATTACGCTATTTAATTAACCCTTCTATCCAACAAATAAATCAATTAACGAGCTTTCATTAATTAATCCCCTTTTTTATATAGACTAATTAATTATTATTAATTAATTAGCTTTATCTTCCATTAAATCAATAAATCATCATTTTACTTTATAAAAATCATCCCATAGTCATAAATCATACTAAGTATTCCTCTAAAAAGATTTCTATAAGCTTGCACGCCTATTAATTAATCACTTTGGTTAATTAATAAACCCCCTCAATCCCCATGGGTCACTAAAGGACAAAATAAACTCTCCTAAGGTTAACTCAACCCTTTATAAACCTTCCATTATCCACAACTAAACCAACCTCTCTATTTATCCCACATGAAAAAGGATGTAGAGATTCTTCTATCCATTGGTCTGTATAAGGAGCCTTCCTCCTACCTTTCAATCTTACACCTTTCATGTTTATAACTAATGTATAGGCATTTCTATCTTAGAGCATATTTCATTTGAGCTAATAAACTCATCATTTTTGCATCTCATCCATCCAATATTTTGGGTCATATGGAGATAATCAAAATGGTCTTGTAGCCATACTTTGATGACCTTCCATTTTCAAACCATTGAAGATCAAACAATCAACTTTTATTGCCATAGATCTATCTAGGTTCATTTAATATTTTAGGTGATCTAAATATTAGTGATTATAATGCTTAACATATTAGTTTGAATTCTGTTTTAAAATTCCCAATGTATGATGTTGGTATTTAGTCTTGTTTAACTCTTAACATGATAATATTTGTGTAGTTAGTTCATGTTTTGAAACTATTAAGGTGTTAGTTTCAATCCCCTTTACATAGCTAACTAATAAATTGATACATTTGCACCATGTACTGATTTTGGACTTAATCCATAATATCCTATGCACTTAGATTTCAAGTATTTAAAGTTAAGTCTCAATTATTAGTTACTAACTCACATGCTTTTGTACATATCTCGTGACATAATTTGCATTTCTTAACCTGTTATTGTTGAATTTGCATGTATCCTGAGTCTTCCTTGGAAGGTATAATAGGAGATGAAGTGAAAGTCCCCATTGGATCTTGATAGGCAAATTATCATATATATATATATATATATATCATATTTATAGCTATACTATATATCATATATATATATATGCTAGATTTGTCATTGTTCTTGGAGAGATCGATTAATTTGTATAGAGCATGTTGCGGATTAGTGTTAGCACACATGACTATAGAGTCTTCTATCTTGATGTATGAATGTGGTTGTGATTACTCTTAATATTTAATATTGGTGAGATAATATTTAATATTGGATCCATGTGGTCATTTTTAGATGCTGACTTTTTCAACATTCTACATGGTTAGTTTCATGGTAAATCTCATTGAAAATATTACATTCTTGAGCATGTAGATTAGTGTTTGATATTGATGAGTCTTTTATTTACATATTAATGTGGTGGGTTACTCTTAAAATTGGATCTCAGTGAGAAAATTTAAATATTTTTCCATGTTTTCATTTTTAGAGCTTACATTTTCAACATTTTATATGTTAGTATTGTCAATTGTCTTGGAAATTTTTTCTTGAGCATGAATGTTAATGTTTGATATCATTGAGTCTTCTATTCATATATTAGTGTGATGGGTTGTTGTCAAAATTGAATCTTGGTTGGAAAAATTTGACCATTCTACAGATTAAGGGACATTTTTTTAGTGCACGTTAGGTGCATAAAGAGGGAGCCTACTACCCCTGTGCACTTTGTGTGAGTTCATCAATTCCAAAGGCCATGAATGATTTCTGCCGAACGCAAATGACTCCATTTTATTTGATAGTTGGAAAGGTATCTGAGGCTGACAATAGAGAGCACCATGGTACACAAAAATTTGAATCTTTAATACATATCAAAGAATTAAGAGGCAAGCCATTTTCCTATATTATAAGGAACTGGTCAATTTATACCCTATGATTAATGTTAATGAAGGGAGATGAGGTAGCACACACGTTAAACTTGAGTCAGATTCAGAAGATATTGTGCGAAGATCTTCATCATTGCATATTTTCTTGCTCTTGAGAATGGGGAACATAACTTAGTCTGGTGATCTTTTTAAAGTTTTTTATTGAACTGAGAAGGTTTGATTAGTGTAGATATATGTTTAAGGAGGAATGGACCTATTAGATGAGAAATGTATTTTAAACATTTGCAGTGGTCCTTAACAATTGAAACTTTTTATTTATATCTAATTAGAGTTATAGTTTGTGGAATTCTCTTATCTGTTGTCAAATAAAGAAAATCTTGAGTATCAAAGAAGCAACATTAGTCTTCATTTTCTACCATTTGGTCTAGGAATGTCTGCAGGACTTCGTCTATCAAATTTTGATTTCAGAGCATAGGGTGAATTCAATTAGGTCAAGCTTTTTGTATGGTCTCATTAATTATACATGGCTTCCTTGGAGCTTTTTAGTTGGAGTCATTTGTTGTGTCATTCTCTTCTCTTGTAGAATGTGAGGAAGAGTCTTCAGAAGTCCCAAGAGTATCAATCTGTAATACCTCCGTCAAACAAATGCAGATTTGCTTGGAAAACTAAAAGATGCATAATTTCTCTTTCTAGTTGAAGCTTTATCAAAGAATCAGGTGGTTGAGAATCGGGCTTGTCTTAGTTTTTCACTGTATTGCAGGTCTCCAACCATGGGACCATGAATATCAACCATCATCTACATGGTTTCCCAGATTGTGAATAAATGGAGTTATTTTGCACAACACTAGATTTACAGGGTTTGTTTACTCAGGATGTATGCTCCATCTAGCTTACCATAGGGTAGGACATAACCTCTTTGGCATAATCATTAAGCTATAATAATGGGGGCGGTCCTAGTGACACTTTGTAGTATTTCATTTGCAAGCATGTATGGTTTTCAGAAAAAATGTGTGTAGTTATTCCGCATCGTTTCTACTTGTACACTGTGTAATGCATTTTACATAGTTAGATATCCTTAAGTTATCTATTGTAACTACCCCAGTTATAGTACATTGATAAATGGACGCTTGTTTTGAATATGGCATACTCTTTAGAACTTAGAGATCATGTTTTTTGTAGATGATATGTTTTATCTTCTAAAATAGGATACAATCATCCTATGGCAATTCTGAAGCTTGATATTAGATAAGTATTTCATATCACTCTAGTTGAATGCTAACCACTTTGAAATTTATCATTATGTATGTTGGATGCCAAATTTGACCATTTCATAAACTCAGTCTTGAGTTGAGAATATGCCATTATTCATTTCCTGAAACGTGTGAAGCATTGAACTTGTTCTTCAGTCTATTTCACTAACCCTAAGGTGCAGCGAATAACTCATACTAAAGTGAGGCCAATTGCAGTGATCACCCCCAATTGATCTACGATTCCTATGACTTTCTTTTGATCATTTTGTTAAGTTAATCAACATATTTTTTCCACCCTTGTCTTCGTACTAAGGATTGCATTGTATGGGGATCACCAGGGCGTTTATATAACCGTTTAAGGATGCATCCTACTATGTGATCTAATTATCTGAGTTGTGATAAACGTCTAAAGGTAATGTTTTCGAGCTATTGTTTGGGACCTAAATAATCTGGTATGCATTATTATTTATTTACATTACCATAACCTAAGTGAATATTGAATTATACGTTTTTAAGTTGGTATTAAATGACTATCCTTGAATCTCATTTGATATTTTATCTTATTCCTAAGCTATAATGTAAAATTTTCCTAAGGCCCTAAGTTATGGTTATATCTAATCCTAATGAGACCTAAACTATGTGACATCGAACTAACCTAAGGGGAAACCATGGATGACTTAGATGGAAATTTAGGGAATGGAGGGTAGCACCATTCCAAAAGTGTAAGAAATATTTAAATGGTTCATTAAAGTGTTGAGTGTTACCACCAATTTTGTGCGCGAGGCGTGGTATATCAATGGATTATCTTTACTATTAATACCTTACAATTATCAAAAAGTTTGGTTAACATATCTTGGTGGTATTGTTGTGTCGTTCACAATCATAACTGCCATTTTTTGGGATATAGGTCTTGATTGTATTCAAGCTCGCTTTTAGTATACTTTGTTTGGGAATCACATTAACTTCTTGTTATTACTTACACCTTGTTCATTCCTTTGAACTCAACATAAGTAGTGACATTTTGTTAATCATCTTGAAACACACAACTATCATTTAGAAATAGACTTAGAAGTATCATTTGATTGATTGGTCCTAGAAAAAATAAATTCTTTTGTGATTATGCCTTGTTTGTTGCATTGACTTATCCATTTCTAGGACAATCCTTTGGGTCTTTGATCCTCTTGATATTCTTGTTTTTTGCCTAAGTTTGTGATCATTTTTTAACAGCACATATTTCAAACCTTCGCAAAAACATTTCCTATCAAGTAAATTTTTTTCATCAATCAAACATGGAAATATTTCCTTTGTATCCTTTATGTTTCTAAATTTTGATCAACGCTTTGACATTTACACCTCCAAACCTTGTTGGATTATCAATATTGAGTCATCACGATGTATATTTTTCCTTACCTTCCCTTTTGGAAAATCACACAAGTATCCCCCATCTTTACAAAATGTCTAGTTGGTTATTGTTATGTTTCCCAAATCAACATGAAACCTTCTTCACTTTAAAGAAGTTCAAACACACTATTTAGGTCTAGGCATTTGTATCAAACAACACCAAAAATGACTAATTATTGTAAGGTCCCTTATACATACCACAATAAGGAGTAAAATTTTTAGGGTTCACATCAAAATACTCCCATCATGACCAAACATCAATTGGTTCTTCGTGCTAAGAACCCATCTGGGTAACCCGTTCCTCACCTTCATCTCATAGTCAGTGGTATGGTTTGGACACTTCTAATCCAAATTATTATTTGGGTTCCCCCCACTCTTCTTATGACTCTAATCCAAACATTTCCTCTCTTCTTCTTAGGATTCCAATCCAAATATTTGGGCTAACTCCTTTCATTCTTCCCTCTCTTGTGCCTTAGTCATAATTTTTTTCTTTTTAGGCACTCAAAACTTTCTGGAAATGGCACCATTGGATAGAGCTCTTTCTCAACTTTCTAGAAAGGTAAATTTTTCCTCCTAACTCCATGTATTTTTGAATTTATGGCTCGGCAGAGTTTTTTGGGGAAATTTTCCCCTGAAAGGCCCGTAGCCAATGAAATGGCGCCACGTGTCCAAGGAAATGGCGCGGGTCAGAGGAAGACTTGGTTTTTTTACCAAGTGTTTGGCAAAGTTTTTAAAAGGGAATATTTTCCCCGCAGGCCTGCCGGCGAATTGGATCATGCCATGTTTCCATAGGGGAGAAAATTGAAAATTTGACTAAGTGTTGGCGCAGGGAAAATTTTAATGAAGAAGGCCCACGCCCAATCATATTGTGTCATGTGTCCTATGGATTGGAATTTTGGCGAAGTGTTTTGGTAAAAGGGAATAGAGGAAGTTTTTGGCCCGCTGCCCTGAAACCAGGGCACTCGAAGGACATGTTTTTCCAAAAGGGGCCAAAGGAAAAAAGGAAATGTCCAAGTCAAGAAATAGGATCAAACAATGATGGAAAATTTAGGAGGACAGGCCCACGTCCAATCAGCACATGCCACGTGTCCTTAGATCATCAGCCCGGTGGGAAATTTTTGGAAAATTTTCCAAAGGGAAAAACGATGGAAAATGAAGCATTAAAGGCCCACACCCAATCAAAACATGCCATGTGGCACTCGGAATGGCGGAGCGGGGGGAATTTTCAGAAAATTTTCCCAAATGCAAAAAGTGGAGAATTTAAAAAAAATCGCCCGCCAATCTGATTTGGCCCTATTTTACCCTAAAAATTCAAACGGCCATATCTTTCGATCCATAACTCATTTTTTCGCGTTCTTTATATCAATGGAAAGCTGGTGAAATTATCTACAAGATTCTAGGGTCTTTTTTGCATTTTGATGGAGTTTGGAGAGATAAAATTGAAAAATTCCTCTAGCACGTGGTCATGGACAAAAATGATGTTTCAACCACCGTTTTTAATGAAGAATGGCTAGCATTCTCTCCCAGCATGGCGAAAAATGTTAGGGGATGGGCATGTAAGGATTCCCCATGCTTTTTTAATGCATTTTGGTTGGTGGTTGAAGCTCTCCCATGTTTTCCCATGTTTCTCTCTCCTGGGGTCGTGGCTTGCACTGTAAAAGCCAGATTTGGCTCATTTTTTTAAGGGTTTGAACATTTTTTTGTATTGCAAGCTCCCTTTTTCTTTCACCTTGAAAGTGATTTTTGTGGAAAAATCAGACCTTTTCCAAGACTGCAACCTTTTTTCCTCTCAGGTGTTGTAATGCAAGTGGTTTTGATGTTAAAATGACAATACATGCTCTGTGAATGAGTTTTTTAATCCTCTGTTTGTGTGTTTTTGATTCATTTCTGACCTCCATTACATTATCAGTTTGTGCATGAAGTTTTTTTGTTGTATTTTTATGAACTGTGTCAATCTGCAGAAGTAAAAATGCTCACCACTCCTTTGGTGCATCACCTTATTAGCATTAGTTTCAGTTTTTTTTTTGCATTCTCTATCTCTGTCCCCTTTGGAATTTAGAGTAGGATTTTGAGTTTGAAACCTCTGTATAACTTGCAAGTAATATACCTGATCAGAGGAGTTGAGGAACCAGCCTCTAATCTGGAGATTCCTTTTCCCATTTTTTACAAGTCCCACACTTGGGGAAAAGGATTCAATGTTGTGCAATCACACTGGATGTCCAAAATGTCAAACTAGAAGTCTGATCAACATCCAGGGGTGCTGCTGATTTGCAACAACATAGTTTTGGCACACCCGGTGGGACCTTAGAGGTCTTCATCTTCATTGCAAAAAAAAATTGATGTGCATTTTTTGCAAATTTCTTGCTTAAAAGAGCCCTAAATTACACATCTGGTGACTCCAAGGAAGAAGAATTAGCTGGTTTTAGCAGTGCAGACCTGAAAAATCATGAGAAGAATCACCACAAGGTCAAGAGTTGGAGAAGAAGAAGGTGTTGTTTGAGTATCTGCAGTTATCTCCAAGAAGAAGGCAAAGAGGGAGGAGAATTCAAAGGTCTCCATCTCCACCAAACAGAACTCTCTCAACTCCTCCACCTGGTAGGCCTTTCATTCAATCAACAAGGGTTCTAAGGCCAATCAGAATGGCACAAAACATACCCCTATGTCAATTTCATTGGCAGCAGCCCACTTGCTCTCAATGCACAAAATCCAATCCCAGTTGCAGCATTGAAGAACATTCCATACTTTACTGGAGAGAATCAGACCACTCCTGGTGATCATGTCAAGGATATTGCTAATATTTGTGCAATCCATGAGATCAATGAGATGCAAGTTGCTGTCAAAATGCTGGCATCTTCATTCAAAGGGAAAGTTTTGTAATGGTTCAGGAGTCTTGCCTCAGGTTCTATCCAAAATTGGAACCAGCTATGTATAGCCCTCCATGAGCAGTTTGGAAAAAAGGGAGACAACTTGTCCCTTTTGGAACAGCTGACAACCATCAAGAGAGCTCCCAATGAGCAGCTGACTGACTTCAACTTCAGATTTCAAATGACTTGGGAGAGAATTCCAGTGGCAGTAAGGCCAGTAGCAGAAGGTGCTTTTCTATATTACCTTAAAGCTTTAAATTCTGATATTTCTATGTTAATTCAATCCATGGGAGGCACAAATCCCTGTTGCTTATAGCAGCATTGCCATTAGAGCTGAAAATTGTTTGATTCAAGCTGGCAAGCTAGCTCCTAGGCCTCCAATGCCATTGTTTCCAAGTTTAGAGAGCCCAAGTACTAGCCAAGTGCCTAATTTTAGCTCCTATTCCCACTCCTAGAAATCAGAATTCAAGTGAAGCTTCTACTTCATCTTCTAGTGCCTCAAATGAACTTCAAGAAGTCATGAAGCAATTGCAAAAATTTAGGTAATGAGCTGGTTACACTCAAGAGACAACAAGCCCAAGGTTTTAGACCTCCCTTCCAGCCTCAAGCTCAACCTAACAGGTAGCCATACCAACCTCAAAGACCACCCAATCCAGCTGCAAATTTAAACCAAGCAAGACCTCCTTCCAACAGACCATTTCAGCCCTATAATCCCAATGCTACATCTACTCCTCTAAGCATTAGTGCCAGTGCAAAAAACAACATAGCTCAAGAGTATGATTGGTGTTTCCCATGCATGAACCTCACAACCAGTCTATGTGCTTCAACGGTGCCTTAAATCAAGCATTAATGGTGACAACTACTGGTGTGGAGGGTGAAGGTAGTCAAGGAAATAACCAACAACAAGAAACACATTCCAGCAGCAATCAGCTCCAAATGATACCACACTTGTAAACTGGCAGGCAGGCAGAAGATTTTTGTGGCATGAATCAAACAGTTTCCCCGTGTTGCAACCAACACAAGGTCAAAAAGGAGAAATTTGGGTGAAGAACAGCCATTAGCTCCAAGAAAATCCACAACCTCCTACTACTCCACTCCCTCCACAAATTATTGGCAAACAAAATTCAGTTCCAAACACACAAGGGCTGCCTAAAACAGCTCCCCTAGGCCAACTCAAATGCCAGTTGTTGCTGCCCATATGCAAGGAATGAATGTGCAGGCCAAGGGACAGCAAAGAGATGCTTCATCTCCATTCAACATCATTGATCAGATGAAGAAGACAAATGTAAACATATCAATGTGGGAATCACTATCTATCCCAGGCCAAAGAGATTTGCTACAAGCTGCCATGAAGGACTGGTCAACTTCAAATCAGCAAGTCCAAATGCAAGAAAGGTGCTCACAAATGCTGCCCAGCCTGAGGGGATCATGGAGGACAGCAAGGTAAAATGTTGAAGCCCCCTCCATTCTATGTTTCATTGATCATTGGAAACCAATTAGTACACAATTGCATGATTGATTCCGGGGCAAGTAGTTCAGTAATGCCCAAGAAAATAGCTGATCAGTTGGGAATTCAGTATGAAGTCATATCCAAAGGGGTAGTGCAATTGGATGGGACAGCAGTAAACAACAGTTGGAGTGATAAAAAACTTGAGTCTTACTTTGCATGCATGCCCCAACGTTGTTGTTTTGCAAGATGTCTCAGTAATAGATCTTCCACCACTCTTTGCCCTATGTTTGTCAAGGGATTTCACAGCCAAGATTGGAGGTACTTATCTACTGATTGGTCACACATGTTGTTCAGAACAAGATATGGAACCAAGCCACAATCAGATCTGAACCTATTGCAAACTTTCACATTGAGCCTTACACTCCAAGTCAGATCAATACCAATTGTTCAGCGTTTGATCAAGAGGATTATCCAAGCACTGATGAAGCTGACACCAAGGTTGGAAGCATCCCAGATCTAACTCTTGATGAATGGGCAAGAAATGTGCATGCTTTTAATCCTTATCAAGAAATATAAGAATCTGAGCTAGGAGTCTATTGCATGCATGAAGAAAAATCAGCCTATTCCTAGCATCACCAAGCCAAACCACAAGGATGACAATGAGGTATGGCAGTTTTTTTTTTGATGGATCAAGGAGTAGACATCCTATAAGAAGATCACCATGACTCTCCCCTCAGAAAGAGGTAACTGAGAAGAAGAGGATAAAGCTAAAGGTGAATGAGGAGGTGGAGGAGTTTGCAGAGAGCACGCCTAGGACCTTAGTGCAGCCAGAAGATGTGGAGGATCCTAGAGATGAGGAAAATTTTCTTCAAGATAAGAGCTTAAATGAAATGTTTCTTTAATGCATAAATGAAATTATATGCTAAGCTATTTCCTACTCTCTATTTCCTACTCTAAATAAAAATTTAGAAGCGATAGAAGAAAAAATTAATAGAATGAAGGATGCCCCCTTGAGTGTCGATGGGGTGATGAAAGAGGGTGATTGACGATCGAAAAGATGAAAGAACAAAAGAGAAGAAGTAGAAGAATTGATTCCTATTGCCCCAAGTTTCTTTTAAAAAAGTGTTGAGAGAAGGAGATTGATATGGAAGAAAATGAAGATGAAAAGAGATGGGTATAGCTATCATCTTTCCAATGTAAAAACCAACTTTATTTCATCATTTTTCTTATGATCGACGTCATTGGTCCTTATTAAAAAGAATGAACAAAAGTGTAGTATGACATGAAAATTCATATAGGAACAAATGTCCATATCTAAAAACACCAACTCCATACAACATACAAAATGCAATACAATATGAGAAAGTAAAATATGTCTAACTCCTTGCAACATACATAATGCAATGCAATATGAGAAAGTAAACAAGGTAATCTGACAGAGAAATATAATGCAGTGTTTTTGTTATCAAGCTTTGATTCTGACCTGTGCGAATTAATGACAAGGGTTAAAAGATGGTGCCCCAAGAAAGGATACATGTGAGGGGAATAATGGAGGACACTTGGGTCCTATGAAAAAAAGTTCACTATGAAACAAAACCAAGCAACTTATTATGCCCCAAAGTACATATATAGTAAGCAAACCAGCTTTGTTAATGGAGGTAGATCAAAATGATCCACGAGTCACACACAAGAATAGACGAGAACCAAAGAGCAATGTTTTGTAGGATGATTTTTTATTTTTTAGAAACATATTTGAATGTTTTTTATTTTGAAAGTTTTCTGAAACTATGTACAAGAAAGCAAGAAACATGGATGCCCCTACCCTAGTGATAGATGGGATGTACAAGGGAAAAATGCCACACATATGAGAAAGTGAAGATGCGACATGCCCCAGTGATTAGGTGGGATTGTTCAAATATAGACTCTTCATGCGCTGAAGGGGGATCAAGGCCAATATAAAATAGGTTCAATCATGAGGGAGCAAGGATGCCCCCAGTGTAAGCTGGCCAAAAAACATATGAGAGAAAGGAACTAGAAAATTGATTTATTAAAAGGTGGACAAAGGTGTCCACAAACATAAGCAAAAAGGAAATCTTATACACATGTATTTTCTGACATGAAGCTCGAAATAACAGAGGATGCTTATGAAAAATATTTAGAAGGCAGTCGATGAAAAAAGTGATTAGGACCAAGGCACAAATCATGAGACAAGACATGTGCTAAAGAAAGAGTTTGAATAAGGTCCAAACAAGTAACACTTGGTAACATACTTAATCCTGTTTTCTCATAGATATCTAGTGTGTGCACGTGGAAATGAATTACCTCTTGAAGGAAAGAGTTGATAGGCAATCAAGTGAAGACACTAGCCAATGTGTAGGAATGATTTAGTTTGAAAGGTGATTTGTGAATGGATTGTGGAAGGAGAGTTGTACATTGCTCCGCTGCCAGCCAGACATCCATAGCCTCGATGGAGATGCATTTGATTCTAATCACAACATTTCTCTACTATCAGTCAGGTGTTCATAGCCCCGATAGAGATTATTGGAAATACACCAAGAGAGAGAGTTATATATCAATTTTCTTTTGATTTTATCTTTTACTTTTTGATTGATTGATTTTGATTCTTTTTCTTTCTGAAAACTTATTTCATCTCTCTTGTTTGACAAGGGGTTAAGAACCACTGATGGCTTGATGGAAGGATTTGGAAGTGATTGTGATGACAACATTGGATAGTGTCAAAAAATATGCCCAAAAATTCTTCCCAAAAAGTTTATTATATATAGATAGTGATAGGATCTCTAAGAGTTCGGGCGTTCTTTAATTTACCAAGGTGATGAAAGACCAAGGTCAAACGGATACCATAGAGATAAATGTCATAAAATACATGTGAATAGGCTAACCACAATAACATCGAAGGGTTGAAAATGGTGGATGACTTGGAGAGGACTATGAAAGAAAGGGAAGAAAGAACATCCATGTGTACGCAATACCCGATTGCAATATTTGATCTTTGTACCTTTGATTTTATTTTTGTAATGTTTTAATGTTTTCTCTTTTTTATATTTGTGAATTGTCTTATGATTTTTGTTTATTTTTAAAATTTTAGGAAGTTGGGACCAACAATGTCACTCTGCGTGATAGGATCCAACAACGATGTGTGTGACTTCCTTAATAAGGGAGACCAAGCACATTTTTTAATCAAGAATGATATTATCCCCGATCTCAATGATTGTGGTCAGTTCATGCTCAACAAATGACTGTGATTTGTTTTGAAACATGGGTTTTGTATGTGGGAGCTTGAGTTCCCTATCCATAGGTTTCAACACTTTGCCCCATACTTGATGGGTGTGTTGGTGTGCATTCTACAATCACATTTGATTTTGAATTTTTGCTTTGTTGGGAGATTTGAAACTCTTCAACGTTTTAGTCTTAGCTTGGTAAAAAACTTGTTTGGGTTTCTTATAAGCTAATGTGTGACTATCTGATCCTGAGAAGTGGGAAAAAAATGTGGACGTTTAGAATTGATGGGAGGAATGTGAGGACTAATGGTGGGATTGCCACAATCATTGATAGAAGAATAATGTGATGGTTGAAAAGGACATGGTATGAGAATTGAAGAACAGGGGCTACTAGAAGGTGTGCCACGAATAGAAGATGAAGGGCTACTAGGATGTGGCCCAAGAATAGAAGAATAAGGGCTACTAGGATGTGGCAAAAGAATAAAAGACAATGGACTACCTAGGGGTGACCCATACATAGAAGATAAGGGGCTAGTTGGAGGTGCCCCAAGAATAAAAGGTAATGGTCTACCCCGGGGTGAATCCCAAGAAGTAGATGATGAAGGGATACTTAGAGGTGGCCCATATATAGAATAAGGCGATGGGCTACTTGAAAATGTCCCACAAATAGCAGAGGGAGGACTATTAGAAGGTGACCCAAACCTAGATGAAGATGAAGGGCTACTTAGCATTGACCCCATAAGAGATTGTGATTTAGGAATTGTTATAGACAAAGAGTGATTAGGTGATGAGAAGACATGCCATGGATCAATGTAATACCTGGGAGTTTCATCACGTAATGAAGAATGTGAAGATGAAAGAATAAGAGGAGGATCAATTTGCATGATCTTAGGCTCTTCCTTTGTTTCTTGATAAAATGAATCAACCTTTCCCTCACAATATGTGGACGCATTGAAGTCTAAAGAGAATCCTTTCTCGTAATCTACTAGAGGAATATTTTTGTGTGCCCCTATAAATGCCCTAATTGTTTCTTTATTCTAAAAGAGATCAATCGGTATGACTTGTTAATTAAACACCAACAGTTGATTGGAAGAAAGAGGTTCAATTGGTGTGGAAGACTTAGAAGATTTTTTATGATGATTGATAGAAGAAGATGATGTGGGAGACAAAGAAGATGTGGAGTTGGATGTCTCGAGAGTAGAAGAAGATGGTGTGGACCTACCTATACGATGATATATTGTATGTAAACTAGTAGGATTAAGTCCAAAGTCTACAGATTACGACGCATAGGTCGACTCAGACATTTGAATAGAAGGAATTTGAGTCACACGAATCTTCAAAGTAGGAAGACTTTGTGGGGGTGATTGATGAAGAAGGTTCTGCAAAGAAGAGGAGGACCGAGATGCAATAATTGTATAATAACAAGGGTCTTGTGATGAAAGAGAGGACCATGATTCAAGAATTGTATTAGATGTTTGATTGGAGGGATTTGGAGTCGCATGTATCTTCAAATGAAGAAGGCATCATTGAGGCGACTGATAAAAGGGGTCATGCGAAGAAAGGGATGACCGCGATGTAGGAGTCGTATTAAATGTATGATGAAGAGGGTCATGCGATGATAGGGAGGACCACAACGTAGGAGTCGCATCAGATGAATGATGAAGATGATTTGTAGGGACACAAATATTTAGATGAGGAGAACGTTGTTTAGGTGACCGATAATAGAGGTCTTGTGAAGAAGGGGAGGACTGCGACTTAGGAGTCAATTTAGATGAATCTGAATAGTAGTTTGGATTTGAATCATCAGAAGATTCAGAGGAAATATTTGGATTGGAATCCTCAAAAGAAGAGGAAATGTTTGGATTAGAATCAGAAGAAGAGTGGGGGGAACTCGAATAATAATTTGGATCAGAAGTGTCCAAACCATACCACCGACTATGAGATGAAGGTGGGGAACGGGTTACCTGGATGGGTTCTCTAGCCCGAAGAACCAGTCGAGGTTTGGTCATGATGGGTATCTTTTGATGTGAACACTAAAATTTTGATTCCTTATTGTCGTATGTATAAGGGACCTTGCAATAATCAGTCATTTTTGGTGTGTGTTGGGTTCAAAGGTCTAGACTTGGATTGTATTATCAGAATTCTTCAAAGTGAAGAAGGTTTCATGTTGATTTGGGCAGCATAACGACAACCAACTAGACATTTCATAAAGATGGGGATGCTTGTGTGATTTTCCAAAAGGGAAGTTAAGGAAAACATACATCATGATGACTCAAGATTGATAATCCAACAAGGTTTGGAGGCGTAAATGTCAAAGGATTGATCAAAATTTTAGCAACATAAAGGATACAAAGGAAAGATTTCCTATGTTTGATTGATGCAAAAATTTTCTTGATAGGAAATTTTTTTGCCAAGGTTTGAAAGATGTGTTCAAAAATGATCATGAACTTAGGAAAAAACAAGAAGATCAAGAGGATCAAAGACCCAAAGGATTGTCCTAGAAATGAGTTTATAAGGTAGATAAACACAAGGAACAATCACACGAGTTCAAAACATAGCCAAATTAATGACCAAATAATAATGAATGATAAAGAATCAATGGATCAAAGTGATTTTCTGAAATGGATAAGTCGATGTGACAAATGAGACAAAATCACACAAATTTGTTGGTAAACCAATTAGTCAAATGGAGTACTTCCTAATTATGGATCAAAATGAGTTTGACATTTAAGATGATCAACAAAATGTCACCACTTATGTCCAAGTTCAAAAAATGAACAAGACATAAGTAATAACAAAAGTTGATACCATTTCCAAAAAAGGTATACTAAAAGCGAGTTTAATCCAATCAAGACCTATATCTTAAAAAGTGGGAGTTATGAATGTGAATGACACAACAATACCACTAAGATATGTTAACCAAAATTTATAAAAAAGTAAGGTATTAGTATCAAAATAATATTATCTAATGACACACACAAAGGTAACAACAACACTTTTCAAAATCAAGGTAATAATTTGAAAGAAAACCAAGGCTAGAGTATACCAAGGAATTATTTAATGTGTACATAGCGTAACATTACAATCTAGACACTTAGGTCAATTTTGCAAGAAACAAGACGTAAGTATCAAAATTATTGTAGCGATACGATATAAATAAGATAATAATTCAAAGGAGATTCAAGGTGATGAATCCAGCCTAACTATGATGACGATCTTGACTTGGGTATCAAGATCAAAAAAGCTACCAATGATATGAAAATGTCTCCACACACTTTAGACGTTTAACAACTCAGTCGCAAACATGGATGAGCATAAAGAGACATAAAAGTGGTGAATACAATCAATTGGCAATACACGTGTGGTCACTCTTCTTTTAATCAACAAAGTGTTAAAATAAAGTGAAGGAAGTAGATCAATTCGGGGTGAAAATGTTGGCCTCGCTTCAGTAAAGTTTCACCTTGCCTTAGAGCGAGTGAAAAACTAAGAAAAAGCAATGTTTCACATGTTTCGTGATGAATAATGGCTCTCAACTCAAATTGGTTTTTATATGGTACAAGTTGGCTCCTGGTCAAAGATAGCTTCCTAGGTGGTTCACTCAACTAGGTGTCAAAAGTTATCTAAGAGCAAGCTCTATTTTCCAAGAAAATTCTCATTGACTAATTCTTGGAGTATCTCGGCTTTACTTTACCCCCTTCAAGCACAGTGGGCAATAAATGTGTCCATCGTGTACTCTCACTGGGGTCGCGATACAAATAAATTTGACGCTAAATCTCACAAATGGTAATACTAGTCAAGTAGGTTGTGCGGAGCACTTCCTGTTTCGTCCACAAGGTTCCCTCTTGCGTGGACTACTTTGGGGTTCCTAGGACCACCCCCATTGTTGTAGCTTAAGGCTTATGCCAAAGGGGTTATGTCCTAGTTTTAAGCGGATGGGGCATACCCTTATCCGAACCTACAAATCAAGTGTTTTGAATGTGGTGTGTTTTTATATCTTTTAGACTTAATATGGTTTATTCATTCACCATTTGGCAACCTGTAACACACGTCTAGTTAGAAAAGTTTGTTTCGAACTCCTTTCTTTGACAAGCGTTTTTAGGTCTTACACTCAAGCGTTAGTAGTTCTCCAAGAAAATCACATTATTTAAAAGAGGATTAAGAGTTTTATTTTGATTCTCAAGATCATCCAAGGATGCAAGAGAAGATCATACACAACAAATAATCCAACTAAAAAGTAAAGGAAAACTTTGCAATTAATGAACCATACAAAAAACTTGATAAATGAATCATTCCCTTAAACAAAAATGAAAGATGAAGTTTCCAATTAACCAAATGTTAGAAAATGAAGACTAAAGTTTACTTTTGATTCTCAAGATCACCATAAGGTCCTAGAGAAGAGCATACACAAACTTTATCCCAACTAGATAGAAATGGAAAACTTTAAATCAAAGGACCATAAAAAAATGTTTTGTAAAAGGTTCATTCCCTTAAACAAAATGAATAATCAAATTTCTAAGTTAATCCAAATGTTAAAAAGATAGAGATAAAATTTGTTTTTGATTCTCAAGATCACCAAAAGGTGCAAGAGAAGAGCATACACAAGCTTTGGTCTAAATCAAGTAAAGCATGGAAATACAACATTCATCAAAACATTAGACATGTTAGAAAATGACCAGTTTTACAATAAATGGAAAACCTACAATTTTTGTAAGTATAAATCATGAATTTATGTTTTCATTGCATAGTTCACTTCAATACCTTTCCAACGCAAAAAAAAGGATTCATTTCGAGTTTGGGAGCAAAATTTATGGCCTCCAGAAGATGGGTTACACATATGCTCTTATGCTCACGAGTATGCACTTAACATGTACCCAAAAAATGTCAAAAAAACATCCCTTAATCTGCAAAATGGTCACATTTTTCTAACCAAGATTCAATTTTGACAAAAACCCATCACATTAATATATGAATAAAAGACTCAATGCTATCAAACATTAACATTCATGATCAAAAACTTAACATTTTCAAGAAATTGACAAAACTAACATGTAGAATGTTGAAAAAGTAAGCTCTAAAAATGAAAACATGATGAAATCTTGAAATTTTCTCACCAAGATTCAATTTTGACAGCAACCCACTACATTAATATGTAAATATAAGACTCAGCACTATCAAACACTAACCTACATGCTCAAGAATTTAAGATTTTCAAGAAATTGACAAAACTAGCATGTAGAATGTTGAAAAAGTAAGCTCTAAAATGAAAACATGGAGAAATCTTGAAATTTTCCCATCAATTCCAATTTTGACAGCACTTCACCTCCTTTATACCTACAAGAAAGACTCAACACATGCAAACTCAACAAAACAAGTTAAGAAAAAAAAGTTATGTCAATATATGTAAAAAGAGGGTTAGTAACCAAAATTGAAACTTAACTACAAAAACTTGAAATTAAGTGCAAAGGACAATGGAGTAAGTCCCACCGGGCATGCCAAATGTATCAATGTATTAGTTAGCTATGCAAATAGAATTGAAACTAACACCTTAATAGTTTCAAAACATGAACTAACTACACAAAGATCATCATGCTAAGAGCTAAACAAGACTAAATACCAACATTATGCATTAAAACTTTGAAATAGAAATCAAACTAATATGCTAAGCATTAGAATCTCTACTCTTTAGATCACCAAAACACTAAATGAACCTAGATAGATCCATGAAATCAAATTTGATTGTTTGATCTTCAAGTGTTTGGGAATGGAAGCTCATCAAAGTATGGCGACAAGACCATTTTGATTATCTCCATATGACCCAAAAGCTTGGATGAATGAAATGCAAGAATAAGGATATTAGCTCAAATGAAAGATTGCATAAGATGAAATGTCTATAGATTAGCTATAAACATGTAATGTGTAAAGGTTGCAAGTAGAAAGGTAGGAGGAGGGCTCTTTATATAGCCCAATAGATAAAAGAATTTCTACATCCCTTTACATGTGGGATAATAGAGAGGTTGGGTTAGTTGTAGATAAGGAAGGTTTAGAAAGGGTTAAGTCAACCTTAGGAGAGTTTATTTTTTCATTTAGTGACTCATGGGGTTTGATAGAATTTATTATCTAACCCAAGTGATTAATTAATAGGTGTGTAATTTTATAGAAGATTTTTTAGAGGAATAATTAGCATGATTCAGACTATGAGAGGAATTTAATCAAATAAATGATGATTTATTGATTTAATGGAAGAGGAAGCTAATTAATTAGTCTAGATAGAAAGGGGGATTAATTAACGAAAGGGCATTAATTGGTGTTTTCGTTGGATAGAAGGGTTAATTAAATAGCGTAATGTAGTTAATTAACAATGATAGAAGAGGAAGTGTGTTATATTGACGATATGTCATCAATTTGCGGGAAAGAGGATAATTAGCACAATTTAAGTATTTAAATTGCTCGGATTAAATTATAGGTGTCTACATTTTCTCCTCTTTGGGGTGACATAAGTGATGCCACTTCAAAGATAATAGACAAAAAAAATTTGAAGGCGTAGAAGAAAAATTAGTAGAAGTGATTAGATGCCCCCTCGAGTGTCGATGGGGTGATTCAGGGCATCCCTCAGCCTGATATGTGGTATGCTCACCGTGATGTAGAGAGATGGACCATGGGGCTGCGCATTCAGGTGGCCCAAGCTAGGGCTAGTTTCTTTCAGGTGGTACCACATGTTTGGGCACCTACCCAACAAGTTAGAGATCTAGCCACCACACTGGATTATTTAGCATGGTATGCCACTATCTTACCATGACGACTGACCATACCTGAAGGGGCGATGGGCAGCAGGTGTCCAACCACCCCTAGAGATCTCATACAGTAGTGATGAGGGTGATGACGCAGGTGCAGGTCATGCCGATGATCCATTTGATGGTCAGAGACATGACAATAGGGATGATTGGTAGGGTCCAACACATAATCTTAGACTGAGACGACAGGAGCAGGGACAGGTTCAGGGTCCTAGCCCCAAAGAATCAGAGCTAGGACAGGTTCAGGGTCCTAGGCCCAAAGTACAGGAGTAGGGATAGGTTCCCACAGTACTGTAGAGGTTGCCCCGAGAACAGGGGGGGAGATGAAGGGAGACAGTTAGCTGCCCTATGACAGCAGCTCCAACAGGTGGTGGTAGAGAGAGATCCAGCACCTTAATGCTAAGATTACACTAATTATCCTCTTTCTCGTCATTTCCGTAATAATTAGCGCTTCTCTGCTAAGTAGCTAACATTCCTCTTCATATTCATTAATTAACGACCTTTCATTAATTAATATCTTATTTTAATTGGGTTAATTAATTATTATTATTTAATTACACTCGCAGCTCTAAATCAATAAATTACCATTTATTGGATCAAAATCCTCTTTTACATCCTGCAAATCATACTAATTTTCCTCTAATTAGCTTTTATAAGCTTACCTCTACCTATTAATTAATCACCTTTGATTAATTAAAACATCCCCCAACTCCCCATGACTTACTAATAACAAATTAAACTCTTCTAAATCAAGATTACCTTTTATAAAGTAATTTTATCCATTCATAATCTTGTTTTACCTTTATCCCACATTCATCAATTTGCTAGCCTCGCCTCTTAACATAAGCTATATAAGGAACCCTCCTTCTTATCTTTCTTCTTGCACAATGCTTTGAATAGTGAAAAGTATAAGAATTTTGATCTTGAGCCATTCTCCATTGTTGGAAATAGCTTCTCAATCTTGCATCCTTTCACTCAAAATTGAGTAATATGGGAAGATCCAAAATGGCCTTGTAGCCATTATTGGTGAGATACCATTCTATATCCTTGAGATCAAGTAACAATCCACTTTTATTACTTATGTTCTTCATAGGTTCATAGTTTAAGTTAGCAATCATAGAGAGTAGGAAATAGCTTAGCATGTAATTTCATTTATGCATTGAAGAAACATTTCCTTTAAGCTCTTATCTTGATGGTTCGTTGTTTAATTAACATTTGATTTTGAAGCTATGTAGATATTAGTTTCAATTTATATCTTAGTTATAAAACAAGAGCACATTTGGCACGCCTAGTGGGACTTAAACCTGGGTCATCTACCTATTTGGTCCTTATAAACTCATTTCTAGGACAATCTTTTGGGTCTTTGATCATCTTAATATTCTTATTTTTTCCTAAGTTCATGATCATTTTTGAACACATCTTTCAAACCTTCGCAAAAACATTTCCTATCAAGTAACTTTTGCATCAATCAAACATAGGAAATATTTCCTTTGTATCCTTTATATTGCTAAAATAATTATCAATCCTTTGACATTTAAGCCTCCCAAACCTTATTGGATTATCAATCTTGAGTCCATCACGATGTATGTTGTCCTTAGCTTCCCTTTTGGAAAATCACACAAGCATCCACATCTTTACGAAATGTCTAGTTGGTTGTCATTATCCTGCCCAAATAAACATGAAACCTTCTTCACTTTGAAGATGTTTGATTAAAAAAATAAGTCTAGACCTTTGAACCCAACACATGCCGAAATGATTGATTATCACAAGGTCCCTTATACATACGATAATAAGGAATCAAATTTTTGGTGTTCACATCAAAAGACGCCCATCACGACCAAACGTTGATTGGTTCTTCATGCTAGAGAACCCACCCGGGTAACCTGTTCCCCACCTTCATCTCATAGCTGGTGGTTTGGTTTGGACACTTCTGATCCAAATTATTATTCGGGTTCCCCCCACTCTTCTTCTGATTCTAATCCAAACATTTCCTCTTCTTTTGAGGATTCCAATCCAAATATTTCCTCTAACTCTTCTAATGATTTGGATCCAAACTACTATTTGGATTCATCTAATTTGACTCCTAAGTTGCGGTCCTCCCCTTCTTTGCAAGACCTCTATTATCATTCACCTAAACAACATTCTCCTTCTCTAAATATTTTCATCCCCGCAGATCATCTTCATCATTCATCTAATGTGACTCCTACGTTGTGGTCCTCCCTATCTTCACAGGAGCCTCTTCATCATACATTTAATACGACTCCTACGTCATAGTCCTCCCTTTCTTCACAGAACCTCTTTTATCAGTCTCCTCAATGACATCTTCTTCCTTTGAATATATGCGTGACTTAAAATCCCTTCGGATCAAGCACATCTAATACAATTCTTGAATCACAGTCCTCTCTTTCTTCACAAGACCCTTGTTATTATTCATCCAAATCAATTATTGAATCACGGTCCTCCCCTTCTTCTGCAGGACATTATTCATCAATCACCCCCACAAAGTCTTCATTTTTTTGAAGATTCATGTGACTCATTCCTTCTATTCAAACGTCTGAGTCGACCCATGAGTCGCGATCTGCAAACTTTAGACTTAATCCTAACTAGTTTACATACGATTTATCATTGTATAGGTAGGTCCACACCATCTTCTTCTACTCCTGAGACATCTAGCACCACATCTTCTTCATCCCCCACGTCATCTTCTTCTATCAGTCATCATCAAACATCTTCTAAGTCTTCCACACCAATTGAACCTCTTTCTTCCAATTGAATCTTGGTGGTCGATTAACAACTCATACCGATTGATCTCTTTCAGAATGAAGAAACAATTAGGGCATTTATAGGGGCACATGAAGATATTCCTCTAGCAGATTACGAGAAAGGATTCTCTTTAGACTTCGATGTGTCCACATATTGTGAGGGAAAGGTTGATTCATTTTATCCAGAAACAGAGGAAGAGCCTAAGATCATGCAAATTGATCCTCCTCTTATTCTTTCATCTTCACATTCCTCATTACATGATGAAACTCCTAGGTCTTGCGTTAAACCATGGCATGTCTTCTCATCACCCAATCACTCTTTTTCTATCACAATTCCTAAATCACAATCTCTTCTGGGGTCAACGCCAAGTAGCCCTTCATCTTTATCTAGGTTTGGGTCACCTTCTAGTAGTCCTTCCTCTGCTATTTGTGGGAGATTTTTGAGTAGCCCATTTCCTTCTTCTATCTATGGGCCACCTCTAAGTATCCCTTCATCCATCCTACTTGTGGGTCTCCTTCGGGTATCCCATTACCTTCTATTCTTGGGGCACGTCCAACTAGCCCCTTGTCTTCTATGTATGGGTCACCCTTAGGTAGTCCATCATCTTTTATTCTTGGGCCACATCATAGTAGCCCATCATATTACATCTATGGGTCATGTCCTAGTAGCCCTTATTCTTCTTGGGCCACATCCTAGTAGCCCTTCATCTTCTATTCATCAGGGCCTCGCCTTCTGGTAGCCCCTCTTCTTCAATTCTTGTATCATGTCCTTTTTGACAATCGCATTATTATTCTATCAATGATTGTGGCAATCCCACCATCATTCCTCCCATCAATTCTAAATTTCCACATTCTTCTCCACTTCTCGAGATTAGACAAGTCACACATTAGCTTATAAGAAACCTAGACAATGTTTTTACCAAGCTAAGATCAAAATGCCGAAGCATTCCAAATCTCCCAGCAACCCAAAAATTCAAAATCAAACGTGATTCCAGAATACACACCAACGCACCCATCAATTATGGTGTAAATTGTTGAAACATATGGATAGGGAACTCAAACTCCCACATACGAAACCCATGTTTCAAAAAAAATCTCGGTCATTTGTTTAGTGTGAACTCACCACAATCATCGAGATCAGGGATAATATCACTCTTGATAAACAAACGTGCTTGGTCTCCCTTATTAAGGAAGTCAAACACATCATTGTTAGATCCTATCACGTAGAGTGACATTTTTTGTCCCAACTTCTTAAAAATCTAAAAAAAAATCATAAAATAGTTCAAAAATACAAAAAAAATGAGAAAACATTAAAAATTTACAAAAATAAAATCAAAGGTACAAAGATCAAACATTGCAATCAGGTATTACATACACCTGGATGTTCTTTCTTTCCTTTCTTTCATATTCCTATACAATTCATCCACCATTTTCATCCCTTCGATGTTATTGTGGTTATCCTATTCACATGCATTTTGTGACATTTATCTCTATGGTATCTGTTTGACCTTGGTCTTTCATCACCTTGGCAAATTAAAGAATGACTGACCTCTTAGAGATCCTATCACTATCTACATATAATAAAAATTTTGGAAAGAATTTTTGGGTGTATTTGTTGACAGTATCTAATGTCATCATCATAATCACTTCCATATCCTTCCATCAAGCCCTCAGTGGTTCTTAACCCCCTTGTCAAAAAAGAGAGCTGAAAGAAGTTTTTAGAAAGAAAAAGAATCAAAATCAATCAATCAAAAAGCAAAAGTTAAAAACAAAAGCAAGTTGATATATAACTCTCTCTTGGGGTATTTCCAATAATCTTTACCGAGGCTATGGACCCCTGATTGGTAGTAGAGAAATGTTGTGATTAGAATCAAATGCATCTCTATCGGGGCTATGGACATTTGGCTAGCAGCGGAGAAATCTATGGCTCTCCTTCCACAATCCATTCACAAATCACCTTTCAAACTAAATTATTCCTACACATTGGCTAGTGTCTTCACTTGATGTCTATCAACTCTTTCCTTCAAGAGGTAATTCATTTCCTTGTGCACGCATGGGATCTTGATGAGTAAACATGATAAGTATGTTACCAAGTGTTTCTTTTTGGACCTTGTTCAAACTTTTTCTTTAGCACATGTCTTGTCTCAATATTTGTACCTTGGTCTAATCACTTTTTCATCAACCACCTTCTAAATCTTTTCATAGCATCCTCTATTTTTTAGAAATCATTTAGAACATCCATTTGTATAGGATGGCCTTTTTGCTATGTTTGTGGACACCTTTGTCCCCCTTTAATAAATCAATTTTCTACTTCCTTTCTCTCATGTGTTTTTTAGCCAGCTTACGCTGGGGGCATCCTTTCTCCCTCATGATTGAACCTATTTTATATTGGCCTTGATCCCCATTCAGTGCATGAAGATTTTATATTTGAATAATCCCACCTAATCGCTGGGGCATGTCACATCTTCACTTTCTCATATGTGTGGAATTTTTCCCTTGTACATCCCATCTATCACTAGGGGCATCCATGTTTCTTGATTTCCTGTACATAGTTTCAGAAAACTTTCAAATAAAAAACATTCAAATATGTTTCTAAAAAATCAAAAACAATAAAAATCATCGTACAAAACATCACTCTTTGGTTTTCGCATGTTCTTGTGCGCAACTCATGGATCATCATGATCTACCTCTATTAACAAAGTTGGTCTGCTTGCTATGTCTTTACGCCTTTGGCACAATGAGTTGTTGGGTACTATTTCATGGTGCATTAATGCTTTTTCATAGGACCTAAGTGTCCTTTGTTTTTCCCCTTGCATGTATCCTTGCTTGGGGCACCATTTTAAACCATTTTTCGTTAAACACGAACATGTCAGGAACTGAAGCTTGATAACAAAAACATTGGCGTAAATATTTTGAAGGTTGTTTGTTTGAGTATGTGTGTTTGTACTTGTTTCCTGGTCAGGTTAGCTGCTTTAATTTCTCTTATTGTATTGCATTATGTATGTTGCATGGCGTTAAGAGTTTTTAGCAATGAACAAATCTTAGTATTATAGTTTTTCATGTTATTTTACACGTTTGTTGTATGCTTACATTTTTAATAAGGGCTGATGATGTAGATCATATGAGCAAAGTGATGAAACAAAGTTGTTTATTGAATGAACTTGATGAAAAAGGCTATTTCCATATTCTTCATTATCATTTCTTCTCACTATCAAAGTTTCTTCCACCGGGATTCTTCTATCTGTTTCCTTCAAATTTTCGATCGTCGATTGACTTCTTTTATCACCCCATTGACACTCTAGGGGGCATCCTACATTCTACTAAGTTTTTATTCCAAAATATTTCTTGTTTATGCTTGTTTATTTTCTTTACAATGGCGTCACTTACACTACCAAAAAGAGGGGAAAATGTAGACACCTAAAATCTACTTCCGTAGTTTTAATGCTAAAGTGGTACTCATTATTGTCTATTTCCTCATTTTCATTATAATTAGTTATTTCCTCTAATTAAATAACGTTTCACTCTATTTTGGTCAATCAATGACACTTCGTTAATTAACTAGCTTCTATCACATTCCAGATACCAATTTAATGACACTTCGTTAGTTATAATCCTCTTCAAGTCAAACAATTAGCTATTATTAGCCAATTAAGCCTATTTACCCTTATATTTAATCAATAAACCCTTTTATTGGTTAAAAACTCCTCTTTCAACCATTCAAAGTCACCCCAATAAATTCAAATGGCATAAAAAGCTTATTCTAGCCTATTAATTAGTCTTATTTGATTAAATAATACCATTTCCAACTCTCATGAGTTGTACATCCTTTGTTAATTCTTATTAACAAGTTTATCTTTTTTATTTCAACTTAAGGCTTTGTCCCACATGCATCAAGATTCAAGCCTCTCTCCACATAGAAAGCTATAAAGAGGACCAAGCTCCTACCTTCACACCTTACACCATACTTCTAGTAGTATTATTCATATAAAACATATGATCTAGAGCCCTACTCCATTGTTGGAATAGCTTACATCCCCATTTACATCCATTTCTTCAAGCTTGGTTAGTAAGAGAAGATATAAACATGGCCTTGTAGCCATTTTATTGAGATCTCTTCACCATCAATGAAGTAGCAACACACATTTTGATTGGATTTATAATCTTCATAGGTTCAATTTATTTAGCAATCATTAATTCTAGTAGGAATCATTGGAAATTAGATGATGTTCTTCATTTATTAAGCTAGATTCCATTAAGCTTTAATCATGATGGTTCATTGATGAATTTATTAGCTTAGCTCTAAACTACTTTGGTGTTAGTTTAGGTTTAAATTGTTTTGCTTAAGTTTAGCATGTTCACAGTTCTACTAGTTGGTTTGAATGCTGCTATGACTTTGTACTAGCTTATCATATGTTTGGCCCATGCAAATGTGCTCCTCAGAGTACTATGTTTACTCAGGTACGGTCTCTTGTTAAACATATGTTTAAAGAATTGGGTCCTCTACAAAATGTATTTTATCCTTTCTTAAAATTAAAGATATTTCTACTAGATGATTTCAAGGCCGCTATAAGTTTCTATTAGTTTTTTCTACAATGGTGAAAGAAACGTGTTCCTCACGTATTTTTTTTGGTCAGCACTCTCTCAAAACATACATTTATATAATACAATTTTTTGTTTGGATTGCGTCCTGTATTTTTTTTAGGCATTTCTCTTCTATCTAGAAGATGGCCTTCAAGTATTTTAAACAGTAAGAGATATCTTTAGTTTCCTTCAGCAAACAAAATTATAAAAAATATTTCTATTCATGTAAATACCCTGTACAGAAGTTCATTGATTTAACATATCCACATAACATGTTAGTTGTGATAAAAACTAGGCTAGCTGAACATTCTTATAATATCTTTAGTTGAATCAAAGTGATTTTTTCATAAATTGAATGATAAAAATATTAAAAGTCTCTAAAATACCATTCTAAAATGAAATGTTATAGCGAGGTTTAAGTTTCAGCAAGAAAAAATAACATCATAGTTCCTTGATTAATACTTTTTTTGTTGTAGTTAATAATGTGTATGATTATGTAATGGCTCCATTGTAATCAAATTATTCACCATTTCATATATTTATTTGTAATAAAGACATAGATTAATTAATAAACACTTTACAAAACAGTACAGTATAGTAGATGTAAAACTTGCTTAAAATTTTTTAGAACAGGTAAAAGAATCTACCAAAGGTATTTTGAGGAAAGTTTGTTCATTGGATGGCATGAAGAAAAAATTTCAGCTCTCTGCAACTTTTTTATGGTAAATAACATTTAGATATCCCTTTCTTTGCTTCACTCAAACTAAGACGTGTCATGTTGTAAAGAAAAAATTACGCAGTTCCTCTCTGTCATAGTAGCGAGACTGGAATTATGCCGTACATTTCATATACTATGATTTATTGTAGGGAAGATTGACATCAAAAAAACATTTTAGTGAAACAAACCTACCATACAATGATGATTTTTCTCGCAATCTGATGGGCAACAACATGAAAAAATATGATGTGGCCTCTTTCAATAACATCATGTCTATGATATTCCCAAATTGCTTAATAATTTATTTCGGCCTGCCTTCAAACTATAATCATCATTTCTGAATTGGGTTCCTTTAATATTACACTACCGGCATTTAATAGGTATGTTGCAAAGAAAGTTTTATTGGGTTGATTGAAGAACAATTGCAAGGATGAAGTTCCTCTCTATATATAGTTCAATTCATCTGCAAAAGGAAGCCAATTTAATGTGTTGTTTTTATGAATGTCTCTGAGATAATTAGCTGGATATTTTCCATTTGCTGTTCTTCTGTCTGGGGATTCAGATTAATGGTTCACTTACACGAAAGGCCATTAAAGATCTTATGGCATGAGGATCCATCAGAATGATTTCAGCCCATTCAAGTTCAGCAAATTTACACTAGAGCAACCAACCAACACATGTTTCTGGTTTTTGAACATTAGAAACAACCTATTTGCAACTTTTCCATGAAATGGCCCGAGATAAATTCTAGAATTCCGTAGAAGATAAATTCAAATATTTAATTGACAACTTTAACAGTTAAAAGTTGAAATAATTGCGTATAATAAATAATTTAGTGGGTGAAATCAATTGTAAAATCAGATTGTTGATATTATGTCACATCTTTCTCTTTGCATGCTCTTCTCAATAAATGTTAGTACACATGTCATCTTGAAAAAAATCAGATTAAAAAATTGTAAATTTTTTGGACTGGAATAAGGTTTAAAATTTGTCATTTCATTAAAAAGTAACCAACAGAAATGAAATAAATTTGTTTTTGTATTTTATTTTTATATAGAAAATTGTAAAAAATAAAATTTCAACATTAGAAACATGACCAATCATAAGAAATAAAGATTTTTAATTGGATCATAACTATTATTAATTGACTGAAAGGTATACTAGCAATCACATTGAAGTGTGTGATGGAAACGTCGAAGGGGATGCATGGAAGAAGTTTTAATTGGGGGAGATAAACATGAGAGGAGGGAAAGGGTGATAAATAAGGAGCTTGAGGGAGGATATGTCCAGGAGAGTGAAAAATGATGGTGAACTTGTGTAGTGATTAGAGTTTCTCCCTTCATTAGTTTTGATGAAAGTGTACGCAAATGAGCATTAGTAAAACACCTTGATCTCTAATTTCCTAAAATGATTTAGAAGAACATTTGTGAAGACATGCATTTGGAATTTCTTTTTAACATGATTAATGTTGGATTCATTGGGAAAAGAAGGAAAAAATTGTGCACATCATGCCCTCCTTCAATCCTTTAGGTCATTCATTGAACACCGAGACAACACCTTGAGCTCTAATTTCCCCGATGCTTGAGAGGATTAATTATCGAGACTTGCATTTGGAAATACTTTTTTAGAATAATTAATGTTTGAGACATTGACAAAGAGGGGGAAATCATGCGCACCATATCCTCCTTCAATCCTCTACGTCATCCAAGGTTATAAAAGAGGAACATTTGAATATGAAGATTATATTTTAGTTGATCAATTGGAATATGATACTTTAGTTGGTTGGTGTGAAGATTATAATCTATTGATGAGAATTTTTTTTTGGATGCATTGAATGTGTTGAATGCATTGAAGTCAATCAATGAAAGTTGGAAGAGATGTCAACTTGTATGTTGAGGCATAGGGACATGTGTATCCAACATCATTTAGCCATGTGGAGAGTCAATTGTGGCTGCCATGTGCACAATGTGGATGCCCAAATTGTCGACAACACCATTTCTGACCATGGAATTGTGATGTTGGATCACTCTTCTCGGAAAATGAGATAATGAAATCTTGCATTCTCGCCATACAAATTGAAATTTTTTTTTTTATCGATGAATACATAATTGGATGAAGAGGATTGATCCGTTGTTGTTAACATCCATACAAAATGGATCTTAGCCATATGTCTCTAACTGGTTGCATATGAAACAATCTTCAATCCCGTTGTAAGTGCCTTCTACGTAAATATATTGAAGCACAGGTGTGGAGGAGAGCTAGAGACCCCCCTCACATGTTGAATACACAATAAGACAATGGATTGTGATGGTGAGGATTTACAATTACAAGTGATTGTTTGTTAAAAAAAAACAATGAACATGTCTTTATAATATGGTGACCTTTTCCATCTAATAGGACATGTAGAAATACGAAAAATAAAATATTCATATATGCACACATTCAGAAGTCATTCAAAACCCAATGATTTTTTTATAGAGAATGTTTTCATACTAATAACAAGAATCATAATATTAAGTGATAATAGGAACAACTTATTGCCTAAGAAAAATGAATAAATATATTGAAATTCCTTATAAAGTTTGAAACCTCATCGAGGAACAAGGTTCACCACATGAGTTGAGTTCTAGTATGTAAAATGTATCTAACTGCAAGAGCCCAAAATGGGCCTTTATCAGAAATAGAGGATTATAATTAGTGTTGGACATTCTTTGGCGATGACGAAAAAAGCATACATAAAAAAAATGGAAATCCTAGCCTTTTGTATCCTATCCTACAAGTTCTACACTGTAAATAAATGAGATGAGGTATGAATATGTTAGCATATGGATTTACACGCATGCAAATGACATGCAACAGTGTGGGAACAAAGTCCCTCCTTAATGAAGGTGAGGCTGCCTTTATTGAAAACCAAAACTGTATTTACATCTGTACATTCAAAATTGTATGTGGTGGGTGTTTTGGAACATCAATGGAAGAAAAGTGAATGAAGGAGATAGAATGAAATGAAGGAAAGGAGTGGAATGGAATGAACAGAAAGAACATGCAAGAGTTAGGTAAAAACAGAGCCTAATATTGCATGAAGAGGAAAGATGAATAACCAACACAAATAAAACGGAGTTTGAGTTAGTTAAACAAGAACATGTAAAAGGGAACACATATGAGCAAGTAGACAATCAGAGCTTGATCACTGTGAACTAGAACAACTGATTACTAATGTTGACAATAAGATCAAAGATAGTATTTGCATGCAAGATCTAAACACCTAACATCTAATGAACATAAGAACACCAAATGTTACCAGACAATGAATGAGACACAAAGTTCTTATTCCATTAACTCCAAAATGTTTTTCACAAAAGAACACAAAGTTTCTTCTTGAAACAAAGCTTACACAAAAGTATTCTCTTCTCCTCTCTCAAAGTCACCTTTACAAATGAGCCCCTCACATCCTTTTATAACCCAAAAGTTGGTTACGAAGTAGTTAGGGTTTTAAATGCACATTAAATGGGGCACTTAAGTGACTTTGACTTTTTCAACCAACTTTTAAAAAGACAACCCAAAAAAAGAAATTACTTAAAATATCCAATGTTTCCCAAATAACAACACCTTTTTAAAATATACAATAATAACCAGTGCCTTATCCATTGAAACGGGGTCCGCCTATCTCAAACGTATGAGAAATGGACTCTCCCACTTCACTAGATATCAAGAAAATCAACTCCCTACACCACCGGTGAAATTAGGATCCGCTGCCTTTGCCAGTTGAAAGGATCTAAACCTTCCCAAAGTTTCAAATAGCTTTTCTTCTTCTGGAGGTTCACTTGGCCGAAGAATAGCCTCAAAAAATACCTACAATTCAATAATTCTACTTGGCATATCATTTAAATTAACAATTTTAGACTGAGCATTCTCAAACAAGTTCTTCAATTTGATACACCTCTCCATGGAAACCGATGAGAAATTGTTGGCAGGAGTGTACATGTCTTTGAACAATCGTGAAAATTGTTCTTCCACCTGCTCTGATGAACACCTTTGATTATGCTCATTTACTAGGTTGCAGGGAATCTCAGCCATGAATTCCTGGATCAAGGAAAGTGAAGTGAAAAATTCATTGCACATGTTTTCATAATGGATCATAGAATCCACAAGAAGCGTCTTTCTTGATTTGAGATGTAGACACAAAAGAAAACGTGTCCCTCGATGTTTAAATTCGAGAATCCCTTGTCAATAGCCAACACTGAAGATTCCATACTTGTCATCTCCTGCAGACTGGGCAATATCTCATCCAAATTTGATATAGTAGAAACAAAAGTTTCTTTGAAAGAAAGAATTGGATCCAGATATACACTGATATCTTCATGAAGCTTAACTGCAGTCTTGATCGCTCCCTGGCCCAAAACGAGAATCTCCGAAAGCCAAGTTTTAGTGACATGGCCCAACGTGTTTATTTCCTTTGACAAATTAAGAGTCTCTTCATCTGGGGCAGCCACCGCTTTAGGTACTGGGAAGGTGGATGATATGGGATTTATCAAATGCTGAACATACTCCACCAATTGACTCTTTTCGGCCTTGAGTCGAGAATTTTGGGACTTGTATTTCTCCAATCTTTTTAGCACGATATCAATTGAATCTCGAGCCATCGCCATGTCACTTTCTAATGTGGATTTCCCAAGTCCTAGTATGGAAACTTCATAGTCAGTTGGCGTCATAGCATTGCGCTCTTTATCCACTTGTGGAATGGCAAGGTCTGCAAACTTGTTTCCATCATTATCCACCATTATTCGAGAAACTACCTTAGGCTTCTTAGGAATGGAGTCATTCGACAGTTTGAAAAGGGTATCAAAATCAATGTCGATTGGCTTGATAATTCTCTTCCTTTTCTTCACTTCAGAATCAACCCAAGAAGGAGTTTCATTTACTATCTCGGAATATAGAATCCTGGAGCTCGAATCAATATTCTCATTATCCCTGAAATCATGAGATCCTTCTTGAATCCTATCAACGGTATCGATTTTGAGGAGACACAACCTCAATGTCCACTTCATGATCATTCGGGAGATTTTGGGAAATCCCTTCATGAACTACGTGCTCCGAAGTATTTGATATTTGAATTACTTGCACTTGAGTGGGTGTTTGTTCGAAGCATGGCTGAGGATCATTTGCTACCAGCGTCTGAGTACTATTAATGATGTGAGTGGAAGAATCTCTAGTCGAGGTATAAAATCCAACACACGCTCCTTCTTCTCTTCAGGGTTTGGATCTCTGGAGCTCTCTTTCGTGACCGTTGCTCGGTGCAGTGGATTCGGCACCCTTCTTTTCTTATGTGTGTATGATTTGCTGTTAACGAAGTTGATCAAGAAGAAACCTGGCCGAATGGAGGTGTCCGGCTATACGCAATTTTTTTTATCTTGAACGGGATTCGGAATTGGATAGAATTTGGCCAAGCTCCCTATCATGCCAAGATGCTTCTTGCGATAATTGGTTGGTCTTGCCTCGAGAGAAAAATCATCTGTTTGGTTAGTCGATTAGGGCACGGTGTTCTGTGAAGGCAATGCCATCCTAGGGGATCGACGACATCCTCATAATCGTATGAATGAACGGGAGGAATTCTTCATTGAAATCTGCTCGGAATAGGGTTTTGGTTAGGCGAGAAGCAAGCACCTTTCTTAGGGTTCTTCAACCAAGACTTTGCCACTCAAGCTTTATATTGTCACTGTCTTGGTCGAACATGGCCTGTGCTTGATCCCGGGAAACGACTATAGCATTGTCCATCTCCGGAATCCTCAGGGCAGCACCAATGGCGGCAGCGTCCAGCTTGGCAATGTACAATTGTACATTCAATTCGCTCGAAGCGGGGTCGAAGTGAGCTCCGCATGAAAGTACAGTATCAGCACCACACGTTACTGAGATTGGGAATCCTCCGGCAAAAGCCAAACCACTGTCATTAATCATCTGTGCCATTGGTGTAGGGTTTACATCTGTCATTCTTGACCAAAAATCGCCGAAGTCGAGATGACGACTTCACTGTCCCCTATATTGCTAACAGCAGACTCAAGCGGAGAAATCTGCTCCTATCCCTGAAAAACTTGATCTTCATATTGATAGATTAGAGCTGCGACCTTAACTCGGATAGGAGTTACAGAGAAAAGGGCTATACGGGCAGGGGATTAGATCGCAAGGGTTTGAGCAAAGATAACAAGGAAGCAATGTGGAAAAATGCAAGGGGGAATGCTCGTTATATAGCCGTTTGGGGAGAGGAATGAGGAATTTAATTTAATGCGCATTGAATACACAACCACCAATTTGAATAGCATCATACTCGGAGCGAGCGGGAAAAACTAAGTGTGAATGACACTCGGTACGCTTGGGACATGTGAGACGCGAATGCGCGAAACACACGGCTCGGCCGGTTCGGGTGAAACAGGGAGAGGACGCACAAATGCATTTGGGACAAATGGGACGAAAATGTGTGAAGTACGCGATTCGGGTTTGTTTCGGCCGAAATTGGAACAAAGGGCCCGTTTGGAGTTGGGACATTTGGGAAAAAAGTTCCGAAGTACGTGACTTGACCGGCTCGGCCGACATTGGGAAAGCTCGCACACTTTTAAAATGGGGCAGCTGGGACAAAAAAATGTGCGAAGGATGCGGTTCGGGCAAATCGGCCGGCCGAAAATGGGAAAGCTCGCACTTTTTAACTTTGGGACATTTGGGACAGGAAAAGTGCGAAGTACGCGGGAAGGATGATTCGGCCGAAATTGGAACAACATGCAAAATAAGTTTTGGGGACACTTGGGACAAAACTCTCCGACGGGCCGAAAATGGGACAGCTTCGGGGATTTCGGCCGATCAGGTAATAGAATGCACTTTCGTACTTGGGACAGATGGGACAAAAAGTTCCGAAAGGCCCGAAAATCACACAAAATGACCCAAAACACAGATTTTTTCAATTTCACGACCTAGGCACTTCAGAGAAAAACCCTTAAACTCAAAATTTTGAAAATTTTACTCTTATCAGAGCGGGGAATTTTGAGTGGACAACAACTGGCTCCTTCTGGGGATGACTTGGTATAAATCATGGAATGAGACAAGGCAAGAACTTAGGAAAAACTCGGTGAAGCAGACCAGTGCCTTATCCATTGGGCAATGGAGGTCAAAAAAAAACCAATACAGAGGGCAACACACACAACAACAGAAGGGAAACACAACGAAAGCAGGAAAAAAAAAGCAAAAACACTGTACAGAATATACAAAGGGACCCCCTAGTCACCTAGGACTTGAACAACTTCAAATACTGCCCACTATAAGGAAGTGGGAGGGGGGAACCATCCATGTAATCAAGATAGAAAGAGTTTCTTACCAGCAAAGTGTCTTATCTTGAATGGTTCAAGCCACAGGAATCAAATTTTCCATGGCTGCCACGGGGTTCATGTCTTTTGTCCCATAACAGCACGGTATCTCCAACTTGGAACTCTCTGAACCTAGCTTTCTTGTCAAACAGAGATTTTACCTTCTATGGTGAACAGATATCCTGTCAGCAACCTCCAATCTGTCCTCATTCAGTTTGTGCAGGTACATGATCCTTTATCCAGAGCATCACTGAAACTAGTGTCTTCAATGGCCTTCATCAGGTGCAAGGCTGGCAGTTCCACTTTCTGTTACTGGCAATTGAGCTTCTAATCCATACACCACCTGAAAGGGAGACATTCCAATGGCTCTTTTGGGTGTGATCCTGTCTGCCCAAAGAGCATCATAAAGCTTCTTATGCCAGTTTCGCTGGACTCATTGACCAACTTCCTTATGATAGTCACCAGATTTTTGTTGGTGGATTCTACTTGTCCATTCCCCTGGGGATAATAATCTGAAGAATGAGCCAGAGAGATGCCATACCCGTAGCAGAAATCCATTTATCTCAGTTGAGTTGAGGAGAAGTTCGAAGCATTATCTGTTACAATCTTGTTAGGTACACCATACCTTACCAAGATTTTCTCCTTGATGAAGTTGCATACACTTCAGAAGTAGTGCTCTTGACTGGAATAGCTTCCACCCATTTGGTGAAGTAGTCAGTGCATCTGAGTGTGGAACTAGAAGGAAGGCCAGTACCATGAAGTCTCCCCACTTGTTGAGTATGGCTTGAGAGAGCTTGTCGCATTTATCCACCCACTTGGACTGTTGAACAAGAATAGTGTAATATCCCTCCCCGGAGTATCTTGTGACACTGTTGCCTGGTCCATGGAAAGCTGAGAGCAACTTTCTCTCTCTGTTCCTTGTCCACACACTTCAGAAATCTCCCATCTAAACCACGCTTGAACAAGGCATTTTCCCACAGTACATATTGCGCTGATCTCAATTTAACAGTCCTCTTTTCCTTGGTAGTTTAAATGAGAGGGGGGATTCCCCATAAGTGAGAAAATTGGTGATGTCAGCATACCATTCATCGACTGAACTAAGGAATAGAACAGTAGGAATGTCAGCTTTCTCCTCCAGCAACTCGTGTTTGGCTCCTTCAGCAATGAGCTCACAAAGACCTTTTCCACGAACCAGCTTGGTCGGTTTGATATCAATGTCGTACTCCTGGACTTTAGCCACCCAGTTTCCTCTCTTGGACCCAAATTCTTGTTGTGTAAGAATTGACTTAATAGTCGTATCTGGAACCAGCACCATAGAGTGAGAGTTGAGGATATAGAAACGGAACTGCTTGACAGCTTTGACTACTGCAAAAGCATGCTTCTCCATCATGGCGTACTTTAGCTCATGATCCTTCAGGATATAGCTCATGAAGGCAATTGGTAGCTCATGTCCATCAGAGTCTTCTTGGGTTAAGATAGCAGCCAGGGTATTATCTGTAGCATAGCAATAGATGATGAAATCTTTGCTGAAGTCAGGACAAGCCAAAACTGGAGTTTTAGCAATAGCTTTCTTGATACCCTCAAAGGATTCCTTTCCTTCAGAAGACCAACCAAATGTTTGCTTCCCTTTCATCATCTGAGAAAAATGTTCAAGGTTAATTCTGCAAAATCAGGGATGAATCTTCTTAAAAAATTGATCTTACCGAAGAAGGAATGCACGCCTTTTTTACTGGTTGGGAGAGGAATTTGCTGGATGGCTTGAACTCGTTCAGGATCAATCTTAATACCATCCTTGGAGACGATGTGCCCTAATAGTTTTCCTTCTGTAACACAGAAGACATATTTTTTAGGATTTAAAGAAATCCCATGCTCTCATCATCTCAGCAGAACCGTTTCCAGGTGGTCGAAGTGATCCGCTCTTGTCTTTGAAAACACTGTCAGGTCATCAAGGTATATGACAATACATTTCCCTTTCAAGCTTCCAAAATCCAAATCCATAGCTCTCTGGAAAGTGACACCAGCATTAATCAGCCCAAAAGGCATTCTCTTGTAGGCAAAGGTACCCCAAGGAGTGGTGAAGGTTGTCTTGTGTTGATCTGCAGTATCAACCTCTACCTGATTGTATCCCGAGAATCCATCAAGCATAGATAACATTTTAGATCCTGTAACTGCTTGCAATATTTGATCCATCATAGGCAAAGGGTAGTTATCTTTCATAGAAGCCTGATTCAGGTTCCTGAAATCAACACAGATGCGGATCTCACCATTTTTCTTCCTAACAGGCACTATATTTGTGATCCATGTTGAATGGTGAATGGGAAAAAATAATTTTAGCCTTCAACAACTTCTGGATCTCCTGAAAGATGGTGTCAGCTATTTTTGGATTGTACTGCCTCTGCTTCTGCTTGAAAGGCTTAATTCCTGGTTTGAGGGGAATAGAATGCTGCATATCTTTTGGCTTGAAGGCTTTTAGATCTTCATAAGAATAAACAAGAACATCCTTATACCTCCTTAGAAGATCAATTGCTTTTCTCCTCTCGTCGGTTGTGCAACATTTTCCAATATTTACTAGCTTGGGGTCAGTAGAACTCCCTATATCAATCTTATCATACTCAGCTGATTGCTGAGGTCCAGTAGAAGCTTTAGATTTCACATATCTGTCATGTTTATCAAACAACTCCTCCAAACTCACCAAACCTTTGGGAATCTTGTTTCCTTTGAGTTTAATGCACCCTTCCTGATCTGTTTCTTCTCCTTGGGTGACAGGATGGTCAAAGGACACACTCTCACGAGGCAGGTTGTCACTTCCCTCAAAATACAGTTGTTCGAAATTACCCTTGAGTTCCAGGAAGGAAAGTAAATGCTGGTCATCGTTGAAAACTTGCCAGTTATTGGTATTGTCAGGTACACTAGGCCGGTGGACCATTTCAATAGTGAACTTGTCCTAAGAGAATTCAGGATGGGGAATCAGTAGTGACCCTGAGACAGCCAGTGAATCAGCCCTGCTGTTCTTTTCTCTAGGTATTGCTTCAATAGAGAAAGCATCAAGGAATTCAATGGAATCCCAAACCTGATTCTGGTAATGCTTCAGCCTCCCATTTTTTACCTGAAAGAGGTTTCTGACCTGCTTCACAATCAACTCTGCATCACCACGAGCCAGAAGGTTCTTCACACCTTGTTCCTTGGCCACTTGCAGTCCAAGAATGAGAGCCTCATACTCTGCTGTATTGTTAGTGTTTTCGAACTACAACTTAAATGAAAAAGGGTGTAGGCATCCTTCAGGTGACACTAGCAGGACACCAGCTCCAGAACCGGCTGAGGAACAACTTCCATCAAATTCTAAAACCCAAACACCATTGGGATCTTTAGGTGATACTTTGGAGGGTTGGATTTCATCAGGGGACAGAATCATGTAATTACCATGACCCATGTCCTCATAGAGTATTTTTTCCTTAGGATCATCCGTTTTCTGCACAATATACTCAGATTGTTTCTCAGGCAGCAGCTTCTTCATGTGTCCATTGACAGGTATGAGTGCATGTGACCAATCCATTTGAATCTCTCCACCCACATCTTTACAGAAGTTCCTACTTAGCAACATTCCATAAGAAGGAGGAATGTCTGTTACTAGGATGGTAGCCAAGACTTTCTTTTCAGGTAAAGCAGCAAAAGCCACTTGTGCATCTTTAATCCTTCCAACCAAAGGCACTTCCTTACTTTCCATGGAGTAACAAGATCCATAAGTACGAGTGAGGGTCAAGCCTAAAGCATGAGCTACTTTAGCAGGCATCACGTTATCTGAGGCTCCGGAATCTATGACACAGTTACTGAGTCTATGGCCAGCTATAAGAAGTGTTACATAAAAAGGCTTGATTTTGTCACCAGGCGAGGTGACAGCAGCTACCAGACTAGGCTGTGGTGCAGAAGGAGGAGTGGGTAAAAGGCCTTTAGAGGTGGTCTTGGAGTTGGAATTAACAAAGTGGATCGTTTTGGCAAAGGCTTTGGGATGGGTTTGATAGTACTCAGCTTCTGAGATTTGTACCTTGGTCTTTTTCAGGTGATCAACAATATCAAAGATCCAGAAGTGGACGGGCCATCATCATTTGGAATTCTAGGCTTATCAACTTTAGGAGAAAAAGAAGAAGCAACTTTAGTAACTGGATTGATAGGACTCACCTTCTGTGTAGATGAAGTAGGGATAGGAGATCCTCTTCTTGCAATTACAGGGATAGTTGCCGACTGCTCCTTAGATTTCTTTATGGGCTGTGTCACCTTTTCCCTCTGCTTTGTCTGTTCTCGAGTCATGACAGCAAAAGATTCACTGTCCATGTCTGCTACCACTTCATCATAATCCATCAATGCCCTCAGTGGTAAAGAAATTCACTCGAGATCCCTCAAGTTCCTCTGCTTCATCATCAAATTCCTCCACAAACTCCTCGCAAGTTTCATCATCATCTAGCTCTTCAACTTCACAGGTTGCGTTCACAGGAACCTTAACAGGAGGTCCTTCAAGTGCTAGTCTTGTGTGAGGAGCAGGCAAACGATTTCTGGGCTGAAAATTTCTTCTTGGAACATCTGCATACGGGGCATGCTGAGCCAACTGTTTCTTTATAACGACAAGATCATTTGCAAGTTTCTGGACTAATGGATCAGTACTAGGTCCAGGGGTGGAAGAGGAAGAAGCAGTAGACTTAGATTTGGGAGGGTCTCTTCTCAACTTCCCTGACATGATCAAGTCATCTTCGATACTAACAGCCAATTCTTGATCCAGAGCTAGTGTTCTGAGATTAGCCCTTCTTAGTGCATAACTAACTTTGGGTGATTGAGCATTTAGGAAGAAACACTTTTGAATTTGGTCGACAGGTCGGGTAGGCGTTGGAATTTTATTTACCAACCTGTTGAACCGGGCCACAAATTCCCTCATGGGCTCTTGTGAATCTTTCTTTATCTGAGAGACCTGGGCAAGCAAGGCATGCACATCTTCTGCCGGCTTGAAACGGTTCTCGAACTGAGTTCTCATTGTATCCCAGTCGGTTATAGCACTGGCCAGAAGGTGATAGAACCAATCAGCAGCATTATCTTGTAACGTCTCAACAAACAGCCTTATGGAGATGTCTTCATATTCGACTCCCAGAACTCCACATGCAACAACGAAGGCTGCGATGTGTTCGTCAGGGTGCACTTTGCCATCGCCTTTGAATTTGGGGAAGTTCTTCCGGTTACCTCTAGGTAACTCATGCAAAGGATGAGTAAGGGCCAGGGGCCCGACACGTTGACCCCATGGCAATTGTGCTGCCATTCTTGGAAATACGGCTTGGAGGGGAACTGTAACACCAGCTAGGATCAAAGCTCGTAGATTGGGACTAGCAGGTTCTGAAGGAATACCACCTGTAGGACTTCTATCTTGAACATGTGGAGTGCTCGTCGAACGAGTTCTTCTATTTGAAGGGAAAGGAAAACCCTGTTGCTCCAAAAGCTGAAACTGAGAATCTTCGATACCAAGGGCCCTTCTCCCTCGAGTGAAACGCGGAGTCGCCAGATCAAAGGATGATCGAAAAATTGCAGTACTGGAATGTGATTTTCCCCAGCGGAGTCGCCAAAAACTGTTGGTCGTCAAATAGGACTTTTTAGAAGAGCAACAGTCAGGGGACAAGAAGTCCCTCCTCTTTAATGGGAGAGGTTCCCTTATTCAGAAACGAACTTATTTACAAATGTACAAGACATTGTTTTATGGTCAAACTTGGATATTACGAAAGTGTTTTCCACAAGGATCATCAATCACACAAGGATTGAGGAAAGGGAATAAGAAGATGAGTAGAATAGCAACATTCAGAATTACAGATAGCAGAATAATTCTTTATGTATGTGAAGTTTCAAAGAATTTAAGACAAGATCATTTGCATTGGCTGAATGAGATTAAATTTAAAGACACAAAGTTCTATAAATAACCTTCTTCAGATTCATTCATCAAGGACACAAAGTTCCTTCTTGGTTATACAAGATCACTGTATTTGCAAAACTGAACAGTATGCAATCAGAGAGACTAACGAATCAGGAACAAAATGATCTTCACAATATTAAAGGAAAACACAGAGATAACAAGAATTAGATAGACAAAGAATGGAAAGCCCTTTTGTATTGATTTCTTTAAGATCTATTTACACTTTCAGCAAATATCCAAGTTCTTCCTTTTTCTCAAAATGGCGCAAGGAAGGCCATAATATAGCTTACAATTCGGTTACTCCTCGTAACCGTTTCTTTTAACTAGAGAATAGTTAATGAATGCCAAACGCAATTTCTTAACTAATTACATGGAATATGAAAGGAATAGGAAGAAGAGAAAAGAATGAAGAAGGAGACAGGTGGACAGTCACTGAGAAGGACCCACTGTCTTCAGAAACCACTTCTTGAATTTCTTTAACGTCTCAGCTATGTCTTTGCCACGAGGGACACACCAGACGTTTCATCTTGAAGATGACAATGGATATCTTTGAAAACTGATGTAAACGGCGTCTTAAAAGCTTCGTCCTTCTGCCAGCTGTCCTTGAAATTTAACTTCGCAACTTAAATTCAAATTTGGCACATTCGGGTCGAGCGGGAAAAACTAAGTATGAATTGTATTAGGTTCACTTGGGACATGTGAGACGCGAATGCGCGAAACACGAGGCTCGGCCGATTCGGACGAAACAGGGAGAAGACGCACAAATGCATTTTGGGACATTTGGGACAAAAATGCACGAAGGACGCGGTCCGGGCGTTTCGGCCGAAAATGGAACAGCTCGCACTTTTGGCTTTGGGACAGTTGGAACATGAAAGCGCGGTTCAGGCGGATCGGCCGATATTGGAACAACTTGCACTTTTGACTTTGGGACACTTGGGATGAAATCGGGCGAATCGGCCGAAAATGGAACAGAGTGCACTTTAAGTTCGAACTTGAGAAATTTGAGACAAAAAGTTCCGGAGTACGCGACTCGGCCGGTTCGGGCGAAATTGGAACAGAGCGCACTTTTGAAATTGGGACATTTGGGACAAGAAAGTGCGAAGTACGCGGTTTGGGCGGTTCGGCTGAAATTGGAACATCTCGCACAGTAACTTTGGGACACTTGGGACAAAAACTTCCGACGGGCCCGAAAATGGGACAAATTCGGAGGTTTCGGCTGATCGGGGAACAAAATGCACTTTCGTACTTGGGACAGGCGGGACAAAAATGTCCGACAGGCCCGAAATACTTACAGAATGGCCCAAAACTTAGATTTTTTCGACTTCAAGACTTTTTTCACACCACCAACTCGACAAAAAAGACATTTAAACTCAAAATTTTGAAATTTTTACTTTTGACAGAGTGGGGAATTTTGAGTGGACAACACTCTCCAATACCCTTCTCTTCCACCGGTAGAATCAACTCTAGATATCCTTCCTTAATTTCAACTTCCAAAGCTTGCCAATCATCCAACGTGTTCTTGGTCTTCTCTAGGACATCTAAAATGATGCCCTCCAACTCATCCTAGGTCATCTCTCCCTTTTCATTCTGCAATACTATGACAATTCTAGCCATAATAGACATCCATCCCTCTAGAAGATCCATCTTTTGTGTTATGATCTTTCGAAGATCATCCAACCTTTCCTTATACAGATATTGTGTTTTTGCAAGGTCTTCACACTTTTGATTCACTAATTCCAATATATCTACACACCCTAAAGTCTCATGCCTTCATTTCTTTCAAAACTTCATTTTCCTCCAATATAGTTCTTATCCGGATTACTAATTCTGGAGCTGCACAAATGTTCAATGTCTGGTCTTCTTTCTTCAGCTCTTCCTGCAAATTATGGAGCAAGGCTTCGTAAGATAAAATATTTCTAACCACTAAGTCCCTTGCTCTCTCTACTTCATGTTCAAGGTCCTTTTGTGCTGGCATGCAAATCAGTCCATCCTCAAGCACCAAATCTACTAGGGTACACACATAGTGCATAGTTGAAGGAAACCTTTTAGGTACCTTAGATTCAGGACATGGTCACCAATTTATTCCACCATACTGATAAATGCCTCGTTATTTTTCTACTCCAAGTCCTTTTCTCCTTGTAGACACACTATTTCTACAGCTTTGGCCTTGTTATATTCTCGTAGCGCTCTAATAGTGGCATCCTTATCTATGTTCCTCTATGCCGATTTTGTAGATAACTTAACTAAGGAATCGCTTACCTACTCATCAGACATGAGAGTGGGCTTTATAGTCACGTGTCTACTCTACAGTGCCTTCTTCATTCTTCTAGACACACATGACTCCTCACATACATCAAAATCGGGCTCATCCATGTGATTTTTTCATAGATCGGTACTTGTTTCCTTGCACACATAGTGGCCATGTCTGGGTCCATCAACTCCAATTCATACAACCCCATAAGGCCCATTGTAATTTTGAAACAGGTGCAAAAAATTTTACTTGTGTCCTCAGCATATCCCATGATTGGTATAGCATACTCCCCACTTGATCTCTTTGTTCTTGGCCCCTTAGGAATTTGAGCACCCAAATTTGGAGTCGAATTGTCGATGTTCTGAGAAATATCATGTTCTATTTCTTCTACCACCTTTACTCACTATTCTTCATCCTTCACATCTTCATCCTTATGTTCCTCCACATTTTCTAGTTGTACAGGGGTGTCAGGTGTGCTTTTTACAGAATCCTCTGCCTCCTCATTTAACTTTAGCTTTCTCCTTTTCTTCTCAACTGCCTCTTTATGAAGAGAGAGTCATGGTGATCTCCTTACAGGCTATGGGGTTCCTATGCCTTGGGTCCTTGTTCTTATGAATACCCACTTAAAGCGGTGCTCTCCCTAGATTGCTTCTACATCCAAGTCTTTGTCTTCTTCCTATGCCTAAGGTGGAGTAACCACGTGCTGAGTCTCCCCTCTGTCAGTGGGATGCCTCCAGCCTCTATGATCTAATCCAAAACTATCTTCATCTTCCTCCTCATCATCTACCTCTATAGTTTATGTGGGATTTGGGGATGACACATTCTCCATTGTATGATTTCCCTTAGGTGGCCCTGGGAGTGCAAACTCATTCTCCACATACTTCTTATTCTCTAGCTTGGGCTTAAGTTAAAGGTATACGAGCACTGCTCCAATGTCCCCAATTTCCAAGCTTACATGGTTCATGCTCATAACATCTGAAATGAGCCTCTCAACATAGGCAGTCTAGCCTGGATATACATATGTCTTCCTCAGAGTGTGGTAGTCAGTCTACCTTGTCTACAATAAAACTTAGGTAGTCCACATCAGTAAAGCGGTGGACTAATGCCTAAAAGTAGCACGCTGTGAAGGCATATGAAATTTTTCACCATGGGCTCCATGTACCATCCCTCATAGCGAACCATGCGATGCAAAAGTTCTGGTACAACCGCAAATTGTACTGCCTTTCCAACTACCAAAGGTAGCTCCTTGGGGATGCGCCACTCCTCTTCAAATTCCACGTAGAGTCGATCATACCACATCTCCACCCTTTGTTTAAACAGCCCACATCTACAGTCATATTTTTAAATAAATATCCTTTTTAACTACTCCTCTGCAAACTTGAATAACACTTATAGCAATTTATTCCTTTATGTGTACACAGTTGTAAATAGCCACCCCACATCAATGGTATGTGTAGTCATTTGCACATAAAATTTCTTCAAATGGTAATTAGCTTCCAGTATGAAAACGCTCTTATTACACAAAACACCAACTAAATTGACAAATCATAGTGATCAAAAAGGAAATATAGAAATGAAAACCAA